>JASPKZ010007399.1:375000-1012500 GCA_030220185.1 Diploptera punctata
AAGTCGAGGTTAGAGCAAATATAATTTAGATTTCTTTTAAAAGATGCCAATATCCGGCAGCACCTTATTTCTTATGGTAGGGAATTCCAGTTGCGAGAAGTGAAGATGGTATATGACATGGAGTGATGTGATGTCCTATGTTGCGGTATATTAAGCAAGAGACTATGTTGTGATCTTGTGTTTAAGTTGTGGTTTGAGGATAGATACTGGAAACGGGATGATAAATAATTGGGAATCGAGGTATGTAGAATCTTCTCTCTTTTAGATGTAGTCATGACAATTCGTGGAATAATGGAGAAATGTGATCGTATTTTCGAACATTAAATATGAATCTGATACACGTAACATTTAAAATATAAAATTATGGAATATTCAGCTGAAAGGTCCGTCTCCTCAACTTAATTAGTTATTTAACTGTAGCACTTTCGGGACTTGAATCCTGCCGATGATGGGACAAGCCCCGAAAGCGCTACAGTTAAATAACTAATTAAGTTGAGGAGACGGACCTTCATCATCATCAACAATCACGGATTAAGCCCATGTGGCTTGTCCCGGTCTCATAGATTCTCATTCAAAAGTTGGATCCATCTCTTCATCGGTCTACCAACATTGCTGCGTCCTTTTGGTTTGTATTTAAGTATAATTTTGGGAATGCGATCATCTTCCATTCTTTGAACATGTTCTTTCCAGTTTTTTCTAGATTCTTTTATTCTATCTAAGAGTTTAAAGATATTTAGCTCATTTCTATAGGGCTTCCAATATAAAACCGGACCGGCCTCACGGGGTTTCACCCGTCAGGCAGCGCTCTCTCCTCGTCCGCATTTCACTCTGCCAGCCGCTCGTCCTTGAACTAGTCAGTTTACTATCATTCGACAAGATGATACGTCAGCTGACATTAGAGCAGCGCATTTATGTGTGTAAATGTTATTATAAATACGAATCAGCTCGTCGCGTTCGCGAGGAATTTATTCGGAACTTCCCTGGACAATTACCTCCTTCCAGATCGACAATCCACGATCTTGTGACTAAATTTGAGACCACTAGTTCAGTACAAAATAAGAAACACTCGCTCCCCAGATCTAACAGTGTGTGATTTTTATTTGTGGGGTATCCTGAAAGACAAAGTGTACAAAACAAATCCGCACACATTGGAAGAACTGAAGAACAACATAAGAAATAAAATCAGAAACTTGACAGTGCCCGAACTACAGCGTGTCAATCTAAATGTGTTTACTCGGTATAATGCCTGTTTAACTGCGGGAGGACAACATTTCCAGCATTTTCTATAAGGTAAGAAACAGTTCAAGGACGGGTGGCAGGCAGGGTGAATTGCGGGAGGAAGAGACAGCACTGCGTGCCGGGTGAAACTGCGTAAGGACGGTCCGGTTTTATATTGGAAGCCCTGTAATAACTAATTAAGTTGAGGAGACGGATCTTTCAGCTGAATATTCCATATTTTTATATTTTAATTTTGAATAATACCTCAACGGAACACATCATGAATCTTATAAAAGTTAACCTAACATTTGAATTAAAAATTCTATCATCATCATCATAATTTCCTTCATTGATTAGGTATTTGCCTGTTCCGATCTCACATCTGTTCAGCCCAGCGCTTTCTTGGTCTTCCCACCGATCTTCGCCCTCCAGGATTATACATGAGTGCCATCTTTGGTATCCTATTCTCTGTCATTCTTTGCAGATGTTCTATCCAATTGTTCTTCTATTTGTTGAAGAAGTGGTTGTACTTTTAGTTCGTCTCCAATATTCTCATTTCTAATATGTTCTTCTCTTGTACAACCTTTCACCGCCCGTAGGAAACTCATTTCCGCTGCCTGAATTTAATTTTTTTTCTTTTTCCTTCAGGTCCCAGGCCTCACTTCCGTACATCGCCACTGGTAGTGCCATCATTGAGTAAAATCTTAGCTACGTATCTTTCTCAAAAGTCTCACACGAGTAAGAACTTAAGTTAAATAAATAAATAAATACATAAATCTAGGTCACAATATCCCCGATTTGTCCACCGTTGTAGTCTCGAGTTAGCGTGTTGAGTTGTCACGCAGCGTGCCCGAGTTCGATCCCCGGTCGGGACAGTTTTTCTGGGTGAGGTTTTCATCGGGTTTTTCCTCACCTGTAAGACAAATGTCAGGAAAACTTTAAGGCCCAAACGGTCCCCGAAATCATATGGCCATCGCAATCATCATCATTCATATTCATCTTAGGTTAAGCTTAGAATTAAGGACTCTCCTGGCGCACCATTATCATCATCATTGTTATGAATACATAGAGTCGTTTATATAGATATTTAATTGTTTAATAGATTATTTTAATTATTCAAGCAAAGTCTGTTGAAATAGAGTTTAGACATTATATAGTTCAGAGCAAAGGTTTGCTTAGCTAACTGTAAAATCTCTACATTTAGTTTATTGGAATGTGAGTACAGTTAGGGTAACTAGAGGTCAATTTGAGTATATAACACGGGGGAAGTGAGGGTCTCGTGTCTGTCTGTATAAAGTGCTGAAGGGTAAGTCACCGACCATTTTTCTTAATATGTGTCTAGGATTTTTGGAAGGGAATCAAGTACAATTAACTATTTTGATATTAAATTTTCAATAGGGACATAACATTTAAACATGTAGATTAGGGTACATTGATAATTTCCACAAATCCCTCTTTCTCAAACCCCCAGGAAGTACTGTAGTGTTTAATATAGGCTTAGATTAGTTATTTATGGCTAGAATACTTAGGGATTGTAATTATTTATACTTTATAAATAAAATAGTTAAAATAAGAATCCATTGTTTATTTCAATACCTATCATGATTAACTGTTCTTCCTCACACTGACGCTCGGCTAGATAAACACGCTACCAGATTTTCCAAGTCCCGAAGGTCCTTTAAGCCTAAGGAAACCAGCGGGATCATAACAATCATCATCATCCATAATATGGGGGCAACGTAACCCCGCCTTCCAGGCGCCCCAACCTCAGAAGTTGGTTACAAGTACGCCATGCCAGGAAAGAACACCAGGAATGTCGAAAGACAACCTGGGGCATTTGTAAAAAAAAATATCCACGATTTTACTTGCGATCCGAAAAAAATAAGCCATAATGATAATTTGTCGCCGTTAAAAACTCGAGTAAGAAGAACCCGTGAACTTCAAATAGAATCGGAACTGTACTAAGTTAATAAAGTTGGCAAACTGTCCTATAGAGTGCACGGGACTTAATTAGAGAACCTGAAATTGAGTGTTTTGTTCAGATAATTATTGTATTCTGAGAACGTTCTGTTAATTACATTGTTCAGAAGGCTGTGAAACAGATCGAGTGATACAAATAACTCGAAACAATTGAATTATGTCATGTCGTGCATAATCACTGCCATAATGATCCGTCTCGAGTATTCATTAGCAGGCATTTGTTTGTTGTTTCAGCGTTGCTTGTGGCTGTATTCAGTATTGAATCAATAACCACAATCACATATGCAGAACAATGCTTTTCACAGAGCTGGCAAGGTAAACATGCACAATCTATACTATGTAAAAGTCCGTAAACTAACTCAATTCCTATGGTCTGGTTTCCTGGTTGATGGAGTATATTTTTCTTTTATTAATTAAATATCTTGATTGTATCCTGTGTCGTTGCGAGGTAATAGAAATTAGGAAAATTCTATGCCACGGTACTACCAACATACATTTAAAATAGGAAACGGAAAACACACAACTTATTCTCGCAAAAAAGGAAAGAAAGAAAAAAGAAAGAAAGAAAAAAGAAAGAAAGAAAGAAGGAAATAATGAAGGGCATAAGCAAAGAAAGAATGAAATAAGGAAAGAAAGAAGGAAATAAGGAAAGAAAGAAGGATAATGTGAATAATTATCTGAGAGAAATATATATGTTGAGTCCCCCCAAAAATATAAGAAATGCCTTAAAATGAAGTGAGAAGTTGAGCTAAAAATAACCTAAAATCGCCATATGTATAATGTAAAATATATATTATTCATTGTTGAAACAGTGTAGGGAACTTATCACAAAATCTCCCTACAAACAATTGGTCACTACACTAATAAGATGTACTAACTCGTCCATTTTCTGACCCTAACTTGCCCAAACACTATCTGGTGTACACTAATTTGCCCATTTTCTCACCCTAACTTGCCCTAACTAATGTGGTATGCACTAATCTGCCCATTTTCTCACCCTAACTTGCCCAAACTAATCTGGTGTGCACTAATTTTCCCAGTTACTTACCCTAACGTGCCCAAACTAGTGTAGTGTGCACTAACTTGCCCATTTCCTCACTCTAACGTGCCCAAACTAGTGTAGTGTGCACTAATTTACCCATTTTCTCACCTTAATTTGTCCAAACTAATGTGGTATGCACTAATTTGCCAGTTTATCACCCCAACTTGCCCAAACTAATCTGGTGTACACTAATTGGCCCATTTTCTCACCCTAACTAGCCCAAACTAGTGTAGTATTCACTAATTTGCCCATTTTCTCACCCTAAATTACTCAAACTAATCTGTTGTGCAAACATTTGCCCATTTTTTCACCCTAACTTGCCAAACTAATCTGATATGCACTAATTTTCCAATTTTCTCACCCTAACTAGCCCAAACTAATCTGGTGTGAACTAATTTGCCCATTTTCTCACCCTAACTTGCCAAAACTAATCTGGTGTGAACTAATTTGCCCATTTTCTCACCCTAACTAGCCCAAACTAATCTGGTGTGAACTAATTTGCCCATTTTCTCACCCTAACTTGCCAAAACTAATCTGGTGTGAACTAATTTGCCCATTTTCTCACCCTAACTTGCCAAAACTAATCTGGTGTGAACTAATTTGCCCATTTTCTCACCCTAACTAGCCCAAACTAATCTGGTGTGAACTAATTTGCCCATTTTCTCACCCTAACGTGCCAAAACTAATCTGGTGTGAACTAATTTGCCCATTTTCTCACCCTAACTAGCCCAAACTAATCTGGAGTGAACTAATTTGCCCATTTTCTCACCCTAACTTGCCAAAACTAATCTGGTGTACACTAACTGCCCATTACCCTAAATGCCCACTAATATAGATTGACTCCTGGGATAGAATTCCTTTATATTTGAGTAAACATATTGGCAACTGGTTATAGTGGAAATATGTCTTATCATGTTGGTAACATGATGCTAGGACTCAATTTTTCTCATTCGGAAATAGCTAAAATGGCGGCAGTATAAAACATGTAAAGTTACAAGTAAAATATGACGTTTGTTACAAATATAGTGACGCAGATATAATTTGACAGAATCATTTAAAAATGAATTCAATTCATAGAAATATCACAGCAGATGATATAACTTACCAGTGACGTGGACTGTGATGCTGTTGGTAAGGCCCCGGGGGGTGGCGCACGTGAACACACCTGAATCTTGCGGCTTTGTGTAGTAAATGGACAGTCTGTACTTCCATTCCCTCTCCTCCGCGGCGATGGCCCACCCTGTATCAAAACAATGTACGTATACAGTATGTTTCAAAGTATTTCTACGTAACAACTACAACATAATTTTTAATAATATAATAATAATAATAACAGTAATAATAATAACAATAAATAACAATAATAATAATGTATTTATATACAGATTTTTAATAGCACATCTTTCTGTGCCTAAACTTTTATTTGCCTTGTGTACTCGTCCCTATCCATCCACTCCATGTCATCCAGTCCTCTTGTTCTCATTGCAGTTCTTATCTCCTGCTTCCATGAGTTTCTTGGTCTTCCTTACTTTCTTCTTCGAGATTGACACCATTACAATGTTTTATAATAATAATAATAATAATAATAATAATAATAATAATAATAATAATAATAATAATGAGTTTCAAGGATTAGGCATTAAGGTCTGCTATGATCTCATGTTAGAATTTGTTGGTCCATCTGATACTGAGTCTTTCTATATTTCTTCGTCCTAGTGGTCTGTAGTGAAGAATGTTTCGGGTTTCTATTGTTATCCATTCTATTGATGTGGTCCATCAATTCATCTCTGTATTGTGCAATTCTATCTATTAGTTCAGTTCGTATATATCTACTTTTGTTTCCGATTTTATGTAGTATAATATAATATTTTATGATAATAACAATTACAATAATAATAGTAATAATAATAATAATAATAATAATTAATAATAATAATAATAATAATAATTTACAGAAATAACACATAAAATTGATACTACTTAAAACTCAATAATTTAACGAATAATGAATATTTTAGGAAATTGGTTTCAATAAAATGCCTACTTAGCATACACAGAACAACAAAGAATTACTCGCAGGCTCGAAATGTTTTCGGAGTCGCAGAAGACGAAAATGATATTAGTTTTTTTCCAATCACCTAACCGGAGTCAGATGTTCCGACGACAACCTTTAACAGAAGTGATCGTTTCCGTGAGAGTCGCAGGCGCTATTCTCTCTCAAACTGGTCACCTTTCTTTTTCTTTTGCGCGGTTTTATTACTCTTAGGGATTGTTAAACCCTCAGGAATACACAGGTATACAAAATGTCTTATTGCCTCTGTCAAATACGTGAAGTAATGGCTTGTAATACCTCGTTCTGTGCAGTTCGTCTTACATTACATCATTGTGATTGTGAAGTGTCGATATATGCATTATTGTGTATAATTATAAATAAATTGTATTAAAACAATCTACTATCATACATTTTAATACGTAAGTTTTAGTATTTTTATAATTTTATGCAATGTCTCGCCGCTGTAAAGATTCTCTTACTTTATTCTTTTACGTCTGTGGAGAATGTTGTACAAAATCTCAGCGCAGAACTAGTTATAAAGTTGTACACTTTATATTCGGTTCTGGAACTGTAGTAAATTTGGAGATACTGCGAAAATATTGGGATTGGGCCCCCAATTTTTGCTGTACAAACTGCCAAAGGATTTTAATAGGGTGGTTAATAGGTTCGCATTCGTGCATGTCATTTGCCATTCCAATGTTGTGGAGGGGAACCTACGGACCACATCACTGACTTATTTCTGTGTGGTCAATACATCTGGTTTCACTTTAAAAAATAAGCATTCTCTTCAGTATCCAAATTTGCAATCAACCATGCGACCTGTTAAACGTAGTGATTGTTCACCGAACTTGGGTGACGTCAGTGATGAATATGGCGAAAGGTTCCATGAAGACATTTTAAAAATGGAAAGGCGTTATGAAGGGAAATCAGTGACCAATATCCTTGCTGATTACTGCTGGCAACTTATCACAGACGTTTCGGATCCATCTTATCGGCGTAAGTCATCCAGGAAGAAGTTTTGAAAGGTGAGATTTTTGCTACAATTTAAGCATGTGTTGTAACGTAACTACTTATTTATCCTTCTTAGAAAAAAATATTTTAACTTTTATGATCTTATACGATTTGGTTTTAGATAGATCAATTGCTTCTAGCAATATTATTGGAAAAATAAATTGAAACTAAGTGCAGATAAGCAATAATATGCGAAATATAACGAAAAACGTTCAATACGTCCTCACAAAAAACGGTTAGGTGATAGAGAAAAACGGACTTCAAATTCGAAATCGGCGGATGCGAATTAACTAAAATCACCTATTTTCATTTCTGCGAGCGACAAAAAGTTCAAATTTGTTGTTGTGTGTTATTATAGCCCTGTTTATGAGTAAAATATGTAATTTTAATATAAGTGATTTCTACGTAATCTAACAAAATTAAAACCTATTAACATTCTTAAGAATTGTACTGTTACTGCCTGCATTAACACGGTCAAATACGAGATATAAAGCCATATCATATGAATAATGATAAAAACTCGAAAATATGCAAGGTTCTGTACCATTATTATCCTTTTACGAGTATATTGTTAAGACTCGTGCATCAGTTGGTTCAGTTGATGTAAAAAGTACAATAAGAGAAGGTTATATTGTTATTAAATATACACCTAAAATATGTCCGCGCCGTAGCCGAGGGGTTAAGGCAAGAGGGCTTTATGCACAGGTACAGGACTTGCACTGGTTCGGGTCTCCATCTGGAAATAAATTTTCTCAAGAGATTTCGAGCAATGTGGGACCAGTGATCACCCAGTATCGTGAGGAATTTGCGTAACTACAATAAGTAGCGGCTCCAGGTTGAGAAAAACAGCTATAACGGCTGGGGGACCCGATATGGTAATCTCATTCACCCATACACTGGCTACCCTCTGTGATTAATACAAATGGAAGTGAGACCAGCAGCCGGATAGTACGGTAAGGCCTCCTAGGCCTGTCGCGCAGTGGAGTTTTTACCCAAAATACAAAAAAAGATCTGCAATGACAGTCACGAGAGAGAAAAACACTTCTTCAACCACTTTCAACTTCACGAAGGGTTTTCAGGTTTTGTTTTGCTATTCAAAAGGCGGAAAAATGAATACATTGGAAAGAACAAAAACTTATCATCATCATCAATGCAAGTATTAGGCCATCATTCCTGTTACAGTCTCAAGGAGGAATTTTCCATCCAACGCTTTTTTTTTGGTCGTCCCAGCTATCTTTCGCCTTGGGGGCAGTAACAAAGCAGAGCTTTTGGAATTCTGTGAGATGGCATTCGTTTAACCCTAAAATTCGTAATGTATCCTTTGGATACATGAGTTGGTTTAATTAATTTAATATTTGAAATAAATCAGAAGAAAACGAACAAAAATAAACCATTTAAATGTGTGTCTAATTATACAATGTACATAATGATAACAGTTACATAAGATTCCGTTTTCACTGCGGTCCGCCACATTCAAATAACTAACGCAACAAATTTGTTTTTTTGCCAATTTAAGGGTTACGATGGACTGTCTAGTTGTTCTGGTAGTTTTATATATGATGGAGAATGGGTTGTACATCCAACTCTTTCATAATTTCCTCATTTGTTTTATTGTCCCACTTTGTATAGCCTGCTGTACGGCGCTTGACAGCTTATGTCATGTCTGGAGCAACCTAGGATCTACTTTTAAAAACATTTAATTTCGTGACAACGAATTGAAATTTTATCACGTAAAGCAGAATTTTAATACCGTAATGAATATAAAAGTTTAAGTTAATAATTTTCTATTTTAAAATTTTCTTAATATTCAAATATAACTTAAATAAATAAAATCATCTAAATAATTTATTGTTGGTTATTGTTGAATACAAATGTCTCAGTAACAATTAAAGAAATTGTACTACATAAGTTTTTTGTAAAGAATGCTTTTAAAAATTGTTCTAAGTCATTGTTGTCAAAATTATAAAGTCTTCTATTATAACTGTAATAAGCACACCTGCATAACTTAATATTCTTAAATGAAAGTAAACTAAACTCTGATTGGATGTTTAAAACAATTAACTTTCTTATTTAACAAATCAAATTAAACCTTATACCTAAAGAACTATTAACCAATAGAATTTAAAATTACCATCATTCGATGTAATAATGCTCTTAATATTATAAAAGAATTACACTAGTCATTCTGCATACAACTTTCAACATAAATAGAAGCATATAGAGCTCTCCTGATAAAATGTAATATTTAATACACGAAGAATAATTGATTTAAGAAAGGAAAAGAATGTATTTAAATTGACTGTGAAGAATAATACCACCTACATTTACTTGATCTGCTGGGAAATTAAGAAGTGCATAAATTTGCAATTATTTCTACAAGAAACAGTTCTTAGTGACTTTGAAATGTTTTCCTATCCAGTGTACCAACTTCCGACCCTAAGAAGAGAATCCGGCTCTACCGAAAATTAAACCCAACCTGAACCAGTAATTCTTTTTGGGACACCAATCCTTCTTCAAAATGTTACTACAACATCGGGCATGAAGAGAATTACTTCTTCACACGGAATTAGGGATATCACTGAAATAGACATATTTACCCTAAATCAGCATAGTCATTGAATCTCCTAGTCTATAGTGCTACTGAGTTAGTGGTTTCCTTTTCTGGAAATATAATAATAATAATAATAATGATTTATTTTAGCTGGCAGAGTTAAGGCCATAAGGCCTTCTCTTCCACTCAACCACTTAAAGTGCTCAAATACTAAATTTTAATGATTATTTAACTCATGTCGCAAATGGTAGTCAATGACCAATCACGTTTCACTGAATTCTGTTTTACACCAATGACAGTCGTGTTTCACTTCGCTCTTTATCGATTTCTGTTTATCAGCTCCTGCTTTTGTGATAAAGAAAGCTCCTCCTTTTTTAATATTCTGAACAGGTTAGACCAATATTGTTCTCCAACAAATACATTGAATATAACAAATAATGAACAGATTCAGTGATTTTACCGAGTTGTTTATTCAAAATATAAATGATTAACCTATAATGTTGATCATAATAGTTTGATGTGTTTCATTATTTCTCCACTAGAGTGCATTGTTACAATATTGCGATCCTATTTGGCAATAAATAATATGATCGAGTTGCAGTGAATATACATAACCTCACATTTCTAATTTGTTTTTAAACATCGCCGTTTACATTAACTATATAAATATTTTAAAACACCAGTAACTATATTCAAATAATTAATTTTTAGTAAAGAGCGTAATTTTATTCGTTAAATAGTCCTAACAAATGCCACTCTTGATTTCCAAATTCTCTAGATAAATTCACTCCTCACTTCGTGAGTCGTGAAAATATCGATAATTTGGAAATCACTCGTGGCATTACTATGACAAAGATGTGAGACAGTCTTGTATAATTTAGTGACAGAAATAATTGGTGTTTGGTTTTTAATTAAAAATCCTCTTTAGTTGTTGTAAAGAGACGAGTATTTCCTCAATTAAGAGCTGAATAAAAATGCAAAGATATCGGTTGACTTTCAAATCAGATCATTTGACATTTGAAAACACTTGGAAAAGTCAAGAAGAAAAAAGTAAATTCATTAATCTACTCTTAATGGGATCTGAACTTGGAAACTCAACAAGGATTTAAAATCTAAATTTGTCTCCTCTATTCTTAACTCTACATAATAATTATTAGGGCAAGGCATTTAATCACCTATAAATTGGTAAAAAATTCAAAATAAAAAATGCATTTATGTCCTAATAAATGCAAAACGTGACCAATAAAATAAAAAATGACTAATAAAAAGTTAAGAATTACCAATAAAAATACTATTTATTAGATTAAGTACTCACTTCATTACTGAATTACTAAAATTTAACTTAACATCAAAATATTAAAATAAAGTATTTAAAACATACATATTACAGTACCTTTTATTGCAGAAAATCCATTTCAGTTACACAGTGCACTTTTACAGCAATTTTGAATTGCAGTTAACAATCAGAATAAGGGTAGAAGCTAGCATAAGCTCTAAGAAATTGAATTAAATTCATAGAAATGGGCAAGTTCATTATGCACATACCTTGAAAAATAGGGGTATTAGTTAGCAAAATAACTACTTAATTCCAAGAAATTGTATTGACAAGGAAAAATACTGAATTATAATAAAAATCTTAAATAAAATACAAATAATGTCACAGCCTTCCGGAAAAGTGTAAAAAAAATGCTCACAATGACCTAAACATTGCCAAAAAATGACCTATCCCTAAAAAGTTAGGAAAATGCAAAAAAAAAATGCCCTAAAGAATTGCTTTTATTTAATCCGTTTTTTAATGCTGTACATTTTCATATGTACAAGCAATGTTTCAACCTTCATAAGAAAAAGATGCAAAATCATTAATTGCCTTGCGCTATTGATCCATATCATCCCTGTACTTTCTGGATAATCGTCAATCTCTCTGATTAACACATATGGATGTGAGGCCAGCAGACAGCTGACAGGCCAAGGACCTTCTAGGCCTGTCATGCCATGCAATTATTTTTGCAATGAAATCAACTGAAGTAGAGATAGAACTTACAATTTTTCACAGACTCACATTTGTCAACTATACTGTACACCCCTTGTTTAAATTGTAGGAGGAGTTTGTTAAGGTCCGGTCTGCGCATGTCCAGAACTACAATTCTCTAAAATTATTTTCATAGGGACAGGGCAATAACCATTTAACGGCCATAAGGCAGTGAGCTGCAATTTGGCAACATTGCCTTCATAACACAAGACATACACACGTGCAAAGTTAGAATTTACAACGTGTTCACCAACACTAATTTCCTCTTCACATTTTACTGCTCTATGTATGTTAAAGCTAAAATACTTTCATGTAAAATTACCGTTATTCCTATGTTAAAGGCATGATTACCAAAATAATTTTATTTATTTAATACAATCACTAGAGGCGGTGAGGTTGGTAATGCTGGATTAAATTTGATTAGATTGGAAGATATTGGTTCGGCTATTTAACACCCTAACACAGCAACTTCTGTAAAACTTAGAGTGAATAGGAAACATGCACATTGTGCGATATCTTACTTATCATTATACACAGTTTTTCAAAATAAGTATTACAAACATATAACATATAGCTATGATTGAGATATACATAATACATTAAACCGATATCAAATGATGTGTGGCACCATAAGAAGAACCCTCCGAAAGACTCGAAGAGAAACTCAGCTCAGGTTTTATAAAATTATGGCTGTTCCTGTTCTTTTATACGGATCTGAATCTTGGATACTTACAAAAGTGATATATCACACATTCAAGCCACTGAAATGAATTTTTTAAAATCCGTAAAAGGATGTACACGCATGGATAGATTAGACAATGACTCAATAAGAAATGTTCAATAGTTGATAAACTAGAAGAGCACAAATACTAATGGAAATAACATTTAGACCAATCGACAATACAAGATTACCCAAAAAGATCAACATCTACAAACCACATGGGAAAATATATTTGGACGGCCAAGGAAACGATGGACTTGCGACCGGAACAGGTCACATTGACCTAATCCTGGAAAGGAAGAAGAAGAAGAAGAAGGCAAACTGAGTTGTAGAGGACACTTAGTAGATAAAGTTTTGCTAAGGAATTCATGTCCGGATACGTGCCATTTCGATGTAAAATAAGTTTGAAAACCGAAACACAATGGCTTGATATGGCGTCTCTTGTGTTTCAGAATAAGTGTTACATAGTTCTAGGGGGTGTACTACACCTGTCGAGTCGGAGGAAGATCTTCTTGCACGAATTCTGGCGGTAGCAGAAATTATTGAGAACCCACCTGGTGTTGTGGGTCGTGCGTATGAAAACATGCGTCGCAGGTACACTGTGTGCGACGAATAACAGGTTCACCACGTAGAACCACACTTTAAGGGTCGTATCTATGAACGCATTAGACCGTAAAAGTCGTTCTCTGCCGAGAAAGTTGCATCCAAAGCCGTTTTTGCGTACTCAAAAATCTGTTTATGCGATAATAATTGTCGAAATTGCAGAGAACGAATCGTGAGCAACCCGATGGGAACCGATGGGAACCGATGGTAACCGATGTACTTGAAACATTGCTGTTTGCCTTGCTGCTATATCCAAGACGTCGGACCTTGAAGACTTCGATCATGTTTTCGGTATACGCGGAGAAGAGGAATTTGACAGAGTCTACCAAAGAATTCAACTGTAAGAACTTGAGAATCGTCGTAATATCGCGCGACGCAGACGTCGTCGTATACCGTTTTATTTGCGGGACGCAAGCGTAAATGGGTTCCTCTAACAGACGAAAATAACGGAAGTGGTTTTATCGCTGAGAATTCTGGGTAATTTCTTGTCAACATTACGAAAAAAACGACTTTCCTGCATGACCAGTGAGCGACTCGCTAATTCGAACTTTGTACGTTCTCACGGAAAACTCAGCTCACCAGAGACTAATGTATTTGCATGCGGCTATAAAAGTCTGTAATACTTATTACGAAACGCAAGACACACGATAACAGTCCATTGAGTTTATATTTTCAAACCTATTTTATATCGAAATAAGTTTCCGGACATGGGTTCCTTGTCAAAACTTGATCTACCAAGTTCCCTCTACAACCCCTAGAAGTCTGTAATACTTATTCTGAAACAGCCTGTATGTATGTGTCCCAACCACATATTTTAAATACCTGTGGTTTCGACTAGTTTTACCTCATTTGATATAAGGTGACATATGATTTGATAGTCTGTACATCAATTATACGTAGACATCAAAAAGGTATTCGATTCAGTTAAGAGGGAGAAGTTATATAGTATCCTTCTGGAGTTCGGAATTCCTAAAAAGTTAGACTTATACGAATGTGTCTAAATGGCACAAAGAGTAGGGTGCGTGTAGGCAAACTGTTTTCGG
This sequence comes from Diploptera punctata, assembly GCA_030220185.1. NCBI lineage: Eukaryota > Metazoa > Arthropoda > Insecta > Blattodea > Blaberidae > Diploptera > Diploptera punctata. The sequence goes on from JASPKZ010007399.1 coordinate 389,252, forward strand.
ATACTTTTGAAATTCACAATGGGTTAAAGCAAGGAGATGCACTATCTCCTCTACTATTTAATTTTCTATTAGAGCATGCCATCAGAACTTTGGAGAATGAAGAAGCCCTACGACTCAATTATATTAATAGGCTGTTAGTTTATGCTGATGATGTAGTATTATTGAGCGAAAATGAGGAGATACTAAGGGACAACATGCAAACTCTATTGAGTAACACTAAGAAATTGTGACTGGAAAAAAACATCAATAAAACTAAATATATGTTCACACATAGAAACGCAATATATAATGGAAATGGACAACTAATCAAAAATGAAGGAAATTTTGAAGAAGTAACTGATTTCAAGTATCTAGGAACAATAATTACAAATAGGAATGAGATGCACGAAGAAATAAAACATACACTCAATTCTTCAACTGCATGCTATTATGCATTGCAGGGACTCTTGCCGTCCCAACTTCTTTCAGAAAATGTTAAACCGAAAGTGTATAAAACAATTATTCTCCCAGTTATATCGTATGGGTGCGAAACATGGACTCTTACTTTAAGGGAGGAAAGAAGATTACAAGTAATTGAGAATAAAGTTGTTAGGAAAAATCTTGGATCAAAAACAGATGAACAGACAGGTGAATGGAGAAAACTACATAATAGTGAGCTACATGATACGTATAGGAAGCCAGATATAATAAGAACAGTTAAGTCTCGTAGACTGCGATAGGCAGGACATTTGGCACGAATGGGGAATGAACGAGGTGCATGGAAGCTTCTTTTAGGGAAACCAGAAGGAAAACGTCCAGTTGATAGACCAAGAAATAACATTACCGATGATTTGAGGGAAGTGGATTAAACAGGGGATGATTGGAAAACATTAGCTCAGGATAGGGATGTATGGAGAGCTTATGTCCGCGCGGCCATGAACTACGGGTTCGATAGAGTCAGTTAATTAGTTAGTCATTATATGAAAAGAATAAATGGAGATGAAATGACACGATGGGAGAGGGAAGAGGAATGAAAAATGTTGGTGGGATTAACAGATCATTCAGATCGCGGTGCTCAGAGCGTCTAATTTCCCAGTCTGAATAAAAAACTAAAGATAGAAATACTAAAATAATTAATTAAATAAAAATAAAACTTGGTTTTATTTGATTTTCATTTTTATTAAGATATAATTCAGTGACAGCTGTTTCGGTACACTGTACCTTCTTCAGACATGTTAACAAATTATGAATTGTGTTATTATAGTACATATCAACTGATCTAAGCAACAATACAGTTATATAAAAAAAGAAAAATTATCAGGTGTATATAAATTGAAGTGTGGCACATGTGACAATATCTACATAGGACAAACTGGTAGACCTTTTATCTCTCGGATAAAGGAACACGTGAGAGCATATAACAGAAATTTAGAATATTCAAAATATGCTAAAATCTATTCCAATATAATCATGGTTTGGATCCAAATTTAGAAATTTTACATGTTTGTGATAAGGGTAAGAAGTTGGACTTTTGGAGGCTGAAGAAATAAATAAATTGAATAGTAGTAATAAACTGTTAAATTCTCAACTTGATTTGAATGAATCGCCTTTGTTAAATTAAAAAAATTAAATAAATTATTGTTGTATTGTTGCGTAGATCAGTTGATATGTACTATAATAACACAATTCATAATTTGTTAACATGTCTGAAGAAGGTACAGTGTACCGAAACAGCTGTCACTGAATTATATCTTATTAAATATGAAAAACAAATAAAATTAAGTTTTATTTTTATTTAATTAATGAATATGGATTTTCATCAAGTAAACACCAACTCAATTGATTATACTAAAATAATAACAAATTTGCCTTCATGATTGAGGAAAAAACAGGAAAATCGAGGTGTGGCTGTGTCGTGGACACGTCAATACGTGTACGTAAAATGGGAGCAAAATAAAAAGAAATACGATAATCGTATAATTAGAAGCTAATGGAAATGTCTGCTCCTTTCTAAATAATTTAATGGCATCTCTAAACGGCTGCAAAATACCAATAAATCCGACCTTATTAGGACCTTTACGAATATGAACATACCCAAAACCTTACGCACGGGTAGTTAGTTAGTTAGTTAGTATTAGGCCCTATATGTATGTAGCCGCCCCAGCTGCAGATACACTGGCGCCTCTTTGATCCGCTCGGACGCATTCATTCTTTTACGTTCCCGGCACCGCTTCGCTCTGTCATTTGGTGTTTTATGGGTACCACTGGATTGCTCTTGAGAAGCCCTTTCCAACCGTATACGATCTCTATATTTCGATTCGGCTTTTTCACGAGTACACATCTATATTGCATTATTTATTTCAATTGTTTTTACTTTAACACCATATAAGTTATATACTAACTCACTGGCACTATCGAACCCGTATGTTCGGATATAAGCTCTCCATACATCTCTATGCTGGGCCAATGTTTTCCAATCATCCCCTGTACAACCTACTTTCCTCAAATCATAGTTAATGTTACTCTCTCACCTCATTCATGGTCTACCAACTGGGCGTTTTCTCTCTGGCTTTCCTACAAGAAGCTTCCTTGAACGTCTTTCATTGCCTATTCGTGCCACATGTCCTGTCCATAGCAGTCGTACGAGACTTGACTGTTCTCATTATATCTGGCCTCCTATAAAGACCATGTAATTCTCTGTTATGTAGTCTTCTCCATTCACCTGTCTGTTCATCTCTCTTTGGTCCAAAAGTGTTCCTAAGAACTTTATTCTCAAATACTCGTAATCTCCTTTCCTCCCTTAAAGTAAGAGTCCAAGTTTCGCATCTATATAATATAAGGGTCGAATAATGGTTCATATATTTTCAGTTACTATAACTATTTCAGACTAATGTTTTATATACGCAATCGATAAATTTTGACGAGAGCTGACGATTAAAACTCAAACGAACTTCTTCGAGTAAAAATTTATACCAAACGAAACTTATGTGACGCAGCGAAATGGGCTTAAAATGTCGGTGCTTCCCAACAACTATATAGAGCATTCTATTAATAATCATGTAGGAAGCTACTTACTTTATTTTATATCATTTTAATTTTATTATATTCTATGTTTTTGTTAGCATTAGCTAGTATTAGATCTATCATCATTGTATTTTGTTTAGTCTGTATTTTAATATCTTAAAATTGTAATATGTACGTAATTTTTGTATAATTTTACTATTCGCTGGTTGAGTGGAAGAGAAGGCCTTATGGCCTTAACTTTGCCAGCTAAAATAAATCATCATTATTATTATTATTATTTTCGCCGCGCGCGACGCGTCACAGACCACACTCAACGTAACAAAATTTTTATCCTATATTTATCGAGTGGTGTAATTAAATTGTGGATGTATATGCAGCTGCAACATCAAACTCTACCCCCTGATTTTGTTATCATTAGTTTTCTGAATTGTCTCCCATTATGGACGCAAATTTAGTAGTAGTAGGACTTTATTAGACAAAAAGTAAGATATTTACAATATTATTTACAAATATCGGTAAGCCGTACGTGTTGTTGACAGTCCGTTACAATAAAGTAATAATTGGTAATAGTATAAAGTAAAACAAAAAAAGAAAACAATAACATTACAATTACATAAAGAAAACACAATAATATTACAATTACATAATAATACAATAACATTTTACATTAATTATGTATAATTATTAAGAATTAATGGTATTGCATTTTGATAACATATATTTATTCATGAATGAGTGTTCTTATTTTCCGCGTTTTATCCAGAAATTTACCCAAGTTTATCCAATTTTTTGGATTTACCAATAACTCGTAGAATGCCAATCTTTCCCGATTTGAATTTAGAAATCTTTCCGGTAATAACTGACGTCTCCAATATTCTAAATCATCACATTGTCCTAATATATGTATCTCGTCTTCAAAGCTCCCGCACATTGGACATATTCGCATAACGTGATCGTCGCTATTTTTTTTTTTAAATTTCCACGCTCCTAGCCTAAACCAATGAAGCCCTGATCTCTCTTTAAATCCTACGTTGAGTATATACAAATTTAAAGACGTATTCACGTCAAGAGGTCAGTTTCTTTGTCTGAGGGATTTATCTCGAATTTCAGTCTAAAAAATTATCGCCTAACGCTTCGCTTTTGTAATGTGAAACAATGACTTTAGCAAGAGTAGTTATAAATATAGCTTTTATCGAGACGTTTCAGAATGTAACTTCACCCAGGTGTAGCTATCGATGTGAAAGAGAAATCAAAGCTGCGGGATTTCTTGGAAGAAGGTGGAGTATGAATTATTCGGAAGGCCGTGGTTCTCGTGATCAACTTTATCTTGCTTCAACGATTCTCGGATTTACTGGTGAGCTAGACCAACCATATCCTTTTTTTCACATTTATTCCAAGTCCTGCCAACTTATTTCTCAAATATTCCCCATGCTGGCTCAGGTGGTTGCATCCCTGCTTCTTGACTAGTGGTCTCGAGTTCGATATCCAGCGGATTTGAAAATTTTAATTGAAGAAATTAAGATGAACTGCAATTTATGCCTCCCTAACCTGTACTAACGACGTTCATACGTCACCGTTGCACTATTTGCTTTTTCCGTTTCTACAATTTATGAAACTACGATTTCCATAGTTCCAGTGAGTTAGTTAGTTAGTTATAACGATTCTTAACTTTTTATACCTAGGAACAATAATCACAAATAGGAATGAGATGCACAAAGAAATTAAACATAGGCTCAATTCTGGAAATGCGTGCTATTATGCATTGCAGAGACTCTTGATGTCCCAACTCCTTTCAAAAAACGTTAAACTGAAAATATATAAAACTATTATTCTTCTAGTTATATTATATGGGTGTGAAACATGGACTCTTACTTTAAGGGAGGAGAGGAGATTACAAGTATTTGAAAATAAAGTACTTAGGAACATTTTTGGACCAAAGAGAGGTGAACAGACAGGTGAATGGAGAAGACTTCATAACAATGAACTACATGGTCTTTATAGGAAGCCACATATAATAAGAACAGTTAAGTCTCGTAGACTGCGATGTGCAGGACATGTTGCATGTATGGGGCATGGAAGCTTCTTGTAGGAAAGCCAGAGGGAAAACGCGCAGTTGGTAGACCGAGAATGAGGTGGGAGAATAACTATGATTTGAGGGAAGTAGATTATACAGGGAATAATTGGAAAGCTTAGTTGAGGGTAGGGATGTATGGAGAGCTTATGTCCGCGCGGCCATGAACCTACGGGTTCGACAGTGCCAGTGATTAAGTAAGTAAGTATGTGTATGAATATTTCTAAGTTCTACAGAATTGTAGTGCGCATACAAATGTACTAAAATCAATCAACACTCGTAGAGAGATGTGGACAGGTGGGGAATGAAAGAGCGGCGTGGAAACTTCTTGTAAGAATATAAGAAGGAAGGCGGTAAGGGGGTCAATAATGAGATGGGAAAGAAACATTAATCATGATTTGAGGAGGTGAATTCTATAGTGGATGATTGGAAAACAGGATAAGGGTGTATGGAGAACGTATGTCCCCAGGATATTAACCTCCGATTTTGATAGTGCAATGAGTAATTATTATTATTATTATTACTATTATTATTATTATTATTATTATTATTATTATTTATGGAGAGCAGCAAGATGTTCAAAATTAGAAATATAAGAAACACTGTCATACGAGAAAAAAAATTAATATTAGATATTCAATAGTAGATTGTGTAAGATACATCCATCCATAGTAATTCTGCCCAAAGGCAGGTCCTTCACTGCAATCATAGCAATTTCATGCTATGCTTGCAGCTTTACTAGGGAATTGTGAAGGTGTGGTAGCTTCCCGTTGCTTTCCACACCGGTGAAGGATGATGATGATGATGATGATGATGGCCATATGATTTCGGGGACCGTTTGGGCCTTAAAGTTTTTCTGACATTTGTCTTACAGGTGAGGAAAAACCCCGATAAAAACCTCCCCCAGAAAAACTGCCCCGACCGGGGATCGAACCCGGGCCCGCTGCGTGACAAGGCAGCACGCTACCTCGAGACCACAGCGGTGGACGTGTAAGATACAAGCAATTAAATTGAATTGATATGGGCACGTACTACAAATGGAAGAAGAAAGGTTACCCAGAAAAACATTGGAATGGCATCCACTTGGAAGAAGAAGGAAAGGAAGAACTCGAAACTCATGGATGCAAGAAATAAGAACTCGAATGAGAACAAGAGGACGAGGAGTGGATGGATAGAGGCGGGTGGAGAAAAAAAAAAAAGCTATACGCACAGAAATATGTGTAAACATTGAAAATCTGCATATAAATAAGATAGTATTATTATTATTATTATTTATTATTATTATTATTATTATTATTATTATTATTATTATTATTATTGTTGTTATTATTATTGTTTCGGAGGATACTAAGGCAGAAAGTAATGAAGCTTATCTGCTTTAAAACATAGTGACAAAACACAGACTCGCACGTGGAACTATTTGCTAGGAACGGATGTGGCTGAGAGAGTAAAGACATGCGAACGGATACAAACGTTGGAAAATGGAACAGTAAACAGGGAAATCCATTAGCGGACTGTAGTGGCCATGTAGACAAACAAGGAAACAAAATGGAGGAAATTTTATAACAATAATGAACAAAAGAGAGTAGTTATTCTAACAGAAAAATGAACGAAATGAGATATTCACGGATAACAAAACTATTATTTTTTGTCTACGAAATATGAAAGCTTGTTTTCAAATTAACAATGAATCATTATTTTCTAATATTTCAGTCCATCTTTTAAGTCTTAATAGTAATGTATTTTGTAAATTGATCAATGGATCATTGCAATACCATAACTAACTTACTGACTTTATCGAACCCATAGGTTAATGGCCACGCGGACATTAGCTCTCCATACATCCCTATCCTGAGCTAATGCCTTCCAATCACCCCCTGTATAATCTACTTCCCTCAAATCATGGATAATGTTATTAACCCACCTTATTCTTGGTCTACCAACTGGGCGTTTTCCCTCTGGTTTTCCTACAAGAAGCTTCCATGCACCTCTTTCAACCCCTATTCGTGATACATGTCCTGCCCATCACAGTCTACGAGACTTAACTGTTCTTATTATATCTGGCCTCTTATACATATCATGTAGCTCACTATTATGTAGCTTTCTCCATTCACCTGTCTGTTCACCTCCTTCTGGCCCAAACATTTTCCTAAGAACTTTATTCTCAAATACTCGTAATCTCCTTTCCTCCCTTAAAGTAAGAGTCCATGTTTCGCACCCATATAATATAACTGGTAGAATAACAGTTTTATATATTTTCAGTTTAACGTTTTTTTTTTAAGGAATTGGGACGACAAGAGTCCCTGTAATGCATAATAAAATGCATTTCCAGAATTGAGCCTATGTTTAATTTCTTTGTGCATCTCTTTCCTATTGGTAATTATTGTTCCTGGACATTAGAAATCAGCCACTTCTTCAAAATATCCCTCATTTGTCATTATATAATGCATTTCTATGTAAAGTAAAGTAATCCGAGTACAGGCCTCAGGAGGCCCTACGGGTAGTAGGAGGTTAAGGTTCCCACTTTTTCTAGACAATCGTAACTTGATGTCAGCCGGGTTGCCATCCCTGCGTGACGGCCGCCTTTACCCCCAGAACGAGCGTCTGGTACTCATTTCAGTTAGCGGCAGAGTCGACCCCAGGGCTTTAGTGCCGCCAGAAGGTTTGGGTCAGTTTAAAAATCCTGACCCCACCGGGACTTGAACCCTCAACCTTCCGGCTTGTAGCGCAGTTCCTTTACCAATACGCTACGGCGTGATATTTTTTTTTCGGGTTCTTTCCTCAACTTTAAGACAAATGTCAGGAAGCTTTAAGGCCCAAACGGTCCCCGAACATCATCTAGACATCATTAAGTTTAAGATTAAGGCCTCTCCTGGCTAATCATCGTGGAACAATTATCGTGGCTTCGTCTAAGAGATCGTAGAACTGTCCATTCGCTATCTCTTCTATAAAATACTTCACACATCATCGCCTAATTATTTATCACGTCGCTTCATCAGACTATCCGACACACATAATCTTGACATCAGCACATTGTCCTTTATATCCCCTCCTCATCACACTGTATATTATTCATTATCTTTTACGGTCTCACTTACCAAAACATGGAATTCCCTTCCGCCCTATGTCAGAGACTGTCAAACTATAACATCCTTCAAAAACAAACTGAAGAATTATTTAATAACAAACTAACTTATACACCCCACTGATAGTATTGTTTTAACAAATAATAAATTATATTATTTATGAAAATAATATTAAGAATAACAAATATTTTCATTTGTTTTGTTTTAAATATTGTACAAACGTAAAATTAGTTTTCTATACCTCATTATTTTTCTTTGGTTTTTATATACATTAGACAGGACAATTTAATATGTCTCGCTTGTATACATTTTATTATTAGTTTTAGTCTTAATTTTAACTAACATTAACTGGTTGCATTATAGATCGTAATATAATAGATATTATCTTTTTTGATCAAATTTTTATTTAGAATTCAATATTAGTGTTAATTGAGATTGTTATATTCTGATGTAATATATGTTTGTACTGGTGAGTGGAAGAGAAGGCCACATGGCCTTAACTCCACCAGGATAAATAAATCTAATCTAATCTATCATTTGTATTCGGGCACAGAAACTTCGCCTTCCAGACGTCCCAACCTCAAAAGTGGGTAACAATAACGCCATACCAGGAGAGATTTACTAGTATGTCGAAATGACAACAAAGTGGCATTGAATTAAAAGACACTAACGTATCATATAGGTTACTTACTTACTTACTCACTGGCACTATCGAACCCGTAGCTTCATGGCCGCACGGACATAAGCTCTCCATACATCCTATCCTGAGCTAATGCTTTCCAATCATTCCCTGTGTAATCTACTTCCCTCAAATTATAGTTAATGTTATTCTCCCACCTCATTCTTGGTCTACCAACTGGGCGTTTTCCCTCTAGTTTTCCTACAAGAAGCTTCCATGCACCTCTTTCATTCCCCATACGTGCCACATGACCTGCCCATCGCAGTCTACGAGAATTAACTGTCCTTATTATATCTGACTTCCTATAAAGACCATGTAGTTCATTGTTATGTAGTCTTCTCCATTCACCTTCTCTTCATCTCTCTTTGGTCCAAAAATGTTCCTAAGTACATTATTCTGAAACACTTGTAATCTTCTTTCCTCCCTTAAAGTAAGATTCCATGTTTCGCACCCATATAATATAACTGGTAGAATAATAGTTTTATATATTTTCAGTTTAACGTTTTTTGAAAGGAGTTGGGACATCAAGAGTCTCTGCAATGCATAATAGCACGCATTTCCAGAATTGAGCCTATGTTTAATTTCTTTGTGCATCTCATTCGTACTTGTGATTATTGTTCCTAGGTATTTGAATTCAGCTACTTCCTCAAAATTTCCCTCATTTGTCATTAGCTGTCCATTTCCATTATTTAATTAATTTCTACGTGTGACCATATATTTAGTTTTATTGATATTTACTTCCAGTCCTAATTTCTTAGTGTTACTCAATAGTGTGTGCGTGTTGTCCTTTAGTATCTCCTCGCTATCGGCCAACAATACTACATCATCAGCATAAACTAACAGCCTATTAATACCATTGAGTTGTAAGCCTTCCTCATTCTCTAAATATCGTATCATGTAGGTTATATTGTCAATTTCTACTGTATACATTGCGACGAGCCAAAGATGGCAGTTGTTTGACAATGTTTAATTTAGGATTTCAGTTAAACCACACTTGTGTTCTGGGTTGGGGATTTAGGCATTGGAACAGCCCGCTACTATGAGGAAAACAAGTATAAACAACTGTGATTGTGGCCTTCCAAAGGATGCATCTCTTTATGTTTGGTAACCAAAGTTCGCTGTTTTTCTAAACTGTGATAAAAGACACAGTATAAAAACAAACTGTTATTTATGTCCTGCAGTACATAGCTTACAGCCCGCTACTATGAGGAAAACAGGTATAAACAACTGTGATTGTGGCCTTCCAAAGGATGCATCTCTTTATGTTTGGTAACCAAAGTTCGCTGTTTTTCTAAACTGTGATAAAAGACACAGTATAAAAACAAACTGTTATTTATGTCCTGCAGTACATAGCTTACAGCCCGCTACTATGAGGAAAACAGGTATAAACAACTGTGATTGTGGCCTTCCAAAGGATGCATCTCTTTATGTTTGGTAACCAAAGTTCGCTGTTTTTCTAAACTGTGATAAAAGACACAGTATAAAAACAAACTGTTATTTATGTCCTGCAGTACATAGCTTACAGCCCGCTACTATGAGGAAAACAAGTATAAACAACTGTGATTGTGGCCTTCCAAAGGATGCATCTCTTTATGTTTGGTAACCAAAGTTCGCTGTTTTTCTAAACTGTGATAAAAGACACAGTATAAAAACAAACTGTTATTTATGTCCTGCAGTACATAGCTTTCATATAAGCACGTAATATAACTGTTCATTAGCGGCAAACTATTGTCTGCTTTGAATTGATGGTCCATATATTTCCAGCTAACATTTAAAACTCTTTCTGAATTCTGTTCCTGCATTATTTCGTTGTATACGTTTTATTTGCTTTCATGTCAAAAACTACAGGGTGTTCATAATATGTGTTTCAGAATTATATGCAATTTCCGAAAATATAGTCCCATTTCTCCATGTTTTCTATGAACGGACAATATTACACTGTCTATAGGTGTTTTTACACGCTTGATATGGGCTTAACCTGCATCTATCTATGTAACAGAATCTTTCAACACGATTTTCACCAACTTAAAAACATTGCATGTACTTGAAACTTTGTATACTTGTAAACGACCAATGACAATACAATAATTTCATAAATTATATATAATATATAATAGGTTGCGGACTTATCGACTTTTTAGTCCATCGTTGTAAGAAATTAATATTATATCCTCTGGTAGCGCAGTTGGTAGAGTGGTGGACTGTAGTGATATAAAATTTCAGTAATCCATAAGTCGTTGGTTCAAATCCGGCCGGGAGGATTTTTTTTGGAAGATATTATAATAATGTTAGATAATAATAACTTAAAAATATATAATTACATTCGTGCCTAGACGCTAAAAATATCGTAAGTAATTAAATTGTCATGGGATTCTGGTTTATGACAATCAATTAAACTAAAATTAAAAAAGATAAATAATAGTTTAATAAAAACTAAACAACACGCTTCATTAGAAAACCAAACTAAAAATTAAAAAATAAATAATAGTTTAAAACATTAAAACAACACGCTTTATTAAAAAACCGAACTAATAAATGAAAAATAATTTTACCCTCAAAAGCGTGGGGTGCTTTATTGGCTTTTACGTTTCCTTTATAGAGACTTTACTTTTACCAATATCTGTTTATTATAAAATATATTAATTGATATAGAGCACCACATGCTTTTGATGGTAAAATTATTTTTTTTGTAGATAACTCTAGTTTTATTCTATATATGTTGGAGATCATTTTTTTGTTGACCACGTTAATTTTATCCCAAGCGTGTTGGAAATTAAAATTATTTATCATTTCTTAGTTCGGTTTTCTAATAAAGCGTGTTGTTTTAGTCTGTTTGAACTTATTTATTGTATGTCTAGAAAGTAGTATTACTCTTATGGTAACGCTGTTGGCACTTGATGCCGCAGACTGAATGGCAGGAATGGAAATATAATCATCTCCAAATTGCGTTGAATGCTTATTATGCTTATTATGCTTATTATTATTATTATTATTATTATTATTATCATCATCATCATCATCATCATCGTCCTTTCAAGTATTAGGCCCAGTGGCCCGTTACGGTCTCCCGCCATCTCCGAAAAGGTCGACCCACAGATCTTCTGCCTCGAGGAATGTAGTGAAGAATTTGTTTTGGTATTCTGTGACGATCCATGCGCTGAATATGGGCTAGCCAATTGTTTCTATATTCTTGGAGGTATTCGAATATAGGTACGATGTTTAACTCTCTGGCTATTGTTCAATTTCTTTGGTGGTCTAGAAGGCTATAACCTGCAGTTCGTCGCAGAATATTATTATTATTATTATTATTATTATTATTATTATTATTATTATTATTATTATTATTATGATTTTAGTTAGTGAAAACATAAGGACGTAAGGACTTATATGCTATGGTATTCGATAAGTAATGGAAACACTGTTGTAAATCAGCGATCCTAGTGGTGACCATTGTAATATTGTAGCACGTTGTTGAACAGTGTTCGTTGTATAAATCTGTAATATTGAAAGTCTGGTAATAGCAATATTTTGTGAATAGATTCACTGTTTCTCACATTTAGTAAGTAATACCACCGTAAAAGATGTTCAATAGAATTTATTTAGAAGGTGGGATTGCGAAGTACTCGAACATCCACCAAATTCACTGAACAGGAAATCCTTGTGACTGTAACTTATTCACAAAGATCAAAGATTCTGTACGAGGCATTTGATTACAATCAAGAGTTGACTTCCAGAAAGTTCTAGATCGACAACATATAAGAGATATCTAGAAATGGTGCTGCAGATGGAGTGCTCGTCTTGCAAGGATTTGGCAACATATAGTTGACTTGATAAAAACTATATATGAAGTTGGTAATGTAAAAAATAGCCTAAATAAATTATTTGTGATGTTAAAGCACTGTTGCCATTACTTATTGAATGCCTTAATAATATAGCGGCTGCGGTGGACTAGTGGTTATGATCCTTCCATTTGGTCCCGAGGGTCACGGGTTCAAATCCGGCCGGGGTAGATGGATTTTTTTTAGGATGGAAAAATCCAAGGAGCAAGTCCTCCGGGGGGAACATTATGCCGTGGATCCACAGTCTGAATATTTTCTCCTCGTCAAAAAAAAAACAAAACAAATAAAAACATTAAACCTGAATGAAGAGGCCTCTAAGCAAAATTTACTGACCTTCATCATTCTAGTGATATATCAGTTGGCTGCTAGGTATGTATGGGTCGGTATGCTAACTGCATACCATTCATGGCATCTTTAGGGAAATAAGTGTACCTAAATTAACTTGGTCTAAAAACTCTAACAAACGAAAGGCGAAGTACCAACATTGAGTACTTATGTCATTATCCATCCATCCATAGTAATTCTGCCCGAAGGCAGGTCCTTCAGTGCAATCATAGCATTTCCATGCTATGTATTGCAGCTTTACTAGGGAATTGTGTAGGTGTGGTAGCTTCCCGTTGCTTTCCACACCGGTATGTCATTATATATAATATTAAATCTGTGTTTATGTATATTTGTGCTGGTTCAGTGGAAGACAAAGATTTGTGGAATTCTGACAGCATAAATATAACATTATCAATAATAATATTATGTCTACCACTGTGGTCTCGAGGTAGCGTGCTGCCTTGTCACGCACCGGGCCCGGGTTCGATCCCCGGTCGGGGCAGTTTTTCTGGGTGAGGTTTTTATCGGGGTTTTTCCTCACCTGTCAGACAAATGTCAGGAAAACTTTAAGGCCCAAACGGTCCCCGAAATCATATGGCCATCGCAATCATCATATTCATCTTAGATTAAGGTTAGGATTAGGGATTCTCCTGGCGCATCACTATCATCATCATCACCCATCATATCATCAGGGCAACGTAACCCCGCCTTCCAGGCGCCCCAACCTCAGAACTGGGTTACGAGTACGCCATGCCAGGAGAGAACACCAGGAATGTCGAAAGACAACCTGGGGCATTTGTAAAAAAATATATTATTATTATTATATTTATTACCATCATCATTATTACCATCATTAGCATAATTAAGAGTTCTGAATTTGAGTAATACCCCGTGAACTATGAATTAGATACAGAAGTGGAAAATGCGAATAGATACTTATAAATAAAGACTTTAACTCTATGTCAAGGGGGAAAAAAAAAACAATTTCCAAATTTTTTTATTGATAACATAACATTAAAGTTCAATAGCTACTAAAAGAAAAAAATTGTTGGCAAACAGAGAAGAAAAAGGTACTTTACTGTTATGTCTTTGCTAATTTGTATATAGATTAGTGATAAACCAGAAAAAAATGGGACCATCTGAGAAATTCCCTTAGTATAAGCTCTTCCTGCATGATAGACTTTAAGTTTACTTCATCAACTGAGTTGTTGTTTACTTGATGAAAATCCATATTTGTTAATTAAATAAAAATAAGGCATGGTTTTATTTGATTTCCATATTTATTAGGATGTAATTCAGTGACAGCTGTTTCGGTGCACTGTGCCTTCTTCAGACATGTTAACAAATTATGAATTGTGTTATTATAGTACATATCAACATGCCGGACTGGTCGAAGGTGATAAGCCAGACGAAAAAAGTACCTTTGGCGAAAGAGTGACGATCTTTCACCGTAAAAATACAACCGTCAAGAAATGCGGACATGGGTTCATCTGGGGTAAAATTTTCCGGAGGTCAAATAGTCCCCCATTCGGTTCTCCGGGCGGGGACTACTTCAGAGAACCCATGCCAAAGGCTCAAACACAGGGGCATGTTCCTAGGAACAAAACGCCCAGTTGGTAGACCAAGAATGAGATGGGAGAACAACATTAACTATGATTTGAGGGAAGTAGATTATACAGGGAATGATTGGAAAGCATTAGCTCAGGATAGGGATGTATGGAAAGCTTATGTCCGCGCGGCCATGAACCTATGGGTTCGATAGTGCCAGTGAGTGAGTGAGTAAGTGAAAATGCTAGAACGGTCAGGGAATCCAGTGGAACCCCCTGTATGTAACGGGACTGTGTATTAAAGTAGAATGGCGTAACTTGAAGTGAGACTAACCAGACGCTCGTTTCACTGCCTTCTCGACTGCGCTATCGATTCTCGGTCAGAATAAAACAAAAGACATCTTCGCAAAACAAACGACGGCCGCGATTAAAATGAAACATAGCGGTGGCCACGTTCCACAAACCGCATTCCCAAGGCAAATCGTATTCACCTGCTCAGCCAACCGAGTAGCAGGATGTTGATGATAATAACTAACTACGTCACTGGCACTATCGAACACTGAGGTTCATGGCCGTATGGATAAAAGCTCTCCATACAACCCTATTCTGAGCTAATGTTTTCCAATCATCGCCTGTAAAATTCGTACCCCTTAAATCATGGTTACTGTTATTCTCCCACCTCATTTTGGCTTACCTACTAGGAACTGTCCATTTAATTTTCCTACAGGATTTTCCAAGCTCCTCTTTCATTTCTCATTCGTGCCACATGTCCTGACCATCACAGCCTACAAGATTTCATTATTCTCATTATATTTGGTTTCCTATAAAAATTATATAGTTCAATGTTATTTAACCTTCTCCATTCGCCTCTCTGTTCATCTCTCTCTGGTCTAAACATTTTCTTAAGAACTTTATTCTCAAATATTCGTAATTTTTTCTCCACCCTTAAAGGTGAGACGGTAGACCCTATCCAATCAATGTTAAAACATGTAAATTTAAGACCCATTTTCTCAGGAACTCTAAATGGATTTTAATTAAATTTTTACGGTACTTGGACCTTTGCTATTTTCAATCTACATAAATGACATATCTAACTCCCTAAAGCATTGCAAACATAATTTATTTGCAGACGACATGCAAATCTACATCCACACAGACAAATATTCACTAAATGACGCTGTTGCCAAAATTAACGAGGATCTTGACTCACTAATGACTTGGACAGTTAAATATGGACTGCAATTAAATCCTAGAAAGTCACAATCAATCATTATGGGTCACCAGAGACTATTATCTACAATTAACCTAAACACAGTTTCGCATGTGTCACTAAATGGAGTTCAAATCCCTTATAGTGAGACAGTAAAAATTCTAGGAGTATTTATTGACAAAAACTTAAATTGGAATACACAAATAAACCATACATGCAAAACAGTCTTCTCAATAATACATTCATTAAATCGTGTAAGAAATTGTTTGCCATTCGCTCTTAGGAAAATGTTAGTAACACATGCAATGCCCCATTTTGATTGTTGTGACACTCTTTTTACAGACTTAAATATTATTTCCACTCAAATACTCCAACGTGTTCATAATTCTTGCGCACGTTTTATTTGTGGTATTCGCAAATTTGACCATGTTACACCGTCCCTGGAACAATTATCGTGGCTTCGTCTAAGAGATCGTAGAACTGTCCATTCCTTATCCCTTCTCTATAAAATACTTCACACATCATCGCCTAATTATTTATCACGCCGCTTCATCAGACTATCCGACACACATAATCTTGACATCAGCACATTGTCCTTTATATTCCTCCTCATCACACTATATATTATTCATTATCTTTTACGGTCTCACTTACCAAAACATGGAATTCCCTTCCGTCCTATGTCAGAGACTGTCAAACTATAACATCCTTCAAAAACAAACTAAAGAATTATTTAATAACAAACTAACTTATACACCTCACTGATAGTATTCTTTTAGCAATATTAATATATTTAATTATTTATGAAAATAATATTAAGAATAACAAATATTTTTATTTGTTTTGTTTTAAATATTGTATAATCGTAAAATTAGTTTTCTATATCTCATTATTTTGCTTTGTTTTTTATATACACTAGACAGGGACAATTTAATATGTCTTGCTTGTATACATTTTATTATTAGTTTTAGTCTTAATTTTAACTAACATTAACTGGTTGTATTATAGATCGTAATATATTAGATATTATCTTTTGATCAAATTTTTACTTAGTGTTTAATATTAGAGTTAATTAAGATTTTTATATTCTGATGTAATATATGTTTGTCCTGGTGAGTGGAAGAGAAGGCCACATGGCCTTAACTCCGCCAGGCTAAATAAATCTAAACTAAAAAATCTAAACTAAATGAGTAATGCCGCGAGTGATTTCAAAATTATCGATAAATTCACGAAGTGAGGAGTGAATTTATCTAGAGAATTTGGAAATCAAAGAGTGGCATTTGTTAGGACCATTTAACGAATAAAATTAAGTTGTTTACTCACATATCATTATTTAAATATAGTTATTTTAAAATATTTATATATTTAATGTAAACAGCGATGTTTCAAAACAAATGAAAAAAACTGGTACGCTTCATCTGCTTATTTTATACATCACTGCAACCAGATCATATTATTTATTGCCAAAGGATCGCAATATTGTAAGAATGCACTCTAGTGGAGATAAAATGAAACACATCGAACTGTATATTAATTCATTTCTGATGTCCTATTACAATTATATTTTTCTGAATGTTATTATCTGGAAAAAATACATTTAAGAAACTGCAAACAGTGGTTCCTTTTTTTGGTGGTATAATTTATTGCTACAAACGTTTTTATATTAACTCCCGCATACGCTACGTGTTGACATTCATACACTATATATACAATCTGGTAGCCGTGTTTCTTGAAGAGTCAGTCACTGCAAAATAATTCTATGACCTATTCAGAATGTTAAAAAGGAGGTGCTTTCTTTATTATGATAAACTTTAGTTGGTAAATTCTACGCGAAACTGTGATTGGTTGTAAATAAAAATTCATTGAAATGTGATTGGTCATAGACTCCCATTTGGGGCATGTGTTAAATAGTCTATATATTTTTTTTGCCACTAGTCTCTTTTTTTTATTTTAAAATACTTGTAAAAATCATAAGTGAGGATTTATAGAAGAGATCATCATGATTGTGGTTCCATATCTTTAGTACAACTAGGTTCACCGCCTGTAAAAATGTCATGTAAATGTCTCTAATAGTTCCTGAGATAACGGGGCAAATGTTCCAAAATTTTCACTTTCGAGAAAACAAGGTTTAGGGTCGTATGTTAGAACATTACTCTCTACTCAAATTACTTCCAATCACTAGTGAGCTGATTCACCGTGAGCAATTGCTGAGAACGAATTAACGGCCGACTTATCGGTCATGCACGAGAGTCGACGTTTTCGTAATATTGGCAACGAATTACCCAGAATTCTCAGCGATAAAACCACTTCCGTTATTTTCGTCTGCTATAGAGGAATGCATTTATGCTTGCATCCCGCAAATAATACCGTATACAAACACGTCTGCGACACGCAATATTACGCCGATTCTCCTGTTCTTCCAGTTGAATTCTTTGGTAGACTCTATCAAATTCCTCTTCTCCGTGTATACCGAAAACATGATCGAAGTCTTCAAGGTCCGACATCTTGGATAAATGTTGGATAAAGCAGCAAAGTATCTTGGATAAATGTTGGATAAAGCAGCAAAGTACATCGATTACCATCGGTTCCCGTTCGGTTCCCTTCGGGATTTTAATTTGAGTTGCTCATTTAAGCTACCTCCGCAGGTAGCTTACAAATTTAACCAATTATTATCGCATGAACATATTTCTGAGTAAGCAAAATCGTATTAGCATACAACTTGCTCAGCAGAGAAGGCATTTTACTGTCTAATGCGTCCAAACATGCGACCCTTAAAGTATTACAGTCTGACAGCTGTCAAGTTAAAAAAAATAATTAACACCCTTATAATTGGCGTTCAGTAAACAATAATATACAGAAATGTTCAGTAAAGAATAGACTATTTAATTATCTTCTTGTACGCCCATGTTTCCTTAACAGAGATTAGGCACTCTCCACTTACAGAGAAGAATTTGAACCATACTAATTTAGTTACACTTGTTTTCGTATAGATATTATTTGAGTGGTCCGTGGTCAGCGTTCCGCCTCATACTGACATCTAGGAAACCAAGGTAGCACTAGGACGCGAAAATTCGGTAAATTTTGTTTTGAGGCGTTTTCATTCAGGCTTAAGGATCTATTACGAGCCTGAAAATCTTCAGACTCGGGACCCACGGCTTAAAGTCCCTCCCGGAGGACTTGCTCCTTGGATTTTTCCATCCTAAAAAATCCATCGACCCCGGCCGGGTTTGAACCCGCGACCTTCGGGACCAGAGGCAAGGAGCATAACCACTAGTCCACCGCGGCCGATCTATTTAATTATAAAAAAAACAAAAAACATATATATATATATATATATATATATTTAATTTTGGCCTACCGTATAATTATATTACAGTCTAACAGCTGTCAAAATTCAATAGCACAGATAGCGCAGGTCCCTCCTTTATCCATTGAGAATATAATAATAATAATAATAATAATAATAATAATAATAATAATAATAACTAACTCATTGGCTCTATCGAATCCAAGGTTCATGGCCGCGCGGAGATAAGTTCTCCACATATCCCTATCCTGAGATAATGCTGTCCACTCATTCCCTGTATAATCTACTTCCCACCTTATTGTTATTCTAACTGGGCGATTTCCCTCTGGTTTTCCTACCAGAAACTCGAATGTCCCTCTTTCAAACCCCATTCGTGCCAGAAGTCCTACTCATCATAGTCTACGTGACTTAACTGTTCTTATTACATCTGGTTTTCCATAAAGATCAAGTAGCTCACTGTTATGTAGTCTTCTCCATTCGCCTGTCTGTTCATTTCTCTTTGGTCCAAAAAAATCCTAAGAGCTTTCTCAAATAAATAAATATCCTCGTGTCCAACTCAGGGTCGGGTTGAGGAATGAGATGAGATGAAGCCCCTAATAATAATAATAATATTTTTTAAATTTTGGAATATTCCACAATACAGTGTTTCTCCTTCAACCCAAAGTGATTTGTTGCCAGAGGTTCCTGTCTAAAGCATCTTCTTCCCTCAAATCTCTAGCTTCCATACTTCTCTTCACTCCATCTATCCATCCATCGTTCTCTAGGCCTGCCTCTTCCATTAGCTTTCCAATTAAGGATCTTCTTTGGTATTCTCTCTTCTTCCATTCTTATGAGGTGTCCATACCATTTTAAACGTTTTTCTTCTATTTTTCTTAATATGTTTTTCAACTTGCATAATTTCCCTTATTGTGCTGTTTCTGACTTTATCCCTTCTTGAAATTCTTGTCGATCGCTTCCAAAAATCCATTTCTATTGCTAACAGCTTGTTGGCTTGTTTATTATATGAAATAATAACAACAACAGCAATAATAATAATAATAACAATAATATCAAACTAGGCAGCTGCGTGGCGCAAGCGTTTAGACGCTCGCCTCTGACCGCTGGTGTCCCGAGATCGAGTCTCGGTCACATCATGTGGGTTTAGTGGTGGACAAAACGGAGCTTGGCCTGGTTTTGCTCGGGGTGTTCTCCCGTTTTCCCTGCCACAATTCCATTCCAGCATTTCTCCATACTCATTCATATCTTTCATTTCGTTCATCTGCCCCCGTGATGGTGCGTCAGGCGTGGTCGGCCGGTACCCTCGTCATTCACAGACCTCTGTATAGAGGTATCATCTCATCTCATCCCTCGACCGGATCCTGAGTTGACCACATGTTGGGGATATTTTCATTTATTACTATTTAAACTTAGCACAAATATAAATTAAAACTTGAAAAGATACTATAATACTGATCTTGTAGAAGATTCCCGGGCTGTTGGCCGTGGTCTTGAGGCTCGTAGTTCCCCCGACGTTTCGCCAGAGACTGCGTCCGGCATCCTCAAGGGTTGTAACGAAGTAACGGACCGCGCAGAGAACACGTCGCGGATAAATGTATAAATAGAGCAGGTAGTCGACAAATTTGCCAAAAACGTTTATAAAAGTTATTTCGAATCTTCTCGACATGTTTAGCCCAAGTGAGACGACGATCTAGTATAACCCCGAGATACTGAACAGTGGGCTGATATCTGATTACAGTTCCGTCACTAGAATATGACGGAACTGTAATCAGATATCAGCCCACTGTTCAGTATCTCGGGGTTATACTAGATCGTCGTCTCACTTGGGCTAAACATGTCGAGAACATTCGAAATAACTTTTATAAACGTTTTTCACAACTCAAGCCCATGTTGAGAGCCCACTCTCTGACACCTCAATCACGTACGTTGGTATACAGGGCTTGTATACGCAGCCAAATGATATATGCATGTCCCGCATGGCTGACCTTATCAAAGGATAAGATAAACTTGCTTCAGGTTCTTCAGAACAAGTGTTTACGAAGTGCAGGAGAATATCCAATTCGGACGAGAATCACCAAAATTCATGAAGATTTAAACATTGACTTTCTTCAGGAAGTGATGATGACTAAATTGGCAAGAAAACTTATATCAAAAAGCGACTCTGAGCGAAAATGCTCTTATTAATAGCCTAGGGGCATACAACGAAAAGGAACGGACGAAATATAAAATGCCAAAGTTCTATCTGGCCTAGAAAGTTAGATGCTCCTAGGCTTACCACAAAAGTATAAATAACTGATTGAACTTAACACCTCTTAAAGAAGAGATCAAGGTGATTACACCGGTATCCGGAGAACCTGAAGCGAGCATACCTCAAATTTGACAGTCTCAAGACAACCCTTGAGGATGCCGGACGCAGTCCCTGGCGAAACGTCGGGGAACTACAAGCCTCAAGACCACGGCCAACAGCCCGGAAATCTACAAGATCATCGTAGTAACTCCGGCCGTGAAAGCCTAAGTCAATATGCTATAAGATTATCAGACAATTTCTGTGCTGTAGAAAATATAATGGATCTCTCTGTACATTATACATAATGTTGGTAGCACTGACCTGTGAGGAACTGCCTGAAGGTCGAAGTCCAGGTCCACTCTGGATTACCCAGTTTGCGTGAGAACAGACATTCCAGGTGCAATATGGAGCCTGGGAACACGGCCAGGTCACCAGATGGCTCTACTGACGCTGAACCTGATGGTATCTTGATCAACACAGTAGGCGGGGAATCCTCTGCAACAAACAACACACCTCTTGCTGTACAAGCCAAACTAACTCAATCATGGTTATTGTTATTCTCGCACCTCATTAAGACCAACCTACTGCTCACTTTCCGTCTTGTTTTCCTACATGGATTTCTATGGCCCTCTTTCATTCCTAATTTGTGCCACATGCCCTGCCCAACGCTGTCTACTACATTTAACTATTCTTATTACTCTGGTTTATTATAAGTATTGTTATAGAGGAAGTGAAGAATTTGAGTATCTGGGAGTAAAATTAGATAAAGAGGATAAACAAGAAAGTGATATTAAGAACAGAATAAATAGAATAGAATAGATTTATTTAGCCTGGTGGAGTTAAGGCCATGTGGCCTTCTCTTCCACTCACCAGGACAAACATATGTTACATATAAATACAAAAAATTACAATAATAGTCATACTAAACAATTAATTATCTGTCAAATTGAATAATAATGAAAATAATGTCTAATAATACAATAAAATTAAATACAATTAAAATTAAATTAATGTTAGAATCAATACAGAAAGGAATAACAGCTCGAATCTACTATACATAAAAAGAAAAGAAAGAAAAACAATACAAAGAAAGTAATAAACTATAATGAATTAATCTATCGCTTATTATACAAGGCATTAGGTAAATATATTAACAAATCTTAAAACTATTTTTATTAAATAATCAAAAAACACATTATTAAATTTTAAAAAGTAATATTAGTGAGTTGGTTCTGTTAATAATTTTATTTTCAATTTGTTTCTGAAAGATGGTAAAGTTTGGCAGTCTCTGACATAGGGTGGAAGGGAATTCCATGTTCTAGCAAGAAAAATTGTAAAATATTTCGAATAATAGGTAGTGTGGTGAGAAGGAATATAAAGGTAGAGCAATAACAGCAATGATGAATGGAGTCTTATGGAACAGACATACAATCAGGAAAAATAAGTTACAAATATATAATTCAATAGTGAGAAGTACTGTCACACATGGAGCTGAAGTTTGGAAATTCAACAAAAACTTAGAACAAAAACTTATGTCGATGGAAATGGATTTCTTGAGGAGAGCAGCAAGATGTTCAAAATTAGACAAAATAAGAAATACTGTCATAAGAGAAAAAAATGAATATTGGTTATTCAATAGTAGATTATATACGGTATAAGCAATTAAATTGGTATGGGCACGTACGACGAATTCAAGAAGAAAGATTACCCAGGAAAACATTGGAATGGTGTCCACCTGGAATAAGGAGGAGAGGAAGACCACGAAACTCGTGGATGCAAGAAATAAGAACTGGAATGAGAGCAAGAGGACTGGAGGACATGGATTTGATGGAGTGAGACGAGTGGAGAAGAAAAATAAAACTTTAGGCACACAAAGATGTGTAAATATTAAAATTCTGTATATAAATAAATGTATTATTATTATTATTATTATTATTATTATTATTATTATTATTATTATTATTATTATTATTATTATTACTGACAGTGTGTTGTAGCAGGTCCCCTGGAGGATGGTTGTGCTAACACTAGAGTTGAATGTATGGACAGCTCGAAGGCACACGAGACGAGCATTGTCACGTGATATCAGTTTGCTAATTGTTAACCTTTAAATAGAGAGAATATCCAATGACAGAAACCAGACCCATCAATACACATCCCAGAGGGCAGCACAGCCCGTGCCAAAACAACAGCTACATTATTATTATTATTATTATTATTATTATTATTATTATTATTATTATTATTATCATTATTCATTATTATTATTTAGTCCACCGCTGTGGTCTCGAGGTAGCGTGCTGCCTTGTCACGCAGTGCGCCCGGGTTCGATTCCCGGTCGGGACAGGCTCCTGGGTGAGGTTTTTTTCGGGGTTATTCCTCACCTGGGCCCAACGATCACCGAAAATCATTTGGCCATCATCATTATCATCCTTATCATTATCTTCATCCTTCACCAGTGTGGAAAGCAACGACGGGAAGCTATCACACCTATAATTCCCTAGTAAAGCTGCAAAGCTTAACATAAAATTGCGATGATTGCGGCAAAAGACCTGCCCTCGGGCAGAATTACTATGGATGGATGGATGGATTATTATTATATTACTATTATTATTACCATTATTATTATTTTACTAGCTAATACCCGGCGTGCGTTGCCACGCCTAAATAAATTAAATATCCGTTACGCAGGAATTGCCTAAACAAATGGATTTCTCAGAAAGTACATTTTACGGTTCGATGTTACTGGTTTACGGAATGTATCTTTCTTTTGTTAATTAAATTGTTGAGTGTTGCGAACAAAGCAAACACGACGGCCGCTAGCGCGACTTTTAGTTAAACGTCCCAAGAAGCAATGATCGGATTTCGCTGATTTTCTGAGGATAAATTAGTAGTGGAATTTATATGATATTTACAGAGTTTCGTTGCGAGAAAACTAGGTCGATATTTAAATTTGACCCCCTCCTGATTAACGAACTCGATATTATGTTTATTATTCAAGCAAGAAAAGAAACATGGCGACCGCTCCAGTATTAAACATTTCCCACTTCTAGTGGTCGGATGTCGCTGATCTTTGAAAAATGCCTTTTCAAATAAATTTTAATAGTATATACTATATGTAGACTTCAAAAAAGCATATGATTCAATTAAGCGGGAGAAGTTACGTAGTATCCTGCTGGAGTTCGGAATTCCTAAAAAGTTAGACTTATACGAATGTGTCTAAATGGTTCAAAGAGCAGGGTGCGTGTAGGCAAACAGTTTTCGGACACTTTTGAAATCCACAATGGGTTGAAGCAAGGAGATGCACTATCTCCTCTACTATTTAATTTTGTACTAGAGCATGCCATCAAATCTTTAGAAGATGAAGGCCTACAACTCAATGGTATTAATAAGCTGTTAATTTATGCTGATGGTGTAGTACTACTGGCCGATAGCGAGGAGATACTAAATGCCAACATGCACACACTATTGAGTAACACAAGAAATTGGGGCTGGAAGTAAATATCAATAAAACTAAATATATGGTCACACGTAAAAATACATTATATAATGGAAATGGACAGCTAATGACAAATGAGGGAAATTTTGAGGAAGTGGCTGAATTCAAATAGCTGGGAACAACAATCACAAATAGGAATGAGATGCACAAGGAAATTAAACATAGGTTCAATTATGGAAATGCATGTTATTATGCATTACAGAGACTCTTGACTTCCCAACTCCTTTCAAAAAACGTTAAACTGAAAATATATAAAACTATTATTCTACCAGTTATATTATATGGGTGCGAAACATGGACTCTTACTTTAAGACAGGAAAGGAGATTACGAATATTTGAGAATAAAGTTCTTAGGAAAATGTTTGGACCAAAGAGAGATGAACAGACAGGTGAATGGAGAAGACTGCATAACAGTGAATTACATGGTCTTTATAGGAAGCCAGATATAATAAGAACAGTTAAGTCCCGTAGACTGCGATGGGCAGGACATGTGGCACGAATGGGAAATGAAAGAGGTGCATGGAAGATTCTTGTAGGAAAACCAGAGGGAAAACGCCCAGTTGGTAGACCAAGAATGAGGAGGGAGAATAACATTAACTATGATTTGAGGGAAGTAGATTATACAGGGGATGATTGGAAAACATTGGCTCAAGATAGGGATATATGGAGAGCTTATGTCCGTGCGGTCATGAACCTACGGGTTCGATAGTGCTAGTGAGTTAGTTAGTGTAACAAAACTCACTAGAGACCATTGAAATAATACAAGAAAGTTGGTCTCAAAAAATGAGTGAAATCTGATTGTTATAAATATGGTTTACTTGAAAACTCTACCTGACTCACCATTCCAGCTGCACCCTTCGTAATAGCATTTTTTTTTAATATTTCAACGTGGGCAAAACACCTTCTCTAAAATGTGTCGTCAGCTCTTGGGTTACGTCATATTGTAAAGAAAAATACTAAACATTCTTAATAAAATAGATGTATTATTATTAATCCAATTTTGCTCAGTAGTGCTCCCATTAATTAGATAATTTTTCGAAGAGATTTGTATATTTTTGCATTCTTCTCTTTAGGTTTCTTTAGCATTGTATATTTTTCAGTAGATAAATTATATTAAAACAGAATATATGGTAATCGGAGGAAATTCAGAAGACCTACAAATAAATAATATGATAATTAAACGTGTTGAAGAATTTAAATATCTTGGATCTATAATAGATAAATCTGGTACTTGTGAAAAAGATATTATTAACAGAGTAAATTCTGCAAGGAAGGCGATTAGATTCCTGAATGGTCTTTTATGGAATAGAAATTTGACCAGAAAAACAAAAAAGGGATTATACAGACAATAATAGAAAGTATACTTACATATGGATCAAAAAGCTGGACAATAAATGAAAGGATACAGAAAAGAATCTTGGCGACAGAAATGGATGGATTACGGAGAAGTATGAGAATATCCAGACTACAACATATTCGAAATACATATATCAGACAAGAAATGGATGCACAAGAAACTGTTATCGATAGGATAACAAAGAGACCTGTACAATGGTATGGACATGTACAACGGATGTCGGAAGACCAGTGGGCTAAACAGGTGTTGGATTGGATGGTACCAGGCAGAAGGAGAAGGGGAAGAAGTAGAAGAGTATGGTATGAGGGAATATATGATGCCATGATGAAGAGGGGTATGGAAGATGGACAATGGGAAGATAGGAATCTCTGGAAAGCAGGAATCAAAGGCAAACTGCTGTAAAGTGGAAAGCCAGTATTAAGTAAATTAAGTAATATTTTTCAGTGGAATGAGGAGCTGGCCGATTACTACAACCCCCAACCTGGAGGACCAGGTAATTTGTAATCAATGTTGTCTTCTCGTCCTCTAGCCTGTAGTGAATCAACACTGAACTACAAGGTAGTAGCTGTTAGTTTTGGTTCCCCTCGGGTATTTCATCTCCCCGATACCACCCATATCTGGGAAACATTCCCCAATCCACAATGTGGGGAGGCGCCCGATGGGGGGCTAATAACCCCATACGGAACTATATTTCAAGTTCTGTTACAAAGCATTTTATCATATGGGTCCGCAACCTGAACAGTAGTAGAAAACAAGCCAAGTACCTGTTAGCAGTAGAAATTGACTTTTGGAGGCGATCGACAAGAATTTCAAGAAGGGATAAAGTCAGAAAATAAAGGAAATTATGCAAGTTGAAAAAAAAAAATTAGGAAAAATAGAAGAAAAACGTTTGAAATGGTATGGACACCTCATAAGAATGGAAGAAGATAGAATACCAAAGAAAATATTTAGCTCCTTTCTTATTGGAATACATGTATAATAGCCTAAAAGCTAACCCAACTTATTTAAATTACTCTAACATGTGAAAGTAATAAATAGAATGGCATTTAGACAATATTAAATTACAGGTATGTAAATAAATTATACTATATGTGTAAGAAACTAAAAGCTAACCTAATTATGTATAAGAGCCTATTACTCTACCCTAGTTTCTTTAGCGATGGTTCGCAGATTTTATTATTTTCATCTTTGGTGATCCTAAGCTTCATTTTAACACCAAATTTATATCGAAAAGGGGACGTCTCGTACAGTAAACTAGTGAAAGGGGACGTCTCGTACAGTAAACTAGTGAAAGGGGACGTCTCGTACAGTAAACTAGTGAAAGGGGACGTCTCGTACAGTAAACTAGTGAAAGGGGCGTCTCGTACAGTAAACTAGTGAAAGGGGACGTCTCGTACAGTAAACTAGTGAAAGGGGACGTCTCGTACAGTAAACTAGTGAAAGGGGACGTCTCGTACAGTAAACTAGTGAAAGGGGACGTCTCGTACAGTAAACTAGTGAAAGGGGACGTCTCGTACAGTAAACTAGTGAAAGGGGACGTCTCGTACAGTAAACTAGTGAAAGGGGACGTCTCGTACAGTAAACTAGTGAAAGGGGACGTCTCGTACAGTAAACTAGTGAAAGGGGACGTCTCGTACAGTAAACTAGTGAAAGGGGACGTCTCGTACAGTAAACTAGTGAAAGGGGACGTCTCGTACAGTAAACTAGTGACAGGGGACGTCTCGTACAGTAAACTAGTGAAAGGGGACGTCTCGTACAGTAAACTAGTGAAAGGGGACGTCTCGTACAGTAAACTAGTGAAAGGGGGCGTCTCGTACAGTAAACTAGTTGAAAGGGGACGTCTCGTACAGTAAACTAGTGAAAGGGGACGTCTCGTACAGTAAACTAGTGAAAGGGGACGTCTCGTACAGTAAACTAGTGAAAGGGGACGTCTCGTACAGTAAACTAGTGAAAAGGGGACGTCTCGTACGGTAAACTAGTGAAAGGGGACGTCTCGTACAGTAAACTATTGAAAGGGGACGTCCCTCGTACAAGTAAACTCAGTGAACAAGGGGCGTCTCGTTACAGTAAACTAGTGAAAAGGGGCCCCCCAGTCTTCGTACAGTACAGTAATATGTGAAAGGGGCATCTCGTAGCAGTAAACTAGTGTAAAGGGGGCGTCGCGTACAGTAAACTAGTTGAAAAGGGGGCGTCTCGTACAGTAGAATAGTGAAAGGCATGAAAGGGGACGTCTAGTACAGTAAAAACTAGTGATGAAAAGGGGCGTCTCGTACAGTAAACTAGTGAAAGGGGACGTCTCGTACAGTAAACTAGTGAAAGGGGACGTCTCGTACAGTAAACTAGTGAAAGGGGACGTCTCGTACAGTAAACTAGTGAAAGGGGACGTCTCGTACAGTAAACTAGTGAAAGGGGCGTCTCGTACAGTAAACTAGTGAAAGGGGACGTCTCGTACAGTAAACTAGTGAAAGGGGACGTCTCGTACAGTAAACTAGTGAAAGGGGCGTCTCGTACAGTAAACTAGTGAAAGGGGCGTCTCGTACAGTAAACTAGTGAAAGGGGCGTCTCGTACAGTAAACTAGTGAAAGGGGCGTCTCGTACAGTAAACTAGTGAAAGGGGGCGTCTCGTACAGTAAACTAGTGAAAGGGGACGTCTCGTACAGTAAACTAGTGAAAGGGGACGTCTCGTACAGTAAACTAGTGAAAGGGGACGTCTCGTACAGTAAACTAGTGAAAGGGGACGTCTCGTACAGTAAACTAGTGAAAGGGGACGTCTCGTACAGTAAACTAGTGAAAGGGGAGGTCTCGTACAGTAAACTAGTGAAAGGGGCGTCTCGTACAGTAAACTAGTGAAAGGGGACGTCTCGTACAGTAAACTAGTGAAAGGGGACGTCTCGTACAGTAAACTAGTGAAAGGGGACGTCTCGTACAGTAAACTAGTGAAAGGGGACGTCTCGTACAGTAAACTAGTGAAAGGGGACGTCTCGTACAGTAAACTAGTGAAAGGGGACGTCTCGTACAGTAAACTAGTGAAAGGGGACGTCTCGTACAGTAAACTAGTGAAAGGGGACGTCTCGTACAGTAAACTAGTGAAAGGGGACGTCTCGTACAGTAAACTAGTGAAAGGGGCGTCTCGTACAGTAAACTAGTGAAAGGGGACGTCTCGTACAGTAAACTAGTGAAAGGGGACGTCTCGTACAGTAAACTAGTGACAGGGGACGTCTCGTACAGTAAACTAGTGAAAGGGGACGTCTCGTACAGTAAACTAGTGAAAGGGGACGTCTCGTACAGTAAACTAGTGAAAGGGGACGTCTCGTACAGTAAACTAGTGAAAGGGGGCGTCTCGTACAGTAAACTAGTGAAAGGGGACGTCTCGTACAGTAAACTAGTGAAAGGGGACGTCTCGTACAGTAAACTAGTGAAAGGGGACGTCTCGTACAGTAAACTAGTGAAAGGGGACGTCTCGTACAGTAAACTAGTGAAAAGGGGCGTCTCGTACAGTAAACTAGTGAAAGGGGCGTCTCGTACAGTAAACTAGTGAAAGGGGACGTCTCGTACAGTAAACTAGTGAAAAGGGGCGTCTCGTACAGTAAACTAGTGAAAAGGGGCGTCTCGTACAGTAAACTAGTGAAAGGGGCATCTCGTACAGTAAACTAGTGAAAGGGGCGTCTCGTACAGTAAACTAGTGAAAAGGGGCGTCTCGTACAGTAAACTAGTGAAAGGGGACGTCTCGTACAGTAAACTAGTGAAAAGGGGCGTCTCGTACAGTAAACTAGTGAAAGGGGACGTCTCGTACAGTAAACTAGTGAAAGGGGACGTCTCGTACAGTAAACTAGTGAAAGGGGACGTCTCGTACAGTAAACTAGTGAAAGGGGACGTCTCGTACAGTAAACTAGTGAAAGGGGACGTCTCGTACAGTAAACTAGTGAAAGGGGACGTCTCGTACAGTAAACTAGTGAAAGGGGACGTCTCGTACAGTAAACTAGTGAAAGGGGCGTCTCGTACAGTAAACTAGTGAAAGGGGCGTCTCGTATAGTAAACTAGTGAAAGGGGCGTCTCGTACAGTAAACTAGTGAAAGGGGCATCTCGTACAGTAAACTAGTGAAAGGGGCGTCTCGTACAGTAAACTAGTGAAAGGGGACGTCTCGTACAGTAAACTAGTGAAAGGGGACGTCTCGTACAGTAAACTAGTGAAAGGGGGCGTCTCGTACAGTAAACTAGTGAAAGGGGACGTCTCGTACAGTAAACTAGTGAAAGGGGACGTCTCGTACAGTAAACTAGTGAAAGGGGACGTCTCGTACAGTAAACTAGTGAAAGGGGACGTCTCGTACAGTAAACTAGTGAAAGGGGACGTCTCGTACAGTAAACTAGTGAAAGGGGACGTCTCGTACAGTAAACTAGTGAAAGGGGACGTCTCGTACAGTAAACTAGTGAAAGGGGACGTCTCGTACAGTAAACTAGTGAAAGGGGACGTCTCGTACAGTTAAACTAGTGAAAGGGGACGTCTCGTACAGTAAACTAGTGAAAGGGGACGTCTCGTACAGTAAACTAGTGAAAGGGGACGTCTCGTACAGTAAACTAGTGAAAGGGACGTCTCGTACAGTAAACTAGTGAAAGGGGACGTCTCGTACAGTAAACTAGTGAAAGGGGACGTCTCGTACAGTAAACTAGTGAAAGGGGACGTCTCGTACAGTAAACTAGTGAAAGGGGCGTCTCGTACAGTAAACTAGTGAAAGGGGACGTCTCGTACAGTAAACTAGTGAAAGGGGACGTCTCGTACAGTAAACTAGTGAAAGGGGACGTCTCGTACAGTAAACTAGTGAAAGGGGACGTCTCGTACAGTAAACTAGTGAAAGGGGACGTCTCGTACAGTAAACTAGTGAAAGGGGACGTCTCGTACAGTAAACTAGTGAAAGGGGACGTCTCGTACAGTAAACTAGTGAAAGGGGACGTCTCGTACAGTAAACTAGTGAAAGGGGCGTCTCGTACAGTAAACTAGTGAAAGGGGACGTCTCGTACAGTAAACTAGTGAAAGGGGACGTCTCGTACAGTAAACTAGTGAAAGGGGACGTCTCGTACAGTAAACTAGTGAAAGGGGACGTCTCGTACAGTAAACTAGTGAAAGGGGCGTCTCGTACAGTAAACTAGTGAAAGGGGACGTCTCGTACAGTAAACACTAGTGAAAGGGGACGTCTCGTACAGTAAACTAGTGAAAGGGGACGTCTCGTACAGTAAACTAGTGAAAGGGGACGTCTCGTACAGTAAACTAGTGAAAGGGGCGTCTCGTACAGTAAACTAGTGAAAGGGGACGTCTCGTACAGTAAACTAGTGAAAGGGGCGTCTCGTACAGTAAACTAGTGAAAGGGGACGTCTCGTACAGTAAACTAGTGAAAGGGGCGTCTCGTACAGTAAACTAGTGAAAGGGGACGTCTCGTACAGTAAACTAGTGAAAGGGGACGCCTCGTACAGTAAACTAGTGAAAGGGGCGTCTCGTACAGTAAACTAGTGAAAGGGGCGTCTCGTACAGTAAACTAGTGAAAGGGGACGTCTCGTACAGTAAACTAGTGAAAGGGGCTTCTCGTACAGTAAACTAGTGAAAGGGGACGTCTCGTACAGTAAACTAGTGAAAGGGGACGTCTCGTACAGTAAACTAGTGAAAGGGGACGTCTCGTACAGTAAACTAGTGAAAGGGGCGTCTCGTACAGTAAACTAGTGAAAGGGGACGTCTCGTACAGTAAACTAGTGAAAGGGGACGTCTCGTACAGTAAACTAGTGAAAGGGGTGTCTCGTACAGTAAACTAGTGAAAGGGGACGTCTCGTACAGTAAACTAGTGAAAGGGGACGTCTCGTACAGTAAACTAGTGAAAGGGGCGTCTCGTACAGTAAACTAGTGAAAGGGGACGTCTCGTACAGTAAACTAGTGAAAGGGGACGTCTCGTACAGTAAACTAGTGAAATGTGTATTTTGCAGAACTTATAAAATGTTATTTTACTGCTTTGCTTTTGGAGGTCCGCAATTTTTTTTCTGTTTTCATGTTTAGCTTCATTTTAAAACCAATATTATCTCCAAATTCAGATGTCCTCTTTTTGCGCCGTAACCCAAATACAATACTTAGTTCACTAACGCTCTGAAGAATTATTGGCATTTCGAACACAAATTCATATATTTTGAACCCAAATTCATATATAACTAAGATTTTCGATTTTGGACTTGGTCCACTTTTGCTCTGAACTCCTTGTATATGAAAATAATAATTTTAAAATCGTATTCTCTAAATGCACCATGTGACATTTTTCTTGGAACCTTTTTAATGTACTTTCATTTATTGAGATTATGGCAATGAGCTAAAGTCAGTAAAAAAATAATGTATTTTCATAGACCACTGAGTAGGCCTACATGGAAACAAGAGCAGTATGTAGGCAGGATTGTGCAAATTGTGGTAGTGTTATTAGAAATAAAAATTTCCCTTGTGTAATATCAGAATCAGATATTGTAAAATAAAATCATAGACACACACGCACGAGTAAATGTAGTCCCCTAAACTGTGCAGTCTTGATTTGCTATGACTAGAGCATTGAACTCACTTCCCAGTCATGTCAGGGACTGTCAATCGCTATCATTATTTAAATACAAATTAACTGATATCTTAAGTTCCACACAATGAAAACATTAACTGCATAACAACTATATAGAGCATTCCATTAATAATCATCTAGGAAGCTACTTACTTTATTTTATATCATTTTAATTTTATTATATTCTATGTTTTTGTTAGTATTAGCTAGTATTAGATCACATCATCATTGTATTTTGTTTAGTCTGTATTTTAATAATATCTTAAAATTGTAATATGTATGTAATTTTTGTATAATTCTACTATTTGCTGGTTGAGTGGAAGAGAAGGCCTTATGGCCTTAACTCTGCCAGCTAAAATAAAGCATTATTATTATTATTATTATTATTATTATTATTATTATTATTATTATTATTATTATTATATTATCATTATATTATCATTATCTTATCATTATCTTATCATTATATTATCATTATATTGTCATTATCTTATCATTACCTTATCATTATTATCATTATCTTATCATATATTATTATTATTATTATTATTATTATTATTATTATTATTATTATTATTATTATTATTATTATTATTATTATTATTATTATTATTATTATTGATAAATGGATGATTTAGAGCAGATTAATATACAAAGTTCAAAAAATGTGCTATGCCCATTTGTTAAAAAAAAACGCTAATCTTTATACATAAAAATGAGTAAGTCTGTCTGTCCTTTATGGACTCCAACTACTCGACCAACTTGAATGGGGTTTTTTACCCTCATTTAGAGATTTTTTCTGAGACAATTAACATGAAGCCTATACCATGTTACCATACATACTATAGGACCGAAGCTTACAATAAGTGCATCGGTGCACTAAAAAAAGTAGCTTTTGAGACTTTTAAATGGCTTTCGCTGCCTAAACCTTAACAAATCCACCAAATTAATGCACACAGAATAAAATATCTCAATACATTCTATAAAAAAATACTGGAAAGCAAGTGTCTATCGTTCACGGAAAACTCACAATAACCATTTATTCTTTCAGCTCATTGATGCCAAGAAGATTCTTGGGGTAACTAGCACGGGGTATCTATAAATAATTACGATATAAATGTATAATTATTTTTCTTTTTTAATTATTCAACTAAACACAAACACGTTTTCAATTTTTAGGTGTATTATATTAGCTAGTGTTAAATCAAATAACTCTTAACTACATAATTATTAGATTAGATAAGATTTATTTAGCCTGGTGGAGTTAAGGCCATGTGGCCTTCTCTTCCACTCACCAGGACAAACATATATTACATCAGAATATAACAATCTCAATTAACTCTAATATTAAATACTAAATAAAAATTTGATCAAAAATATATCTGTCATATTACGATCTATAATGCAACCAGTTAATGTTAGTTAAAATTAAGACTAAAACTAATAATAAAATGTATACAAGCAAGACATATTAAATTGTCCCTGTCTAATGTTTATAAAAACCAAAGAAACATAATGAGATATGGAAAACTAATTTTACGATTATACAATATTTAAAACAGAACAAATGAAAATATTTGTTAATCTTAATATTATTTTCATAAATATTTAATGTGTTAATTGTTAAAAAAATACTATCAGTGAGGTGTTAAGTTAGTTTGTTTAATTATCACCTAGATCAAAGTTTACGATTAACTCTAAGTAGAAACAGAGGTTTG
Source organism: Diploptera punctata (assembly GCA_030220185.1). Classification (NCBI taxonomy): domain Eukaryota; kingdom Metazoa; phylum Arthropoda; class Insecta; order Blattodea; family Blaberidae; genus Diploptera; species Diploptera punctata. The sequence goes on from JASPKZ010007399.1 coordinate 423,748, forward strand.
ATATTGCTATAATCAATTGTAAGTTGATAATTTTATTATCTTATTTGTCCAAACATCGCACATAGACTTGCTTTCTTTGTGCTCTAAACCAACCATATTTGAACAAAAGAAATCTGTGTTATTACTCACAATTAAGATATAAAAAAGAGCGATCCAATCAGATTTTAAATATTTATTTTCCTCTTGGCACACGCAAAATACAAAACTATATAGAAACACTTTTAATATCAATTTACACAACCACACGTGCGGTACGAGCCAAATGATCCCGGCAACTGGACGCATTGCCATCCCCCACCAATCACCAATTGTAAAACAAGCGAACGTCAACAAAACTTACCAAAGCCATCTGTATCACTGCTGCTTGGATGTAACGTTGCGGCCTTGAGCACAAGATTGAAGAGTCTATAGGGGGTGTATAAAATATATTAACTGGATTTTAAACATAGTAAAAAAAAGACTGCTCAAAAATACGGAAGTGAAATTTGGGATTTTAAATAAAAGAAACTCTCATAAATTTCAAGTAAGCCCAATGCGCTTCTTACGATCATTGTTAGGAGTTAATAGACTGGATCACCAAAGGAACACTATTATCAGAGGAAAACTTGGAGTAACAAGTTTAAATGAAGATATACAAAGATACCAACAAGAATGGAAAAATCATCTGAGGAGAATGGCAAGAAATAGACTTCCAAAATTGGCATTCCAATATACCCCAACTTGACATAGGGACCAAGGAAGACCAAAACATCGGTGGAAAAGATCAAGACCATCTTCGCTAGGTTTACCGTACAGGCCACATGGCCTAAAACGAATTTGTTCATGATGATGATGATGATGATGATAAAAAGAGACCATGTTTCTTTTGCCAATTTCAATAATACTAGACATAGACTAGTATGTCTAACATGTATATTTGGGGACAGAAATTAGTGTAAATGCTGAAATTAATGAGGGGATATATAAGGGCAAATCTGGATAATAAAAAATAAATGGTGTTTTATGGCATCAGAATATAAGATAAGTATCATCATCCGACATGAATTAAGCTTTGGTATATCTGGTTTCGACCCATTTAGCAGTATTTTAAGAGGTCTTCCTGTTCGACGATGTCCATTGGGTTTATATTGCATCATCATTTTTGGGATTCTTGAATTATCCATTCTTTTTATATGGTCTAGCCAGTTTAATTTACATCCGTTGAGTTTTTCTTCTACTGATTCTACTTCTGTTATAAAATGTCTTCATTCTTTTTTCGAACTAAGAGAGTGTATCCTGCTTCCTTCGAATTTCCAAAAAGCAAGTTGATGAATAAAGGCTAATTTACAATATCAAAATTAAATGGTGTTTTATGGGATCAGAATATAAGTTCAAAAACAAACATTTTTAATATAATAACAATAATAATAATAATAATAATAATAATAATAACAACAACAACAACAACAACAATAATAATAATAATAATAATAATAATAATAATAATAATAATAATAATAATAATAATAATAATAATAATAATAATGCGTACAATAATATACGGTGCAGAAACACGAGGATTGAAATCTAGAACTAACTCACTGGCACTATAGAACCCATAGGTTCATGGTCTTTCATTCACCATTCGTACCAGATGGACTGCCCATGGCAGTACTAATACTAAATCAATCAAACCTATCTTATAGAATGCATTAGGCCACTGCAGTGGACTCGAGGTAGCGTGCTGCCTTGTCACGCAGCGGGCCCGGGTTCTATCCCCAGTCGGAGCAGTTTTTCTGGATGCGGTTTTTATCGGGATTTTTTCACCGTAAGACAAATTTCAGGAAAACGTTAAGTCGCAAACGGTTCCCGAAATCATCATCATCATCCTTATCATTATCATCATCCTTCGCCGCTGTGGAAAGCAATGGGAAGATCCACACGTACAATTCCCTAGTAAAGCTGCAAGCATAGCATGAAAATGCTATGATTGCAGTGAAGGGCCTGCCCTCGGGCAGAATTACTATGGATGGATGGATGGAATACATTGGCAAATAAAGGGTTGAAGCAAGACTCCGTGTTTATCATTCATATAATTTAATTGGAAAACTAACATTTTCTTTATTTTCAGTTTAACGTTTTCTAATGGAAATTGGGATGGCAAATCCATGTATTTACCAAAATTGAACCTATGTTTAATTTCCTCCTGCATTTCATTCCTGTTTGTAATTATTAGTTCTAAGTACCTCAATGGTAACATTATATTTTAAGTCGATACATTACAACCTTTGACATATCTACACTTCCAAACATTACTATAAATAATATAATTATCCCTTATTCTTCTTCGGTAATAGATCTTGGACCACATCTAGATGAAAATTTAACCTGGCAAACACAAGTGAAACACATATGTAAAAAGACTTTCTCCATCTTACATTATCTCAGAAGTTTAAAGAATTTTCTCCAAGTTTCATTAAAATAAATCCTTGTGCAGAATCTTGTGTTGCCACACTTCGATTATTGTGAATTTATATAGCCCTAATGGAGGATATCTTCAGCAAGATGAAGGAAGACTATGGAATAAACATAGACGGAAGGAAATTATTCATTCTCCGCTTTGCAGACGACATCGCCCTCATAACAGACTCACGAGGAAGCAGAAGAAATGCTAAGAGAGCTCTTCAAATACAGTAAACAATCAGGACTTCAAATAAATCTCTCAAAAAGAAAGATAGTGACTGACGATACAACAAAGATAATCCAGATCGAAAATCACAAAATCGACTACATCAATGAATATGTTTACTTAGGCCAAGCCGTGTCATTCATCAACCTAACTCTAAACGAAATAGATAGGAGACTCACACAAGCATGGAAAAAATTCTGGGCTCTAAAGTTTATATTATTAGAAAAAGACATCAGCCTAAAAATTAAAAAAGCAGTCATGGACATATATGTACTATCCGTATTAACTTATGTCTCGCAGACGTGGTCATTAACAAGAAAAGGAACATCTATGCTAGATATTTGCCAAATAAACATGGAGCGGAAGCTATTAAATATCACAAGAAGGGACCGCTTCGTTACCCATGGAAGTAAATATCAATAAAACTGAATATATGGTCACACGTAGAAATTCAGTATATAATGGAAATGTACAGCTAATGACAAATGACGGAAATTTTGAGGAAGTGGCTGAATTCAAATACCTAGGAACAATAATCACAAATAGGAATGAGATGCACAAAGAAATTAAACATAGGCTCAATTCTGGAAATACGTGCTATTATGCATTGCAGAGACTTTTGATGTCCCAACTCCTTTCAAAAAACGTTAAGCTGAAAATATATAAAACTATTATTCTGCCAGTTATATTATATGGGTGCGAAACATGGACTCTTACTTTAAGGGAGGAAAGGAGATTACAAGTATTTGAGAATAAAGTACTTAGGACAATTTTTGGACCAAAGAGAGATGAACAGACAGGTGAATGGAGAAGACTACATAACAATGAACTACATGTTCTTTATAGGAAGCCAGATATAATAAGAACAGTTAAGTCTCGTAGACTGCGATGGGCAGGACATGTTGCATGTATGGGGAATGAAAGACGTACCTGGAAACTTCTTGTAGGAAAGCCAGAAGGAAAACGCCCAGTTGGTAGACCAAGAATGAGGTGGGAGAACAACATTAACTATGATTTGAGGGAAGTAGATTATACACGGAATGATTGGAAAGCATTAGCTCAGGATAGGGACGTATGGAGGGCTTATGTCCGCGCGGCCATGAACCTAAGGGTTCGATGGTGCCAGTGAGTAAGTAAGTAAGTAAGGGACCGCTTCAGGAACGAGGACATCCGCAAGATAACGAGGCTAAAAGACGTAGCAATATCAGCAATGGGGTTGAAATGGAAATGGGGGGGGTCATGTCCTCCGAATGGATCCAAAAAAGTGGACTTATACAGTGAATATGTGGGAACCCAGACTAAGGAAAAGGAAAATGGGAAGACAAAAAAGCGTTGGAGTGAAGTGTTTAAATGTCAGCTAGGAACACTGTTGACTAGAAAAGCACAAGACAGACAAATATGGAAGCAATCCATAAAAAAGTTAAGTGATAGTCCCAAGGGATTAGCTAACCCGGGGATATAACGTAAGCCGCCCTGCAGTCGCAGGATGCCCTTGTCCGAAATGGGATGATTATGGGCTAATTCTAAATTCTAAAATATCATGATCTAAACTATGACTTGTCGCAGAGACTGCAGCGTGTTCATAATGCTTGCGTTCGATTCATTTCCAATATGCGCCGTTATGATTATATTTCCGAACACTTCAATAACCTCTCTTGCCTCCATCTTACTGAAAGACGTAAACTGCACTCTCTTTCACTTATTTTCAATTCCTACGCTCCTAGTTACCTGGCGTCCAGATTTTGAGAAGTTATCCTCTTACCACAATATTGACACTAGGTCACAAGATAACAGTCTGCTAACGATCCCTCTTCATAGCACTTCCTCCTATTCTACTCCCTTCACACTAGCCTCTGCCCGCTCCTGGAATTTATTTCCTCAAGATATCAGAAGTTGCCGCACACTTGCCACTTTTAAGTCACGCTTATACAATCACATGTTGTAAAATAATTATTTTTTTCTGGGCAATTAAATATATCCAATGACATTAATAGTTTCCTATCTGATTTTTCTATCTTCTACATTTTATATTTCAATCGTTAAATCTAGATTGAATCAAAATATTTTGTAAATAATAATTATATTGTATACGTACCAAGTATATTTATGTTTATTGTAATTTTAAATGTAAGAATAATTTTTGTATTTTTTAACCTGGTTGAGTGGTAAACAAGGCATTAAGGCCTTAACGCTGCCAGGTAAAATAAAGCTATTATTATTATTATTATTATTATTATTATTATTATTATTGTTATCAATATTATTATTATTACTATTATTATTACTATTATTATTATGAATAAAAATAGTTGTTGGTTGTACATGTTACCATATGAAAAGTTTTCATTAGATTTATGTTCAGACCCTATTTTTTTTTTTTTTTTTTTTAGTTTCCTTGTCATATATTCACTTCTTTGAAACAACTCATTTCAAATTCATATCCATAAATAAAACTTATGTTTTGAACAATGTTTATTGACTTTAATAATTTTAACGACATATCAGTAACATTAAGTTTACTTTAAAACTTTTGTATATCATAATTTACGTTTATTTCACATAACTCTTAAAGAAATAATTTTAAAGTACACGCAATCGCCATCACAAATACCTATAAAAGTAGGTTAACTTACTAACACTGTTAAAAGCTGCAACAATGAAATTCTACATTTGTTTGCTTATTATCCTTACGTTGGCTGCACTGGAAGCTGCCGCTAAAGGTACAGTACTTTATATGACAGAATTATAAGCATTGTTTGTAACCGTGACTCAGAAAATACCTCTTAATTTGTGTATATATATATATATATATATATATATATATATACAAAACAGTCTTCTCAATAATACATTCATTAAATCGTGTAAGAAATTGTCTACCATTCGCTCTTAGGAAAATGTTACTAGAAACACTTGCAATGCCCCATTTTGATTATTGTGACACTCTTTTTACAGACTTAAATATTATTTCCACTCAAAGACACCAACGTGTTCATAATTCTTCCGCACGTTTTATTTGTGGTATTCGCAAATTTGATCATGTTACACGGTCCCTGGAACAATTATCGTGGCTTCGTCTAAGAGATCGTATAACTGTCCATTCCCTATCCCTTCTCTATAAAATACTTCACACATCATCGCCTAATTATTTATCACGCCGCTTCATCAGACTATCCGACACACATAATCTTGACACTCGTTCCCATCAGCACATTGTCCTTTATATCCCTCCTCATCACACTGTATATTATTCCATTATATTTTACGGTCTCACTTACCGAAAAATTGAATTCCCTTCCGCCCTATGTCAGAGACTGTCAAACTATAACATCCTTCGCAAACAAACTAAAGAATTATTTAATAACAAACTAACTTATACACCTCACTGATAGTATTCTTTTAACAATTAATAAATTCAATTATTTATGAAAATAATATTAAGATTAACAAATATTTTCTTTTATCTTGTTTTAAATATTGTATAATCGTAAAATTAGTTTTCTATATCTCATTATTTTCCTTTATTTTCATATATACATTAGACAGGGACAATTTAATATGCCTTGCTTGTATACATTTTATTATTAGTTTTAGTCTTAATTTTAACTAACATTAACTGGTTGTATTATAGATCGTAATATATATTTTTTTTTTCAAATGTCCCAGGTTTGTCTTTCAACATTTCTGATTTCTCTCCTGGTATGACGTACTTGTAACCACTTCTGAGGTTGGGGCGCCTGGAAGGCGGGGTTACGTTGCCCCGATGATATGATGGGTGATGATGATAATAATGGTGCGCCAGGAGAGTCCCTAATCCTAAACTTAACATAAGATGAATATGAATTATGATGATTGCGATGGCCATATGATTTCGGGGACCGTTTGGGCCTTAAAGTGTTCCTGACATTTGTCTTACAGGTGAGGAAAAACCCCGATAAAAACCTCAACCAGAAAAACTGCCCCGACCGGGTATCGAACCCGGGCCCGCTGCGTGACAAGGCAGCACGCTACCCCGAGACCACAGCGGTGGACAGATCGTAATATAATATATATTATCTTTTTGATCAAATTTTTATTTAGTATTTAATACTAGAGTTAATTGAGATTTTTATATTCTGATGTAACATATGTTTGTCCTGGTGAGTGGAAGAGGAGGTCACATGGCCTTAACTCCACCAGGCTAAATAAATCTAATCTAATCTAAATAATTAATGAGAGACTTCCATCGAAGCTTCTTGTAGGAAAGCCAGAGGGAAAACGCCCAGTTGGTAGACCAAGGATGAGGTGGGAGAATAACATTAACTATGATTTGAGGGAAGCAGATTATACAGGAAATGATTGGAAAGCATTAGCTCAGGATAGGGATGTATGGAGAGCTTTTGTCCGTGTGGCCATGAACCTACGGTTTCGATAGTGCCAGTGAGAAAAAAATCTAAATAATTACGCCAATGCCAGGAGAGAAACCAGAAATGTCGAAATGACAACCTGAGGCATTGAATATATATATAAAACGTATCAAAATTTTGTTTTACTATTAAAACACGCGCGTATTCGAATGCAGCATCGTGTCAAAATTTCAAGTTAATCGAACGACTACTTTTCAAGTTTACGAGCACAAACATATGGAGGATGAATATTGTAGCATGTAAACCTTTTTTTGATCGGTGTATACACTGCCATTGTTGAGAGAGTTAAACTATGTGCTGTCTTTTGTTTGTCAGGTCAATACTGTACATCATCCGGCGAGTGTCCTACATTCAAATTCTGCATTAAAAGGCAATGTGTTGTTGGATAAATTAAATCCACGCCAAATCTTCCAATATTTCCAAATGCAAAGGAACTAAGTGACAATTTTTCTTGTAAATGAGGGAAAACTGTTCCACGAGTCATGTAATTATATAAAATATGGAATAAAATTATTCACATGCATTGAACTTTGCTTTTACTGGTTACATGTTGTTATTTAGGTTTCAATAAATAACATTTGGCAAGAAATATCCGACAAAGATTTTGTTAATTACTTACTTACTTACTCACTGGCACTATCGAACCCGTAGGTTCATGGCCGCGCGGACATAAGCTCTCCATACATCCCTATCCTGAGCTAATGCTTTCCAATCATTCCCTGTATAATCAACATCCCTCAAATCATAGTTAATGTTATTCTCCCACCTCATTCTTGGTCTACCAACTGGGCGTTTTCCCTCTGGCTTCCCTACAAGAAGCTTCCATGCAAGTCTTTCATTTCCCATACATGCAACATGTCCTGCCCAACGCAGTCTACGAGACTTAACTGTTCTTATTATATCTGGCTTCCTATAAAGACCATGTAGTTCATTGTTATGTAGTCTTCTCCATTCACCTGTCTGTTCATCTCTCTTTGGTCCAAAAATTTTCCTAAGTACTTTATTCTCAAATAATTGTAATCTCCTTTCCTCTCTTAAAGTAAGAGTCCATGTTTCGCACCCATATAATATAACTGGTAGAATAATAGTTTTATATATTTTCAGTTTAACGTTTTTTGAAAGGAGTTGGGACATCAAGAGTCTCTGCAATGCATAATAGCATGCATTTCCAGAATTGAGCCTATGTTTAATTTCTTTGTGCATCTCATTCCTATTTGTGATCATTGTTCCTAGTTATTTGAATTCAGCCACTTCCTAAAAATTTCCCTCATTTGTCATTAGCTGTCCATTTCCATTATATAATGAATTTCTACGTGTGACCATATATTTAGTTTTATTGGCATTTACTTCCAGTCCTAATTTCTTAGTGTTACTCAATAGTGTGCCCGTGTTGTTCTTTAGTATCTCCTCGCTATCGGCCAATAATACTACATCATCAGCATAAACTAACAGCTTATTAATACCATTAATTTGTAAGCCTTCCTCATTCTCTAAAGATTTAATGGCATGCTCTAGTACAAAATTAAATAGTAGAGGAGATAGTGCATATCCTTGCTTCAACCCATTCTGGATTTCAAAAGTGTCCGAAAACTGTTTGCCTACACGCACCCTACTCTTTGTGCCATTTAGACACATTCGTATAAGTGTAACTAACTTTTTAGGAATTCCGAACTCCAGCAGGATACTATATAACTTCTCCCTCTTAATTGAATCATATGCTTTTTTGAAGTCCACATACAGTTGAAGTACAGTACCATTATATTCCCATTTCTTTTCTAAAATCTGTCTTATACTAAAAATCTGATCTGTTGTAGACCTGTTTCTTCTAAATGCACATTGATGATCTCCTAGAGTGTCATCAATATAGGGAGTAAGTCTGCTTACTAATATATTTGTTAAAATTTTGTACGAAGTTGAAAGTAATGAGATGCCCCTGTAGTTGTTGCAATCAGTTTTATCTCCTTTCTTATAAATTTGTACGATAATTGACTCCTTCCATTCATCTGGAAGAGCTTCTTTTTCCCAAATCATACTAAGCAACCAGCGTATCTTGTCCATCAATTTTTCTTCCCCTGATTTTATCAGTTCTGCTGGGATCTCATCTGAACCTGATGCTTTATACATCTTCAATTTTTCAATCGCCATATCAACCTCTAATGCACTTGGCTCTGCGACTAGGATTTCTGCTGTCTGTAAATTATCCTCCTCAATGTCCTGTTCTGTATGTACATTTAATAGCTGATTAAAGATTTTGTTAATTAGATCCTTTAACTTTGGAAGGCCTCGATTTTTAACACGTGGAGATCACGTCGAATCTAATTAAATTCATAAGTAAACTTTAGTGATATGAAAATATATATGGGTATTTATTTATCCTCATACCAATCTTCTCCTTATTATTCTTAAGTGGTACTACAGTCTAATGCGGATTTTCATCTCCTCCACTGATCTCCTCTAATCATCTCTGACTTCAGATCTTACATTCTATCTTGCAATTTAACATTTCCTAATATCATTGTACACTTCATCCCACTATCTGATTCTTGGTCTCCTTCTTTGTCTTTTTTCCTTGCGGTTTATTAATGAAACCTTGATAAGGGTCTCTCTCTGCATTCCATTCATGATGAAACAATAGAAGAAAAACTTTAGTCATGGATTTATTTTCTTCAACGTTGGTATCACAGGTAATGAAGTATTTATCTAATACCCATCCATAGTAATTCTGCCCAAAGGTAGGTAATTCACTGCAATCATAGCATCTTTCATGCTATGCTTGCAGCTTTACTAGGGAATTGTAGGTGTGGTAGCTTCCCGTTGCTTTCCACACCGGTGAAGGATGATGATGCTGATAATGATAAGGATGATGATGATGATGGCCATATGATTTCGGGGACCGTTTGGGTCTTACGTTTTCCTGGAATTTGTCTTACAGGTGAGGAAAAACCCCGATGAAAACCTCACCCAGAAAAACTGTCCCGACCGGGGATCGAACCGGGCCCGCTGCGTGACAAGGTAACACGCTACCTTGAGACCACCACGGTGGACTTATGTAATATATAAAAATTAATGTTTGTTTGTTTGTTTGTACTTTATGCACGGCTATACTGTTGATCTGATTGCGATGAGGCTTTATGCAAAATGTTCAGGAGATTCCCGGGATGAACATAGGCTGTAAGGGAGTTGTGATCTCAACTCCTACACCCTTAAAAATCACTCTTTGTAGTGAAAAGCGTGGAAAAAGTAGTTTTTTGGACGCTTAAATGGCTTACGCTCCTCAAACCATAACAAATACACAAAATTAATGTACACAGAATTACGAAACCTTTATACCGTAATTATTTTAGATAGCTCGAGCTGATTACCCGGCGTTGCCCGGGAATCTACTTATTCCGAACTTCTTGACATAAATGAGCTGAAAAACAAAAATTAATTGTTTTCATGTATAAGTAAAAAGGAAGAATTTATATTGTATTTAATTTTAGATACTCCGTGCTGATTACCTGGCGTTGCATGGGAATCTAATTATCTCGATCTTTTGGCATAAATGAGCTAAAAGACAAATTTCGTTATTGTGAGTTATCCGTAAAAGAATGCCGCCTTGCGCTCCTACACTTGCCCGGGAATCTACTTATCCCGATTTTCTTGGCATCAATGAAAGATAAAAATGATTATTGAGAGATATCAGTAAGAGATAAACATATGCTGTCGTGGACTTTTTGTAGAGATAATTGATATATTCAATTCTGTGTACATTAATTTTGTGTATTTGTTATGGTTTAAGCAGCGTAAGCCATTTAAGCGTCCAAACAACTACGCGCAGAGAATACGTCGAGGATAAATGTATAAATAGAGCAGGTAGTCGACAAAATTGTCAGTCTCAAGACAACCCTAAAGGATGCCGGACGCAGTTTCTTGCGAAACGTCGGGGAACCACAAGTCTCAAGACCAACAGCCGGAAATCTTCTACAAGATCATTTTTTTCTTTGTTTTTATAAATATCTGGACTTCTAAGGACGTCATTCGTATTGGTGATGTAGTTTTACGTATAGCTATTGCTTGAATATTGAATTTTTGGAGATGAAATTGTATTTATTATTTAGATTGTATTTCAGTCAGCGCCCTTTTTTCGTTACTTAAAAGAGAAGTCGATTACGTCAAATGTTATTTAAAATTAATTATGTCATGTGACGTAGTTTGTTTTATATCAGATTTTTAGTTTACACAATTTAGTTACTTTTTAGTAATCACAAATAGAAATGAGATGCACAGAAATTAAACATAGGCTCAATTCTGGAAATGCGTGCTATTATGCATTGCAGAGACTCTTGATGTCCCCAACTCCTTTCAAAAAACGTTAAGCTGAAAATATATAAAACTATTATTCTACCAGTTATATTATATGGATGCGAAACATGGACTCTTACTTTAAGGGAGGAAAGGAGATTACGAGTATTTGAGAATAAAGTTCTTAGGAAAATTTTTTGGACCAAAGAGAGATGAACAGACAGGTGAATGGAGAAGACTACATAACAATGAACTACATGGTCTTTATAGGAAGCCAGATATAATAAGAACAGTTAAGTCTCGTAGACTGCGATGGGCAGGACATGTTGCACATATGGGGAATGAAAGACTTGCATGGAAGCTTCTTGTAGGAAAGCCAGAGGGAAAACGCCCAGTTGGTAGACCAACAATGAGTTGGGAGAATAACATTAACTATGATTTGAGGGAAGTAGATTATACAGGGAATGATTGGAAAGCATTGGCTCAGGATAGGGATGTATGGAGAGCTTATGTCCGCGCGGCCATGAACCTACGGGTTCGATAGTGCCAGTGAGTAAGTAAGTAAGTAAGTTACTTTTTAGTCAATATTAAGTTTTGGTAATGATAGTGTCGCTATTGAAACGCGTTGACTCTTTTAACTTGTTAATTTGATGATTTGGGATTTAATTGACTATGTGTATTATCACTTAAGTGATAGTATAGTCCAACGCGGACCTTCGTCTCCTCCACTGACCTTGTTCAGTCGTGTATTATCACTTGCAGCTGGGGTAATTGTTAGAATTCGAAATTTAATTTGGTTATTCATTCAGACCACACAATAAGCACTTAGTGACTACCTGTAACTCAAAAAGAGTTGACTGGAACAGGTACTTAAACATAGGGAAGCGAAACTAATCATTTTTATAAAAAATGTAAATCTGATGGACGGGTTGAATATGGTCAGATCTGCAAAACATTAAATTTGTTAAAATGGAATACTTGAGCCAATTTTAAAACTGCGTTGGGAAATAATTATAAAAGGCCAAGACACAGTTAAAGCAGGATTTTAATATCATAATATGTATGGAAGTTAAAGTTAATAATTTTATATTTTTAAATTCTTTTAATATTTAAATATAACTTAAATAAAGAAAAACATCTAAATGATTCCCTGTTGTTCATTGTTGAATAAAAATATCTCAGTAACAATTAAAGAAATTGGATTACATGACAGTCTTTATAAATAATGCTTTCAAAATTGTTTTAAGTCATTGTTGTCAGAATTATAAAGCTTTATGTTATAACTGTAATAAGAACACCTGCTTAATTTAATATTTTTAAATGAAAGTAAACTAAACTCTGATTGGATGTTAAATCAATTAACTTTCTGATTTAACAAAACCATTATATTTAATGGGCTATTAACCAATAGAATGTGATGTAATAATGTTCATTAAAATTATAAATAATTATAAAATAATTACACTAGTCATTCTTCATTTCACTTTCCACAAAGATAGAAGCAAATACAGCTCTCCTGATAAAATATATTTAATACAAGAATAATAATTGACTCAAGAAAAGAAAAGAATTTAATTTTAATTGCCGGTGAAGAATAATACCACCTATATTTACTTGATCTGCTGGGAAATTAAATAGTGAATCAATTTACAATTATTTCTACAATAAACAGTTTTCAGTGATTTTTAAAGTGTTTTCCTATCCAGTGTACCAACTTCCGACCTTGAGAAGAGAATCCAGCTCTACCGAAAATCAAACCTATCCTGAACCAGTAATTCTTTTTGGGACACTAATCCTTCAAAATGTTACTACAACATCGGGCATGAAGAGAGTTAGCTGCTTCAAAACATCGCCACAGCATGGGAAAAGAATTACTTCTTCACAGTGTGGCCAGTAGTTCCCATACGAGTGCACACAGAGAGGAGCCAATCTCTCTCATACGATCACAGAGTGTGGCCAGTAGCTCCCATACGAGTGCACGTAGAGAGGAGCCAGTTGCTCTCATACGATCAGAGAGTGTGGCCAGTAGCCCCCATACGAGTGCACACAGAGAGGAGCCAGTTGCTCTCATACGATCACAGGAGTGTGGCCAGTAGCTCCCATACGAGTGCACGCAGAGAGGAGCCAGTTGCTCTCATACGATCACAGGAGTGTGGTCAGTAGCTCCCATACGAGTGCACGCAGAGAGGAGCCAGTTGCTCTCATACGATCACAGGAGTGTGGCCAGTAGCTCCCATACGAGTGCACGCAGAGAGGAGCCAGTTGCTCTCATACGATCACAGTGTGGCCAGTAGCTCCCATACGAGTGCACACAGAGAGGAGCCAGTTGCTCTCATACGATCACAGGAGTGTGGTCAGTAGCTCCCATACGAGTGCACGCAGAGAGGAGCCAGTTGCTCTCATACGATCACAGGAGTGTGGCCAGTAGCTCCCATACGAGTGCACGCAGAGAGGAGCCAGTTGCTCTCATACGATCACAGGAGTGTGGTCAGTAGCTCCCATACGAGTGCACGCAGAGAGGAGCCAGTTGCTCTCATACGATCACAGGAGTGTGGTCAGTAGCTCCCATACGAGTGCACGCAGAGAGGAGCCAGTTGCTCTCATACGATCACAGGAGTGTGGCCAGTAGCTCCCATACGAGTGCACGCAGAGAGGAGCCAGTTGCTCTCATACGATCACAGTGTGGCCAGTAGCTCCCATACGAGTGCACACAGAGAGGAGCCAGTTGCTCTCATACGAGTGCACACAGAGAGGAGCCAGTAGCTCTCTTGCGAAAACAGAGTGAGCTATTTTATCATATTACGAGTATTCAGAGGAGCCTGTAGCTCTCATATTATTACCTACAAATGTGAATCAATCTATCATATGTAAAATATACGGGGAGTCTAGATTTGCTCAAGTACTCTACAAGATATTATTAATTTGTTGTGAATATTGTGTTGTTCATAAGAGGTTAACAAAATAAACCCTTTTTAATTAATTACACAACTCATTGATAATGATCATCGAATCCCTTGTCCTTCACACCGGTAGAACCCAGAAATAAGCTCAATCTAACACGCCCTGAAGAGACCCTCGTGCCTCACTAGAGCGCATTTGATCTTATATTCCACCTTGTGATTTTACATTTCTTAATATAATTTTAAACATCATCCTACTATCTGGTTTTAGGTCTCCCTCTTTGTCTTTCTCCCTATGATTGATAAATAAAACCTTGGTAAGTCTTCTCTTATCCTCCATTATATTCACATTCCCTATCAACTTTAGGATAGATACTCGAAACCAGATGATACGTAATTGGGAGTCGAGGTACGTAGGATCTTAAATAAGAGAATTAGCTAGACTTTCTTCTCTGTTCCACTCCCAGCTATAACAATTCGTGGAGAAATGTGATCGTATTTTCGGACATTAAATATGTGCAAATAATTGTGTGAGAGATACAAATTAAAACAAGAATAATAGTTAGTGTAAATTGGACGGTTTTTATATAAAAGGGACCAAGCGCCATTTTTAACTATTTTGAGATATACCCACATGTGAACTCTTATAACATACAGAATAGTATATTTAAATAGAACCAAGTGATATCTAGACTGTGCTGGCATCTGTGAATGTCTGAACCAACTACTAAGTAAAATGTTCATCATCTGTTTTTATTCATACAGAACCAAGTGACATTTGGCGGTTGGATATCATACAAAAAACAATTGCCCTACCATTTTTCTTTTTTTTTTTTTTGCAACGACATGTGGGTATATAATACAGGGATCCACTCTGGATATATAATAACCTAAAATCACCATATTTGAAATGTAAAATGTGTATTAGACAGTGTAGCCAACTTATCACAAGAAACCGTTAACAAACAAGTGAACGCTAAACTAATATCGTGTATTAATTCGCCCATTTCCTCAACGTATCTTGGCCAAAGTAACACTAGCTTACCCATCTAACACTAACTTGCCCATTTTCTCGCCCTAATTTGCCCGTAAGTTCAGGGGCCCCGAGAACACAAGTTCTCCATACATCCCTGATCTGAGCTAACGTTTTCCAATCATCCCCTGTATAATCTACTTCCCTCAAATCATAGTTTTAATGTTATTCTCTCACCTCATTCTTGGTCTACCAACTGGTGATTTCCCATCTGGTTTTCTTACAACAAATTTCCATGCCACGCTTTCATCCCCCATTCGTGCCACATGTCCTGTCCATCTCAGTCTGTGAGACTTGACTGTTCTCATTATGTCTGGTTTTCTATAAATATCATGTACTTCACTATTATGTAGATTTCTCCATTCGCCTGTCTCTTCATTTCCCTTTAGTATAGCCAGACACTGCCCTCAAAAACCACATTTCTGAAGTTTCTGTTCTCCGTACCTGTTTTATTGGTGAAGACCCAGTGTTCCGACCCATACAGCAGTGTAGGAAAAGCCATTGTTTTACAAAATTTTAAAAGTGTCTTCTTTCTAATTCCCTTGGCTTCGTTTTATGGTGCCACATATATAATTACATGGCCAGCCTCATTGGATAGTGGTCAGCGTTTCTGACTACTGTTCATGAGGTCCCGGGTTCGAATTTCCGGTCAAGCCATTAGAATTTTTCCTTAAACTGAATCATTCCTGTGGTTGCCCACGATCTGGAATTTAGGTTAAGAATTCTCCTGGCGCTTCATTGTCATTTCCCACCCATCATATCATCGGGGTAACGTAACTCCGCCTTCTAGGCGCCTCAACTTCAGAAGTGCGTTACAATTAAGCGAATGCTAGGAGAGAACATCACAAATTTCGAAATGACAACTTGGGGCATTGAATAAAAATGTATATAATGATATGTATTTATGTGGAAATCAATAAATATTAACTAACTGGCACTATCGAACCCGTAGGTTCATGGCCGCGCTACATAAGCTCTCCATATATCCCTATCCTGAGCTAATGTTTTCCAATCATCCCCTATATAATCTACTTCCATCAAATCATAGCTAATGTTATTCTCCCACCTCATTCTTGGTCTACCAACTGGGCTTTTTCCCTCTGGCTTTCCTACAAGAAGCTTCCATGCACGTCTTTCATTCCCCATTCGTGCCACATGTCCTGCCCATCTTAGTCTACGAGATTTAACTGTTCTCATTATATCTGCTTCCTATAAAGACCTTGCAGTTCATTGTTATGTAGTCTTCTCCATTCACCTGTCTGTTCATCTCTCTTTGGTCCAAAAATTTTCCTAAGAACTTTATTCTCAAATACTCGTAATCTCATTTCCTCCCTTAAAGTAAGGGTCCATGTTTCGCCCCCATATAATATAACTGGTAGAATAATAATTTTATATATTTTCAATTTAACGTTTTTTTGAAAGAAGTTGGGACATCAAGAGTCTCTGCAATGCATAATAGCACGCATTTCCAGAATTGAGCCTATGTTTAATTTCTTTGTGCATCTCATTCCTGTTTGTGATTATTGTTCCTAGGTATTTTAATTCAGCCACTTCCTCAAAATATCCCTCATTTGTCATTAGCTGTCCATTTCCATTATATAATGTATTTTTATGAATCAATAAATACATAAACAATATTTCAGGTCTGATCGTGTTGCCATATAAATAGTTTTCTTTAGATTTATGTTCACATCCTACTTTTTTCAAGTTATTCTGCAGTTTCCTTGTCATACGTTCCACATAAGTCAATTCATATCCATAGATAAAACTTTTGTTTACAACTCTAATAAATTAAGCTCATAGCAGTGACTTTACATGTACTTTAAAGTTTTCTTTAGCCATAATTTAGTTGTATTTCACATAACTCTTACAGCAACTGTTCCTAACTACATGCAATCACGATCACAGATAGCTGCATAGCAGGTTAACGTCTCTAAAATGTTATTTAATAACTAAATCTGAAACAATGAAATACTAAGAATTAAATTAATGTTTTTATTACCTCACCTCATATCCTTTTTCTTCTAGACTGCAGTTTCGGAGCTTATCTCCATCATCAGTAGCGTCTGGTTAACCGGTGTTATGTCGTTTCTTGGCGGTTTTCTTCATATAGAAAGAGGATATTATGGCATTTCAAGGTGTAGATCCTGTCAGAAGTAAAATTGTACTGGACAATAAAATTTTGGAGCAGGTGAATAATTTTACATATCTAGGATGCAATATCTCATATGAAGAAGAAAAGGATGTAAATGCAAAAATATCTAAATTTTTAAGAATTTTAGGGTTAATAAATTCTATCTTCAAGCCACAGTTAGTCCAAAAGCATTCAAGATTAAAAGTGTATAAAACACTGGCTCTTCCAACTCTTTTGTATGGTAGCGAAGTATGGACGTTGAAACAGAAGGATATACAGAGACTTAGATCTGCTGAAATGAGATATCTTCGCAGGACTGCTGGATACACACTACTAGATCACAAAAAAAAATGAAGACATCTTAGAAGAATTACACATGGAATCTTTAGAAAACAAAATTTCTGATTATAAGTCAAGATGGATACAACATGTTCATCGAATGGAAGATCACAGAATACCCAAACAAATGTTAAGATATCAACCTGCAGGAAGAAGAAGACCAGGACGTCCACTCAAAAGACTTTTGGATGGTGTTTCTCTTGAGGCCGAAACAGGTCAACAAATGGCCTAAATTCGTGAATGTACTATGATGATGATGATGAGAAAGACGATAAGAGGTGAGGTAAAAAAAACATTAATTTAATTCTTAATTTAAACCTCATAGTGTTCTTTCCCTGTGAAAGTTAAATAAATGAAATACTACTTTTTTGTATTTATAATAATTATGTTGGCTGCACTGGAAATTACTACTGAACGTACAGTATTTTCCCTTTACTATTCGATTATGTACTAGAGCATGCGGTCAAATGTATAGAGAATAAAGAAGGCCTACAACTAAATTGTATTAATAAGCTGTTAGTCTATGCTGATGATGTAGCACTATTAGGTGATAGTGAAGGGATAGTAACGGTCAATACACACACACTATTCAGTTGCACTAAAAAAATTGGGACTCGAAATAAACATCAATAAAACTAAATATATGTGATGACACACAGAGATATATTATATAATGGAATTTTTGAAGTGGCTGAATTCAAATACCTTACTTAGGCTACTTACTTACTCACTGGCAATATCGAACCCGTAGGTTCATGGCCGCGCGGACATAAGCTCTCCATACATCCCTATCCTGAGCTAATGCGTTCCAATCATTCCCTGTATAATCTACTTCCCTCAAATCATAGTTAATGTTGTTCTCCCACCTCATTCTTGGTCTACCAACTGCGCGTTTTCCCTCTGGCTTTCCTACAAGAAGCTTCCATGCACGTCTTTCATTCCCCATACGTGCAACATGTCCTGCCCATCGCAGTCTACGAGACTTAACTGTTCTTATTATATCTGGCTTCCTATAAAGGCCATGTAGTTCATTGTTATGTAGTCTTCTCCATTCACCTGTCTCTTCATCTCTCTTTGGTCCAAAAATTTTCCTAAGTACTTCATTCTCAAATACTTTTAAATCTCCTTTCCTCCCTTAAAGTAAGAGTCCATGTTTCGCATGCATATAATATAACTGGTAGAATAATAGTTTTATATATTTTCAATTTAACGTTTTTTGAAAGGAGTTGGGACATCAAGAGTCTCTGCAATGCATAATAGCACGCATTTCCAGAATTGAGCCTATGTTTAATTTCTTTGTGCATCTCATTCCTATTTGTGATTACTGTTCCTAGGTATTTGAATTCAGCCACTTCCTCAAATACTTAGGACTAATAATTACTGATAGGAATGAGATGCACAAAGAAATTAAACATATGTTAAAATCTCAAAATGTGGGTTATTATGCATTAAATGGACTCTTCTCGTCTCAATGTCTCTCAAAAAAAAAAAGGTTAAACTGAAAAATATATATCTATCTATCTATAATGGCATAGGTCAATGTTGAGCCATAGCCTTTCTCTTGTCAGCAGTCACTAGACCAAGTTAATGTAGTTATCTTATTTGGCCCATATATGTCATGAATGGCATCAGATCAACTCATGAGGTATCTAGTAGGCAACCAAAGTATTGCCAGAACAATTTGCTTAGAGACTTCTTTTTCAGGCTTAAGGATCTTTTACGAGCACGAAGATGTTCAGATTCGGGACCCACGGCTCACAGTGGGAGCCTTAAGTGATGCTACAGTTCAATGCATACCTTCGCCTCCTCCGCTGAACTTCTCCAGTCGTCTCTGTCCTTAGATCTAACATTCCACCTTGTGATTTTACATTTCTTAATATTATTGTGTCCACCGCTGTGGTCTCCAGGTAGCGGGCCCGGGTTCGATCCCCGGTCGGGACAGTTTTTCTGCGTGAGGTTTTTATTGGGGTTTTTCCTCACCTGTAAGACAAATGTCAGGAAACTTTAAGGCCCTAACGTTCCCCGAAATCATATGACCATCATCATTATCATCATCATCCTTCGCCGGTGTGGAAAGCAACGGGAAGCTACCACACCTACAATTCCCTAGTAAAGCTGCAAGCATAGCATGAAAATGCTATGACTGCAGCGAAGGACCTGCCTTCGGGCAGAATTACTATGGATGGATGGAATATTATTGTACACATCATCTCTACATCTGGTTTAAGTCTCCCTCTTTGTCTTTTACCCTGTGATTAACAAAACGTTGATAACGACCTCTCTTTTCTTCAATTATATTCACATGTCTTATTTTTTATAACTGCAATTATTCCTATATCCATATCATTATGCATTTGCTTGAGTTAATTGTCAGACCTTATTCTCCAAGTGTTATTACATATTCTTATCATTTTCACGTATAATTGTTATCTTCTTATTCTTCTTCTTCACTTCACGGGCTAGGCAAATTGCCTGTTCCTCACAATTGTTCTGTCCATCTTTTCACTGGCCTTCCTACATTCCTTGAACCTCTTGGCTTGTAATTAAATGCTGCTTTTGGTAATCTTGTTACATTCATTCTTTCTACATGTCTAAACCATTTATCTCTATATTATTTGATGTTATCATTCAATGGATATATATTCAACTCTGTTCTTATATCTTCATTCTGTATCCGATTCAATCTTGTGCAGCCTTTTGTCCTTCTAAGGAAGTTCATTTCTACGCTTTGTATTCTACTTTGTAATTTTTTGGTCATTATCCAGGTTTCACTCCCATAAAGTAATGTTTTATAAAACTTCAATCTAGCATCTCTTCTTGTTTTATGTATAGTTAAGCATATTATTTGAAATTTAAACAGTTTCATATTTATGTATCTTTCAGTTTTTGTGTTAATGGTAAAATTACGAACTTTTATCCAAGGTTATACTCATCCAACAAGGGAACTGTTAACCATTGCATGCCAAAACCTACCGTCAAATTCCTTATGATATTGGCTACACACAGGACCCATACTGGCAGAATTGCATGACAAAATGTCTTCCCCCATGGGGATTCGAACCAGCGCAAATCCCGCAGCGCTGCATCAAATTATAATGCACTGAATCTCTGAGGTACAGCATGCGATCAACAAACATCATCATCATCATCATCATCATATGCAAATCCGTTTTAGGTCATGTGGTCTGTGAAGGTAAATCTAACGAAGATTGTCTTCATCTTTCCACCGATGTTTTCCACTTGGAGTATATTGGAATCCGAGGCTTCACCCTTGGGACTGCGAGCAATGTATAAGATACACCTACAAGTGGGTTGCTAGCCCGTTTTAATAGCGGGTTTATTATTCGTGGTTTCTACCCCAGGCCGATTGCCTTCACCCAGCTCCAGAGTTCAGCCTGCCCCGTTTTATTTCGGAGTTGTCTCTCCTAGATGGGTTGTCTTGCAGGACTAACGAACCCCATCCGCCCGTTTGTCAATCTACAAGGCAGTAGATGTAGAGTTGCCTCTTCCGCCAGGTGCACCGTACCGAAGGACTCCTTCTCCGCTGTATCTGCCGTTGAGGTCTTCACCGTAACCCTGACAAGGGGCCCTCACAAGGTACTATCAGCTGGGCAAGCTGAACCAAGGTATTTTACGAGGTGTTACTCATCCCCCTCTCCCTTTTTCAACCTGGCTTGGGACGTCTTCTTCCGAGGAGTGATTTTGGAAATAAACAGGAAGAAAATCCTGCAAATTATGAAGAAGAAAAAGTATATTCGAACGCCAATTTTGGAAGTGTATTCCTTTCTCTTCTTCTCAGATGGTTTTTGCATTCTTATTGGTGTTTTTAGGAAGATTTACTGCAAAACGTAAAAAAGTGCAATGTTACATTGTTTCGCCTACCTGTGAAGTTGGTGAGCATGGTGGTCGGGATGCAGGCGGGGATACGGTGGCTCCAAGCACCATTCTTACACTGCAGCGAACTCTCTCCGAGTAATTTGTACACCCCTAGCTCTCTGCATCGCGCTAGGACTATAGCACCGTGCGGGAAAGTCAGCCGTTCTGTCTGTAAATAACAAAACACAAAAAATAAAAACTAAGTGTTGAAATCCATCATCTCTTCACTCAATTACGTTTTTTGACGACGTTCAGGTCATCAAAGTCGTAATACAATCAAGAAATTTGGTCTAAACTGTACAACTTTACAACCTGTGACGCGACTTTTTAAATTACTTCATAAACTCCTCTCAAATTTTATTCTCAGGGTTTCATTTTTCAAATTATTTTCCGCCATTTACAATGATTTTTACACTTTTATAACAATTATTTCAATATATTTTTCATAAATAACACCACGAGTGATTTCCAATTTATCTAGAGAATTTGGAAATCAAGAGTGGCATTTGTTAGGACTATTTAACGAATAAAATTAAGCTGTTTACTCACAAATCATTATTTAACTATAGTTATTTTAAAATATTTATATATTTAATGTAAACGGCGATGTTTGACGAGAAATGAGAAACGATTGGTACTTTTCATTTGTTTCTTCTGTTCATCACTGCAACCAGATCATGATATTATTTATTGCCAAAGGAACGCAATATTGTAAGAATGCATCCTAGTGGAGAAATTTATAACCAACGTTATAGGTATTAATGAATTTCTGATGTCCTATCATGTAAATATGTCAATTAAATGTTTCTGCAACGTCATTTCCTGGAAAATAATTCGTTTAAGAAAGTGCAAACAGTGATTTCTTTTTTTTTTGTGGTATAATCAATTGTTACAAATGTTTTTGTATTATCTCTCGCATGCGGGTTCTGCTGACATTCATGCACTATATATATACAATCTAGTAGCTGTATTTCTTACATAGTCACTCACTGCAAATTAATGCTATGACCTAATCAGAATGTTAAAAAGTTAAAAAGGAGGTGCTTTGTTTATTATGATAAACTTTAGTTGGTAAATTCTAGGCTAAACACGAATGAGATGGGTTGTAAATAAAAAATCATTGAAATGTGATTGGTCATTGACTCCCATTTGGAGCATGAATTAAATAATCTATAATATTAACTATATACGTAACATGAAAACGTGCAGCCATATTGTTTTTAACGAATAATCTATGCAACAACAAAGACGTGTTCCAGTGCAGTCAACATAGAATATGTATTAATTAACTGTGCATATATATTTCAGAATTTCATACCTTACTATTTATTTTTGGGCATTGCATTCTTTCACAGGTTAGAGTGCTTAAATTGCGTTATGTTAGCTTTTAGATTGGTCTTTCGCAGGCTAGAATACTTAAATTGCATTAGGCTAGCTTTTAGATTCGTTAAATATCGTGTTTATGTTGGCTGCATCCTGCGATTCCATAATGTATGCCGCTTCGCCTTTGTAGGCGCATGCGCATGGTGTATTATTGGAAGTTAGAACATTTTTTCGCGTCACATGTTTATAAGGCATTTCCAAAATTTTGTAATGGATTAAAAGGTAAAATTTCTGCGGGTCCAAAGTGATCCAATATAAAATCTGGGCATGAATGAACTTAAATATTTCTCACAAAATAAATATAAACCAATACATGCCCAAACCTACCTTGAAATATCCCTCAGAGAAGCGTTGTGATGTAGCAAGGTTGTGTCCAAAAACATTATCTGTCGCTTTTAACTGCAAGGCACAGAAATCGAAGCAAGAATCCAGCAATGACAACACATGTACGGAGCATAAGTACACCCCTGTTTGAGTAAGAGCGGAGTGGAATGAGGCGGGATGAGGCGCCGACGTCAGGTAAGTGAAGGTTATCCAGTCTACCAATTCAGGAATTTAATTACTTACCTATAGTTTAAATGAGAGATTTGGCGCTGGTTTGCTGTGCCTTCCAGTTAAAACAATCAGATTTTTTTTAGATATGGTCATGGTACAACACAACGCTTCTCAAAGTAGGTTTCGGTATGTAATTGTTGACAGTTCCCTTGCCAGTGTTTTCTTATTTCAGTCTTGAGGTTCTTGAATCTAACAATGGATCTATCAATGACATTCAATCAGAGCCTACCTTGAAGTTCTTATGGCAGGATCTTGTTACTCTTTTGAGCCAAAATATAAAGATCAGACGTGAATTTTGACTGCACGTAACCAAAACCAAGACCTAATTAGATGTAAGATTATTTTATTTATCTTTTTAAAACCTGGTTGAGTGGCAGACAAGGCCTTAACTCTCCCTGGGGTCGACTCAGCCTCTAACGGAAATGAGTACCAGACGCTTGTTCTGGGGGTAAAGGCGGCCGTCACGCAAGGCTGACAACCCGGCTGACATAAAGTGCCGATTGTCTAGAAAAAGTGGGAGCCTTAACCTCCTACTACCCCAAGGACCTCCGGGTCTGTTGTGGGATCACTTTACTTTTTTTTTTAAACCTGGTTGAGTGGCAGACAAGGCCTTAACTCTCCCAGGTAAAATAAAGCTATCGCTATCACCATATCATATTATTATTATTATTATTATTATTATTATTATTATTATTATTATGTTGGGGGACCGTTTGAGTCTTAAAGATTCCAGACATTTCTCCTACAGGTGAGGAAAAAATCCGAAAAAATCTCACCCAGGAAGCTTTTTCCAACTGGGGATAGAACCCGAGCCCGCTGCATGACAAGGCAGCACACTACCTCCAGACCACAAGCGGTGAACATATGAAAACATTATTGAAAAAATTGTATACATCTTCTCTGAGCCTATCTTGCAGACATCGAACATGATCATGATCAAAATATTTGACACAAGGAGAGTAATGTAAAACACTATCTCAGGATAGGGGTGTAAGGAGAGCTTATGTCCGCGCGGTTCGATAGTGTCAGTGAGTTAGTTAGTTACATTCGGGGCTGAGGGATCCTTAATCTGGTCAAAAACCCTGATGGAACTGATATTTAACCTCTGCGGTGAATTTTGTGAAGTACGGAGGGTCTAACTTAGCCAAATCCACTCTCCTCGCCTCCAAGTTGGGGCCCCTCGGGACCTTCTTAAGATCTTTTAAGATTTTAAGATGCAGAAGAGAGAGTGGGGTGTGGAAAGAAACGGGAAGCTACCTATATATCCCTAGTAAAGCTGCAAACTGAAGGAATGATCAACGGAAAGAAAGTTAGAGGCAGAAAAAGACATCACATGATAGACAATATTAAAAATAAATGGTTTGTATGAAGATACAAAAAGGAAACCTGAGTTAAGGAAAGAGTGGAGAATGCTGAGTTTGCAGTGAAAGATCTGCTCTTGAGCAGAACACTATGAATTATTATTATTATTATTATTATTATTATTATTATTATTATTATTATTATTAACTTTCTTAGAAAGCATGAAATATCAGTTTTTACTGATTTTATAAGTAATACTAGGATGCTATCTGAACCTAATGCTTTATAAATCTTTAATTTTTCTGCAACCATTTCAAACTCTAACGTGCTTAGTTCTGTGATTAACAGTTTTTGTAAATCGTCGTCTTCAATATCCAGTTCTGTATGTACGTTTAATGGGCTATTAAAGAAAACATCGGTGGAAAGATGAAGACCATCTTCGTTAGGTATACCGTCACATGGCCTAAAACGGATTTGTTCATGATGATGATTTTTCCCATGTATCTAATATATTCCTCGAATATCCCCATTTCCATTCATAATTGAGGTATTTACATCAAAAGTGGACCAAGTGTAAAAATTGAAAATCTTAATTGCATATGAATTTGGGTTAAAAATTTAAAAAATCTTCAAAGTGATAGTGAAACAAGTATTGCATTTGATCTTTCTAATTGTAAAAAAATATTTAATTCATCTGCAATTAAATGTATAACTTCAACTTTATATCAGTTTTTTTCAAAAGAGTAAAATATGGACTTGGTCTACTTTTGTTCTGAACCCCTCAATCGTACAGGAAGCCGCAAAGAAGGATATAAAAGACATTCAGTGTACCGTCACCAGCAGGGAGTAATTTTTCTCCGAGACTCGAAGATTTTTTTCGGACCTGGACGGTAGATTACGTTAGCATTTTGTTTCCGGCTGCCTCTCCGCCATCTCTGCACAGAGAGTTCAATGACCCAAGAGAGTTCTTAATCAAGAAAATCCCATGTATTACTCGGCCAAGTTAAATCTGCACGCGGAAAATATGATAGGAATGTGCTGTTGATACTGTCTTCTCTTACTACTTTGCCACTTCTTGTTCACTGTATAATGTTATTTGACTGAGAAGGAAGCACTGGCAAATACTGAGCTATTTAAATGATCCGTCACCTACAGTAGCCGTTAACCAAATCAAAAAACCGGCATCCATGTTACTACTAGGTAATGGGCTGCCCCTTCTTTGCCTCATTACATGTTGCCAATTCCCGTCCCCTGTGTTGTGAGGCTGGTAATAGAGAGATAACAAACACTGTGATTTTAAATCATCCCAAACCTTTGGAAGTCGTCCTCTAAACGAGTACTTTGACAAACATCATCATCATCATCATCATCATCATCCAGGGATTAAGCCTGTTGGCTCGTTCCGGTTTGATGAGAACTAGAATTGTTAAAATTGTTCAGACCATCTTCTGTGTGGGCGACCAACATATCTGCTTCCGTGCGGTTTATAGTTTAGCAATAATTTTGGAAATCTCCCTTCTGGCATTCTATCAATATGTTCTTTCCAGTCGTTCCTTTATTTAGTTATTCGGTCTGTAAGTTTGAAAATATTTAGTTCCTTTCTTATATCTTCATTTCTTTTCTTATCCAGCAGAGTATATCCTGCTATATTTCTTAAAAATAGCATCTGAGCTCCTTCCAATCTTTGTTCTTGTCTTTAAGTGATCGTCCAACATTCTGATCCATGTAGTGATATTTCACACGTGTTTATGGATTCTCCCCTCCATAGAGAAGTAGTTTAGCGACACTAGCGCTGTCATACTTCGCTTCTAGACGTTCAGACCTAACTTCGGCAACAGGGTAAACGGTAATTACACCGACAAAACTTCAGGGACTGATTCTCGACTGGAAACGAAGGAAAAAAGGTCCAATAAACATGTGTCTTGAAATGAATGATGTGCGTGCTACGACAAAAAATCGTCCCGGCTAACAGTACACAGCATAATCACATCCACGTCACAACAGATGTTCAAAGTGGCCTCCATGGGATGTAATGCACGCGTTCACACGTCGCGTCGTATCATGGATTTCCTCACTCTTTCGCATGTTCGGGCCTCTCTCCGAATAGCGTCACAGGCGACGTGGACACGCTGTTGAAGGGTAAGCACATGATGAACTGGTTCAGCGTACACAACGCTTTTCAGATGCCACCAGAGGTAAAAATCTAGGGGGTTTAAGTCCGGTGATCTAGCAGGCCATGCAACAGGGCAGAGAGAATAATGTCATTCGTCAGTGCCATCTACAGTGGCAACGATTCATTTATAGGACACTTTTTCCTCCACTTCCAGTCAGGAATCAGTTCCTACAGTTTGTCGGTGTAATTAAAACTCACTCTGTATATTCGTGTGAGAATTGAATTAAGTCCTAGAAAATCCAGCCGGAGTTGGGCTCCGCAAGTTGTTTACCATAACGGTCTGTGCTAGTGAAATTTTATCCTAAGAGAATGCGTCGTGTTCATAGATTACATCCCGTGACTTCAACGCAATATTTTTGTTTTCCTGTTTAAAGTTGTATTTTTATGTTCATCAAAATAATCCACACTCGTCAATTTTGTGTAGCGCATGAGGATTAAAGATGAGGTCATTGAGCAAGTGGAGAGCTTCAAATACTTGGGTTGCACTATCAGTAGTAACATGAACAGCGGTCAAGAAGTAAAGCAGAGGATAGCAATGATAAAAGAAACTTTCAACGAGAAGCATTTTCTGCGGACCTTTGGCAAAAGAATTAAGGACGAGGTTAGTGAAGTGATTTGTGTGGAGTGTAGCACTGTATGGTGCAGAGACTTGGACATTACGACGGAATAAGGAAAAGCGACTGGAAGCTTTTGAGATGTGGATATGGAGAAGAATGGAACGTATAAAATGGACAGACAAAGTAAGAAATAAAGGTGTGCTACACAGAGTGGGTGAAAGAAGAACAATTCTGGAACTCATAAAGAAGAGGAAAAGAAATTGGATTGGCCACTGGCTAAGAAGAAACTGCCTGTTGAAGGATGCTCTAGAAGGAATGGTCAACGGAAAGAAAGTTAGAGGCAGAAAATACATCAGATGATAGACAATGTTAAAATAAATGGTTTGTATAAAGATACAAAAAGAAAAGCTGAGTTAAGGAAAGAATGGAGAATGCTGAGTTTGCAGTGAAAGGCCTGCTCTTGAGCAGAACACTATGAATGAACGAATGTTGTTGTTGCTGTTATTATGAATTGAACAAAATGGTGTAAAATAAATATGTTAGATACGTGAATAAACATGTTGGACATAAGACACCAGCAGAAGATATAACTGAAGTTATGTGAGAATTTTCAACACATTTCTTAACTTATTTTCCAGTTCGAATATTAACTGATTGTCATTTGTGCTAGTTTAACCCTATAAATCTATGGAATTACATGAATATGAATTATAAAAATGCCTTCTTAAGATATGTAATCGATACCAAGAAAAGATAATTTTTCTCTGAATTAAAATGAAGGCGATCCTGGTGACAAATATTGGAAGTAATGAATGTGTAGGAGAGGATCCATTGGGCCGGGAAGAATTAATGTTCCTTATTAAAAACTAATTCAAAGATATCAAACAAATGAAAAACGCGGAGCGTTCTTAAGTCAACATATTTTAACAGAACATAAATTTAGCTACGCTTAAAAGCGATATCGCATTTCTTTTGTTTTTTATTTAAATCGGGTTCGTTGAGGGAAATTTGTTGCTAAAATATCGGCATTAAAAGAGCATTAGCTACAAATGAAACTAACGCCACAAGGCGGCGGCTGTAGGGAAAGTTTAATAATAATGGCCTGAGCATGCGTTGATGTGTAAATTATATAGCACATGTGTTGTGCAATTGAATAGTTGCCTCCAAGAGAGGTCTAACTCACAAAAATTCGAAAGTTGAGTTTTCAGTGGATTAGTGGTCTATCCGGAGAATATCACGGCATGGTGGATGTAAAACTATCCCTGCTCTATTCCACACTTTTTATTTAACTTTAAAAGTTGGCATTCTAGCGAATTAGATCTTCTTTCGGGGGCAACTATTCAATTATTGTAACGAAAAACATTTTCTCAAATCAAAAATCTCGTTTATAAGTCAATTCCGAAGAAATTAAACTATTGAGGTGGTCCTTATGAAATATATATTGAGGCTAGGGTAATTCCTAGAATTAAAATTAATTTGGTTATTATTTGGGACCACACAATAAGCTTTTGTTATGCAGTGGTTAACGGTAATTCAAGAGTTGGCAGGTACATATACCTAGCGAAGCGAAACTAATGTTGATTATAAAAGTGTAAATTTGATTGACATGTTAAATATGGACAAATTTGCAAAACAATAAATGTTGTTAAAAGAATACTTAACATTAGTAATTCCTAGAATTAATTTGGTTATTATTTGAGACCACACAATAAGCTTTTGTTATACAGTGGTTAACGGCAACTCAAGGTACATGTACCTAGCGAAACGAAACTAATGTTTATTATAAAAGTGTAAATTTGATTGACGTGTTGAATATGTTCAAATTTGCAAAACAATAAATTTTGTTAAAAAGAATACTTGAGCCAATTTTAAAACTTCCTTGGGAAATGAATATAAAAGGCCAAGAAATTGTATTTGTTAACAGTGTGGCTAGTAGCTCATACACACACGGAGTGTGGCTGGTGGCCCATTCGAGTACATACAGTGTGCCAGTAGCTCCCTTACGAAAACAGAGTGGGCTAGTTTATCATATTACGAGTATTCAGAGGAGCCTGTTGCTCCCATATTATTACATAAAAGTGTGAATTAGTCTATCGTACGTAGGGTATACTAGGGAAGTCTGGATTTGCTCAAGTAGCTTCAAGATGTAATTAATTCGTTGTGTGTTGTATTGTTCATGAGAGGTTAACAAAATCAACCCTTTTTAATTAATTAAACAACTCATTGTTACTGATCATCGAATTCCTTGTCCTTCACATCGGTAGAATCCAGAAGTGAGCTTGATCTGGAATGCGCCCTGAAGAGACTCTCGTGCATCCGTAAGTTCTCGCTGCAATATATATATATTCATTGATTCTAAATAGTAACTTAGACATCGAAAATAATCATGAAAAAATTTTCAATCCAGGAGAAGGTGGGTAGACTATATTTCTTTTGTTAAATTGGAAGAACTTAATTTGTGATGTCGCTTTATTTAAAAGTATCGGACTGCTACCAGGAACTAAATCTAACGATGTGAAAGTGATGAATAACAATTATGATGAGTTCACCGCTGTGGTCTCGAGGTAGCGTGCTGCCTTGCCACGCAGCGTACCCGGGTTCGATTCCCGATCGGGAAATTTTTTTCTGGGTGAGGTTTTTATCGGGGGTTTTCCTCACCTGTAAGACAAATGTCAGGAAAACTTTAAGGCACTTTTTTACACCTTTTTGTATGCATTTTCAGAACTTTTCCCCTTTTACGACCAAAATTTGCACCTTAAATCCCTTCCCCAATGATTATAGCTCAGAATTTACCACAAGGTGCTGCTGACACTCTGTATTAACTGGCTCTCCATATTTCACGCACGGACTGACGTAAAAGTTTTGGAGAGAGAAGAATGAAGGCAGAAGTTGAAGAAGGTCTTGGGTTGTAGTGGCATTACCGATGACTATTTAACTCATGCCCCAAATGGGAGTAAATGACCAATCACGTTTCAATGATTTCTGTTTTACAACCAATCACAGTCGTATTTCACTAAATATTTATCAATATTAAATTTACCATATAAAAGAAAGCTCCTCCTTTTTAATATTCTGAACAGGTCTGTTCATTATTTTGCAGTGACTGACTCTGTAAGAAATACGGCTACCAGATTGTATATATAGTGCATGGATGTCAACACATAGCGCTTGCAGGAGTTAATATAAAAACATTTGTAGCAATTTATTATACCACCAAAAAAATAAACCACCGTTTGCACTTTATTAAATGTATTTTTCCCAGGTAATAATCCAGAAAAATATAATTGTCATAGTTACATCATACGACATCAGAAATGAATTAATATACAGTTTGATGTGTTTCATTTTTTCTCCACTAGAGAGCATTCTTATAATATTGCGTTCCTTTGGCAATAAATAGTATGATCTGGTTGCAGTGATAAACAAAAGAAGCAGATGAAGCGTACCAATCGCTTCTCATTTGTTTTCAAACATCGCCGTTTACATTAAATATATAAATATTTTTAAACAACTGTAGTTAAATAATGATTTGTGAGTAAACAGCTTAATTTTATTCGTTAAATAGTCCTAAGAAATGCCACTCTTGATTTCTAAATTCTCTAGATAAATTCACTTCGTGAGTCGTGAATTTATCGATAATTTGGAAATCACTCGTGGCGTTACTTATGATAATTATTACCAGGAAAAGGTTTTTCAGGTGCGGCACCTTTCCAAAAATATAGTTGTTTTCTTACCAATAGTTCAATATATGTATTTGGGGGGATGAAATGAAGTGAAATGATCACAATTTGTTGCACCTTCTTGTGAGATTACTACATTTGGCCCCTTTTCCCCTCTTTTTTATGCTTCAGCACCTTTTCCTCCATTCTTCTCTCCTTTTTTAAAAGATAGGACAGAATTTTTTTTTCTCCTTCTTGAACAGTTTTTTAAAATCTCAATCAGAACTTAACAGTATTAAAAATACATTAAGTGCAGTTGTGAAATAAAACTTAAATGTTAACAGCGATGCTGTAACAGTTTAAAATAAGTTCAGTTAGTATTGGCAATAATTTAACAGTTTTCTATCTACCGACTTGTTGTTGGCTGTTTTTTACTACTGTGAACCACAACGTATTTCTATTAGTGTTACAACTGGGTTTTCACAACAATAACATTGCCAATGTTAAGAAGGATAAGTTGTATGCACTTTCAGATGAATTCAAAACGCAATTTATGGAAACTGATGGCATCATTCGTCGATGTTCCATCTGCGAAGTAAATAATGCAATAAACTAAAGAACTATGAATTGCCTGTTATGAACTCTATAAAGAAGAAAAAAATGGTGCAAAATCATTTGCATATTATATAAACTGAGTTCATGTAACTGGTTTAAGCCCTAATTCAATTGTTTCAGCAGCACCTTTTTTTGCACCTTTTTGTATGTATTTTCAGAACCTTTTTTCCCCCCTTTACGACCAAAATTTGCACCTTAAAATCCTTTCCCCAATGATTATAGCACAGAATTTACCACAAGGTGCTGCTGACACTCTGTATTTACTGGCTCTCCCTGTTTCACGCACGGACTAACGTAAAAATGATTGATAGAGAAGAATGAAGGCAGGTCTTGGATTATAGTGGCCATCACCGAATGGTAATGATGATGATCACAGCTCAGAATTTACCACAAGGTGCTGCTGGCACGCTGTATGTGGTAGTTTCACGCACGGACTAACGTAAAAGTCGCTAACGCTGATTAGTTTTCTCCGAGTTTCTGCGAGACTTTTAATGCCTGTTGATGTAGGACGCGCCCTGGGGTGGAAGCCCGGATTAACTACAATTTAACACCGAGTAATGAAAACACAACATCCTTACACCAACTTATACAAGTTTATATTTTAAAATCATTTCAACGTTACCAACTGCACAACAAAAACTTTCCTCCAAGAACCAGTTATAAGCTTCTTATTGCAGTAACCCAGATTTTTTTTTTTAATATTTACTTTCCTTCCTTCTCCCGTTTTAATTTCTAACTTTTTAATCCACCGCTTAAAGGAATATGGTTAGTAAAGTTTCCACATTTAATGATCTCCCGCTATTCACCTCGTTTTAAAGACGGACTATATTAACCATTAAATTGGCAACGTGTCCTGTAGAATACATCAATCGGTTTGATTTATTTAATATTTTACTGGAATAGAAGAAAACGAACGAATACAAATTACTTAAATGCGTGTAGAATTACACTATGTATTTAATAACAGTTATGCATTATTTAGTTTTCACTGCGGTCCGCCACAATAAAATAACTGACACGAGAAATTTTCAAAAATTATCAAAATTCATATTCGACATCTACAACATAAAGCAAATGCAGCAATTGCAATTTTATATCCATTTTTCAGGTCGAATACATTGTCACGTAAGATCAAGCTTTTACTGTATAAAAGCGTGATCCGCAGCATGCTACTGTACGGATGTGAGGCCTGGAGCATCCTCGCAAAACAGCATAAACGAAGAATACAAATTATACAGAATAAGTGTTTGAAAATAAGTTTTCAAGCACCGCGTTTCACAAGGATGACAGACCTACACAACGTAGCGCAACTTCCCCATATTGATGTCATGATAACTGAAAATGTAAGCAAGATGCACAAATTTACATCTTTGCATACAAATTTTATGGTACGCAGTATTGGACGCTTGCCCCAGTGGCGTGCTGTACATAGAAACATATTCATCCGATTTACTCCTCATTAAATCCAGCCAGAGATTTGGCGATGTGCTCTCACCTGGAGTAGCGTGGCTCATTCCACAATGCTGGATTTCCGACTCTCGGCTTGAAAGCAATGTGGTTTCTGATGTCCTGCTTCAGGTCATCACATCCCTATCTCTGTCCAAATTTCATCAGCATTTGCACACAAACGCTAGCGCCGCCAAATAGGCTCGGGTTAAGTGAACTACAACCCCGTAATGATAGCCACTATTAACTTAGCTGCCAAAGAGCCCTAGTGGGTTCTAACATACGCAGCACACTGGGTGAAGCTAGACTTCGCCTTATCCAGTCCAGTCAAAAATTATCTATCGAATTGGATCATAAATCACACACTTTTCTAATAGAGTGTATGTGCACCCATGATGAAAATAGGAAGTGCCCTGTTACATCTTAAATTTCTCCAATTGGAGTAAAAAGCTGTTCAATTTGGATCCAATTGTATAAAATTCAAGCCACTCTATTAAGGTTTTTAGTGGTTTCCCTTGATGTTAAGGCAAATGCCGGAGTGGTCCCCTAGCATCCACTAGTAAAGCCATCAAAGTCCAATAAATATTCAAAATTATTAAATAAGAACAGCTAAATCCGAAAAGAGCCGTTTCTGATTGGAATACCGACTTGACTTCCCGCTCTTGCCCTCTTTAGGGCTGGCGGCTTCTGTGGTGGTGGCAGTCTTCCTGTTGGCGGCTCAGTGAATCAAGTGAATCAACTAGAACATCAATGAAATTCACCTAGAAACTGAATGCAGGATTGGTGTGTCCAACCACTGGACCTTTTATACCGGACTGCGGCTAGTTATCGTTGGCAGAGGATATACATTATTAAAAAATCAGCGACGAACAAATAAAGTTCGTAGAAATACCAACGACGAAATAATTAATTCACAAGCGCTAAAGAGGGTTGGAAATCCCTAAGAATAGCCAGAGGTTGCTGTTCACAATTGAACGATCCCGATGGTCGAGGACGCTTCCATAGAAAATGGACGTTTTCCTTGACATATACAAAGGGGAAGTATGAGAAGTGACACAATTTCCAATACATAGTAACTAACTAACTAAGAAACTGAAATATGCAACAGATCAGCCAAATCCGAAAAGAGCCGTTTCTGATTGGAATGTCGACTTGGCCTCCCGCTCTTGCCCTTTTGGGGGTTGGCGGCCTCTGCGGCGGTGGTGGTCTTCGTGTTGGCGGCTTGGAGTATCGGCCAGATCATCAGCATCAACAAGGCTTGTTAATGCCCGACCACTAGATCTTCGACTCCCGATCTGCGGCTGGTTGTGGTCGACACTGGGATATACGCTCGTTATCTACACTGACGATACACCAAAGGGCTAAAGAGGGTACACAAAAATCCCTAAAATAGCCGGAAGTACGGTTCATGGACCATACGGTTCCTTTCTCGGTCGCCGAGGATGCATCCAGGAAGCTGGATTCATCATTGGCCGGCTCGGGGGAGGAATACGTTTTGGAAAAGTGATCCACTTCCATTACATAGCATAGTCTAGTCTTTTTCCAAATCTTCTTATCCTTCTTCCTTTCATGTTATAGACCTGAGGGTCTGTTCCGGTCTCATTCCAACGTTTAAAGGGTTTGCCAATTTAAAGGTTAAAATTGAATTTCTTGTTAGCCCGATTAATATTTAAAGACCTAAGAGCAAATAATAAAAACAATAATAAAAAATAATTATCATCATGTTATCCAATGTATGTGCCTGTTGGCCCGTTCCGCTCCCCCCTGCACAGTATACTTCAGGTCGTCCTTCCAATGTCGAGACGTTTCGGTCTTCCTACGTTTCTTCTGCCTTGAGGTTTATAATAAAGTATCTGTTTTGATAAACGAAAATGATGATGATAATAATATTATTAATAATAATACAGAACAGGAGGAACAGGCAATTTGCCTAGCCCGTCAAGTGAAGTGAAGAAGAAGAAGAAGAAGAAAATAAAAATAATATATATATATATATCAATATATAAAAATTGTCACGCAGCGGGCCCGGGTTCGATCCCCGGTCGGGGCAGTTTTTCTGGGCGTGGTTTTTATCGGGGTTTTTCCTCACCTGTAAGACAAATGTCAGGAAAACTTTAAGGTCCAAACGGTCCCCGAAATCATATGGCCATCATCATCATCCTTCATCGGTGTGGAAAGCAACGGGAAGCTACCACACCTATAATTCCCTAGTATAGCTGCAAGCATAGCATGAAAATGCTACGATTGCAGTGGAAGACCTGTCCTCGGGCAGAATTACTACGAATGGATGGATATTAGTGTAATTACTAGGGAACCAATCAATCATCACATCTGGGACTACTTTACAATTAAAATATCCAACCCCAGCCGGATATCGCACTATCACGAATCGGGCATTCTACCAGCTGAAGCAGCGCGGCGGACAGGACATTTATATATACACTGTGTGGTAAAGCAAAACAGAAATGTTGTAATTAATTGAAATACCTCGAGGGAAAGTTTCAAATTGAAATGAAAATTGACATTTGTTATTAACATTATGCAGCGCCATTAGCGGTCAATTTATAATGACAAGTATTATTGCATCACGTTAATCCACGTCAAACCTCATATTAAATTCATTAACTAACCGATCTGCAAGTCAAATCGTCTTCAAAAATATGTTCAAACTCTATAATTAAGACTGAATACAATCCACAAAATACATCCAGTTACAGCCTGTGTTTTAACCTTTTCACTGCTGAGATATTTCCAGCCTTTAAAACCCTCCTTGCTCAATGCAGGGAGAAATATGGAAAAAGTTTATTTAGGTTCCTAAGAGATGGCAGTATATGCCTGCTTAGTTTGAAAGCAATGCAATACGTATTATATAACTAGCAGGCGTTTGGAGTTGAGAATGGATATACACACCCATAGCACGGCAAGCATTTTCTTTGCCAACGGATATACCCGTTCGTAGCAGTGTAAAGGTTAAATACATGCATTTTATACAATCTACAAGTCATATAGGAATTTTATAAAGAATGCAAAAACAGTACATAACAAAAACGCATCACGCAGAAACTTCGATAAGTAATGGAATATATGACAGATTTTTTCATCATAGTTGATTTTATACTTGCTAATGACTATTCAACTCTTGCCCCAAATGGGAGCCAATGACCAATCACGTTTCATTCAATGAGTTTTTATTTACAACCAATCACAGTCGTGTTTCGCCTACAATTTACCAAGGTCCAACTTCTTACCCTTATCACAAACATGTAAAATTTCAAAATTTGAATCGAAACAATGATAAATTGGAATAGGTTTCGATCCAAATTTTGAAATTTTACATGTTTATGATAAGGGTAAGAAGTTGGACTTTTTGGAGGCTGTAGAAATAAATGAATTGAAAAGTAGTAATAAACTGTCAAATTCTCAACTTGATTTGAATGAATCGCCTTTGTTAAATTTTAAAAAAATTAAATAAATGATTGTT
This sequence comes from Diploptera punctata, assembly GCA_030220185.1. Taxonomy (NCBI): domain Eukaryota; kingdom Metazoa; phylum Arthropoda; class Insecta; order Blattodea; family Blaberidae; genus Diploptera; species Diploptera punctata. Next base: position 460,559 of record JASPKZ010007399.1, read on the forward strand.
GTATTGTTGCTTAGATCAGTTGGTATGTACTATAATAACACAATTCATAATTTGTTAACATGTCTGAAGAAGGTACAGTGTACCGAAACAGCTGTCACTGAATTATATCTTAATAAATATGAAAATCGAATAAAACTAAGTTTTATTTTTATTTAATTAATGGATATGGATTTTCATCAAGTAAACACCAACTCAACAGATTATATATTTTTTTCTTCAAATATAATTTCTACCTAAATTACTTTGATTTCTTAATACACAAAGAGCATATCACTTCTCATTACACCGGGCTCGTTCAATGATACAGCCACGCCATACAATCTTCATTAAAAAATTCTTGGTTTGAACAATACTCATAAGTAATGCCACGAGTGATTTCCAAATTATCGAAAAATTCGCGACTCACGAATTGAGGAGTGAATTTATCAGGAGAATTTGGAAATCAAGAGTGGCATTTGTTAGGACTATTTAACGAATAAAATTAAGCTGTTTACTCACAAATCATTATTTAACTATAGTTATTTTAAAATATTTATATATTTAATGTAAATGGCGATGTTTGAAAACAAATGATAAACGATTGGTACGCTTCATTTCCTTCTTTTGTTCATCACTGCAACCAGATCATACTATTATTTATTGCCAAAAGATCCCAATGTTGTAAGAATGCACCCTACTGGAGAAATTTATAACCAACGTTATAGGTATTAATTATTTTCTGATGTCCTATGATGTAAATATGTCAATTATATTTTTCTGCAACGTCATTTCCTGGAAAATAATTCGTTTAAGAAAGTGCATACAGTGTTATTTTTTTGTGATATAATCAATTGTTACAAATGTTTTTATATTATCTCTCGTATGCGCTTTCTGCTGACATTCATGCACTATATATACAATCTGGTAGCCGTATTTCTTAGGGAGTCAGTCACTGTGAAATAATGCAATGACCTATTCAGAATGTTAAAAAGGAGGTGCTTTCTTTATTATGATAAAATTTAGTTGGTAAATTCTAGGCGAAACACGACTGTGATTGGTTGTAAATAAAAAATCATTGAAATGTGATTGGCCATTCACTCCCATTTGGGGCATGAGTTAAATAGTCATTGTTATGTACTACTGCATAACCGCCATTGGACCGCATGCCATTCATGACATATATGGACAAATAACTAAGTAAAAATGAACTTCGTTTAGCAACTCCTTACAAAGGAGTACTGGAAATGTGTACTATTATGCATTGCAGAGACTCTTGATGTCCCAACTCCTTTCAAAAAACGTTAAACTGAAAATATATAAAACTATTATTCTACCAGTTATATTATATGGGTGCGAAACATGGACTCTTACTTTAAGGGAGGAAAGGAGATTACAAGTATTTGAGAATAAAGTAATTAGGAAAATTTTTGGACCAAAGAGAAATGAACAGACAGGTGAATGGAGAAGACTACATAACAATGAACTACATGGTCTTTATAGGAAGCCAGATATAATAAGAACAGTTAAGTCTCGTAGACTGCGATGGGCAGGACATGTTGCACGTATGGGAAATGAAAGACGTGCATGGAAGCTTCTTGTAGGAAAACCAGAGGGAAAACGCCCAGTTGGTACACCAAGAATGAGGTGGGAGAATAACATTAACTATGACTTGAGGGAAGTAGATTATACAGGGAATGATTGGAAAACATTAGCTCAGGATAGGGATGTATGGAGAGCTTATGCCCGCGCGGCCATGAATCTACGGATTTGATAGTGCCAGTGAGTAAGTAAGTAAGTAAGTAATATATCTTCTATGTGATTTGTATGTATAAATGTGTGTCTGTCTGAACACAATCCACGTTGAGATACTGTTTGATATGTTTTTGGTGTCTGAGGGGTAAAGTGATAATCCAATGACATATATTTCACCCTCAGAACCCTTGAAGTGAGGAAGAGCTTACCCTCATCCCCGCTGACACGTGACCGGAATGCACCTGCAGCGCCACGCTGTGATAGCGACCTGATTTATTCCTCCAACAACAACTATTCAACTTTCCCATTTCCTCAATTAATGTTATCAGTTATCACTTCCACCACAAGATAAACTCTGTTTTAGCGAACTGTTACATTTATCTTTTGTTCTTAAACTCGGAGCAATTTTGAGAGGAAGTTATATAAGCTGCAAACAGTAGAATAAATTTGGTGTTGGAATTGGAGCAGAGACTAAAAACACGCAACAAATTATGAATACAGCAGATATCAGTTAATTGGATTTAACTCTTAAATTCGCAATGTATCCTACAGGGTACATCAATTTGTTTAATTTATTTAACACCAGCTAATACCAAGCATGTACTGTTACGTCTGAATAAATGATTATGTGTTTTTGCGTTTAGTTGAATAAGTAAAAACAAAAATAATTATAATTACTAATTAAATAAATTTGATTTTCATATTTATTATATAATTCAGTGACAGCTGTTTCGGTACACTGTACCTTCTTCAGACATGTTAACAAATTATGAATTGCGTTCCAACTGATCTAAGCAACAATACAACAATATTTATTTAAATTTAAGGGTAAGAAGTTAGATCTTTTGGAGGCTGTAGAAATTAATAAATTTGAAAGTAGTAAAAAACTGTTAAATTCTCAACTTGATTTGAATGAATCCCCTTTGTTAAATTAAAAAAAATAAATATCGTTGTATTGTTGCTTATATCAGTTGGAACACAATTCATAATTTGTTAACATGTCTGAAGAAGGTACAGTGTACCGAAACAGCTGTCACTGAATTATATAATAAATATGAAAATCAAATAAAACTACGTTTCATTTTTATTTAATTAATAAATATGGATTTTCATCAAGTAAACACCAACTCAATTGATTAAATAATTATAATAATTATACATTTCTATAACGGGTTCGATAGTGCACGTGAGTTAGTGAGTTTATAAATTTCTATATTTTTTTAGATATCCCGTGCTGATTACCCGGTGTTGCCCAAGAATCTACTTATTCCGATCCTCTTCGCATAAATTAGCTGAAATACGAAAATTGTGTTCTTATGTTTAGCTGAATAAGTATACTTACTTACTTACTCACTGGCACTATCGAACCCGTAGGTTCATGGCCGACATAAGCTCTCCATATAACCCTATCCTGAGCCAATGTTTTCCAATAATCCCCTGTATAATCTACTTCCCTCAACTCATACTTAATGTAATTCTCCCAACTCATTCTTGGTCTACCAAGTAGGCGTTTTCCCTCTGGTTTTCCTACAAGAAGCTTCCATGCAAGTCTTTCATTCCCCATTCGTGCCACGTGTCCTGCCTATCGCAGTCTACGAGATTTAACTGTTCTCATTATATCTGGCTTCCTATAAAGACCATGTAATTCACTGTTATGCAGTCTTCTCCATTCACCTGTCTGTTCATCTCTCTTGGGACCAAAAATGTTCCTAAGAACTTTATTTTCAAATACTTGTAATCTCCTTTCCTCCCTTAAAGCAAGAGTCCATGTTTCGCACCCATATAATATAACTGGTAGAATAATGGTTTTATATATTTGCAGTGAAGGACCTGCCCTTGGGCAGAATTACTATGGATGGATAGTGTTATGCCATAGGGCAGGTCCTACACTGCAATCATAGCATTTTGATGCTATGCTTAAAGTTTTACTAGGGAATTGTAGGTGTGGTAAGCTTCCCGTTTCTTCCTAAAAAATGTATGTATATAGTAGGGGCATATGTTGGGTTTCGTCTTAAGGGGCAAAATAAAATAAAGGATGTTTCCTAAACTTCCGAGCCCTAGATTTCCCTTCTTCTTTTTTCAGCTAAAGCACTGGTTAAAGTTTCTATGCATAATTAAGGACACACCTCTGGTCGAACATAGGACGTTTGGTAGAATTTTAAAAGCTTGGTCAGACAGAAACATAAATAAATAATTAGTTATGTAATGAAGTTGGTAGCGCTGATACTATGTTGGCAGATTTTATACAGCGTGATGAAGCCATGCAGTGTTTATGTCCATTTTAATTGGATTGAGCACAGTAACACCTCCCATTGTTTCAAAAAAAATATTTCATCTGTTTGACCAGTCAGGGAGATGTATTGTTCTGCGTCCAGGGGGTTGCAAATTCCAACCCCCACCCTCTGAAATCACCTCAACGTGCTGCCGGGACACCATGTTCATTTCCTCTCCTCTCTTTCAATTTCTGTGATTCACGTAAAACCAGATTTCATTCCTAAAGAAAATATTTCAAATTCCATTACCTGGTTACCTAGATTTATTTATTTATCATGGATGTTGCATGTAACGTAAACATATATATTTCATATTTTCCTGTGTGTCTATATTTGTACATCCCCACGTGGGGCACAGTTGCTTCCTTACAGAATTTACTAACATAATTAAGTTACGTTTATTTTCATTAACACTTTAATAATAATAATAATAATAATAATAATAATAATAATAATAATAATAATAATAATAATAATAATAATAATAATAACATATAATAATAATAATAAAATAATAATAATAATAAAATAATAATAATAATAAAATAATAATAAAATAATAATAATAACAATAATAATATAATAATAATAAAATAATAAAATAAAATAATAATAATAATAATAATAATAATAATAATAATAATAATGAAATCAAATACGGGGTGAATCACAAATATGGCTATACGTTTGATCGCGTTGTGTGATGAAAATATTACCGTTACAGGAAATATGAAATTACCGTTGGAAAGGCAATTATTCAAATTACAACAATGGAATAAAACAAAACAGTGTAGAACTTACGTCATTAGTCAAAATGGCGTTGAATATGCAACAGCAAATTACAATTGCTGCATGAGCAATGACGTTAATAAATTCTATCTTCAAGCCACAGTTAGTCCAAAAACTTCAAGATTAAAAGTGCATAAAACACTGGCTCTTCCAACTCTTTTATATGGTAGCGAAGTATGGACGTTGAAACAGAAGGATATACAGAGACTTAGATCTGCTGAAATGAGATACCTTCGGAGGACTGCAGGATACACACTACTAGATCACAAAAAAATGAAGACATCTTAGAAGAATTACACATGGAACCTTTAGAAAACAAAATGTCTGATTGTAAGTCAAGATGGATGCAACATGTTCATCGAATGGAAGATCACAAGATTACAAAAGCCATATCGTTACTGCACCAAAGCAAAAGATCGCAGGGACGTCGTCCAAAAAAGCGCTGGATGGAAAGTTCCTCTTTGAGACCGTAACAGGCCACACGGCCTCTATGATGATGAATTTCCCTTGGCGAATATTACTTGGATGGGAAGTGTTTTGGGTGAACTTCCCTTAGGTGAACGGACAGGATATCCCCTCATACGAGACAGATGGTCGACACTGAGAACAATCTCATGGATCTTGGGGTATAACGTTCAGGGATAAAGATACCACAGGATGACTTGAAATAAAGTAAGACCAAAACTTTTTACGGGTTAGAGCGGTACGGTGTAAGTAGGTATAGCTGGGAGTCGAGCTTGGAACCCCTGGAATATTGGTAAAATGCGTTAAGAGTTCCGCCTGTATTTTAATTGGTTGTTTTGCAGACATCACTTGTTGAGAGACGGAATGTAAAGTGTTGAAAAATGAAGCCCGTAGTTTGCAGAGTGTTTGTGGAATTGTCATACAACCAGCTTACTAGTGATTTGTCAGCTGCAAGTTTAAATGGAATTGTGGGTAATTCTCTGCTGTGGTCCCATGTTGCTTGTTCTATTTTGTTAACACGACACAAAGTTTGATACTGTTCACAAAAACCTCATCGAACGAATTCAAATACCGGCTTAGGTCATTTTTTTTTCTAGACTTACTTTAACTATAACCTATAGAAAGCTTGTTCGAAAATTAATTTCCAAATATAGTTCACAATTAACTTGGTGGTGTTACAACGAAATTTCATTACAATAGCATTAAAAACAATAAAATTTGTGCCAAGATATTAAATATAAAATTGGTACCAGGTAAGTCGGTCGTCCTCAATTCAAGTAGTTCCAATATGGAGGCCTTTCAAAAACAATATTTCATCTTCTGCATTTTAACTAGTACTGATGATGTTGTACAGGTTGTGCAACGGGTTCATGTCTGCAGGTGTGTTTTCATTGAGTAGGCCTGTGTTCTTTGCTTCTTTTAGAATCTCTACATCATCAAGGGTGCTGATTCTGTAGTTGTTATACTCTCTGTGTAGTACTGACATACAGCTATCGATTTTATCGAACTTATGACCTGTTTCTAGAATGTGTTTGGCAAAACTTGATTTTTCTTCGTTAATAAACAGAATGTTAATGCTATCACTCAGAAAATAATTTAGTTATATAAAATCCCTAGCACATAACAATGAATAAAAAGAAGAAATTATCAACAAAATGGTCAGAAAACAAAGAAGAAGAATCAATTTAACAAAAATAACAAAACTACAAAAATAAAGTAATATAAATACAAACAATTGCATTACACTAACTTATACAGAAAATAAAACAACCAAATTAGCTAATTCGATTAGCAAACAACATAAAAACATTAAAATCGCCTTCAAAACTATAAAAACAAACTTAACAACATCACATCCAACAAAACAGAAATAACAAATAAATAAGGAAATAAAGGCGTTTATAAACTAAGGTGCAATAATTGCGAAAAGTTCTACATAGGCAAAACAACAAGAAATTTCAACACAAGATATTCTGAACATTTCAAAAAATTTATTAATAACGAAGAAAAATAAGGTTTTGCCAAACACATACTATAATCAGGCCATCAGTTCCATAAAATCGATAATACCATGTCAGTGCTACACAGAGAGTGAAACAATAACCGAATCAGCATCCTTGGAGATATAGAGATTCTAATAGAAGCAAAGAACACAGACCTACTCAATGAAAACACACCCGCAGACATAAACCCGTTGTACAACAACATGAGTACCAGTTAAAATGCAGAAGATGAAACATTGTTTTTGAAAGGCCTCCATATTGGAACTACTTGATGAAGTTTAATAATTTAATTGAGGACGACTGACTTACCAGGTCCAATTTAATATTTAATATCTTACTACATAACCTCAACGATGCTTTAATATGAATTTTGAAAGTGTTGACTGTTGTGGAAGTCTTCCTCAATAAATTATATTTGTATAATTTTATACCTAACTTAACCTGGGAAAGAGAGAGATGGAGATATAAGGGTAGATCCTTGATCGCTTTCGCTCAGTTACAAAAGAGAAAACCCGCCCTACTGTCAGTTTTCGAAACATTCCTGGGATTTTACCTCTTCCCCATTCACCCTATAAACATCTGGTGAAGAAAACCGGCAACACTGGTGCGAGCGAGAGAGGTCAGTACGGCTGTCTATTTCTACAAATTTCTTGCCAAGTTAAGCCAGGGAGACAATAGGCCTTTCGAAACCGGTTCCATTTTCAAAGCTGTTCATTGGATACTGGTTATATTTAACGAATATAATGTATACTGGGTTAATCTGGTAGGGCGTGTTCTCGTGTCTTGTTTGCTTCATAATTTACAATAGTTTCTCTCAATATAATCTCCGCTATTCAGTCCTGTGGATACATTTTAACTACTTACGACAATCAACTTTTATAAGATTCATGATGTGTTCCGTTGAGGTTTATTCAAAATTAATATAAAATTATGGAATATTCACCTGAAAGGTCCGTCTCCTCAACTTAATTAATCATTTAACTATAGCGCTTTCGGGACTTGTCCCATCATCGGCAGGATTCAAAACTGGTGTTTCACTGAAGATCTGGTAGAGGGGGTTACATGTATGGGGTTCGTTTTCTTTTATCAGCTGTCGTTGTTGTGGAAATCATGAAAGCAGCTCACAACAACGACAGCCTGATAAACGAAAACGAACCCAATACATGCAACCCCCTCTACCAGATCTTCAGTGAAACACCAGTTTTGAATCCTGCCGATGATGGGACAAGTCCCGAAAGCGCTACAGTTAAATGATTAATTAAGTTGAGGAGACGGACCTTTCAGGTGAATATAGCATAATTTTATATTAATTTTTACTTACGACAAACTTACGTATTATATTCATATACGTTGTTAATTTGCTGTAAATATAGCTGTTTGTTACAAATCCGTGAGACAGTTTGAAATTTTAAATACTGAAATACTAAAAAATATATACTTATTGGAAGGTGAATGTACTATGATGATGATGATGAAATACTAAAAAATATATACTTATTGGAAGGTGACTAAATGGCACAAAGAATACAGTGCAGGTAGGCAAAAAGTATTCAAATACTTTTGAAATTCACATTAAAACAAGGAGATGCACTATCTCCTCTACTATTCAATTTTGTACTAGAGCATGCCATCAAATTTTTAGAGGATAATGAAGGTGTAAAACTCGAGTATTAATGAGAAGTTGGTATACGCTGATGATGTAGTGTTATTAATAGATTTATTTAGCCTGGTGGAGTTAAGGCGGGATAAGCATATTTGGAAAGACACAAAAAAATATACTGGTAAAACATTGGTGGAATCTGTTGCAATGTACGGAAGTGAGGTATGGACAATCAATAAGTACTACAAGAATAGACTAATAGCTCTAGAAATGGATTATTTACGAAGAAGTGCCAGAAAGTCTAAATTAGAACGTGTCACAAATAAGGAAATTAGAAACATAATGGAAGCAGAAGAAAGCATAATTGAAAGAATTGAGGAGAAGGAATTAAAGTGGTTAGGACATGTTTTAAGAATGGAAGATGAGCGATGGCCGAAGCAACTATATGAATGACATCCGAACAGAAAGAAGAAAAGAGGAAGACCAAGGTTAACATGGAAGGAAAACATGAAGACAGCAATGCAAGCTAGAGGGCTAAGCATCGAAGATTCCCAAGACCGTAGACTTTGGAGTTTTGGCACGGGAAGACGGCAGCAGCTGTAAAAACCCAAGATAGATAGAGAGTGGAGTTAAGGCCATGTGGCCTTCTCTTCCACTCACCAGGACAAACATATGTTACATATAAATACAAAAAATACAATAATAGTACGTACTAAACAATTAATTATCTGTCAAATTGAATAATAATGAAAATAATACCTAATAATACAATAATATTAAATACAATTAAAATTAAATTTAGAATGAATACAGAAAGGAATAACAGCTCGAATCTACTATACATAAAAATAAACGAAAGAAAAAAAACTACAAAGAAAGTAATAAACTAAAATGAATTAATCTATCGCTTATTATACAAGGCATTAGGTAAATATATCAACAAATCTTAAAACTGTTTTTATTAAATAATGAAAAAACAAATTATTAATTTTTAATAAAGTAATATTAGTGAGTTGTTTCTGTTAGTAATTTTATTTTCAATTTGTTTCTGAAAGATGGTAAAGTTTGGCAGTCTCTGACATAGGGTGCAAGGGAATTCCATGTTCTAGCAAGAGAAACTGTAAAAGATTTCGAATAATAGGTAGTGTGATGAGGAGGGATATAAAGGACACTGTGCTCAAGGGATCGGGTATCTAATTTATGTGTATCAGAGAGTCTAGTGAAGCGGTGTGATAAATAATAAGGTAATGATGTGTGTAATATGTTATACAAAAGGCATAGGGAATGGGTTCTACAATCTTGTAGACGAAGCCATGACAATTGTTCCAGGGATGGTGTAACGTGATCAAATCTACGTATACCACAAATAAAACGTATGCAAGAATTATGAACACGTTGAAGTCTTTGGGTAAGAACAGTATTTAGGTCAGTAAAAAGAGTATCACAATAATCAAAATGGGGCATCGCAAGTGTTTCTACTAACATTTTTCTTAGAGTAAACGGTAAACAATTTCTTATACGATTTAATGAGTGTATTATTGAGAAGATAGTTTTGCAAATGTTATTTATTATAAATGTTATTACGCGATAGCCAGGATATATTAAGGTACAACACGCAAATTATATTAATACTAAGAAATTGGGAATAAAAGTAAACAACAATAAAACTAAACACATGATCACACATAGAAATACATTATATAATGAGACTTACTTACTTACTCACTGGCATTATCGAACCCGTAGGTTCATGGCCGCGGTACATAAGCTCTCCATACATCCCTATCCTGAGCTAATCCTTTCCAATCATTCCCTGTATAATCTACTTCCCTCAAATCATAGTTAATGTTATTCTCCCACCTCATTCTTGGTCTACCAACTGGGCGTTTTCCCTCTGGCTTTCCTACAAGAAGCTTCCATGCAAGTCTTTTATTCCCCATACGTGCAACGTGTCCTGTCCATCGCAGTCTACGAGACTTAACTGTTCTTATTATATCTGGCTTCCTATAAAGACCATGTAGTTCATTGCTATGTAGTCTTATCCATTCACCTGTCTGTTCATCTCTCTTTGGTCCAAAAATTTTCCTAAGTACTTTATTCTCAAATACCTGTAATCTCCTTTCCTCCCTTAAAGTAAGAGTACATGTTTCGCACCCATATAATATAACTGGTAGAATAATAGTTTTATATATTTTCAGTTTAACGTTTTTTGAAAGGAGTTGGGACATCAAGAGTCTCTGCAATGCATAATAGCACGCATTTCCAGAATTGGGCCTATGTTTAATTTCTTTGTGCATCTCATTCCTTCTTCTTCTTCTTCTGCTTCATGAAATTAGGCCCTTTGACCTGTTTTCACATCAAGTGGGATTTAATGAATCCTCCCATCTAGTAAATGGGTGTCCAACATTTCTATGTCCTATTGGTTTGTACTTTAGTAACAGCTGAGGGATTCTATCTGTAGGCATTCTCTTGACATGTTCATACCAGTTGTTTCTCATGTTGTCAATTCTATTTGTTAAATTGAAAATATTTAAGTCCTTCCTAATATCCTTAGTTCTTTTCTTGTCCAAAATTGTCACACCTGCTACTGAACGTAGGAACTTCATTTCTGCAGTTTCTATTTTCCTTCTGTCTGAACGGTTAAGAGTCCAAATTTCACTTGCATATGTTAAGACAGGCACTGCCATAATTTTGTAAAATTTTAGTTGTGTGCTCCTCAAAGTTTTATTTTTCAGTGTCCGTCTTATAGTGCCACACATTCTGTAATCTCATTTCTATTTGTCATTATTGTTCCTAGGTATTTGAATTCAGCCACTTGAGACTGTATAGCCAATTACAAATGAGGAATATTTTGAATAAGTGGATGGATTCAAACACCTAGGAACAGTAATCACAAACAGGAATGAGATGCATAAAGAAATTAAACATGTGCTCAATTCTGGAAATGCATCCTGTTATTAAATACTCTTGTCCCAACTTCTCTCAAAAAACGTTAAATGAACATATATAAAACTGTTATCTCCCAGTAATATGGATGTGAAACATGGACTCTTACTTTAAGGGAGGAGTAAAGATTACTAAAATTTGAACCAAAGAGAGATGAACAAACAGACGAATGGAGAAGACTACATAACAGTAAGCTACATGATATTTATCCATGCATCCATAGTAATTCTGCCCAAAGGCAGGTACTTCACTGCAATCATAGCATTTTCAACTATGCTTTGCAGCTCTACCAGGGAATTGTAGGTGTGGTAGCTTCCCGTTGCTTTCCACACTAGTGAAGGATGATGATGATGATGATGAAGGCCATACGATTTCGGGGACCTTTCGGGCCTTAAAGTTTCCCTGACATTTGTCTTACAAGTGAGGAAAACCCCCGATAAAAACTCACCCAGAAAAACTGCTCCGACCGGGGATCGAACCCGGTCCCGCTGCGTGACATGGCAGCACGCTACCTCGAGACCACAGCGGTGGGCATGATATTTATAGGAAGCCAGATATAATAAGAATAGTTAAGTTTCGTAGGCTGCGATGGGCAGGACATGTGACACGAAAGGGGAATGAAAGAGGTGTATGGAAACTTTTTGTAGGAAATCCAGAGGGAAAAGGTCTAGTAGGCAGACCAAGAATAAGGTAGGAGATTAACATTAATCTCGATTTCAAGGACGTAGATTATACAGGGGATGATTGGAAAACATTAGCTGATTATAAGGATGTATGGAGAGCTTATGTCCGCGCGGACATGAACCCACGTGATCGGAAGCCCCAGTGAGTTGAGTTCAAAAGAGATTTTAAGTAAGAAATATTTGACATTTTACCAGACTTTTATTGTTTCTGGGTCACATGACAGTGGCTAAATTTAATGGACATCGGGAGCAGAGATGGCGTATAGAAGGCAAGAAACAGACATCTCTGCTGCATATAATTGAATTCCAATATGAAGTAGTCAATTTACCCGTTCTTGCTCCATCAGAAACCTGGGCTAGGTTTTGTTAGTTGCAGGAAATTTGCCAACTGCTGCTATAACACTCCCCAGATACACCACTTGATCCCCATTACGTGTCTTTCATACACACCGTGATTAAACTTCAGTTTCTCCTTACTCATTTACTAGGTTGAGTCCGATAATTATCATTTATGATGATGATGATGATGATAATAATAATAGATAGATAGATATATAGATAGATAGATAGATCATCGGTTGAATAATGTCTCTGACATCGTCCAATTCCTAATAGGCAATTTTGTCGGTCCATCCAATTCCTGGATGTAGATGTTTCTCCTTCATGTATAAACATATTCCCTGAGGTTTTAGGTCTTCCTCTGCCTCGTCTTCCCTCAGGTTTCCATTCCAAAACAGATTTTAGTAGTCGATCCTCTTCCATTCGCTGGACATGTCCGTACCATCTTAATTGCTGAGTTTTAATATAATGTAAAATAGTGTCTTCAATCTTCATTTTCTCCCTTATAACTGAGTTCCTAATTTTTTCTCTTCTTGAAATTCTTCCGGCCCTTCGTATAAAATCCATTTCCGTTGCCAAAAGATATATTTGTTTTTGTTGTTAATGGCCAAAGTTCTGCTCCATAAGTAATGATGCTTTTAACAATTGTATGATATATATAATAGTAATAGTAATAATAGTAGTAATAGTGGAATGCAGGCTTTCACGGCCGGTAATCATAATAATAATAATAATAATAATAATAATAATAATAATAAAATAATAATAATTTTATTGGGAATATTCTACACTAGGGTGGTTTTCCATCCACTCAAAATGATTTTTCTAATACATGTTCTTCCCTAAGACTATTTTCTTCCCTACTTGTTATTCCTCCATTCATCTAACGTTCTCCTGGTCTACCACTTAACTTCGTTCCTCTAGTCTACCATTAAAGTGTCCTCTTTGATAAATAATAATAACAATGATTATAATAATGATAATGATAATGATAATAATAATAATAATAATAATAATAATAATAATAATAATAATAATAGTTGTTTCGCATTCATATAATATCCATCCATAGTAATTCTGCCCGAGGGCAGGTCTTTCACTGCAATCATAGCGTTTTCATGCTATGCTTTCCGGCTATACTAGAGAGTTATAGGTGTGGTAGCTTCCCGTTGCTTTCCACACCGGTGAAGGATGATGATGATGAGGATGATTTTCGGGGAACGTTGGGCCCTCACCTTCCTGACATTTGTCCTGCAGGTGAGGAAAAACCCCGAAAAAAACCTAACCAAGGGCCTGTCCCGACCGGGAATTGAACCGGGGCCCTCTGCATGAGAAGGCAGAATGCTACCTCGAGAACACGGCGGTGGACTCATATAACTGATATAATAACAGTTTTATAAATGTACAGTTTAATTTTTTTAGAGGAGTTGGGATGACAAAAGTCCCTGTAATGCATAACGGCATGTATTTCTAGAATTGTGCCTATGTTTAATTTCCCTGTGCAGCTCATTCCTGTTTGTGATTATTGTTCCTAGGTATTTGAATTCATCCACTTCCTCAAAATTTCCCTCATTTGTCATTAGCTGTCCATTCGTATTATATAATGTAATTCTATGTGTGACCATATATTTAGTTTTACTGATATTTACTTCCAGTCCAAATTTCTTAGTATTACTCAGTAGTGTGTGCGTGTTGTCCTTTAGTACTTCCTCGCTATCGCTCAATAATAATACATCATCAGCATAAACCAATAGCTTATTAATACCATTTCTCAATCTACTTCCTTTAATCCATTCTTCTTCACCAGTGTCTCTTTAATTCCTTGTATCGTGGAACCTATAGTTGTCCCTTCTTCGTTTATCCCTGCGGAGTCCAATCAAATATTTTTTTTCTGTACCTATATTCTTCTGACATGACATACCCGTTTCTAATTGTCACGTAAGTATTATTTCTAAGATTCCTTTTTTTAACTTCTCTTGGCAGTCGTATACCTACAGTTAGAGAAAAATGTCGTCTAATACAAACCGCTATACGAATTCCGAGTTTAAGTTCCAGTTGTACTGTAAACAAACTTGCAAACAAGACATTACTCCGCCGACTCCGTCTATTGGGGGAAATGTGGTGCTACTTTTACCCGCCATATGGCTGAATGATGTAAGGAACTGCCATCGATAGATGTTCCTAGGCTACATCGTATTACAGAAAATAATAGATCATTGGTTGATTAATGTCTTTGACATCGTCGGATTCCTAATAGCCAATTTTGTCGGTCCATCCAATCTCCTGGTTGTAGATGTTTCTCCTTCATGTATAAACATATTCCCTGAATCCAGGAGGTCTTAGGTTTTCCTCTGCCTCGTCTTCCGTCAGGTTTCCATTCCAAAACAGATTTTGGTAGTCGATCCTCTTCCATTCGCTGGACATGTCCGTCGTCTTCTTCTTCTTCTTCACGATTTAGGCTCCAAATTGCTGCTCTTTCCATCTTGTCCTTGGTCTTCCCAAACTTCTTCTTCCTCGTGGTGAATAGTTGTATGCTGCTTTGGGTATTCTATTCTCAGTCATCCTTGCCAAGTTTTTTTTGCAGTTTGTTCTGTATTTCACTATTGTTGTGTTTAATTCCTCTACTTTTAGTTGATGTCTTATTTCTGTGTTGTTATTTTTGTCTGTTTTTTGACATCCTGCTATTGGTCTGGGGAATCTCATTTCAGCAGCTTGTATTCTGGCAGATTGTTGTGTTTTCACTGTCCATGTTTCGGATCCATAAGTATGTCCGTACCATCTTAATTGCTGAGTTTTAATACAATCTAAAATAGTGTAATTAATATTTAATTTTAGGAAGTTATATTTTGAGGTTATTTTAACTATATTATTTTTGGTCTGGACATCTTACCTCAATATTAATGTTGATTTGTTGTTGGACATGTTTCAAAACAATTCTGTTTTATCGTCAGCTTTCCCAGACTGGTTTTATTTATGTTGCATTATGTTGCACCACCTGGATGTCGATGTCAGCTTCATCCTGTGGTTGGCCAAAGAACCTCCAAACAAGGTCACCCTCCATCGGAATATCAAAATTCATAACTCTGTTTCTGTTCTTCTGAATATAAATTTTTTCCCAAATAGTCAGCTCTTTTGTATTTTCTAACTGTTTTAATAATTTAGTGTCTGAATTTATATTATGTTTTTTCAGACCAAACATGAGCACCAACTGCAGATTTTTCAATTTCTCCATTTTTAATATTTCTTATGTGTTCTTTGGTTCTAATTTTTAGGTTTCTTTTTGTTTTCCCTATATATATCTTTTCACAACCCATGCATTCAATTTGATATATTCCTGACTTTTTATTTTTATCAGTTTTTTTCATTTTTGTTGGTTTTTATTAGTTTATTTAAACTGTAGTTATTTTTTGGTGCTAATTTAATACTAAACTTCTCAAATATATTTTGGAATTTATTATGTACCCAGGGGTGATATGTGAATTTTATATTTTTTCATAGGTGAAAAAATATAAGAAGAAAAATATAAGAAATTCACATATCACCCCTGGGTACATAATAAATTTCAAAATATATTTGAGAAGTTTAATATTAAATTAGCACCAAAAAATAACTACAGTTTAAATAAACTAATAAAAACCAACAAAAATGAAAAAACTGATAAAAATAAAAAGTCAGGAATATATCAAATTGAATGCGTGGGTTGTGAAAAGATATATATAGGGAAAACAAAAAGAAACCTAAAAATTAGAACCAAAGAACACATAAGAAATATTAAAAATGGATAAATTGAAAAATCTGCAGTTGCTGCTCATGTTTGGTCTGAAAAACATAATATAAATTCAGACACTAAATTATTAAAACAGTTAGAAAATACAAAAGAACTGACTATTTGGGAAAAAATTTATATTCAGAAGAACAAAAACAGAGTTATGAATTTTGATATTCCGATGGAGGGTGACCTTGTTTGGAGGTTTTTTGGCCAACCACAGGATGGAGCTGACATCGACATCCAGGTGGTGCAACATAATGCAACATAAATAAAACCAGTCTGGGAAAGCTGACGATAAAACAGAATTGTTTTGAAACATGTCCAACAACAAATCAACATTAATATTGAGGTAAGATGTCCAGACCAAAAATAATATAACTAAAATAGTGTATTCAATCATCAACAGAAACTTATGTGGTGAACGGATGGGATGGGCTATTGGTCAGCATGGTGATATATTGACCGATATGGTATTACTTCCACTTCCATACCTTTACTCTTTTTTATCTTTCCTATCCAGTCACTTGTTGTTTTCCGACCCTGATGGTATTAGATTATTCGAGGCCGAGGGGATCATTTCATCTTATCTTTTCTATCAAATTCTTCCTATAGGGCAGCCTTAGGCTCTTAGCTGTAGTGAAAGCAACTGATCTAAGGATGGACACCTGGAAAATCCCTGGTCCTCCAGGTTGGGGGTTGATGCGGTAGGCCAGCTCCCTCCCATCAGGAAAAAATTGCAATGCTAAAAAACCTAATAGAGATAAGACGGTCAGGTTAACAGGAAGACGAATCAAGCTATAGAAACAAACCCTACTAATTGGAACATGGAACGTACAGAAAATAATACTGAATATAATGTAAGATGATACCAATAATTAGCAACTTTCATTTCTTAGTTATTTATTACAAAAAAGAAATATATATGCCTACCCAATCAGACGTTCACACATTTTCTATATTCTTTATTTAAAATTTCATTATGAGCAGAATATATGCTCTATGCTAACTCACCTATAAATTCTGATTTTTTGTTCACCACATCCTCAATGGCTATGTAGCATATTTTTTCAATTATTTAAATTTGTTTCTCTTCAGAGTTTTCAAATTGTTACTTTTCCAATGTTTTAAGAAATTCTACAGAAAGCTGCCATTTTGAAACAATATAAATCCCAACGTATTCTGAATTGCGCATGTGTAATAATATAACAATGCTTATTCTATCTATTAAAAGTGTAATTGAAGGACTTAGGGCAATAACATGATAAGCCACATATTGTTTTTTCTTAGATATAAGAATTTTGATGTTTCAAAAAATTATAAATACTAATTGTACAGTATTGTTGTTAATACATTGTGTATCTATATGTTTTAACTTACAAATGATTTTATGAATATTTCAATACATTTATTTGCTATCATTACAATAAATGAAATTTCTTAACACAATGAGGCTTGCCATGTTTCTACCCTAAGCCCTTCAATTATATATTCTCCCAAATAAGTTGTATAGATACATGCTAGATAATACATATTTTTATTCCCTTCATTTTGAGATACAAGAGCGAAGTACATATATTTACAGGCTTAAGGATATAAACCATTATTTCTTTCTTCTTCTCCTTCTTCCTTCCTTCCAAGTATTAGGCTAAGGCCTGTTACGATCCTATAGAAAATGTTCCCTCTAGCGTTTCAAAGGACGGCCCAGTGATCTTCGTCATCTTGGTATATAATTATAAACAGCTTTGGGGGATCATTTGATTGGAACTCATTCTTTCTAGATGGTGTTTCCACTATAGTTGGTACCCCTCAGGGGTCCTCATCTACGGAATATGTGGATGGCGACCACAAGGTGCCGAAGCTGAGCAAAACATTTCTTCCACTTACTTGTGTTTTGCACTCTTTTAACTTTACTACCTAACCTCTCTTGGTTAACTCTTGCTTTTTCGACTCCGACGCTATTAGGGCATCCGAGGGCTAGGGAGTCTTTCCGTTCTTCCATTTCTTCTTTCCTTTATTGTCTTTTCTTCTCCAGAAAAGCCTGACCAGAGGCTATAAGATTGCAGCCCCATCACTGGTCTTGCCTTCCTTTGGCAGCAACCAATCGAAGGGACTATTATTATGCTTTCAAGTCTTAAACTATTATTTGATCAATGAAAATGCAGTCATACATCTGGTATGTTTGTATTACACTGGAACTTGGATAGGAATGTATATACTTTTATCTATTCAGAGAAATGAAGAAGTGACGTAAACAAATGCAACAATCGACATAGCCCTCTTAGCAAACTTTAAAGATATTTGATACAACAGATATCCTAGCATCATTCAAGACGAGGAACACTGGAACTAAACGGTGTGTCGGGGACCACAGTTTAAGAACTCAAGAGTTGATAATGAGATTTGTATTCATGGAACACGCATTAAATACAGGAATAATTACTTTTTCCGCCGCCAGGGTGACAGACACGCGCTTACGTCAAGACGACAACTTGTCTTTATTCTATTCTCTTTGACTTGTAAATTACAAACCGAGTTTCGCTTTCCATGTAAAACAGCAAACATCAAATCCATGGCCACCTAAATTACATCACGTTCTTCTTTTACAACCTAAACTCAACTCAGATTCCCGCCAAAGCCAAACCACGTGATACGCAATGTATTACTCTTAATTAGCTCTACTGTTGTAAAGTAATCGAGAATTCCGAAGGAATATCCTATTGGGGTTGTTCTCATGAACAGATTTTTGAAAAATGCTTAAAAAACTTCATCGACTCTACTTAGCACGCATCGAAAATGACCTTGAGAAATTTCTTCTTATTAGATATGAACTCACTGGCTCTATCGAACACGTAGGTTCATGGCCGTGCAAATACAGGGAATCCATTTTAAGAGGAAACCTCGCGTCATTCTGCCTCCGCGACCAGACTGCTGAAATTTCTCAAATCTCAAATAAAATGTCTTCTTCTTCTTCTTCTTCCTTTCCAGGATTAGGTCAATGCGACCTGTTCCGGTCTCAAGTCCACCGTTTCCTTGGCCGTCCCAAACATCTTGTTTGTAGGTGTTGATCTTTTTGGGTAACCTTATATGTCCATTCTGTATAAATGTTCTTTCCATTGGTATTTGTGCTCTATTGAAACTATCTCCAGTTCATTTCTTATTGATTCACTGTGTAATCTATCCATGCGTGTACATACTTTTACGGATCTTAAAAATTTCATTTCAGCGGCTTGAATGTGTGAGATATATTTTTTTGTAAGTGCCCAAGATTCAGATTCATATAAAAGAACAGGAACGGCCATAATTTTATAAAACCCGAGAAGATGGAACATAACTTCCGAAAGCGCTCCAGTTAATTTTATATACAATATATTAACAAAGTTGAGGACGACGGCACCTACCAACAGGTACAATTTAATTTTTAACTTTCATCCCTGTAATTTGCATAATAGCACGCATTTCCATAATTGAGCCTATGTTTAATTTCTTTATGCACCTTATTCCTATTTGTGATTATTGTTCCTAGGTATTTGAATTCAGACACTTCTTCAAAATTTCCCTCATTTGCTATTAGCTGTCCATTTCTATTATATAATGTATTTCTATTGTTGGATGCGGTGGACTAGTGCTTCTTGCATCTGGTCCCGAGGGTCGCGGATTTAAATTCGGCCGAGGTCGATGAAATGTTTACGGTGCCGAAATCCAAGAAGCAAGTCCTCCGGGAGGGACTTTGAGCCAAGTGTCCGGAGTCTGAAGACTTTCAGACTCATAAAAGATCCTTAAGCCTGAATAAAGAGGCCTCTAAGCAAAATGTACGAGTATCAACCTTCTTCATCCTAGTAATACCTTAGTTGCCTACTAGATGTTTCAATGGGTCGGTATGTTGACCGCATACCATTCATGACATCTCAGGGAAATAATAATCGTAACTAAATTAACTTCCTCTAGTATCTCCTAACCAAGGAGACTACCTCGAGACCTCAGCGGTGGACTTTTAGATGTATAAGTGAACATAATAAATATAAAAACATATTCCTTAAAC
This sequence comes from Diploptera punctata, assembly GCA_030220185.1. Classification (NCBI taxonomy): domain Eukaryota; kingdom Metazoa; phylum Arthropoda; class Insecta; order Blattodea; family Blaberidae; genus Diploptera; species Diploptera punctata. The sequence goes on from JASPKZ010007399.1 coordinate 480,695, forward strand.
ATTCAAAGTCGAGCCATAAATAATTCTAGATGCTAAAGAATTCGCTTAGACTATTTAACTCATGCCCAAAATGGGAGTCGGTCACCAATCACGTTTCAATGATGTTTTATTTACAACCAATCACAGTCATGTTTCCCCTAAAATTTACCAACTAAAGTTTATCAAAATAAAGTAAACTCCTCCTTTTTAACATTCTGAATAGGTCGTAGCATTATTTTGCAGTGACTGACCCTCTAATAATTACGGCAACCAGATTGTATATATAGTGCATGAATGACAGCAGAAAGCGCATGCGATAGATAATATAAAAACATTTGTAACAATTGATTATACCACAAAAAAAAACATTGTTTACACTTTCTTAAACGAATTATTTTCCACGGAATGACGTTGCAGAAAAATATAATTGACATATTTACATCATAGGACATCAAATGAATTAATACCTATAACGTTGGTTATAAATTTCTCTTACAATATTGCGATCCTTTGGCAATAAATAATATTATGATCTCGTTGCAGTGATAAACAAACGAAAAAATGAAGCGTACCAATCGTTTCTCATTTGTTTTCAAACACCGCCGTTTACATTAAATATATAAATATTTTAAAATAATTATAGTTAAATAATGATTTGTGAGTAAACAGCTTAATAGTCCTAATAAATGCCACTCCTGATTTCCAAATTCCCTAGATAAATTGTAAATCACTCGTGGCATTACTTATGACTAGCAGTTCCTTCGTAACGGAATTTTATGAATTTGCATACTTGTTTGATCGTAGAGGCCACAGTATTATCAGTATAGCAGTGAAACGTGGATATCGTTTTAAATGTACTTTGCCAGCAAACAAGTGACTGTCGCGTTTATAAACGCTGTGTTCGACACATTTCTCAACTGGAAGCGAAATACTGGAGAAGGCTTAATCTCTCAACGAAAATGATTTAGAGAGATTTGGAATGTCTCTGTTGAACAGAGCAAATTACCCGCAGAGCGGTAAATTTTACGTTTAACGTTCATGAATACAAACACGCCCTTTATAAATCTTATTTTCCACGTAAACACAACAAGGCAACGCAATAAATCTCAAAACTCAATTTAAATTCACAGATTCCATTATCCCAGCTCCCAGCAATTAAAACTACAAATTTCAATTAAATAATTCAGCCATTTTGTAGTAAAACCTCAAAATACAAGCTTGTTTTTTTTCTATAAAGTTGGTAACACTTTATGAATATGAACACTGTAACAAGGCACTAATGAATTAATACAATTTTCAACTGTCTACATTCCACTGGGTGTCAGTGTTACCACATATTCCAAGCTAATTTCCTCGTATTCAAAAAAAAAAAACTTCTAATTTCGCAATTTTAAAGTATGAATAGCTGTAATTAAAATTACAGACCCTCTCGTACAACAACAATAATAATAATAATAATAATAACAATAATAATAATAATAAAACAGTATTAACAATAATAGTAACAACAAAAATAATATCGATGATAATAATAATAATAATAATAATAATAATAAGCTTCCCATATAAATAGAAGTCCACCGCTGTGGTCTCGAGCTAGAGTGCTGCCTTGTCACGCAGCGGGCCCGGGTTCGATCCCCGGTCATGGCAGTTTTTCTCGGCGAGGCTTTTATCGGGGCTTTTTTCTTACCTGCAAGACTAATGTCAGGAAAACATTAAGGCATAAACGGTCCCCAAAATCATGTGGTCATCATCCTTATCATTATCATCATCATCACCCTTCACCGGTGTGGAAAGCAACGGGAAGCTATCACACCTACAATTAACTAGTAAAGCTGCAAGCATAGCATGAAAATGCTATGATTGCAGTGAAGGACCTGCCTTCGGGCAGAATTACTGTGGATGGATGGATAAATAGAAGCACATCAGAAATTGAACGAATTCCTCATGAAGTCTGATTAACGCTCCTATTTTTATTGTTTATCTAACTAACTCACTGGCACTATTGAACCCGTTGGTTCATGGCCGCGCGGACGTGAGCTCTACACGCTTCCCTAACTTGAGCTAATGTTTTCCAATCATCCCCTGAGTAATCTACTACTCTCAAATCATTGTGAGTGTTATTCTCTCACCTCATTCTTGGTCTGCCTATTAGGCGCATTACCTCGGTTTTATATGCCCCTCTTCCATTCCCCATTCGCATTATATGCCCTGCCCAAAAAAGACTTATTTACGATCCATGTAGATTTACTCTAGATTTAATAATGAAATACACAAGGTAGAAAAATGAAAATAAAGCCGCTAGTGACATAGAATACATTCCAACAATTAACAAATAATTGAATAAAATGTGGAGTAAAACAAGGATGCCCACTTTCGCCATCATTTTCTAATATATATATATATATAGATAATGGAGAATATAATACATATATAAGAAAAATAAGTGTTTGAATTGGATTCGCCTGGTAGTGTAATGGATATCACGCTGAGGTACAGACTCAGAGATCCGGGTTCGAATCCCGTCCAGGCATTTATTTTTCTTATCATGCCATATATATATATATATATATATATATATATATATATATATATATATATACGATGTCATACAGAATTGGCAAATTGTTTTAAATGAACATTTTAAAATTGACAATATTTCATTACAAACTTTACTTTTTTCCAGACGATCAGGTTGTGACATCTGAGACAGAAGATGGCCTACAACGGGCAATTTACAAATTAAGTAAAATATCTGAAACATACATCTTGAAAATATCTACTCTAAAAACAAAATGTTTAGCTTTTCGAGGGTCTGAGCCACTAGAGTAAAAATTCAATTAGAGAATAAAATAATAGAACAAGCGAGCAATTTTAATTATCTGGGATACAATATATCATATAGAAAAAGAGAAGAGATTGAAAACAAAATAAATAAATATAACTATATGTGTGGCACCATAAAACGAAGTCTCAAAGGAACTATAAAGGAGAAACTTTTAACATTTTATAAAACAATGGCGGTTCTAACACTACTGTATGGATCGGAACATTGGGTCTTAACCAAAAAACTAGGAACGAAGAATAGAAACGTCAGAAATGATGTTTCTGAGGAGTGTAGCTGGCTGCACAATAATGGATTAAAGGCGAAGTGAGGATATACGAAGAGAACTGAATACATTCAAACTATTAGATAGAATTACACAATACAGAGATGAATGGATGGACCACATCAATATAATGGATAACAATATAATTCCGAAACAGATTCTCCATTAATAACCACTAGGACGAAGAAATGTTGGAAGACCCAGTAAAAGATGGACAGACATGAGATCGGATCAGGTCTAATCCTTGATTCTGCTGATTACGATGAACAAATAATTGAATAACCACAACTTAAACAGTGCAAATTGTGTATCAAGAAAGGCATTGTCAAAATTTTAAAAATTACCGGGGCAAATGTACTTCACATTTTGGAATCCGGGATTATGCATTCCAACTTATTTTTTTTACAAAATAGCAGGACACCAAAGGACCGATAAAAATTAAAAACGAAGATACAAAAACAGAACTTAATATATTTAATCTCTGTGAAAGAATAAAATATTATCAAAATGCTTATCTTCAGCACGTATTACGAACGAATGAACAGCGCATACCAAGATAAATGTATAATTATAAACCAAAAGGGAGAAGAATGTTGGGAAGACCGTTGAAGAGATTGAAGGACCAATTCGACCTATAATGAGATCGGAACAGGCCATTGGGCTTAATCCTTGTTGTTAATGATGATGATAAAATTTCATGTTTGTGTTCTGCTGATGATGGGACTAGTCCCGAAAGGTCTATTGTGAATTAATATTTTAAAAGTTGAAAAGTACCTACAAGGTAAATAATTTTATAATTTTAATATTGTGATATCTGCTAGTCAGTGACAGCAATCACTTCAGTCAGCCTTGGTGCACGTTTATTTTAGACTTAAGTGTAAAACGTACCGTGACGGTGATGTTCTTGTAGGTGACGATCAGGTGAGCCGGCACGTGCTCAAGGCGACAGCTCCTGAACAGTGGGTGATACCGACCACCTTCTGAAACAAACAAACAAAAAAAATATACATATATCAACTTTCTTAACCAAATTCTTATTACAAGCTCAAACATAATTTGACAATCTAACAAGCGACGGTTTTTAAACAACTGAGTAACTCACTAGCAATGTAGAACCTCACAACTACTGGGCACCTGCTCTCTTCCCTTCCTTACTTACATTACTCACGTAGGTCGACTATCGAAGGACGCCCGATAGTTTCATTGCCGTGCGGGGGACATAACGGTCTCGTCATACATACCGCTAATCCTGATACTAATTCTGGTTCCAGTCATGCCCTGTAATAATCTACTTACCTCAAATCATAGTTAATGTTCTTCTCCCACCTCATTCTTGGTCTACCAACTGGGCGTTTCCCCTCTGGCTTTCCTACAAGAAGCTTCCATGCAAGTCTTTCATTCCCCATACGTGCAACATGTCCTGCCCATCGCAGTCTGCGAGACTTAACTGTTCTTATTATATCTGGCTTCCTATAAAGACCATGTAGTTCATTGTATTGTAGTCTTCTCCATTCACCTGTCTGTTCATCTCTCTTTGGTCCAAAAATGTTCCTAAGTACTTTATTCTCAAATACTTGTAATCTCCTTTCCTCCCTTAAAGTAAGAGTCCATGTTTCGCACCCATATACTATAACTGGTAGAATAATAGTTTTATATATTTTCTGTTTAACGTTTTTTGAAAGGAGTTGGGACATCAAAAGTCTCTGCAATGCATAATAGCACGCATTTCCAGAATTGAGCCTATGTTTAATTTCTTTGAGGATCTCATTCCTATTTGTGATTATTGTTCCTAGGTATTTTAATTCAGCCACTTCCTCAAAATTTCCCTCATTTGTCATTAGCCGTCCATTTCCGTTACATAATGAATTTCTACGTGTGACCATATATTTAGTTTTATTGATATTTACTTCCAGTCCTAATTTCTTAGTGTTACTCAATAGTGTGTGCGTGTTGTCCTTTAGCATCTCCTCGCTATCGGCCAACAATATTACATCATCAGCATAAAATAACAGCTTATTAATACCATTGAGTTGTAAGCTTTCCTCGTTCTCTAAAGATTTAATGGCATGCTCTAGTACAAAATTAAATAGTAGAGGAGATAGTGCATCTCCTTGCTTCAACCCATTCTGGATTTGAAAAGTGTCCGAAAACTGTTTGCCTACACGCACCCTACTCTTTGTGCCATTTAGACATTATTATTATCATTATTATTATTATCATTATTATTATTATTATTATTATTATCATTATTATTATCATTATTATTATTATTATTATTATCAATATTTTTATTAACATTATTATTACTATTATCATCATCATCATGATCACAATAAGGGAAATTAAGCAAGTTAAAAAAAATGTTAGAAAAAATAGAAAAGAAGTTTGAAATGATATGGACACCTCATAAGAATGGAAGAAGATAGAATACCAAAGAAGATCTTTGATTGGAAAGCTAATGGAAGAAATGGAAGAGCCAGACCTAGAGAACGTTGGATACATGGAATGAGGAGAAGCTAGAGATTTGAGGGAAGAAGATGCTTTAGACAGGACCTTCTGGCGACAAATCACTTTGTGTTGAAGGAGAAACACTGTATTGTGGAATTATCCTAATAAAAATAATTATTATTGTTATTATTATTATCATTATTATCATTATTACTATTATTACTATTATTATTATCATTATTATCATTATTAACATTATTACTATAATTATTATTATTATTATTATTATTATTATTATTATTATTATTATTATTATTATTATTATTATTATTATTATTATTATTATTATTATTATTATTATTATTATTGCTGCTGCACTTATTTAACAAAAAAAAGTTGAAACTTTGAATATAATGGCCGGCCATCTTTATAAAAAGAAAAGTAGGTCATTAGCTGAAAGCAATTAAGCAAACAGCCCCAGACAAATGCACGCGTTGTCATTTCAAACCAACATTCAATGCTAAACAAAATAACTTGATTAATACCAACCTCATTTATTTACTGTTTACAAATTCCCTTTGTTCTTGTTATACAAAAGCTTAATTTCCCCATCTTTCCTCTAAAACTCTGTTCTCTATTTCAACATTTTAGACAAATTTAATCCTAAAATGAGATATGAACAGACATGCAAATGGAGAAGGCTACATAACAATGAGGTACGTGAACTTTATAGGAAACTACCAATTGACCATCATTATCATCAATATCATATTCGCCTAATTAGGTTAAGTTCAGTTTAAGGCCTCTCCTGGCGCATCATTACCGTCATCAACTCTCATATCATCGGGAAAGAGTAACCCCGCCTTCCAGGCACCCCAACCTCAGAAGTAGGTTACAGGTACGCCATGCCAGGAGAGGACACCAGAAATGTGGAAACGACAACCTGGGGCATTTAATATATATATATATATATATATATATATATATATATATATATATGACAAGATAAGAAAAATAAATGCCTTGGCAGGATTTGAACCCGTACCTCTGAGTTGATACCTCTTACGCTACCAGGCAAATCCAGAACAAACATATATATATATATATATATATATATATATATATATACATGTCCACCGCTGTGGTCTCGAGGTAGCGTGCTGCCTTGTTACGTAGCGGGCCCGGGTTCGATCCCCTGTCGGGACAGTTTTTCTGGGTGAGGTTTTTATCGGGGTTTTTCCTCACCTGTAAGACAAATGTCAGGACAACTTTAAGGCCCAATATAGAATCTCAAAAATTAAAACCTGGCTATCGCTCGGTTTTTAAACATTTTCCTCGCTTCTGTAAAAACCGCTTCCAATCTCGCATCTCGTAATGTACTATTACAGTTGACATTGAAAGAGTACAACACTGTACCCTACAATAAAGTGTCCCCTACTTTGCTTGTAGTTCGGAACGCGTATGAATGTATGTGACAAAGAGCAAACCTAATTAGCAGTGCGGTTAGAAGTGCTAATTGTTTGTTATGCGAACAAACATTTGCATCCAAGAGGCGGTGTTTCTGGACTCACATCCAAGTTATACAGTTTTACATTTCAAAATTCAAACCCCTCCCCCCGCCCGCGATCCCTGGGGAATAAACTTCCCTACAACTGCGCACTAACATGTTTCATGTTTTTATGAACGCCGCTGTAACATCAAATGTATTTACCCCGCACTCACAAACCCAACCCCATCGTCATCTCTACTTTGTGGAGGGTGTGTGTCAGTCAGCACAAGTAGAAATACAAGATGGATAGCATTTTATTTAATGGAGTCTGTCCCTGTTCAGATTACTAGAATCTTCACAGTGAGTTAGTTAAAGGCAACTTGTAGATGAAATCTCACTTCATTTATCGCAGAAGATCTTGAAAAATCCTTTTATAAGTTGATAAGAAGAAAATTGTGGGAAATAATGAAGGCAAGAGGGTACCCTGCTCAACTTATAAAAGGAATAAAAAGTCTTTATAATGACACGAACATTATCCTTAATTTAGATAATTATTCCAGAAAAGAAATGTTAATAAATCAGGGAGTTCGACAAGGGTGTACATTATCACCCACATTGTTTAATATATATTTTGACGCTGTTATACGAAAATGGAAAAAATCAAGTTCAATAGGAATACAAATTAATAAGGAAATATATATGCATATTTTAATGTATGCAGACGATCTGGTAATTATACAGAAGTCAGAGGATGATTTACAAAGAGCCATTTACATGTTGAATCAATTAGGACTATTATAATCTCAAAGTCTCAACTTCAAAAACTAAAATTATGGCTTTTCAGGGCAAAGTGATAGTCAGAGCAAAAGTAGTAATCAATAATGAAATAATAGAACAGATAGCACGCTTTAACTATCTTGGTTCAGATATAACATATAGCTACGATTGGGATATACACAATAAATTTAACCGATATCAAATGATGTGGCACCATAAGAAGAACCCTCCGAAAGACTCGAAGAGAAACACAGCTCAGGTTTTATACAATTATGGCTGTTCCTGTTCTTTTATATGGATCTGAATCTTGGGTACTTACAAAAAAAGGTATCACACATTGAAGCCACTGAAATCAAATTTTTAAGATCTGTAAAAGGATGTACACGCATGGATAGATTACACAATGAATCAATAAGAAATGAACTAGAGATATTTTCAATACTCGATAAACTAGAAGAGCACAAATACCAACGGAAAGAACATTTAGACAGAATGGACAATACAAAATTACCCAAAAGATCAACATCTACAAACCACAACATGGGAAAAGATATTTGGGACGACCAAGGAAACGATGGACTTGAGACCGGAACAGGTCACATTGACCTAATCCTAGAAAGGAAGAAGAAGATTTATCACAGAAGATAAAAAAGTACCTAGATATACGTATGCGTTTGGCAAGCTTGAATTACACGGGTCAACATGATTTTCGTCTCATGAGTACCAATAGTTGTACTTAATGCAGTTTTTTATCGTGTTTTCAAATGTGTATTCGGAATTTCTCCATCACCCGCAGATTTTTTTATTTCAACTTCTATTAATAGATTTAAATAATTATTTTCTTAATAAACCTAGATTTCTTCCCGGAAAATCTTGGCGTAGTGAGCGATGACCACGGGGAACACTTTCATCGCGAGATTTCAGCTATGCAAAAGAGATATCAAGGAAAATGGAATCTTAATATGCTGGCCGATTATTGTTGGACCATCAAGAGGGATGGTCCACAGGTGAAATATAGCAGAAAATTGTCATTTCTTAATTTCTAGGTGAGTCCGAATGTTCGAATATTGTGTAGTTACGAAAGTAGAAAATATTAAAGTGTTTGAAATTATAAATGCCTGTCTCTCGGAAACCTGCGTGATGGAGAAAAACTGATATCATATTTGAAATCAGGAGAAAAATACTATCAGAATCACATTTCTTTCTGGGACAAAAAAAAGGTTTATTTTTTGTTGCGTAGTGTAATTTAATAATTAACTGACAAATGAGCTGCCAATCATTTAATGCTCAAACCTACCTTGACATTTCTTCCAAAGAAGCTATGTCATGTACAAAAGAAGTGTCCAAAAAATCTGTCATTTTTACACGCTTTATATTAGATTGACCTGTATCTGTCTATCTATGTAACGGAATCTTTCAACACGATTTTCACCCACTTAAAAACATTCGATCGACTTGAAACTGTGTATAGGCTACTTGTAAAGGACCAATGACAATACAATAATTTCATACATTTATTCAGAGATCCTGCCGAGGATCATCAGGACATTAACAAAATAAAGACCGGTATAATATGTTGCGGACGTATACACTTTTTAGTCCATCGTTGTAAGAAATTAATGTTATATCCTCTGGTAGCTCAGTTGGTAGAGCGGTGGATTGTAGTGGTATATAATTTCAGTAATCCATAGGTCGCTGGTTCAAATCCGGCCCGGAGGATTTTTTAGAAGAGTATTACTTTTAGCTCATACTACAATAGTATTGAATTTAAATATATTTACATTTTTATCTTATTGTGTAAAATATTAATGACAATTTTGTAAACTTACCAGATTGTAATTTATAAAAAAAATATGAGAAGGATACGATTAACTGTAACTATTTATCTATATTAAAATATTCAAAAGTATTATAATAATGTTAGAAAATAATATTTTTTTTAAAAATTTAATTAGATTCGTGCCTAGATACTAAAAATATCGTAAGAAATTAAATTTTCATGTGATTCCGGTTTATGACAATCAATTAAACTAACAAATAAATAATAAATAATAGTTAAAAAACTAAAACAACACGCTTTATTAGAAAACCGAAATAAAAAATGAAAAATAATCTTAATTTCCAACATGCTTGGGATAAAATTAAAGTGGTCAACAAAAAAAATCATCTCCAACACACCTAGAATAAAACTAGAGTTGTCAACAAAAAAAATAATTTTACCATCAAAAGCGTGGGGTGCTTTTTATGGTTTTTACGTTTTCTTCTTAGAGACTTTACTTTTACCAATATCTGTTTATTATCAAATATATTAATTGATATAGAGCACCACATGCTTTTGATGTTTTTTTGTAGATAATTCTAGTTTTATCCTAGATGTATTGGAGATGACTTTTTGTTGACCACTTTAATTTTATCCCAAGCGGGTTGGAAATTAAAATTATTTTTCATTTTTTAGTTCGGTTTTCTAATAAAGCGTGTTGTTTTAGTTTTTTAAACTAATATTTATTAACTGGAAGATACAACAATCCATTGCCAAATCTCTGTTTTAAATTAGTGATGAAACATATATACGGTAACTATCCGGTATATCCGGTCTAAATTAACTATCCGGCCGGATACCTGATAATAAGCTAATATCCGGGCGAATACCGGATTTAAAAAAAATACGAAATGTAAAATTTAGGTACTTAATTTAATTCACATAACAAATATAATCGCCATATTTTCATTTTACGACAAAAAAAATAGTACTCGTTCTGTACTAAGGGCTAATTATGGTAAATGAATAGCAATTTCTCTAAATTAAGAGGCAACGAACGGTTTCGCTTGTCTTCATAGACAAGGTCAGCTTCAGGAAAAAGTCTTGCGTTGTATACGCAGCTGCAGGGTGCTGAAATATAAATGTTGGCAAACTTTATTAAATAATCAATTGTGTTGGTGTTTACTTGATGAAAATCCATATTTATTAATTAAATAAAAATAAAACGTAGTTTTATTTGATTTTCATATTTATTATATAATTCAGTGACAGCTGTTTCGGTACACTGTACCTTCTTCAGACATGTTAACAAATTATGAATTGTGTTCCAACTGATCTAAGCAACAATACAACAATATTTATTTAAATTTTTAAATTTAACAAAGGGGATTCATTCAAATCAAGTTGAGAATTTAACAGTTTTTTACTACTTTTAAATTTATTAATTTCTACAGCCTCCAAAAGATCTAACTTCTTACTCTTATCACAAATATGTAAAATTTCAAAATTTGGATCGAAACAATGATTAAATTGGAATAGATGGTTAGCATATTTTGAATTTTCTTAATTTCCGTTATATGCTCTCATGTGTTCCTTTATCCGAGAGATAAAAGGTTTACCAGTTTGTCCTATATATAGACATTGTCACATGTGCCACACTTCAATTTATGTACACCTGATAATTTTTCTTATTTTGTTTTGGTTTTATTGTTTTTTATTATATTTTGTAGAGTTTTATTAGTTTTAAATGCCACATTAATGTTCAACTTTTTAAAGTGTTTAGATATTTTATTTGAAAGTGGGCCTATGTATGACATTACGACATATTTCTTTATGTTTTCTTTGGGTAAAGGAAAAACTTTGTTAATTGCTTTTATGTAATGAACCTTCTTAATTAAACATTCTATAATTTGAGGGTCGTAGCCATTATTAACAGCCAATTGTTTAATAATATTCAATTCATTATTATATTCCAAGGGTGAAAGAGGGATATTTAAAAGTCTATGAATGTAACTATTAAAGGCTGCCATCTTATGAGTATATGGGTGAAGAGAAGAACTATGGATAGTGGTATATTGTGAAAGATACCAAACTCAAACTTATTATCAAGATTATTAAGATCGGGTATTGCATAGCATTAGCTGACCACACGATCACAATCAATTCGCATTGACTTCAGATAAAAATCAATCTCACATGCAATCACGTTTCTTTCTTGATCGTGAGACTGACTATTGTTGTACCTTACTGAAGCAATTCCAGAACGTGTCATGTGATACAGCCGGCTCTCCTCTACCTTTTTTAGACCGTGTTGAATATGAACTGCTACTGTCATTTTTCGTCGCTAAATATTTTTAGAATTACTTATAAAAGTAGGCTACTATTATAATCACCTCAAACGTCAATAGCACGTTTTAATAAGCTCAAATGATCGTGTTTGAAATCAATTCAACAAGTCAAAGAAACACTTGCTAACTTCGCTCATGAACGAAAAGACCCGAATTCAACCGAGTCCGCCCGATCGTTTCGTGCGCCACCTATGCGAGCTCGCTCGTTACGATGCGCCAATCGGCAATGTTCACTCGGATATCCGGCTATCCGTCCTAAAAGTTGGCAAGATTGCTAAATCTACTGATGCTCCAGCACGGGTAATTCTTCTAGCTAAGGGGTGGGGAAGACAGTTCAGCCTGTACCTGTATCCGGTACCAGGCCAATAAGCTATCCGTTTCATCACTAATTTAAATTATAGGAAAGTAACACAACTCGTGTATTGGAAGATTGGATAACCCTCAGTACCCGCCCTCCGCGCCGGGTCTCGCCTCACACTACTCCGCTCTTAACTCTTGCAGGGATGTATATCCGCTCCGTACGATGGATTGCCATTGCTAGATTCTGACTTCGATTACTGTGCGTTGCAGTTAAAAATGGCAGATTTCTTTTGGAGACGCTCCTCTCGGGAAAAACAATTCAAGGCAGATTTCGACATGCAATGGTGGACAGTTCCCTTGTAAGACTAAATGGCTCAAGATATCTAACAAGCAAATATACAGGGTGTTTCAGAGTAGGTATTACATATTTCTAGGGCTTGTAGAGGGGACTATATAAAGTTTCAATAAATAACCCATGTCCGGAAACGTACCATTTCGATGTAAAATAAGTTTGAAGATCGAAACACGATGGGCTCATATCGTGTGTCTTGCGTTTCGGAATAAGTATTACAGACTTCTAGGGATTGTACTACACGTGGCGACCCTGTTGTTCGTTGCACAAAGTGTACCTGCGACACACATTTTCATACACACGCCCCACAAGACCTGGTGTGTGCTCAATAATTTCTGCTCCCGCCGAATTCATGCAAGAAGAGCTTCCTCCGACTCGACAGATGTAGCACAAACCCTAGAAATCTGTAATACTCAAAGACTCGATCAGAACAGAGATATAATCTACTTATTGGAAGAGATTTTACCTCTAAAACCAATCGTCTTCTCTTAATATAATGATGTACTTACCGTCCTGGTTCTGGCAGAGCGGCCCCACCCAGCTGCCTCCTATGCACTTTATCTTGCACAGTCTTTTTTCACCGAGAGGACCGATCTGCCCTGAGAATTTGACCTCTGTGACCTCTGTACTGTAGTCAGAGCGGTGTCTGTCCGTGGCTGTTCGAGGGAGCACAGAACCGTTGAGTGCCATGTCAGGGGGTGGACATCCCGACCCGGACCAGTCCGCTGAAACACACAAACACAACATTTATTACAGAGCACGAATACGACTGCCGGCACTAGTTTCCTTAAAACTATCAACCGTTGCACGTCGAAACCTACCTTATAATTTAAAGCAGAATTTTAATATTATAATGAATATAAAAGTAGAAGTTAATAATTTTGTATTTTAAAATTCTTTTAATATTTAAATATAACTTAAATAAAGAAAATCATGTATATAATTTATTGTTAGTTATTGTTGAATAAGGATGTCTCAGTAACAATTAAATAAATTGTATTACATAATTTTTTTGTAAATAATGCTTTTAAAAATTGTTTTAAGTCATTGTTGTCAAAATTATAAAGCTTTCTGTTATAACTGTAATAAGAACACCTGTTTAACTTCATATTCTTAAATGAAAGTAAACTAAACTCTGATTGGATGTTAAAACAATTAACTTTTTGATTTAACAAATCAAATTTAAAGAAGTATTAACCAATAGAATTTAAAATAACATCATGTGATGTAATAATGGTCTTTAAAATTACAAAAGAATTACACTAGTCATTCTGCATACAACTTTCCACAAAGATAGAAGCAAGAAAAGTTCTCAAAATAAAATTTAATATTTAATACAAGAATAAATGATTCCAGAAAAGAAAAGAATTTATTTTAATTCATAGTGAAGAATAATACCACCTACATTTACTTAATCTGCTGGGAACCTATAAAGTGAATAAATTTGTAATTATTTCTACAAGAAACATTTTTTTATGATTTTGAAGTGTTTTCCTATCCAGTGTACCAACTTCCGACCTTGAGAAGAGAATCCGGCTCTACCAAAAATTGAACCCAACCTGAACCAGTAATTCTTTTTCGGACACCAATCCTTCTTGAAAATGTTACTACAACATCGGGCATGAAGAGGATTACGGCGTCAAAATGCCACCACAACGTGGGGCAAAGCAAATTACTTCTTCAAATTTCTCCCAGAGAAGTGTTGTGAAGTAACAATGCCGTGTACAATTTTTATCTGCCTTTTTTTAACGTGCCTTGCAAAAGCAAATTGTCCCAAATCTCTCGTTTAGGCTATCTATATATTGCCCACTTTTGAGTCATAGCCTCTCCTTTATAAGGAGTTACTAGACCAAATTAATTTTTAGTTACCTTATCTGCTCATAGACCGCTGTGGTCTCGAGGTAGGGTACTGTCTCGTCACGCAGTGGGCCCGGGTTCGATTCCCGGTCGGGACTGGCTCCATTCTAACTATTGTTTTAAAAATTTCAACTTCAGTTTCCTTTTTTATATGTTTATCCCATAATATTCCATTCAGGGATGGCCGGATGGGCCCTAAGCTTCCTGATATTTGTCTCACGTGAGGAAAAACTGAAAAAAAACTCACCCAGGAGCCTGTCCCGACCGGGAATCTAACCCGGGCCCGCTGCGTGATAAGGGACTACCTCGAGACCACAACGGTGGATATATATATATATATATAAATATATATATATATATATCATGAAAAGAAAAATAAACGGCTGGACGGGAATTTGAACCCGGACATCTGAATTCATACTTCAGTGCGCTTCAATTTACGCTATCCAGTGATCCTAGCACATTTATTTTTCCTTTATATGTTTTTATTATATATTTTTTTATGGTTTTAATTATAAGATACATCATGGATTTTCATCAAGTAAAAAAAAACATTTGAAAAGTTTAAGGAAAATATAACTACTTTATTTTATATTAGTAAGAGTTGTAATAGATTTTTTATATTGAAAATGTGTTTTTATTGCTTTTCAAACCATACTTTGGATTTAAAAGGAGTATAGCAGGTAAGAGCGAAATGACGTAATAGTAGTGGAATATGGAACGACAATCTCCGTATTCAGTTGTTTACTTTATCCGCGGGATAATTCTCAACAATAACAAAAGACAGCGGTGAAAAACAGATGGTGTGAAGCAACTAATATTTATTTTATGATTTAATACAGTGGTGGCTGGTATACTTCACTAGCGGCTTTTGTGTTTTAGAATTTTTTTTTCTTTTTACGTTTGACTTTCAACTATAATCGACAAAGGTGTCTCAAATTGCTCTCAGCATGAAGCTTGCTGTTTGACGGCAATTTTTGGAATTAGAATTCAACGACTCTTCACAACATTAGCGTTTATTAGTTTTTTTTTTAATTTATATACATATTTTCAATGTTTGCACATCTACCTGCGTCTAAATTTTTATTTTGCTTTTCCACTCGTCCCTATCCATCCACTCCATGCCCTCCAGTCATATTTTTCTCATAATTATTATTTGTTGCATCCATGAGTTTCGAGGTCTTCCTTTCTTTTTTTCTACCAGGTGGATAGCATTCCAATGTTTATGGACAACCTTTCTTCTTGTATTCCTCGTACATACCCACACCAATTTAGTCGCTTATATCTGACACGTCCACCGCTGTGGTCTCGAGGTAGCGTGCTGCCTTGTCACGCAGCGGGCCCGGGTTCGATCCCGGTCGGGGAAGTTTTTCTGGGTGAGGTTTTCATCAGGGTTTTTCCTGACCTGTAAGACAAATTAAAGGAAAACTTTAAGGATCAAATGGTCTCCGAAATCATATGGCCATCATCATCATCATCATCATCCTTATCATTATCATCATCATCATCATCATCCTTCACCGGTGTGGAAAGCAACAGAAAGCTACCACACCTACAATTCCCTACTAAAGCTGCAAAGCATAGCATGAAAATGCTATGATTGCAGTGAAGGACCTGCCTTCGGGCAGAATTACTATGGATGGATACATACAGATTTTCAATGTATACACAACTTTCTGCGTCTAAATTTTTATTTTACTTTTCCACTCGTCCCTATCTATCTACCCCATGCCCTCCAGTCATATTTTTCTATTATTTCTTGCATACGTGAGTTTCGAGGTCTTCCTTTCTTTCTTCTTCCAGGTGGATAGCATTCCAATGTTTATGGGTAACCTTTCTTCTTGTATTCGTCGTACATACCGGTTAAATCTTACATAATATACTATTTAATATTAATTTTTCTCGAATGACATTTTTTTTTCTTTTCAATTTTGAACATTTTGCTGCTCTCCTCAAGAAATCCATTTCCATCGACGTAAGTTTTTGTTTAAAGTTTTTGCTGAATTTCCAAACTTCAGCTCCATATGTGACAGTACTTCTCACTATTGAATTATATATTGTAACTTATTTTTGCTGGTTATATGTCTGTTCCATAAGACTCCATTCATCATTGCTATCATTGCGCTACTTTTCTATGTTCTGTTCTTAATGCCACTTTCTTATTTATCCTTTTTTTATCTGCATTTAACCCCAAATACTCAAATTCTTCACATCCTCTAACATACCCCTTCTGATCCTCTAATATACCCCTTCTGATCCTCTAATATAAAATATTCGGTTTCTGCTCCACATTCCATATAAAAGGTAATTTTTTTAAAAAATGTATTTTCAAACCCCAATTATCGTATTCGTCCAATAATTTTCTCACCATAAACTCCATGTCTTCATGTCTTAGGTATAAATAAATACAT
This sequence comes from Diploptera punctata, assembly GCA_030220185.1. NCBI lineage: Eukaryota > Metazoa > Arthropoda > Insecta > Blattodea > Blaberidae > Diploptera > Diploptera punctata. The sequence goes on from JASPKZ010007399.1 coordinate 497,525, forward strand.
TCCATTATGTGCTAGTCCTAGAAGAACTATAATGGCTTGAATGATACGTTAGTGTTCTTAAACAATTTATTTCTCGGACGACCCAATTATCTCTTGCCATGTGGCTTATACTGTGTTCTAGACAGTATGTTATGGTGTTCCTCCAAATTTCTTCAGCAATCATGTAGTTTAAAATTTGTGTCACATTTTATGATCCAATGTAGAATCATTAGTAGATTCCGGAACTAAGGCATCCCTCGACGCTATCCGTAGAACACACAGAGGGTAGATTAATATATTGACTTAGGCTTTCACGGCCGGAGTTACTATGATGATCTTGTAGAAGATTTCCGGGCTGTTGGCCGTGGTCTTGGGGCTTGTAGTTCCCCGACGTTTCGCCAGAGACTGCGTCCGGCATCCTCACGGGTTGTCTTGAGACTACCTGTTATACACACAACACGTCGCGGATAAACGAATAAATAGGGTAGGTAGTCGACAAAACTAAATATATGGTCACACGTAGAAATTCATTATATAATGGAAATGGAGAACTAATGACAAATGAGGGAAATTTTGAGGTAGTGGCTGAATTCAAATACCTAGGAACAATAATCACAAATAGGAATGATATGCACAAAGAAATTAAACATAGGCTCAATTCTGGAAATGCGTGCTATTATGCATTGCAGAGACTTTTGATGTCTCAACTCCTTTCAAAAAACGTTAAACTGAAAATATATAAAACTATTATTCTACCAGTTATGTTATATGGATGTGAAACATAGACTCTTACTTTAAGGGAGGAAAGGAGATTACGAGTATTTGAGAATAAAGTTCTTAGGAAAATTTTTGGACCAAAGAGAGATGAACAGACAGGTGAATGGAGAAGACTACATAACAATGAACTACATGGTCTTTACAGGAAGTCAGATATAATAAGAACAGTTAAGTCTCGTAGACTGCGATGGGCAGTACATGTTGCACGTATGGGGAATGAAAGACTTGCATGGAAGCTTCTTGTAGGAAAGCCAGAGGGAAAACGCCCAGTTGGTAGACCAAGAATGAGGTGGGAGAATAACATTAACTATGATTTGAGGGAAGTAGATTATACAGGGAATGATTGGAAAGCATTTGCTCAGGATAGGGATGTATGGAGAGCTTATGTCCGTGCGGTCATGAACCTACGGGTTCGATAGTGCCAGTAAGTAAGTAAGTCGACAAAATTGGGAGTCTCAAGACAACCCTTGAGGATGCCGGACGCAGTCTCTGGCGAAACGTCGGGGAACTACAAGCCTCAATAATAAGGCCAACAGCCTGGAAATCTTCTACAAGATCATCATAGAGGGTAGATTGTTTGTAAACAGTTGGAAAGGCGTGCATATGTATTATACGGTAAAGTGGTTTCACTACAGGCCTCAGGAGGCCCTTGGGGTATTAGGAGGTTGAGGCTCCCACTTTTTCTAGACAATCGGCACTTGATGTCAGCCGGGTTGTCAGCCCTGCGTGACGGCCGCCTTTCCATCCAGAACAATCATCCGGTACTCATTTCCGTTAGAGGCTGAGTCAACCCCAGGGCCATAGTGCCGCCAGAAGGCTTGAGTCTACCGGGACTCGAAACCTCGACCTTCCGGCTTTTAGCGCGGTGTCTTAACCACTACGCTACGGTGTGCCCCCAAATGTATTATACGACAGAGCAGAACTTTTACCTGCAGTCATAGCAGCACTGTTTCTGCTTCGCACTGACGAAGACAATAAGCACGTATAGTCAGGAACAAATAGTAAATGAAGCACTTAACCAGTTTACTTAGGGTAATAGCTGTACTCCTCGGCGCCACAGCCTGACGTGAAGCGAGTGTACGAGGGATGATACGGCATTAGTTCGAAAATCATCAAAAAATGAAGTAGGCCAACGTTCCGCTGTGTCGGATAGAACCGCGTCAGACGTCGCTATTGAAGGTCACTCATTGGAAGGAAATATAGAATGGATGACGAGATACATATTTATTTTATAAACACTAACTTTAATTGCTGTTTATAACAGAGGTTGCTATGGATGAATTATATACAAACTAACTAACTCTCTGTACCATCGAAATCGTATGTTCATGGCCGCTCTTTCCATACACCCCTAATAAGAGCTAATGTTTTCCAAACATCACCTATATCATCTTCTGCCCTCAAATCTGGTTAATTTTATTCTCTAATCTCAGTCTTCGTTTATCTAAAAGGAGCATCTATGCCCCTCTTTCATTCCCCATTCTTGTCGTATGTCCTGCCCATCGCAGTCTACGTGACTTAACTGCTCTTATTATATCACATTTCCCATAAAGATCATGTAGCTCACTGTTATGTAGTTTTCTGCATTCACCTGTTCACCTCTCTTTCGTCCAAAATGTTTCCTAAGAACTTTATTCTCGTATACTTGTAATATTGTCTTCTCCCTTAAAGTTAAGAGTCCATGTTTCGCATCCACATGCTACAGGAAGAATAAGTTTTATATCTTTTCAGTTTAACGTTTTTTAGAGACGTTCAGACAACAAGAGTCCCTGTAATGCACAATTGTATGTACGGGGTGAATCATAAATATGGCTGTACGTTTGATCGCGTTGTGTGATGAAAATATTACCATTACAGGAAATATGAAATTACCGCTGGAAAGGCAATTATTCAAATGACAACAATGGAATAAAACAAAACAGTGTAGAACTTACGTCATTAGTCAAAATGGCGTTGAATATGCAACAGCAAATTACAATTGCTGTATGGGAAATAACGTATGCTAATGATCGTGAAGCCGCAAGACGGGCAAGACGTGAGTTTAACGTAGCATTGCAGCCGTCGAGTGTGGGGAAGTGGAGAAAACGACTGCTGGCAACGAGAAGGATGCAGAAAATCAAACCTCCTGGAAGGTCTTGCATTAGCACGGATGCAGAAACAACGAAGAGAATTGTGGAGGCGTTCGACGCTAGCCCACAAAAATAAACCCGCCAAGCTGCACGTGAGCAGTGATTTGTTTTGTTCTATTGTTGTAATTTGAAGGATTCCCTTTCCAATGATAACATCATATTTCCTTTAATAATAATATTTTCGTCACAAAATGCAATCAAACGTATAGCCATATTTCTGAATCACTCTGTATTTCTAATATTGAACCTGTGTTTAATTTCTTTGTGAACCCGATTTCTGTTTGTAATTATTGTTTCTAGATACTTCTTCAAAATTTCCTTCATTTGTCATTAACTGTCCATTTCTGTTATGTAATATATTTCTGTATGTGACCATGTTACCTTCTAAATTCAACCAGTTGATTAATAACGGTGGAAAATGATGGCGATGGGTGATGGAGAAAGACAATTAAGCGAGAAATTTGATTTTGTAGTAAGTTAGCAGAGATATCGGAGTGAAAGTGCGGGCCGATCCAATAATCCTGCGCTGGTAATTACGCACTCTATTAATTATTTCCTTTCATTAACAACACATTTACAAAGGGAAGCGAACTGCAGTTCCATCCTTACAGCGTGACGTCACGCAACATCAACCTGCCACTTTTCAGGGCGTAAAATTATTGATGATGTCTTCTTTGGGAAGTGAACCTATGTTGCAGATTCCATCACCATAATCATCATTGACCTAATTCTTTAAGTGTGGTGCTATTCAGATAGAAGGAACGGACTTCAAACATTTATTTCTTCCTTCTTCTTCTTCTTCTTCCTTCCAAGTATTAGGCCAAGGCCTGTTACGATCCTACAGAAAATTTTCCATCCAGCGTTTCATAGGACGGCCCAGAGATCTTCGTCCTCTTGGTATATAATTATAAACAGCTTTGGAGATCCGATTTGAACTCATTCTTTCAAGATGGTGTTTCCAATTTAGTTGGTAAAGGTACAAGTAGAGTATTCCCACTACAGGCCTCAGGAGGCCCTTGGGGTAGTGGGAGGTTAAGGCTCACACTATTTCAAGACAATCGGCACTTGATGTCAGCCGGGTTGTCAGCCCTGCGTAACGGCCGCCTTTACCCCAGAACAAGCGTCTGGTACTCATTTCCGTTAGAGGCTGAGTCGACCCCAGGGCCATAGTGCCGCCAGAAGCTTTGGGTCAGTTTAAAAATCCTGACCCCACCGGGACTTGAACCCTCGACCTTCCGGCTTGTAGCGCATGCCTTAACCACTACGCTATGGCGTGCACTGTTTAATACATTTCAAAACTGGCGTAGTCTTCAATTATTTTAAGATATCGGTGTTCCTTTTCCGATCCCATCTGGTGTAACCCGCTGTTCTGCGCATGAATCTCATTTCACAAGCCGTTATTCTGCTTTCATGTTGTTTTTTTAGTGTCCATGCTTCACTACCATAGGTCAACACTGGTCTAGCCAAAGTGTTATATAAACGTAATCTGGTGTTTTTTTTGTACAAGCGATGATTTCATAACTTGATTAATAATTCCCAAACTGTTATTCATCATCATCATCTGCATTCATGGATTAGGTCTGTTGACCCGTTCCGACTTCAGCCCATCTCTTTCTAGGTCTGCCCACATCTCGGGTGCCTTTAGGTTTGTATTTTGTTATTTGTTTTGGATATCTATCTTCATTCATTCTGTCTATGTGTTGCTTCCATTTTTGTCTATATGTATCCATTTTATCAGTTATTGCAAATATTTCAAGTTCCTGTCTTATTTCTATGTTCTTGATTCTGTCTTCCTTAGTGCACCCTTTAACAGATCTCAAAAATTTCATTTCTGCCGCCGTTATCCTACTTAGGTCTTGTTTTTTATGTATCCAGGCTTCTGAACCATAGAGCAGTACCGGTACTGCCAACATTTTATAAAATTTCAGTTGGGTCTCTCTTGTTGTTTTGTTATTTAGTGTTCGTTTTATCGTACCACATATTCCCTGGAATTTTGCTATTTTATTATTTATATCATTATCATAATTAAATGAAATGTCACATCCTAGATAATTGAGATGGTTCACCTGTTCTATGATTTTGTTTCCTATTACTATTTTGGATCTGATTTGATTTTTCCCTTGGAATGCCATTACCTTAGTTTTTTCTATGGATATTTTGAGATTATATTGTTCACATATATTATGTAGTTTAAAAATATTCCTCTGAAGTTCATCTTCTGTATTTGCTATTATTACCTGTCATCAGCATATAATAATGTTTTCAAGTAGTGTGTTTTATCTAATTTTATTCCTTTATTTGTTTCTTCGTTCCATTTTTTTTATTATATCATTGATGTATAGGTTAAATAAAACTGGAGAGATACTGCATCCTTGTTTAACTCCTTGATTAGTATGAATTTTATTTTTACTTACTTGTGGTCTCGAGGTAGTGTGCTGCCTTCTCATGCAGCAGGCTCGGGTTCTATTCCCTGTTGGGAAAAACTTCCTGGATGAGGTTTTTTTTGGATTTTTTTCCTCACCTGTAGGACAAATGTCAGCAAACTTTAAGGTTCAAACGGTCCCACAACATAATCTGGTCATCATAATTTTCAAAATAATAATAATAATAATAATAATACTAATAATAATAATAATAATAATAATAATAATAATGGTTTTAATTTATTTGGCTGAGTTAAGGCCTTAATGCCTTGTCTACCACTCAAACAGGTTAAGAAATATAAAACTTACTCCTACATTTAATTTAATTAAATCAAATTAAAAGTTAATGATTTTCATATATATATATATCCACCGCTGTGGTCTCGAGGTACCGTGCTGCTTTGTCACGCAGCGGGCCCGGGTTCGATCCCCGGTCGGGACAGTTTTTCTGGGTGAGGTTTTTATCGGGGTTTTTCATCACCTTTAAGAAAAAGTCAGGAAAACTTTAAGGCCCAAACGGTCCACGAAATCGTATGGCCATCATCATCATTCTTATCATTATCATCATCACCATCATCCTTCACTGGTGTGGAAAGCAACGGGAAGCTACCACACCTACACAATTCCCTAGTAAAGCTGCAAGCATAGCATGAAAATGCTATGATTGCAGTGAAAGGCCTGCCCTCAAGCAGAATTACTATGGAGGGATGGATATATATATATATATATATATATATATATATATATATATATGGGGCACGCCGTAGCGCGGTGGTTAAAGCACTGAGCTACAAGCCGGAGGGTCGAGGGTTCAAGTCCCGTTGGGGTCAGGATTTTTAAATTGACCCAAACCCTCTGGCGGCACTATGGCCCTGGGGTCGACACAGCCTCTAACGGAAATGAGTACCAGACGTTTGTTCTGGGGGTAAAGGCGGCCGTCACACGCAGGGCTGACAACCCGGCTGACATAAAGTGCCGATTGTCTAGAAAAAGCCCGGGTCTGCTGTGGGATCACTTTACTTTACTATATATATATATATGTGGTATGATAAGAAAAATAAATGCCTGGACGGGATTCGAACCCGGATCTCTGAGTCTGTACCTCAGCGTGATATCCATTACACCACCAGGCGAATCCAATTCAAACATTTATTTTTCTTATACATGTATTATGTTCTCCATTATTACTAGATGTCGCGAGAACTCGGTCTTCACCGCCATCTAGTAGCTGACTATAACAAGTAAGCAAATTAAAGAGAACATTTTTACTTTATAGCAGTATATATATATATATATATATATATATATATATATATATATATATATATATATATGAAAATCATATAAAACTTTACGTTTTATTTTTATTTAATTAAATAAATATGGATTTTCATCAAGTAAATACCAAATTAATTGATTTCTTACATTTAAATTACAATAAACAAAAATATTACATGGTATATCTAGAATATTATATTATTATTTACAATATACTTTGGTTTAATTTAGATTTAACAAATGAAATATGTAATGTACAAGATTGAAAAATGAGAAAAAATGCTATCAATAACATAAAATAAATTTATATTCGTAGAAAAATCAATTATTTAACAAGTAACTGTGTAAGTGTGAAGTGTGCGACAAGGTACCTCGTTAGATTAAGGCCTCTCCTGGCGCATCATCGCCCAATATATCATTTAGAAGCCTAAACCCATCTTCCAGGCGTCCCTACCTCAGAAGCCAGCAAAGAATACCAGAAATGCCGAAAATGGCAAACTAGTGACATTGAATAAAAACATATCTTCACGAGAACAACCTCAATAACTTCGTTCCACTGGAAATCGATAAAATCGATGTCTTATTTATGATTGAATCTGAAAGACCGTTCAAATTGGTGACCTGATGGGAGTGAGTCGTTCACTTACATTATTCATGTGCAGTCGAGGTGTTGAAACTTTATCTAACATACGTGCTATGTGTACTGCGCAATGTATACCTCCCAGGGGAACACAATTTATGTCTCAAATAACTGCCCCGCTCTAATAAAATTCAAATAACAGAACACTAAGTAAACAAGATGGCACATAAACACTCTTTATTACACGCTTTATATTAGCTTGACCTATATCTATCTATCTATGTAACGGAATCTTTCAACACGATTTTCGCCCACTTAAAACCATTGAATCGACTTGAAACTTTGTATACTTGTAAAGGACCAATGGCAATAGAATAATTTCATTTTTTTCTAAAATCCTGGCCACAATCAGCAGAAAATCAAAATAATAAAAACCGGTATAGTAGGTTGTGCACTTATCAACATCGTACTCAATTGTTGTAACAGCTCAGTTGGTAGAGTGGTCGACTGTAGTGGTATATAATTTCAGTAATCAATAGGTCGCTGGTTCAAATCCGGCTGAGAGGATTTTTTTTATTAAGAGTAAGTAAGAGTATTACTTTTAGCTCATACTACAATAGTATCGAATTTAAAGATATTTACATTTTTATCTCATTCTGTAAAATATTAAAACTAAAAACTAAAAAATAAATAATAGTTTTAAAAGACTAAAACAATACGCTTTATTAGAAAACCGAACTAAAAAAATGAAAAATAATTTTAATTTCCAACACGCTTGGGATAAAATTAAAGTGGTCAACAAAAAAATCATCTCCAACACATCTAGAATAAAACTAGAGTTATCTACAAAAAAAATATTTTGCCATCAAATGCGTGGGTGCTGTATATCAATTAATATATTTGACAATGAACAGATACTGGTAAAAGTAAAGTCCGTAAGAAGAAAACGTAAAAACTATAAAAAGCACCCCTCGTCTTACACGTTGTGATGGTCGATTGAGGGTGTGGGGACGGCCAGGAGAAAGATTTTCTGCAGAGGCTGTACAGGAAATTGATAGATTCGGAGGATGTTCCATAATGGTGTGGGCCGGAGTTATGTACAACAATCGTACGGACCTTGTACTTGTTCCCCAGCGACTGAATGCTGTCCGGTATATCGAGCACGTTCTGGAAGAGCATGTAGTACCTGCTGCCATTGGAGTAGGCGCTGGATTTCTGTTTATGCAGGATAATGCCAGGGCACATTCTGCGACTGTCACCAGGGATTTCCTGAGGAGGAATGAAATTGAGGTAATGGAGTGGCCAGCGGTCAGCCCAGACCTCAACCCTATTGAACACTTGTGGGATCTTCTAGACAGGAAGGTCAGGAACCGACATCAAGCTCCACAAACTCTGCAGCAACTTGGAGATGCTCTGAAGGAGGAATGGGAGAATATCCCGCAAGAGGAAATCCAGAATCTTATTGGGAGCATGCCACGAAGGTGCTAAACTGTCATCGAATGTCGTGGAGGCCATACACGATACTAACTCTATATAACGAGTGTTTAACTTTGAAAAATAAGCACAAGATTCAATTGATTACATAGCGGAATTATTTGAAAAGTTAATTGTCAGCGTTATTGATTTGTTTTTACTGACATGAGCAATAAATAAATAAATAAATAACCACAAATAATGTACTTTATTCATTTCATATTTGTACCTTTATTCAATGAAAAAATATTTGCATATTTCACGGTGTTCCTCTAATTGTTTTGAGCAGTGTATGTTTGTCCTGGTGAGTGGAAGAGAAGGCCATATGGCCTTAACTCCACTAGGATAAACAAATCAATAAAAAAATAACAGGGAGAATAACAGTTTTATATAATTTCAATTTAACGAAGACCATGGCTTTTAGAGGAAGAGATCCAGTGAGAACCAAGATTATTTTAGAAAATCAAAGTATAAAACAGGTGTCTAGTTTCAAATATTTGGGCTGTGATGTTGGCTACAATGTGGAAAGAGACATTGACTCCAAAATAAATAAATTTCAGACGGTGTGTGGAACAATACAGAGAACATTCAAAAATAAAATTAAAAAAGAAACAAAGATAAAATTGTATAATGTTATGGCAGTTCCCACAATATTGTATGGATGTGAAACTTGGGCACCAATGAAAAAACAGAAGGATAGAATACAGACGGCGGAAAGAGATAGAATACAGACGGCGGAGATGAGGTTCCTAAGACAAGTTAAAGGATGTACAAGACTTGATAGAATAAGAAATGAGGATATAAGATAAGAATTGAAAGTACAGCCTTTATTGGATAAGGTCACGAATTACAGACAGAAATGGATTGATCATATGGATGGAATGAGTAAGGAGAGATATCCATTGTTAGCAAGAAATTATCAAGCACGAGGAAGGCGTGATGTTGGAAGACCTAGAAGACGTTGGGCTGATGCATTATGAAGTCGGAACGGGCAATTGCCTAATCCCTGGAGTGATGATGATGATGATTTTTTTAGAGAAGTTAACACAGATGATAAAATTACTAAATGTAACAAACGATATCAATAAAACTAGATATATGGTCACACGTAGAAATACATTATATACTAATGAAAATAGACAGCTAATGACAAATGAGGGAAATTTTGAGGAAGTGGTGAATTCAAATACCTAGGAACAATAATCACAAATAGGAATGAGATGAGGTATTGGTGTGAATATGCTTTAGCACAAATTTGCAATATTTGGACGCTAAGACGTTGAAATAATGACGTCTTGATATTATAACCGTGCGGTGGGATTACTGCGTTCTCCAAGAGACGCTAATGGAAAACTCTAAACTACTCATTGAACCAAAATTACTAAGTAAATGCCAGCCTCATTCAAAGCCGATAATTGCTCCCTAGCGCCGCTGTGTACAGAAAATGAACTTCATTCATAACTCGCTAAGAAAATTTCAACAGTTTCAATTCTTTGTAATTTAAATCCTTCCCCTAACTAAACCTTTCACTAAGTGATGCTATGTTTTCATTTTCAGGGGTGATACAAATGTATAGCCTGCGTCATTTAATTTCTGTCCAAACTATGTTCGGTTATCAGTTGTGTGGGTGTAACTTCGACTCCCATTCACCTATGATTCGACCCTATAAAAGCCAATAGTACTCATTTTTACAGTAAAACGAATCTAAATATATAATTAATCATTTACCTCCCTGATCAAGAAATAAAGGGATTAATTTCTTGCTTCTGGTGCCGTGAGTCAATCGTGATCGGGGTTGGTGGAATTTTTAAGATGGAAAAAATCAAAAGATAAAATCCACCTAAAAATTTTGAGAATCATTAAGAAACAACCTCATCCTAAATTAAAGCTTCTGAACAAACTTTAATCCGTCATTTTCATTCAAGTAACACCTTAGCTAATTTTAATTTTAAATAAATTCTTTATCAACTCACCCCATACTCTCTCTTCTAATTAAAACGGTTTCGAAACATCATCGGTTCCATCTTCGGTAATTTCACGACATTTTTCTGTTTTCTTGAAACACTGCATCTGTTGGTGGACTGATGAACCTCGAAATCAAATCATATTCCCCGGGAATATCAAAATTCATTAATTTTTCCTTGTTGTTTTGAATGTAGATTTTATTTGTTTATTTGTTTTATTAATTTAACCTTTATTTAAACTTGATGTTTTTCTGACCAGGCTTGAGCGGCAATTGCAGATTTTTCGAATTCCTCATTTTCCTAAGATGTTCCTTCACTCTGGTTTTCAAATTTCTTCTTGTTTTGTTATGTAAATTTATCACAATCTCCTGACCTAATGTTTTCCAATCATCCCCTCTACAATTTACTTCCCTCTATCCATGGTTAATGTTATTCACTCCCCTCATACTTGGCCTACCTACTGGACGCTTTCCCTCTGCTTTTCCTACAAGGAGTTTTACATTCTCCATTCATGCCACATGTCCTGCCCATCGTATATACGAGACTTAATTGTTCTTAACATATCTGGTTTCTCACACGTAGCTCACTGTTAAGTAGTCTTCTTCATTCACCTGTCCATCTCTCTTTGGACAAAACATATTAGATAAAAATTTTATTCTCAAATACTCGTAATATTTCCTCCTCCCTTAAAGTGGGTGTTTATGTTTCACGTCCAAATAATATTGAAAGAATGTGGTGAGAATTAAAAATGAGAGAAAGGACAAGATTTCCACCTTTTTCCTCTCCTAAAGAGGTAAAAGATGAATAGAGGTTGAAAATGTTTATATAATAATAAAATCAATAACAATAATAATAATAATAATAATAATAATAATAATAATAATAATGTGATACATTAAACGAAAAACATCAATTAATACATGTATCTTAAAAGGGGTAATGATCGGGCCAAGGTTAGAGCAAATATAAATATTTAGATTTATTTTAAAAGATAATATGAGATATAAGTAGCTTGTTTTATTTAGGTTGGTCATACTGTAAACATCCGGTAGCAACAGGATGGAGGATTGATAAATATTAATTTGCTTGGAGTTAGATTTAAATGAACGTTCTGCTTGTTTAGATCCAATATGTAGCCAATACTACGTTTCGTACTAGTAATATAGCACTTTGCAAATACTCAGATTAACTACAGGCATTAGGCAAAATAATGTTAACACTTTCCAAATATTCATTAATTACACTGGTCAACTTGATTTTTGTCTCATGGGTACCAATAGTTGTACTTAATGCCAAGCCACTCTTGCATTCCTCATCCGTGCCACATGTCCAGTTTAAGAGACTTAAATGTTCTTGTTATATTTTGTTTCCATAAAGGTCATGCATCTCACTGTTATGTAGTATTCTCCATTCCCTGTCTGTTCATCTCTCTTTGGTCCAAACATTTCCCTAAGAACTTTATTCTCAAATACTCGTAATCTTTTCTCCTCCCTTAAAGTAAGAGTCCACGTATCACATTCATATAACTGGAAGAATAACCGTTTTATATTTTTTCAGTTTAACGTTTTTTGAGAGAAGTTGGGACGACAAGAGCCCCTGTAATGCATAATAGCACGCATTTCCAGAATTGAGCCAATTTACGTTCCAGAAAAGTACAATTTACATCATAGGACATCAGAAATTAATTAATAACCTATAATGTTTGTTACAAGCAGTTTGATGTGTTTCGTTTTTTCTCCACTAGGGTGCTTTCTTATAATATTGCAATCCTTTGGAAATAAATAATATGATCTGGTTACACTGATGAACAAATTAAGCATACCAATCGTTTCTCATTTGTTTTCAAACATCGCCGTTTACATTAAATATATAAATATTTTAAAATAACTATATTTAAATAATGATTTGTGAGTAAACAGCTTAATTTTATTCGTTAAATAGTCCTAACAAATGCCACTCTTGATTTCCAAATTTTCTAGATAAATTCACTCTTCACTTCGTGAGTCGTGGATTTATCGATAATTTGGAAATCACTCGTGGCATTACTTATGACTATTTAACTCATACCCCAAATGGGAGTCAATGACCAATCACGTTTCAATGATTTCTGTTTTACAACCAATCAGAGACGTGTTTCACGAAATATTTATCAGTGTTATAATTACCATATTAAAGAAAGCTCCTCCTTTTTAATATTCTGAACAGGTCTGGCCATTATTTTGCAGTGACTGAGCCTGTGAGAAATACGGCTACCATATTGTATATATAGTGCATGAATGTCAACACATATATAAAAACATTTGTAGCAATTGATTATACCCCAAAAAAAGAAACCACTGTTTGCACTTTCTTAAATGTATTTTTGTCCCCAGGTAATAATCCAGAAAAATATAATTGTCATATTTACATCATACGACATCAGAAATGTATTAATATACAGTTTGATGTGTTTCATTTTTTCTCCACTAGAGAGCATTCTTACAATATTGCGTTCCTTTGGCAATAAATAATATGATCAGGTTGCAGTGATAAACAAAGGAAGCAGATGAAGCGCACCTATCGTTTCTCATTTGTTTTCAAACATCGCCGATTACATTAAATATATAAATAGTTTAAAATAACTATAGTTAAATAATGATTTGTAAGTAAACAGCTTAATTTTATTCGTTAAATAGTCCTAACAAATGCCACTCTTGATTTCCAAATTCTCTAGATAGATTCACTCCTCACTTCGTGAGTCGTGAATTTATCGATAATTTGGAAATCACTCGTGGCGTTATTTAACAGAACTAAAGAGAAAATTATGGATTTAAATAATTATATTTTAGTAAACGTCTCTTATAACAGCTAAATTGATTCATACATATGGTTCTCTTTATATAAGTTTCCACAACATCGAATGGAAGATCACTTGATACCTAAACAAATGTTAAGCTATCAACCTGCAGGAAGAAGAAGACCAGGACGTCCATTCAAAAGAAATTTGAATGATGTTTCTCTTGAGGCCGAAACAGGTCAACAAATGGCCTAAATTCGTGAATGTACTATGATGATGATGATGATTCTACATTCTTCTACTCCCAATTATTTATCCTATCGTTTCCAGTATTTCAATATAATATAAACACTCGATCACGTATAAAGTTAGAAGTCTCGGGTTCAAATTTCGGTTCAGGCGTTAATTTTTCTTTTCATGTAATACATGTATATATATATATATATATATATATATATATGCATCCATAGTAATTCTTCCCGAGGGCAGGTCTTTCACTACAATCATACCATTTCCATGCTATGTTTTGCAGCTTTACTAGGGAATTATAGGTGCGGTAGCTTCCCGTTGCTTTCCATACCGGTGAAGGATGATGATAATAATGATAAGGATGATGATGATGACCATATGATTTCGGGGATCGTTTGGGCCTTAAAGTTTTCCTGACATTTGTCTTGCAGGTGAGGAAAAAAAACCGATAAAAACCTCACCTAGAAAAACTGTCCCGACCGGGGATCGAACCCGGCCCGCTGCGTGACAAGGCAGCACGCTACATCGAGACCACAGCGGTGGACGATCACAACATAACCTCTTACTTATATACCGCAACATATGACATCCCATCACTGTACATCATATACTATCTCCACTTCTCGCAACTGGAATTCCCTACGCCAGGAAATCAGGGCCTCCCGGACTTAATGATCATAAGTAATGCCACGAGTGATTTCCAAATTATTGATAAATCCACGACTCACGAAGTGAGGAGTGAATTTATGTAGAGAATTTGGAAATCAAGAGTGGCATTTGTTAGGACTATTTGACGAATAAAATTAAGCTGTTTACTCACAAATCATTATTTAACTATAGTTATTTTAAAATGTTTATATTTTTTTATGTAAACGGCGATGTTTGAAAACAAATGAGAAACGATAGGTACGCTTCATTGCTTCTTTTGTTTATCACTGCAACCAAATCATACTATTCATTGCCAAAGGAACGCAATATTGTAAGAATGCTCTCTAGTGGAGAAAAAATGAAACACATCAAACTGTATATTAATTCATTTCTGATGTCGTATGATGTAAATATGACAATTATATTTTTCTGGATTGTTACCTGGGAAAAAATACATTTAAGAAAGTGCAAACAGTCGTTTCTTTTTTTGGTGGTATAATCAATTGCTACAAATGTTTTTATATTAACTCCCGCATGCGGCATGTGTTGACATTCATGCACTATATATATATAATCTGGTAGCCGTATTTCTCACCGGCTCTGTCCCTGCAAAATGATGGTCAGACCTGTTCAGAATATTAAAAAGGAGGAGCTTTCTTTAATATGGTAATTACAGCACTGATAAATATTTCGTGAAACACGACTCTGATTGGTTGTAAAACAGAAATCATTGAAACGTGATTGGTCATTGACTCCCATTTGGGGCATGAGTTAAATAGTCAGTGTAACTTTATTACTAGAAACAGTATTTTTATGTGATAAAGATAATTCGCTTCCGCCCCACGTCAGAGACTGTCAAACTGTAACATGGTTCAAAAACAAATTCAAGAGATATACAGAGTGTTTCAGAATAAGTATTACAGCTTTCTTTGTAGGAAACGTAACAATTATTTTTATGGAACGGGTTGTCAGCCCTTCGCAAACCCCCGTATTTGGGGGAATAACCAGAGCCTCATTTGCCGGTATTCGAGATTCCTATTGGGCCTTGTCGGCTATCGTAGCGGTCACATATATCAGACAAGAAATGGATGCACAAGAAAATGTTATCGAAAGGATAACAAAGAGAGCTTTACAGTGGTATGGACATGTACAACGGATATCGGAAGACCAGTGGCCTAAACAGGTGTTGGATTGGATGGTACCAGGCAGAAGGAAGAGGGGGAGAAGTAGAAGAACATGGTATGAGGGAATATATGATGTCATGATTAGGAGGGGTATGGAAGAAGGGCAATGGGAAGATAGGAATCTCTGGAAAGCAGGAATCAAGGGCTAACGGCTGTAAAGTGGATAGCCTGTATTAAGTATTAAGTAAATTACAACTTTCTAGGGGTTGTAGAGGGAACTTAGTACATAACGTTTTGATAAGGAACCCATGTCCGGAAATGTGCAATTTCGATGTAAAATAGCATTGAAGATCGAAACACAATTGGGCTGTTATCGTGTGTCTTGTGTTTCAGAATAAGTATTACAGATTTCTAACAACCGTCATGTTTGGTTCGTCTCAGCGTACAGAATACAATTTAATCAACCTTTAATATTCCATTTATTTAGGCGAAGCAACGCACGTCGGGTATTAGCTATTGTGTGTGTGTGTGTGTGTATACATTCCATCTCTCCGTCCTAATTTGACTGTCTACTAAAAAATAGTTATGTAGCGTTGAAATATATGGAGATATTCGGGTAACAATGATTGAAATAGGCCTAGGCCTATACCCCCTCCCAACAACAACCCTGATACAAAGCAAGACAGAGGTACATGTGCTTGTGCATGAGGGAAATTTATTCTCTAAGATTGACACATGTTTTGTTGACGACAAAAGACATGCGGAAATTTGAAACTCACTTGTCAGGAAATTGGCCTTAAAGAGGAAATTTATTGGCGAAGCCATAAACCGCACACAATCGCGTCTTTCAGATGGATCTTTCAACAAAAGCAATGCCACATGTTCTTTCTACAAGTTGAGAGCTGCTTACAGGAATGTTTTATTTTTCAACAACGAAAATTTTCATATATATATATATATATATATATATATAAAGTTGAGTAAAAATATAAAATTTCATGTTCGTAATCATGACTAATAATAATAAGTGAACAAGAAATGTTTTTGCACGATATTATGTTCTGCCGTACTTACAGCAATGGCGACCATGATTGAAAGTTCCATTACCTAAATTTCGGGGTTGCCAACCTATCCATCCACAGTACTTCTGCCCGAAGGTAGGTCCTTCACTGTAATCATAGCATTTTGATGCTATGCTTACAGCTTTACTAGGGAATTGTAGGTGTGGTAGCTTCTCGTTGCTTTACACACCGGTGAAGGATGATGATGATGATGATAATGACAAGGATGATGATGATGATGATGATGGCAATATGATTTCGGGGACCGTTTGACACTTAACGTTTTCCTGGCATTTGTCTTACAGGTGAGGAAAAACCCCGATAAAAACCTCACCCAGAAAAATTGTCCCGACCGGGGATCGAACCCGCTTTATCGATAAAGCGTCACTGCTATGAAGTAAAAATGTTCTCTTTAATTTGCTTACTTGTTATAGTCAGCTACTAGATGGCAGTGAAGACCCAGTTTTCGGGACATCTAGTAATAATGGAGAATATAATACATATATAAGAAAAATAAATGTTTGGATTGGATTCGCCTGGTGGTGTAATGGATATCACACTGAGGTACAGACTCGGAGATCCGGGTTCGAATCCCGTCCAGGCATTTATTTTTTTTATCATATCATATCATATATATATATATTACTATTATTATTATTATTATTATTATTATTATTATTATTATTATTATTATTATTATTATTATTATTACATCTGCGGGTAACTGGATTGTGTCGAGATGAAAAGGGAAGAGAATATAGCCTAGATAACATTGTGAGAATGTTAGAAAGAGGGATATTTGATTATCTCAGTTGGCAAGACGTGTGTGATATGAAAGTCAGATGTCCGCACTTTGCATGAAGGCGGTGGCTCGGCGCTTAGTAAAAAATTGAAAAAAAAACTAATACAGCACGATGTTAGAAATAAACAAACGGTAGCTGCATTTTATATTAAGCCAGTCACTTGTCCTTTTTGTAACATCAACTTTTGTCCTTTTTATTCTATTGTAATTATTTTTTATTTAATTATATTCTTCTTTACATTCGCTTTCACATTTAAGCTTATTTCACGTCTATTTTTTAATGGTAGAGTTGTAAAAAATTATGAATATGGAGTAATGAGTCCTGGAAAACGAATTCCAACACAGAATTTGTCTCGATGATCGAGAAAAACCAGAAAAAACCTCAGTCTTGTTGGTTAGCACCGGGGCTTAATCCAGGAACCCATAGAACACCAGTCTGAAACTCGAGTCAACTCTTTCGCTATTATTATTATTATTATTATTATTATTATTATTATTATTATTGTTATTATTGTTCCATCCATCCATAGTAATTCTGCCCGAAGGCAGGTCCTTCACTGCAATCATAGCATTTCCATGCTATGCTTGCAGCTTTACTAGGGAATTGCAGGTGTGGTAGCTTCCCGTTGCTTTCCACACCGGTGAAGGATGATGGTAATGATAAGGAGGATGATGATGATGGCCATATGATTTCGGGGACCGTTTGGGCCTTAAAGTTTTCCTGACATTTGTCTTACAGGTGAGGAAAAACCCCGATGAAAAACCTCACCCAGAAAAACTGCCCCGACCGGGGATCGAACCCGGGCCCGCTGCGTGAAAAGGCAGCACGCTACCTCGAGGCCACAGCGGTGGACGTTATTATTATTATTATTATTGTTGTTATTGTTATTATTATTATATTATTATTTTTTATTATCATATTATTAGTCTTATATTATTATTATATTAGATTATTATTATTATTGTTATTGTTATTATTATTATATTATTATTGTTATTGTTATTTTTATTGCTATTGTTATTGCTATTGTTATTATTATTGTTACTATTATTATTATTATTATTATTATTATTATTATTATTATTATTATTATTATGCTGTGTTATAATATAACGTAACGTCGCGGATGGATACAGTATATCTGGCTTTGCGTCTGCACATTAATCTTGTTTCCAACAGAGAAAGAAAACAGAGCAACTGTTTCTTGCCATCTGTCAATAGTTTGGTGTCACGACCATCCATCCTTCTTAAGTAACCATGACGCAATACATCATAACACGCACGTATTCTTGTAATGGAAAAACCCTGTAATATTCGCTATACAATCACAATTGCGTTATCTTTAAGAGTTATCATAACAAACATCAAAATTCCCCTTAAAACATCCAAACAAAAAAGAATTGAAATTGAATAGACTGCAGGACTCTTGTCCCAATTTCTCATCATCATCATTATCCGGTATCATAGCAGCTGCCGCCTTCTTCCGAAAACCAAACGCCATTCATCTCTGTCCATCCATTGATCTTCCTCCATTCCTCTGATATTCATAGCTGCTTATACCCCTTCTATCCAAGTTTTTTCGGTCTTCCTCTCTTCCTCCTTTCTATTGGGATCCATTCCATAACAATTTTAGGCAATCTTTACTCTGGCATTCTTTTGACATGGCCATACCACCGTAATCTTTTCTATAATGTCTATGATGTCCGCCTCCTCTTGTACGCCCATAATTTCTCTAATTTCTTTATTTCGTATTCTATCAACTCTAGATTTTCCAGCTGATCTTCTTAAAACATCCACTTCTGTACTTAAAATTCTTTTCGTTTTCCTGGTGGGAATTTGCCAGACTTCAGCACCATATGTTAAAATGCTCTGAATTATGGTTTGATATATTTTTAATTTTCTCTTTTTTGTAATATTTTTGCTCCACCAAACAGAGTTTAAAGCATTTATTGCTTGTTTTGTTTGAGGGATTCTATTTTTAATTTCCACTGTGTTATCTAATTTCTCTTTTAAAAAAAAGTAAATATCTTCGACTCGCATCCAACTCGGGGTCGGTTCGAGGAATGAGATGAGATGAAGCCCTATATTTATAGATGTTTGTGAACGATAAGCGTTCCGGCCAACAACACCGTCACAGGGTTATGTGTATGAAATGAAATTAAGTGGATGTCATGAGAATGGATATTTGGTTGAATGAAATTTGTGACAGGGGAAACCCGAGAGAAACCCCTAGAGAAACCCGCTCCGTTTCTTCCACCACGAAACCCACATGGAGTGACCGAGACTCGATCTCGAGACCTCCAGCGGTGAGAGGTCAACGTCTAACCCATTGCGCCACGATTACGCCTTACAAAAAAATTAAACTGAAAGTATATATAACTGTTATTCTCCCAGGTATTTTACATTGATGCAAAACATGTTGTTGTTGTTGTTTTCAAATGCTGGGCCTTGGCACCGAAGCCATTAGCGTTCTGGCTCTCCAATATATCTCTATGGTGGATCCAACAGATAATACCTACTTCACAGGTTTGTAGATGTTCTTCATTCATTTCTTCGTCTTTATTGCATAGAGGACAATTTGGATTCGTGTAGATTCCTATTTTATATAAATGTTTGGCCAAATAGTCATTGTCTGAAGGATTTGCCATTGTTCAGCATAAATGTAACCGTTTTTTAAGCGGGCACCAATTTTTTATTTGTAATGGTGGTTACATCACCCACTCACATAAACCCCCAGTATGACTGAGGGCCACACATGCCGTTGGTTAATGGGTCCATCGGACCTTGCCGGGAGGATCTATATATTTGAATCCACCGACCATTTCTACGCCGTGGCATGCCAGCGTAAGTGTTGAAATAGCATTTCCTCTATTTCTGATTATGTGGTTATACCGCCATTGATGCAAAACATGGACTCTTACTTTAAGGGAAGAGTCAAGATTACAACTATTTGAGAATAAAATTCTTAGAAAAATGTTTAGACCAAAGAGAGATGGTCAGACAGGGGAATGGAGAAGATTACATAACAGTGAACTACATGAGGCTTATAAGAAAACATATAATAACAGTTAAGTCTGGTAGATTGAGATGGACAGAACAAGTGGCACAAATTGGGAATGAAAGAGGGGCATGGAAGCTTCTTGTAGGAAAACCAGTTGGAAATCGCCCAGTTGGTAGACCAAGAATGAGGTAGGAGAATAGCATTAACCACGATTTGAGGGAAGTAGATTATAATTTGATTGGAAAACATTAGCTAAGGATAGGGATATGTGGAGAGCTTATGTCTGCCCGGCCATGAACCTATGGGTTCGATATTGCCAGTGAGTGGTTAGTTATTGCTTCCTTAGCATATGAGATGAAGTTTTACAAGTTCCACCCTGTATTTTTTTTCCACTATGTAATTTCTTTGAATTAAGAACGTGTAATACAGTTTCTGCTGTTTTTTTTTATCTTTCATCTTCCCTCATTTTTCTTTTGTTAGAATTTGTTTTTGTTTTTCTCCTCTAGGGGGAGTTCATATTCTTTCCTTATTTATCATTTTTGTGCGACAAATGAAAAGAGTTTTGCGTACATTTTTTATATTTATTCATGTACCATTGCCTCTCAGGAAGATTTATAAAATAACTCAGCGTTTCAACAGCTGTGAATTGTTACGTTTCCTCGTCTGTCATTCTACGTATTGCAAATTTATTCCGAATATCCCAGACATTTCTATAAGTCTAGATCAAGAGACGCCTGATCGAGACAAATAATACGTTGCTCACGTGGATAATTTATTTTAAGAATCAAATAAATATGATTTTTTTTAAAATCAATCATATTTAAACACACCTGTAAAAATCAATGCAAGTAAAATTCATATCAAATTCCATTGAGGTGGAGTCCTATGATGAAAGTTAAAAATTATTTAATTATATATACAATATTTGGAAAAACTGCACTTAAACTAGCGTGAAATATTTTCAAAGTCCGATAGAGCGTATGTCCACGCAGCCATGAACCTACGGGTTCGATAGTGCCAGTGATTAAGTAAGTAAGTAAGTAAGTAAGTAACTAAGAAAGATAGACCAACAATGCGCATGCGCGAGAGTTTATAGAGCCACAATCGAACCACATATCGAATATCATTCTCGATTACTATCTGTCGCTATGAAATTTAAATGACCAATATTTGCAATAAATCCCCAAATCTATGTTAAAAAAATATATTAATAATATTAAAATTACCAAACATTTATTAAAAATGGGTGTACACTTACTTATCACTCCCTAACGCTGATCCAACCAGCGATAACCCAAAACAGCGGTAGAAAAATCATAGACTAAGTAATATACTCTGTGGAGAAAATAGCAGTTAGAATCACAATATTGTCTAACAGTGTCATAATATTGTGATTTGCGTATTTAAATAAATACTTCAAAAGTGTCTAATAATGTTATAAAAATTGTTTCAAAAAGTTTAAAATATTAAAAAATATTGGTAAATACAGAAGAGCTATAGTTTACAACAATATAACTGAAAAATCGAGCGCTAGTAGAAGTGCAGTTGAGCCCAATATTTTAACGAAGTTGAGAACGACGGCACCTATCAACAGGTATATTTAATTTTTAACTTTCATAGTTCTAGTCCTTATTCATTCTCTAAAGATTTGATGGCATGTTTTAGTACAAAATTGTTTACAATAATCGAAGTATGGCAACACGAGATTCTGAACAATTATTTGTTTTAATGAAACTGGGGAAAAAAATTCTTTAAACGTCTAAGATAATGTAAAATGGATAAGTATTTTTACATTATCTTTGACGTTTAAAGAAATTTCTCCCAGTTTCATTAACACAAATAATTGTTCAGAATCTCGTGTTGCCATACTTCGATTATTGTAAACAATTTTGTACTAAAACATGCCATCAAATCTTTAGAGAATGAATAAGGACTAGAAAGAACTCTGTGGTGTTAACAAGTTGTTAGTTTATGCTGATGTATTATTAGGTGATATCCAGAAGATACTAAAGGAAAACACACACACTCTATTGAGTAACATAAGAAATTGGAACTGGAATTGAACATCAATAGAACTGAATATATGTTCACACATAGAAATACATTATATCATTGAAATGGACAGTTAATGACAAATGAGGGATATTTTGAATAAATGGCTGAATTTCTACACCTAAGTAACAATAATTACAAAGAGAAATTAGTTGCATAAAGAAATTAAAAATAGGCTCAATTCTGGAAATGCATGCTATTATGTATTACAGGTCTGTGGTCTCGAGGTAGCGTGCTGCCTTGTCATGCAGCGGGCCCGGGTTCGATCCCCGGTCGGGGCAGTTTTTCTGGGTGAGATTTTTATCGGGGTTTTTCTCACCTGTAAAACAAATGTCAGGAAAACTTCAAGGCCCAAACGGTCCCCGAAACCATATGGCCATCATCATCTCATCTTCATCATCATCCTTCACCGGTGTGGAAAGCAACGGGAAGCTACCACACCTACAATTCCCTAGTAAAGCTGCAAAGCATAGCATAAAAATGCTATGATTGCAGAGAAAGACCTGCCCTCGGGCAGAATTACTATGGACGGATGTATTACAGGTATTCTTGTCGTCCCAACTTCTCTAAATAAAGTTAAACTGAAAATAAATAAAACTGTTATTCTCTCAGTTATATTATATGGAAGTGAAACATGAACTCTTACTTTAAGGGAGGAGAGAAGAATACGAGTATTTGAGAATAAAGTTCTTAGGAAAATTTTTGGACCAAATAGAGATGAACAGACAGGTGAATGGAGAAGACTACATAACAGTGAACTACATGATCTTTATAGGAAGCCAGATATGATGAGAACAGTTAAGTCTCGTAGACTGCGGTGGGCAGGATATATGGCACAAATGGGGAATAAAAGAGGGGCATGGAAGCTTATTGCAGGAAACCAGGTGGAAAGCGCCCAGTTGGTAGACAAAGACTGCGGTGGGAGAATTACATGAATTAAGGGAAATAAATTATACAGGATTGAAAAAGATTAGCTCAGGATAGGGATGGTTTTTTTTATTCAATGCACAAAATAGCCATTTTGACATTTCTGGTGTTCTCTCCTGGCATTGGCTTACATTTCAAGTTGGGGCACCTGAAAGGCGGAGTTACGCTACCGCGATGATATGATAGGTGATAAATGATAATGAAGCGCCAGGAGAGTTCTTAACCTAAACTTAACCTAAATTCCAGACCATGGGCAACCACAGGAATAATTCCCTTTAAGGAAAAATTCCTATGGTTTGACCGGGAATCGAACCCGGGACTTCATGTACAATAGTCAGAAACGCTGACCACTAGCCCATGAGGCTGGTCAAGGATAGGGATGTGTAGAGAGCTTAATCCGTGAGGTTATGAACCTACGAGTTTGATAGAGACAGTGAGAGAGTTAGTTTAGGAATTCGCTTAGTTTACGCAGTTGCTGCACGACGGGCTTGTGATTACTTATTTCTTTCTACGCCTGCTGACAGCCCACAAGTATCTTAACGGCCTGATATTGAAAGGTCATAACGTGGGACGTGGTATGAGTGTTTGATACCGTAATGTGTCAACAGATGGCAGCCTTTATAGCAGAGGACTTTGTCAGAACCACCTGACAATGTGTATACTGTCCCGCAAAGCAAACACACAGAGGGGGTGGAATTAACAATAATTCATTGAAATTTACTTAACGAAAGACAAACCAGATTTGAGACTTAAAAACAGCAGTGACGGATTGTTTAAAAATAACTAAATGTATTAAAAGATTTTAAAAATAAAGTACAATGCAGTGGCGGATTACTTAAGAATAATTTAAGGTATGAAAATATTATTTTTTAAAAAGTATAATGCAGTGACGGATTGTATAGAAATAACTGAATGTATTAAAAAATTTAAAAAGGAGAACAATGTTGTGACAGCTTCGGAAAAAACAATCGAAGGTGTGAACGATAGAAAAATGTACGGTACAGTGGCGACTTGTAAAAGTATTTGAAAAGCGAACAATTAAAAAGATTATTTGAAGACAAAAATTTAGGCTCAGACTGGGGTTTGAACCCAGACCTTTGACTTTTCAGGCCAATGCTCTACCACTGAGCTACCTGAGAAACTCCAATCTAAACGCATCTTTTTCTCTTATACACTGTTAATTTTAAAAAGAGTGCTGCATGTCAAAAATAGAAAATGCAGTACACCCCAGCGGCTTGTAAAAATAACTGAAGATGTGAATGTTTTAAAAAAAAGTGTAGTACAGTGGCGGCTATTGAAAATGTGAAAATTTTAAAAGATTACAGTGGCGGCTCATAAAAATGAAATTGTGAAAAATTAAAACATGTAATACAGCGGTTCCTTGTGAAAAAATAATAAAATATCTGAAAATTAAAAAAAAAAAAATACTGTACAGCGGTGATTCGTGAAAAATGGAATATTTTAACTTTAGAAAAGTGAAGTAGAAAACTGAAGATGTAAACATGTAAAATAAATGCAGTACAGTGGCGGCTTGTAGAAAATAATTGAATACGTGAAAATTTTTAATAATTGCAATATATATATAGTGTTCTGCCCAAGAGCTGGTCTTTCACTGCAAACTCGGCATCCCCACTTTCTTTAACTCAGCCTTCCTTTTTGTACCGGCATACAAACCATTTATTTTAATAGGCTATTACCTATCACCTGATGATTTTTTTTCTGCCTCTAACCCTTTTTCCGTTGACCATTCCTTCTAGAGCATCCGTCAGCAGGCAATTTCTTCTTAACCAGTGGTCAATCCAATTTATTTTCCTCTTCTTTATGAGTTCCAGCATTGTTCTTCCTTCGCCCACTCTAACACATCTTTATTTTTGTTTCTATTTTGTCTATTTTGTACACTCCATCCTACTCCATACCCATATATATATATATAGTAAAGGAGGTACAACAGCATGTGGTATCATGTCGAAGCGTTACACCCATAGTAAGCGCCCAACCTTGAATATATGGACCGGGAAATCCATTTTTTTTTTCCCCATTATCACACTTATAGTCCACCGCTGTGGTCTCGAGGTAGCGTGCTGCCTTGTCACACAGCGGGCCCGGTTTCGATTCCCGGTTGGTACAGGCTCCTGGGTGAGGTTTCTTTCGGGGTTTTTCCTCAACTGTAAGACAAATGTCTGGAAGCTTAGGGCCCAACGGTCCCCGAAAATCATCCGGCTATCATCATTATCATTCTTATCATCATCATCCTTCACCGGTGTGGAAAGTAACGGGAAGCTACCTCACCTATAATTCCCTAGTAAAGCTGCAAGCATAGCATGAAAATTGCAGTGAAAGACCTGTCTTCGGGCATAATTACTATGGATGGATGAATCACACTTATATCCGCGAAAATCTGCAATAAAACACTTAGACGCATCAGCCGCTGAAGATGTTTTCTGCAACTATAATCGAAACGTTTGCCGGAATACAAGTGACTATGAGCCACGGCCTAATATCCGAGTACATAATTATCATTATACAACAGGCCGTGGAAGCCTGCGTTCTACTATAATATCAGTAAGGTTTCTCACAAGAAAATAAATGACATTTTGTATTGTTTGTAACTTAATCTGTCATAGTGTCATTAAGCCGTGCACATATGATGACGTGTTGCAATTAGCGTTTGGGAAGCTGATCGTCTCTTGTTTTCCGTATTGGCTGCTAGTTAGTGGCACTAATATGTCATGGGAAAGCAACCACATGTCGGCTTAGTGTCGCGCATGTGTGCGCTTCTGCTATACAAACAATTACATTGCGTAAACAAAACAAAATCGCCGATCATACCACGTGACTACAAACAATGTATTACAATTACTTACGTTTAAAACCCAGAGCTCTGCCAACATAACAACTGCAAACTTACCTGAAAATAAAAAAAATGTTTTGTAATAATGACTAGCATTACGCTATATGTAAACATTACAGAAGACATGGTAACAAATGTTTCCAGACAAACCGCCTGTTCACCATCGCAGTATATGAGACTTAACTGTTCTTATTACATTTGCTTTCCTATATAGATCACATAGTTTACTGTTATATTCAGGATGATTCACAATAAATATTACAGAATTCTAGGGGTTGTAGAAGGAACTTTGTAGATGAAGTTTTGTTAAGGAACCCATGTCCGGAAACGTACAATTTTGATGTAAAATAAGTTTGAAGATCGAAATACAATGGGCTGATATCGTGTGTCTTGTGTTTCAGAATAAATATTACAGACCTATAGGGGGTGTAATACACCTGTCGAGTTGGAGGAAGATCTTCTTTCACGAATTCTGGCAGCAGCAGGTCTTGTGGGGCGTGCATATGAAAACATGCGTCGCAGGTACACTTTGTGCAACGAACAACAGGGTCACCACGTGGAACCACACTTGTAGTACAAAACCTAGTAGTCTGTAATACTTATTCTGAAACACAAGACACACGATATCAGCCCATTGCGTTTCGATCTTCAAACCCAATTTACATTGAAATGGTACGTTTCAGGACATGGGTTCCTTATCAAAACTCTATCTACTAAGTCCCTTCGACAACCCCTAGAAGTTTATAACACTTATTGTTAATCACATTTTATATATTCTTCTCCATTCACCTGTCTGTTCATCTCTTTTTGGGCCAACAATTTTCCTAAGAACTTTATTCTCAAATATTCGTAAAGTTTTTTCCTCCCTTAAAGAAGAGTCCATGTTTTACATTCGTATAATGTAACTGGGAGAATAACTGTTATATATATTTATCATAAGTAATGCCACGATTTCCAAATTATCGATAAATTCATGACTCACGAAGTGAGGAGTGAATTTATCTAGAGAATTTGGAAATCAAGAGTGGCATTTGTTAGGACTATTTAACGAATAAAATTAAGCTGTTTACTTACAAAGCATTGTTTAACTATAGTTATTTTAAAATATTTATATATTTAATGTACACGGCGATGTTTGAAAACAAATCAGAAATGTGAGGTTATGTTCATTCACTGCTGCTTGATCATATTATTTATTGCCAAATAAGATCGAAATATTGTAAGAGTGCACCCAAGTGGAGAAATAATGAAACACATCAAACTATATATCATAATCAACATTACGGGTTATTCATTTATTTTTTTAGTAAACAACTCAGTAAAATCAAGGAATCTTTTCATTATTTGCTATATTCAATGTATTTGTTGGAGAAAAATAATGCTTTGGCCTGTTCAGAACATTAAAAAGGAGGAGCTTTCTTTATCACAAAAGCAGGAGCTGATAAAGAGAAATCGATAAAGAGCGAGGTGAAACACGAATGTCATTGGTTGTAAAACAACATTCATTGAAACGTGATTGGTCATTGACCAGCATTTGTGGCATGAGTTAAATAGTCAGTTTCATTTTTTTAGAGAAGGGACAAGAGTCCCTGCAATGCATAACATCATGCATTTCCAGAATTGAACCTATCTTTAATTTCTTTGTGCATCTCATTCCTATTTGCAATTATAGTTCCTAAGTATTCAGCCACTTCTTCAAAATTCTCATTTTTTTTTTCCGAATTCGTTAAACTTTAATTATTTTTTGCAATTGCAGCAGAATGTTAAATTGAATCGCTTTAGCGCGCTCAGTTATGATGTGATATAAAGTAAAGAAGCTTTTACGACGCCAAGTTTTACGAGACTGTGGTCTGCTTATTCAGTATTTTCTCAAGACGCTAAATCCTCTCTCAACCGATATCTGCTATAACTGTAACAGTTTTGTAATAACAGTTATGCAATTTGATCTGATTTAATGAAGATGCCGGGTTCACGCAAATTCTTATACAGTAGCAGACACTGATATCTGCTATAGCTGTAACAGTTTCGAAATAACAGTTATGCTTCTGTATGTTCATCTGATGTTTTGCGCCACAGTGCGTTTTGTCGTACTTACAGCAATGGCGACCATTATTGATGGTTCAACTTCCTATATTTCGGGGTTGCAAACCTAAATAACTGCACTGTAATAAACATAGCTTACTGTAATATTACATATTACATCCTGGGGGTCCGCTTCACGGATCCCAGCTGTGCTCACAACAGCAACAGGGCGCATCCCGGGTGGCGGATAGGGGAACGGTAGGGGGTTGTATTGCATTCCTCCCAGATAGGTCCAGACCGGACCAGCGGGCCATTTGTGAGGTCGTCAGGACTCGAGCGACCTGACGTACTACATAGATCGTGCTGCGCCCAATTCAGCGGCCAAACGCGTCCCCTCGGTGGCGTAGTGAGTGGATCTGCTAGTCAGTCCGCCCTTCCAAGTCCGATGGACTCGCGGACCATAAGTGGGGTCAACAGGGGGAAGATGAGCGGCCTGTTGTCAAAGCTGACACATCCTGGCCCACAGCGGGATCAGCGGCCGCCGTGGCGAAGTGGTGGGACACTGGAGATCAGAAGCTCCTTTCTCTTGGTTCTATGAACCCGAAGTCCATCTGTGGGGGCACCATGGGCGATGAGCACCCTGGATGCCTACATTGCCCAGTGCGCTGCCTCACAGCAGCGGCACGACTAGGCCTATTCTTGCGAACGGGCTGGTTGGGACAATACCGAGCGTAATGCTTGGAATTACCATCAGGTCAGTAAGTTCGGAAACGGAGAAAGCGCGGTCTTTTGGGTGTGGGATTTGCGCTGAATCCTGGACTGGGTAACCCAAGGACAATCTGTGAGGTCGTCAGGAGTTGAGCGACCTGACGTACTAATGTTCAGGCTGGACCCACTTCAGCAACAAAACACGTCCCCAGCTGGTGCACTGGGGGAAAGGTCGGTGGATCTGCTAGACAGTCCTCCCGGCTAAGTCCAAGGGACTCGTGAACCACTGGTGGGGTCGGCAGGAGATGAGCACCCTGTCGAACTATTTTCTTACCTGTTGGAGCTTGCGACCTCCTAGCCGGCCCATAACGGCAACAGGAGACGTCCCTGGGGGGAGGACCAGGGCACGGCTCGGACCAGCGCATAGGGGAGCAACTGTGCTGGTTCCCGGCTAAGACTACGGGCTCGTGGACAAACTGTGGGGTCACCAGGAGATGAGCACCTGGATGTACTAAAATCTCACACTGTGGGGCTTGTGGACTCAAGCCCTAGCCGGTCTCACAACGGCTGCAGGATGCATCCCTGGAGGTAGAACAGGGGAACAGTCGGTGGATCTGCGATAGCAGTCCTTCCGGCTAGGCTCGAGGAACCCGTGGACCAACTGTGGGGTCGTCAGGAATGACCGAACTGACGTACTATGTAGCTCAGCAATTTCCCTGAAGTTGCGACTCCAACACCTTCTTCCTGAGGTGTTGGTTCAAGGCCGAGAACTTGAACGTGGACGCGAATAGATAGGGAGGACAAGGTACTGGGACTTGGGATTATGGTCTTTGACCGAGGTATCCCAAAGGGTGGAGGCATGGGCCCAGATTACATATTATAAACACGCGTGTGGAAAGTAAAACCACTGCCCTCTATATATACTACATTGAATGTATAATGTATTAAATATAAAATTGGTACCTGGTAAGTCAGTCGTCCTCAACTAAATTATTAAACTTCATCAAGTAGTTCCCCAATATGGAGGCCTTTCGAAATCAATGTTTCATCTTCTGCATTTTAACTGGTACTGTTATTGTACAACGGGTTTATGTCTGCGGGTGTGATTTCATTGAGTAGGTCTGTGTCCTTTGCTTCTCTTAGAATCTCTACATCTTCAAGGGTGCTGATTCTGTTGTTATACTCTTGGTGTAGTACTTACAGAGCTATCGATTTTGTCGAACTGATGACCTGTTTATAGTATGTGTTTGGCAAAACTTTATTTTTTTTTCGTTATTAATAACATTTTTGAAATGTTCAGAATATATTGTGTTGAAATTCCTTGTTGTTTTGTAGAACTTTTCGCAATTATTGCACTTTAGTTTCATACGCCTCTATTTTCTCATTTATTTGTTATTTCTGTTTTGTTGGATGTGATATTGTTAAGTTTGTTTTTATAGTTTTGAAGGCGATTTTAATGTTTTTATGTTGTTTCTTAATTGAATTAGCTAATTTGGTTGTTTCATTTCCTGTATAAGTTAGTGTAATGCAATTGTTTGTATTTGTGTTACATTCTTTTTCTAGTTTTGTTATGTTTGTTAAATTGATTTTTCTTCTTTGTTTTGTGACCAATTTGTTGATAATTTCTTCTTTGTATCCATGTGCTAGGGTTTTTATATAATTAATTTATTTTCTGTGGTTTGCTTTGTTTAATGGTAACATTGTGTTTATTAATGAAGTAAAATCAAGTTTTGCCAAACACATTCTAGAAACAGGTCATGAGTTCGATAAAATCGATAACCCTACCTCATCTACTCCATGTCCTCCAGGTCATCTTATTCTCATTCTACTTCTTATTTCTTGCATCCATGAGTTTCGAGGACTTCCTTTCTTTGCTCTTCTAAATTACTGAATATTTAATATTCATTTTTTCTCTCTTTCTCCTTTTTTTTAATTTTGAATGTTGCTGCTCTCCTCCAGAAATACATTTCCATCAACATAAGATTTTGTTTTAAGTTTTTCGTTGAATTTCCATGCTTCAGCTCTGTAGGTCACAGCACTTCTCACTCCATCCACAGTAATTCTGCCCGAAGGCAGGTCCTTCACTGCAATCATAGCATTTCCATGCTATGTTTGCAGCTTTACTAGGGAATTGTGTAGGTGTGGTAGCTTCCCGTTGCTTTCCACACCGGTGAAGGATGATGATGATAATGATAAGGATGATAATGATAAGGATGATGGCCATATGATTTCGGGACCGTTTGGGCCTTAAAGTTTTCCTGACATTTATCTTACAGGTGAGGAAAAACCCCGATAAAAACCTCACCCAGAAAAACTGCCCCGACCGGGGATCGAACCCAGGCCCGCTGCGTGACAAGGCAGCACACTACCTCGAGACCACAGCGGTGGACTACTTCTCACTATTGAATTATATATTTGTAACTTTTTTCCCCTTGTTGTACGTCTGTTCCATACGTTACCATTTAACATTGCTGTTATTGCTCTACCTTTATGCATTCTGCTCTTAATGACACTTTCTTGTCTATCCTCTTTATCTACTTTTACTCGCAAATACTCAACCATTCACATCCTCTAATTTATCCTTTCTGATATTCTAATAATAATAATAATAATAATAATAATAATAATAATAATAATAATAATAATAATAATAATAATATCGTCTTATTAAGGATTTTCATTACAGTAGTTATCCTTCAGCCCAAATGTATTTTGCTCCGCCACAGATTTCTATCCTCAGCATCTTCTTCATTTAAGTTTCTACTGATCATGTTTCTTCTTACTTCATCCATCCACTGTTTCCTGGGTTTCCCCCTCCTCCTGCCTTCATCATTCCAATCCAGCATCATTCTTGGGATTCTATTATTCTCCGTCCTCTTCAGATGTCCATACCATTTCAATCTTCGTACTTCTATTACTTCTATAATAATATGTTTAACAATCATTATTTCTCTAATCTTCTGGTTCCAAACATTCTCCTTTCTTGATTTTCTTGATGCCCTTCCCCAAAAAATCCATCTCTGTTGTCAATCATTTCTTTGATTGCTGTCTACCTAAAGTCCAGGTATCTGCACCACACAACATAACACTTTGTACTAATGATTTAAATATATATATATCTTGCTTTTATGTATAATATTTTTACTCCATGCCACTGAATTTAACATTCCAATTACTTTTTTCCTTCACTAATTATTTTCTCAATTTCACTGTAACGTTTCCCATCTGATTCTAAAATTGATCCTAAATATTTGAATTTTTCAACTTTCTTAATTTCCACATTTTCACTTTGTAATTTCTCTTCATTCTCTAGTTCTGTCGTCAGATATTCGAGTTTCTTAATATTTATATAATAATAATAATAATAATAATAATAATAATAATAATAATAATAATAATAATAATAATAATAATAATAATCCATCCATCCATAGTTATTCTGACTGAAGGCTATGCTTGCAGCTTTACTAGGGAATTGTAGGTGTGGTAGCTTCCCGTTGCTTTCCACACCGGTGAAGGATGATGACGGTAATGATAAGGATGATGATGATGGCCATATGATTTCGGGGACCGTTTGGGCCTTAAAGTTTTCCTCACATTTGTCTTACAGGTGAGGAAACCCCCCGAAAAAAACCTCACCCAGAAAAACTGCCCCGACCGGTGATCGAACCCGGGCCCGCTGTGTGACAAGGCAGCACGCTACCTCGAGACCACAGCGGTGGACAATAATAATGTAATAAATTAAATTGGAAACACTAATTAATACATTCACATAAAACATGAGGGTAAGGTTGGACAGTGTTGAAGAGCAGAATTAACTTTTTTATCAATAGGAATATTTTCGAAGTTCCGCTCCCCTAGACCAGGTGACTGCTCCAACTCTCAATCTTTCACCCTCCCCTGTCCCCTCGGAATAACATAGACCCCTTATTCACGGCCGAATAACTCATATTTCCTCGGAATTCACTAAAATGCAAATTTTGATTGCTTTTACCTCCATTTGAGGAGACAATTTAATATAAAAATTAAGTTTTGCCAACAAAAGAGTCATAAAATACCTCACAACATTATCGCTGAAATGACAAAATAATTTCGAAGGGAAATATCTTGGGATTGTGAGGGTTCAACAGAGTGGCAAGTTGCCAGGATAAAGAGCCCGATTTTTTCTTCAGTTCACACTCGATCAAGGGGGCGGAGGAGAGGGTGCCGACTACAATAACAAGTGTGGAATAAATGGCCCCTGGAAACACATCACAAAACCTCGCTTTTACCAATAGAAGGAGGGTAATTTTTCTTCAAGCCAAAGTAGAGTAATTGTTTCACCCCGCTCCTGGATTTTATTGAAAGCCCAAAACTCTAAAACTTTATTTCCTAACCGCCATGATGGAAAATCCACTTCCCAAACCTTACACACTTCAATTATCCCACTTTCCACACCACACACTCCGTGGTGATACCTGCACAGTGCAAGCAGAGGAGGCTGGGACAAATTTTATTACTAATTTTGTCAATTTATTTTTATTAAACATGTGTTAATTATTGATGGCCGCGGTGGTCTAGTGGTCCAGTTACTTTTAATAAAACAAATTACAATAATGAATTAAACTATATACAAACCCTAGAAATTAATAAATAATAGTTTTATAAAACTAAAAGAACACGCTTATTAGAAAACTAAAAAATGAAAAATAATTTTAATTTCCAATACACTTGGGGTAAAATTAAAGTGGTCAACAAAAAAATCATCTCCAACACATACAGAATAAAACTAGAGTTATCAACAAAAAGAAAATAATTTTACGATCAAAAGCGTGGGGTGCTCTATATCAATTAATATATTTGATAATAGACAGATATTAGTAAAAGTAAGCTCTCTAAGAAGAAAATGTAAAAATCATAAAAAGCACCCCACGCTTTTGATGGTAAAATTATTTTCTTTTTGTTGATAACTCTAATTTTATTCTATATGTGTTGGAGATGATTTTTTTTGTGACCACTTTAATTTTATCCCAAGCGTATGGGAAATTAAAATTATTTTTCATTTTTTAGTTTTCTTATAAAGCGTGTTCTTTTAGTTTTTTTAAAACTATTATTTATTTTTTATTTTTTAGTTTTAATATTTTACAGAATAAGATAAAAATGTAAATATCTTTAAATTCCATACTATTGTAGTATGAGCTAAAAGTAATACTCTTCTATAAAAAAAACCCTCCCAGCCGGATTTGAACCAGCGACGTATGGATTACTGAAATTATATACCACTAAGTGTTCACTGCTCTACCAACTGAGCTCTTACAACGTTTGACTAAAAACTCGACAAATTCGCAACCTATTATACCAG
Organism: Diploptera punctata; assembly: GCA_030220185.1. Taxonomy (NCBI): domain Eukaryota; kingdom Metazoa; phylum Arthropoda; class Insecta; order Blattodea; family Blaberidae; genus Diploptera; species Diploptera punctata. The sequence continues at coordinate 531,691 of JASPKZ010007399.1, forward strand.
TTTTCATTTTTTTTACTTTCGGATGATTCTGGCCAGGATTTTAGAAACAAAATATGAAATTATTGTATTGTCACGGGTCCTCTACACGTATACAAAGTTTCAAGTCGATCCAATGTTTCTAAGTGGATGAAAATCGCGTTGAAAGATTCCGTTACATTGATACAAAAACACTTTTTTTGATTTTCTGATGATTATGGCCAGGATTTTAGAAAATAAATATGAAATTATTGTATTGTCACGGGTCCTCTACACGTATACGAAGTTTCAAGTCGATCCAATGTTTCTAAGTGGGTGAAAATCACGTTGAAAGATTCCGTTACATTGATACAAAAACACTTTTTTTGATTTTCTGATGATTATGGCCAGGATTTTAGAAAATAAATATGAAATTATTGTATTGTCACGGGTCCTCTACACGTATACGAAGTTTCAAGTCGATCCAATGTTTCTAAGTGGGTGAAAATCGCGTTGAAAGATTCCGTTACATTGATACAAAAACACTTTTTTTTATTTTCTGATGATTATGGCCAGGATTTTAGAAAATAAATATGAAATTATTGTATTGTCACGGGTCCTCTACAAGTATACAAAGTTTCAAGTCGATCCAATGTCTCTAAGTGGGTGAAAATTGTGTTAAAAAATTCCGTTACATTAATACAAAAACAATTTTTTAGATTTTCTGATGATTCTGGCCAGGATTTTAGAAAATAAATATGAAATTATTGTATTGTCACGGGTCCTCTACAAGTATACAAAGTTTCAAGTCGATCCAATGATTTTAAGTGGGTGAAAATCACGTTGAAAGATTCCGTTACATAGATAGATAGATAGATAGATAGATAGATACAGGTCAAGCTAATATAAAGTGTGTAAAATAGGTAAAACCAACAAATAATTAACAAATTAATAAGGAAACGTCAAGCATGGGAATTCCTATTTCAAACAACAAAACTTTATACAACTTACATTTTTCAGATGATCAATTGTTAATTGCACAATATTATGAAGATTTAGAATATATGACTAGAAAATTAATAGAAGAATCAAGTATATCAAGCAAGGGAAATTAAATAATTTTGAAAACCCGTCCATCATTTTGGTACACCTGTGAGTGTGTGTGTGTAACATAGGAGTGTATAAACTAAAGTGCGATAGTTGTGTATAATTGTAAATAGCACGAGCTACCAGAAGAACGTAAGAACTGCATTTGAACTGGCGGCCTCCCGAATATGAGCTTCTAACACACAAAAGAACACAACAAATTCAATAGTCAGGGAGTTTATAAACTAATATGTAAATATTGTAATAACTTTTATATAGCCAGGACAAGCAAAAACTTTAACACGAGATATAAGGAACACTACAAAGATTTTATATACGCGGGTGGTAAATCAAGTTATGCCAAACATATCATTAACGCTGGTCACAGCATGAACACAATAGAAAACACTCTACCGATACTTCACAAAGAAAACTTTCAGCAAATATAAATACATATTTTTTCTTTTCTTTTTTTCAAATGCCCCAGGTTTGTCTTTCGACATTCCTGGTGTCTCTCCTGGCATGGCGTACTTGTAACCCACTTCTGAGGTTGGGGCGCCTGGAAGGCGGGGTTACGTTGCCCTGATGATATGATGGGTGATGATGATGATGATGATAGTGGTGCGCCAGGAGAGTCCCTAATCCTAAGCTTAATCCAAGATGAATATGAATGATGATGATTGCGATGGCCATATGATTTCGGGGACCGTTTGGGCCTTAAAGTTTTCCTGACATTTGTCTTACAGGTGAGGAAAAACCCCGATAAAAACCTCACCCAGAAAAACTGTCCCGACCGGGGATCGAACCCGGGCTCGCTGCGTGACAAGGCAGCACGCTACCCCGAGACCACGGGTGGATATATAAATATATTTGAAGACCTTGAAATTATAAAAGAAATAAACAAGTCCTTACTTCTCAATGAGAACACACCCCAGTCGTACAACCCGCTATACGAGATCGTCAAAAAACAAGTCAGTTGCTACTAACGACACTTCAAGTCTATAACGTCGTAAACAACAACATCTAGTAGCAGACACTCATCCTGCTGAGGATGGAAGTTAACTTCCGAAAGGCCTCCAGATAACATTTTAAATATAATATTTTAACACGGTTGCCTACCACTGTGGTCTCGAGGTAGCGTGCTGCCTTGACATGCAGCGGGCCCGGGTTCGATCCCCGGTCGGGACAGTTTTTCTGGGTGAGGTTTTTATCGGGGGTTTTCCTCACCTGTAAGACAAAATGTCAGGAAAACTTTAAGGCCCAAACGGTCCCCAAAATAATATGGCCATCGCAATCATCATCATTCATATTCATCTTAGATTAAGCTTAGGATTAGGGATTCTCCTAGGGCACCACTATCATCACCCATCATATCATCGGGAACACGTAACTCCGTCTTCCAGGCGCCCCAACAAGTACGCCTGCTAGGAGAGAACACCAGCAATGTCGAAGGAAAACCTAGGGCATTTGCAACAAAAAGATAACACAGTTGAGAACAACGGCACCAGCCAACAGGTATATGTTTTTATGTTTATCTTATGACTTCCAACACAATAGGTTGAGACATGACCTTCTAGAGACATTTAATCAGCTATGGTTTCAAAAGCAGGTAGTTACATGAGTGAAATATAAGTTAGGCTGTTCCGGAGCTGAGATGAAATTCTTTAGTTTTACTAAGGAGAGAGAAAATGTTGGCTATGTTTAATCTGCGATGAGGACAGTCGGCACCTTGCGACTTGTACCACCTGACGTGCTTAAAGGGGCGCAATCCACCCTTCACTCGACTTTAAAGCAAGTTCCATCCTAACATATTGTATTAATAAGAGCACCCGGACATAATAATGTATTATTATAACCCTCTTATTCTTTCTATTATTTTTATTATTATTATTATTATTATTATTATTATTATTAATATTATTATTATTATTATTATTATTATTATTATAATATTACTATTATATTATATTAAAAGTATTAATACTATTATTACTGCTAGTATTATTATTATTATTATTATTATTATTATTATTATTATTATTATTATTATTATTATTATTATTTTATTATTACTGCTATTATAATTATTATCATTATTATTATTAGTTACTAGTTATAATAAAAGTTTAGGAATTATTAATCAAGTTATGAAACCATCCCTTGTACAAAAAAACACCAGATTACGTTTATATAACACTTTGGCTAGACCAGTGTTGACCTATGGTAGTGAAGCATGGACACTAAGAAAACAACATGAAAGCAGAATAACGGCTTGTGAAATGAGATTCATGCGCAGAACGGCGGGTTACACCAGATGGGATCGGAAAAGGAACACCGATATCTTAAAAGAATTGAAGACTACGCCAATTTTGGAATATATTAAACAGTACCAACTAAAAATTGGAAACACCATCTTGAAAGAATGAGTTCAAATCGGATCCCCAAAGCTGTTTATAATTATATACCAAGAGGACGAAGATCACTGGGCCGTCCTATGAAACGCTGGAGGGAAAATTTTATATAGGATCGTAACAGGCCTTGGCCTAATACTTGGAAGGAAGAAGAAGAAGATTATTATTATCATCATCATCATTATTCCCACCGATGTGGTCTCGAAGTAGCGTTCTGCGTTGTCACGCAGCGGTCCCGGGTTCGATCCCCGGTCGGGGCAGTTTTTCTGGGTGAGGTTTTTATCAGGGGTTTTCCTCACCTGTAAGACAAATGTCAGGAAAACTTTAAGGCCCAAACGGTCCCCGAAATCATATGGCCATCGTCATCATCCTTATCATTATCATCATCCTTCACCGGTGTGGAAAGCTACGGGAAGCTACCACACCTACAATTCCCAAGTAAAGCTGCAAGCATAGCATGAAAATGCTATGATTACAGTGAAGGACCTGCCTTCGGGCAGAATTACTATGGATGGATGGATGTTACTATTATATTCTATTAGGACATATTCTATTATTTTTATTTTATATTTATATTAATATTATTATTATTATTATTATTATTATTATTATTATTATTATTATTATTGGCCGCGGTGAACTAGTGGTTATGTTCCTTGCCTCTGGTCCCGAGGGTCGCGGGTTCAAACACGGCCGGGGTCAATGGATTTTTTTTAGGATGGAAAAATCCGAGGAGCAAGTTCTCCGGGAGGGACTTTAAGCCGTTGGTCCCGAGTCTGAAGATGTTCAGGCTCGTAAAAGATCCTTAAGCCTGACTGAAAAGCCTCTAAGCAAAATTTACCGAATTTTCCCGTCCTAGTACTACCTTGGTTTCCTAGATATCAGTATGTGACGGAACGCTGACCACGGACCCCTCAGAAATGACATCTATACGAAAACAAGTGTAACTAAATTAGTATGGTTCAAATGCTTCCTTGTAGGGAGAGAGCGCCTAAATCTCTGTTAAGGGCAACATGGGCTAAGAAGAAGAAGAAGAAGAAGAAGAAGAAGAAGAAATTAAAAAGCAAATAAACAAAACATGCATTTTCGCCATTTTTCCCTAAATTTTCACCATTTTGGAGGTCTTAAAGGTCAAAAACTTATACGTGCATTAATAAACTGAAAAAAAAAATATATATATACATATATAGGGCCTAACTATTATTCTACCAGTTATATTACATGGGGGCGAAACATGGACTCTTACTTTAAGGGAGGAAATGAGATTACGAGTTTTTGAAAATAAAGTTCTTAGGAAAATTGTTGGACAAAAGAGAGATGAACAGACAGGTGAATGGACAAGACTACATAACAATGAACTACATGGTCTTTATAGGAAGCCAGATATAATAAGAACAGTCAAGCCTCATAGACTGCAATGGGCATGACATGTTGCACGTATGGGGAATGAAAGACGTGCATGGAAGCTTCTTGTAGGAAAGCCGGAGGGAAAACGCCCGGTTGGTAGACCAAGAATGAGGTGGGAGAACAACATTAACTATGATTTGAGGGAAGTAGATTATACAGGGAATGTTTGGAAAGCATTAGCTCAGGATAGGGATGTATGGAGAGCTTATGTCCGCGCGGATATGAACCTACGGGTTCGATAGTGCCAGTGAGTAAGTAAGTACACGTGCATTAATTATAGAACACCCTATATTCACACAGTTCCTGTCTCACTTTTTTTTTAAGTTAAAAGCAATCTCCAGCGGAATGTCCCCGAGAGGCCGTTCATTACCCCTTGCAGTTGTTTTTACATCATTACCCCTTGCAGTTGTTTTTACATCATTACCCCTTGGAGTTGTTTTTACATCATTACCCCTTGGAGTTGTTTTTACATGGATTTCGGAAATGAATTGGTCTCGTAAGGTTTTTTAAAAAGTGATTTTTATAGGACGTGCGGTCACGTGATTCATGAGCTCACAAAACAAGTGAGAGTCTATCCTAGCGCTTTTCACTTGTCATCGCCACAACAAGGAATAATGGCGCACTAAACCGTTCTCTCGGATTTATACAGAAGTAGCTACCATTTCTACGCGGTTTTACTTCAATCTGCGAGAAAAACGGAGAAGGAATAAAATCCTCGGTATATTTTATACCGGCTTACAACACGCAAATAAATTTCATGCTATTTACGTTTTATTCTAACTCCTTTAAACAGATGAAGGTTCTCAGACGGTCTTATCACGTGATAAACTTAAAAACCCTATTTTTTAAATTCTCACCACAATATTTATCATGCACTATTATAGTTCTAGCGATTAAAAGTAAATTATATTTATGGAACATCTTAAATTTTCATTATTTATATATTAACCCTAGCACTACTAAGGCGAAATTTTGAGGAAATGGCTGAATTCAAATACCTAGGAACAATAATCACAAATAGAAATGAGATGCACAAAGAAATTAAACATAGGCTCAATTCTGGAAATGCATGCTATTATGCATTACAGAGACTTTTGATGTCCCAACCCCTTTCAAAAAAAGTTAAACTGAAAATAGGCTATATAAAACTATTATTCTACCAGTTATATTATATGGGTGCGAAACATGGACTCTTACTTTAAGGGAGGAAATGAGATTACAGGTATTTGAGAATAAAGTTCTTAGGAAAATTTTTGGACCAAAGAGAGACGAACAGATAGGTGAATGGAGAAGACTTACATAACAATGAACTACATGGTCTTTATAGGAAGCCAGATATAATAAGAACAGTTAAGTCTCGTAGACTTCGATGGGCAGGACACATTGCCCGTATGGGGAATGAAAGACGCGCATGGAAGCTTCTTGTAGGAAAGTCAGGGGGAAAACGCCCAGTTGGTACACCAAGAATGAGGTGGGAGAACAACATTAACTATGATTTGAGGGAAGTAGATTTCAGGAGTATATTAAATAGATGGAGAAGTTACTTTAATCAGCTATTAAATGTACATACAGAACAGGACATTCAGGAGGATAATTTACAGACAGCAGAAATGCTAGTCGCAGAACCAAATGCATTAGAGGTTGAAATGGCGATTGAAAAATTGAATATGTATAAAGCATCAGGTTCAGATGAGATCCCAGCAGAACTGATAAAATCAGGGGGAGAAAAATTGATGGACAAGATACGCTGGTTGCTTAGTATGATTTGGGGAAAAGAAGCTCTCCCAGATGAATGGAAGGAATCAATTATCGTACCAATTTATAAGAAAGGAGATAAACTGATTGCAACAACTACAGGGGCATCTCATTACTTTCAACTTCATACAAAATTCTAACAAATATATTAGTATGCAGACTTACTCCCTATATTGATGACATTCTAGGAGATCATCAATGTGCATTTAGAAGAAACAGGTCTACAACAGATCAGATTTTTAGTATAAGACAGATTTTAGAAAAGAAATGGGAATATAATAGTACTGTACATCAACTATACGTAGACTTCAAAAAAGCATATGATTCAATTAAGAGGGAGAAGTTACATAGTATCCTGCTGGAGTTCGGAATTCCTAAAAAGTTAGTTAGACTTATACGAATGTGTCTAAATGGCACAAAGAGTAGGGTGCGTGTAGGCAAACAGTTTTCGGACACTTTTGAAATCCAGAATGGGTTGAAGCAAGGAGATGCGCTATCTCCTCTATTATTTAATTTTGTACTAGAGCATGCCATTAAATGTTTAGAGAATGAGGAAGGCTTACAACTCAATGGTATTAATAAGCTGTTAGTTTATGCTGATGATGTAGTATTGTTGGCCGATAGCGAGGAGATACTAAAGGACAACACGCACACACTATTGAGTAACACTAAGAAATTAAGACTGGAAGTAAATATCAATAAAACTAAATATATGGTCACACGTAGAAATAAATTATATAATGGAAATGGACAGCTAATGACAAATGAGGGAAATTTTGAGGAAGTGTCTGAATTCAAATACCTAGGAACAATAATCACAAATAGGAATGAGATGCACAAAGAAATTAAACAAAGGCTTAATTCTGGAAATGTGTGCTATTATGCAGTGCAGACACTCTTGATGTCCCAACTCCTTTCAAATCTATCTCGTGGAAGTCCAAGTGGGGGAGGCAAAATTTGCCCACGTTTATATTTGGTTTTCTAACCGTTATTGTTGTCATACTCTTGGGCAACTTCTATATATGGAGGGCTTCAGATAGATGGATGTTGAAAATTAAATAACATATCACTCTAGGGTCCACCGCTGTGATCTCGAGGTAGCGTGCTGCCTTGTCACGCAGAGGGCTACGTTATTTTTCAGCCATCACTACTTGGATGGGAATGAAGCCTGAATTAGTTCAGTGGTCAGAGCATCAACACGGAAAACTGAAGGTTTGGGCTTCGATTCCCTGTTCAGGCAAAATTGTTTCTCTTTACCATTTGATTACAATAATTTAGTTGTGTACATTAATTTACTTATTTCAATCATAGTAACAGCTTTAGCTTCTTAACATTAATTTAATGTTCCATCAAGTTATAAAGCTGATGATGGAACAGATTGGCATGGAGGAGGATTGTTGAGAAGGCCAAAACTTTAACTTTTGAAGTTGTCGTGCCTTAAGATGACGATGATGATGTATATCGGGGAGCCTAACTACAAAATTTCACTTTGATAGCATAAAACTTGCATCGTAAGGAGCATTTTAAGTTTTGGAAAATGTAAAAAAAATGGAAACAAAAATTAAAGTTTAAGTTGTAATACTGACCTGAAATTAAGGTAATTTAACTCCTACGTCACGGACTCAATTTTGCTCCTACAATTAGTGGAGAGCTTCAAATATTTGGGTTGTACTATCAGTCGTAACATGAACTGCGGTCAAGAAGTAAAGCAGAGGATAGCAATGGCAACAGAAGCTTTCAACAAGAAGAGAAGCATTTTCTGCGGACCTTTGGCAAAAAGAAATTAAGGAAGAGGCTAGTGAAGTGCTTTGTGTGGAGTGTAGCATTGTATGGTGGCAGAGACTTGGACATTAAGACGGAATGAGGAAAAGAAAAGCGACTGCAAGCTTTTGAGATGTGGATATGGATAAGAATGGAACGTATAAAATAGACAAAGTAAGAAATAAAGATGTGCTAGACAGAATGGGTGAAAGAAGAATAATGCTGGAACTCATAAAGAAGAGGAAAAGAAATTGGATTGGCCACTGGCTAAGAAGAAACTGCCTGCTGAAGGATGCTCTAGAAGGAATGGTCAACGGAAGGAAAATTAGAGGCAGAAAAAGACATCAGATGATAGATAATATTAAAATAAATGGTTTGTATGCAGATACAAAAAGGAAAGCTGAGTTAAGGAAAGAGTGGAGAATGCTGAGTTTGCAGTGAAAGACCTGCTCTTGAGCAGAACACTATGAATGAATGAATAAAACTTTTTACATGAAAATGATCTTAAATAATCAGACTTATTAAAAAGCAAATAAAAAAACTTTTTTTGCCATTTTTTTCAACATTTTCACCATTAGGTGGCCTCAAGAGAACATGTGAACGTGGTGTTAATGCTATGCACGTCACCATGGATTCAGTTTATCCCGTCGCCCCCCCCCCCACCAACACGAGGATGTGTCACTGACAATTATAGGGGAAACACTTTGTACTAAATAAAACAACAACCCTCTTCCTCAAGTTACTCTAATCTTGTTTACGAATTACAGTAATTTACGTTACAAGTGACAAACAACGTATCTGCGACAGCTAAGTTAAATTTGTATAACAAATGAGGGATTCAGAGCAAAAGTGCATCAAGACCATGTTTTACTCTTTTGATAAAAACTGATATGAAGTTAAACTGACTGTTTAACTCATGTCCCAAATGGGAGTCAATGACCAATCACGTTTCAATGATGTTTTATTTACAACCAACCACAGTCGTGTTTCGCCTAGAATTTACCAACTAAAGTTTATCACAATAAAGAAAGCATCTCCTTTTTAACATTCTGAATAGGTCATAGCATTATTTTGCAGTGACTGACTCTCTAAGAAATACGGCTACCAGATTGTATATATAGTCCATGAATGTCAACACATAGCGTATGTGGGAGTTAATATAAAAACATTTGTAGCAATTGATTATACCACCAAAAAACTAAACCACTGTTTGCACTTTCCTAGATGTATTTTTTCCCAGGTAATATTCGAGAAAAATATTGCCATATGTACATTATAGGACATCAGAAATGAATCAATATACAGTTTGACGTGTTTCATTTTTTCTCCACTAGAGTGCATTCTTACAATATTGCGTTCCTTTGGCAATAATCAATATGATCTGGTCGCAGTGATGAACAAAATAAGCAAATGAAGCGTACCAATCGTTTGTCATTTGTTTTCAAACATCGCCGTTTACATTAAATATATAAATATTTTAAAATAACTATATTTAAATAATGATTTGTGAGTAAACAGTTTAATTTTATTCGTTAAATAGTCCTAACAAGTGCGGGCATTACTTATGATACATTTAGTAGCATTAAAAAAATTATACATTTATTTTTACAGTGAAAAATAACAAATACAATACTTAGTTCACTAATGCTCTGAAGAATTATTGATATAACCAGGATTTTCAAATTTTGAACTTGTACCACGTTTCCTCTGAACTCCTCAAATCCATATTCGAGTTTAATACAATGTTATACCTATTTTAGACTACAACATATTCGAAATACATATATTAGACAAGAAATGCATACACAAAAAACTTTAATCGATAGGATAACGAAGAGAGATTTTCAGCGATATGGGCATGTACAACGGATGTCGGATGAACAGTGGCCTAAACGGGTGTTAGATTGGATGGTACCAGACCGAAGGAAGAGGGAGAGAAGTAGAAGAACGTTGTCATCGCCATCAACAACAACAAGGATTAAGCCCAATGGCCTGTTCCGATCTCAATATAGGTCGAATTGGTCCTTCCACCTCTTCAATGGTCTTCCCAACATTCTTCTCCCTTTTGGTTTATAATTATACATTCTTCTTAGATTATTACTTAATTGTAATATTATTGTGTTTTCTTTATGTAATTGTAATGTTAATGTTTTTAGTGTATAATGCTATTGTGTTATTATTTAATGGTAATATTTTTATTGTATTTTCTTTATGTAATTGTAATGTTATTGCTGTTTTTGTTTATTTTTCTTTACACTAGTACCAATTATTACTTTATTGTAACGGACTGTCAACAGCACGTACGGCTTACTGCCCGTGCGACCCATATTTGTAAATAATATTGTAAATATCTTACTTTTTGTCTAATAAAGTCCTACTACTACTACATTCTTCTTGGTATGCGCTGTTCATTCATTCGTAATACGTGCTAAAGATAAGCATTTTGATAAAATTTTATTCTTTCACAGAGATTAAATATATTAAGTTCTGTTCTTATATCTTCGTTTTTCTTTTTATCGGCCCTTTGGTATCCTGCTATTGCTCTCAACATCTTCATTTCAGCAGCCTCTATTTGTTTACTATCTGCCTTTGTTAATGTCCAGGTTTCACATCCATAGATAAGAGATGGAACTGCCAATATATGGTAGAACATGCCAAAGAACATGGTATGATGCCATGATGAAGGGGGGTATGGAAGAAGGACAATGGGATGGTAGGAATCTCTGGAAACAAGGAATTAAGGGTTAAATGCTGTAAAGTGGAAAGCCTGTATTAAGTATTAAGTAAATATATATATTTTATACATGCATGTAGGCTATGCACGTATGTAGCAGTATTAGGCCTGGTCACTCCACTGGGAAGCATAGGGCCTTGATAAAAACTCGCTAACGCACTCTATTGTTTGCCAATGCCTTAATTTCATTCCAACTCATCCCTCCCTGTTCAGCTTCATCCCTGACGGTATCACTCCATGTTGCTCTAGGTCCCTCTTCGCCTTCTCAATCCTTGGGGTTCCAGTCAAATGCCATTTTTGTGATGTTATTATTCTCTCTCATAAACACAAGACCAATCCATTTGAATTTTCTAAATTTAATTTCTTTACAAACTTCATTTTGATTCGTTGTTCTCCAAAAATTAATTTTTGTTGTTTCTGGCCACCACATACTCAAGATATTATATATGTGTATTAGGCTGTCCTTATTATACTTACTTAATACAGGCTTTCACTTTACAGCAGTTTACCTTTGATTCCTGCTTTCCAGAGATTCCTATCTTCCCATTGACCATCTTCCTTATTCCTCATCATGGCATCATATATTCCCTCATACCATGCTCTTCTACTTCTCCCCCTCTTCCTTCTGCCTGGTACCATCCAATCCAACACATGTTTAGGCCACTGGTCCTCCGACATCCGTTGTACATGTCCATACCACTGTAGAGCTCTCTTTGTTATCCTATCGATAACAGTTTCTTGTGCATCAATTTCTTGTCTGATATATGTTTTTCGAATATGTTGTAGTCTGGATATTCTCATACTTCTCCGTAATCCATCCATTTCTGTCGCCAAGATTCTTTTCTGCATCCTTTCATTTATTGTCCAGCTTTCTGATCCATATGTAAGTATAATTTCTATTATTGTGTGTATAATGTCTTTTTTTGTTTTCTGGTCAAATTTCTATTCCATAAAAGACCATTCAGGGATCTAATCGCCTTCCTTGCACAATTTACTCTGTTAATAATATATTTTTCACAAGTACCAGATTTATCTATTATAGATCCAAGATATTTAAATTCTTCAATCCGTTTAATTATCATATTATTTTATTTGTAGGTCTTCTGAATTTGCTCCGATTACCATATATTCTGTTTTAATATAATTTATCTTCAGTCCACCTACCTCGAATGCATCGACCAACTTTCTTATCATATATTCTATAACTTCTTTATCTTGTCCTATTATAATCTGGTCATTATATGAGTGCAATTCAAATTATTTCAACGCACACCCTCTGCTTTTTCACCCTTTTTGCCTAATTTCATAACGTGCGAAATTTCATTTCAATAAATTAACATTAACCCGTACCGCACTGGACTTAAATTTAAAAATAACCTAGTTACTACCTAACCGTAGGTTCATTACCGCGCAGACATAAGCTCTCCATACATCCTATCACGAGCTGACATTTTCCAACTATCCACTTCCATCAATTCGCAGTTAATGTTATTCTCCCACCTCATTATTGGTGCACCAACTGGACGTTTTCTCTCTGGATTTCCTACACTGATTCGATGCCCTTTTTCCATTATCTAATCATGCCACGTGTTCCGTCCATCGCAGTCAACGAAACTTCACTGTTTTTATTATATTTGGTTCCTATAAAAATAATGTAGCTCACTGTTTATGTGGTCTTCTCCATTCACCTGTATGTTCATCTCTCTTTGGTCCAAAAAATCCCTAACAACTTTATTCTCAAATACTTGTAATCTTTTCTCCTCCCTTAAAGTAAGAATCCATGTTTCGCATCCATATAATATAAGTGGATGAATAACAGTTCTATATATATATATATATATATATATATATATATATATATATATATATATATATATTAGTGTAACGTTTTTTTTTTAGAAAAGTTGGGGTGTCAAGAGTCTCTGTAATGCGTAATAGCAGGCATTTCCAGAATTGAGCCTATGTTTAAATTCTTTGAGCATCTCATTCCTATTTTTTTGTAATTATTATTCCTAGAATTTCTCGTGCTGGTTCTTTAAATGGAGATGCGCCTTAGCGTAGTAGTGAAGGCACTGCGCTACAAGCCGGAAGGTCGATGGTTCGAGTCCCGTGGGGGGTCAGGATTTTTAAACTGACCCAAACCTTCTTGCGGTAGTATGGACCTGGGGTCGACTCAGCCTCTAACGGAAATGAGTACCAGATGCTTGTTCTGGGGGTAAAGGCGGCCATCACGCAGGGCTAACAACCAGGCTGAATCAAGTGCTGATTGTCTAGAAGAAGTGGGAGCCTTAACCTTCTACTACCCCAATGATCTCCTGAGGCCTGTAGTAGGGTCACTTTACTTTTCACTTTTAATTATTTAAATGTGTCGGACCGCAGAGAAAACAATTTCATGTGCAACCGTGTTAACATTGTGTAATTCAAGTCAAATTTAATCAATCTGTACTTTATTTTGTGTTTTTATTAAAAGTATTAAATAAATTCTCGGCCGCGGTGGACTAGTGGTTATGCTCCTTGCCTCTGGTCCCGAGGGTCGCGGGTTCAAACACGGTCGAGGTCGATGGATTTTTTTAGGATGAAAAATCCAAGGAGCAAGTCCTACGAGAGGGACTTTAAGCCGTGGGTCCCGAGTCTGAAGATTTTCAGGCTCGTAAAAGATCTATAAGCCTTAATGAAAAGACCTCTAAGCAAAATTTACCGAATTTTCCCGTCCTAGTACTACCTTGGTTTCCTGTATGTCAGTATGAGGCGGAACGCTGACCACGGACCACTCAAATGACATCTACACGAAAACAAGTGTAACTAAATTAGTATGGTTCAGTTTCTTCCCTGTAGGGGGAGAGCGCCTAAATCTCTGTTAAGGGAAACATGGGCTTACAAAAAGAATCAATACTAATAAAATTCATTGTTAAAACCGTTGAGGTGGAGAGTCATAAAATAAAATAAGTTAAAATATACCTTCTTAGGTAAAATCCGTCGTCCTCAACTTATAAAAAATGTAATCTTTGTGCCTGTAGGCCTTTCAGAACATAGTCACGACAACACCACATTAGGCCAGCAGCATCAACCATCATACTAGATATTGTAGTGAAGAAGGAACTGCTGAAGATGGAACGGATGTTCTGAAAGACCTACAGGCATAAAGAATACATATTTTATAAGTTGAGGACGACGGATCTTACCTAAGAAGGTATATTTTAACTTATTTTAGTTTATTACAAAAAGAAGATTAAATAAATTAAAGCAATGTACCTTATAAGACATATTGCCAACTTAAAAGTTAATGCCAACATTAGAATTCAGAAATTTACTTCGCCAATCTGGTAGAATGTTAAAATGAAAAGTTAGAGAGTTGTATAATATTTTTATGAACACGGTGTAAATATAAACAATAATAAAAGTGAGGTGGTGCGCTCTGGCGACAAGTTGCGAGGTAATAAAACTCACAAGTCCCTGGAGAGAGCGCACTAACTTCATTATACACAACACGTCCCACTTATTATGAGAATAAGACTCCGCACTTAGGTGCAAATGTACTAACAATGTTTTCTTTTACACTTTTAACATTAGATAACGTGAGCTCATTATCTCATAATTAACCACAACATTTTACGATAATAGTAAACTGCGATAATGGCATTACAACCAATGGAGGAAATATTATAATAGAGAAAACGAGATGGAGCTAAGAATTTCTAATAAACGTAACATAAATGTACAGTCTTTGAAGTAATTGATGGCGCACACATAATTTTCATGTCTCAGAATAAAGCCACTGCGCATGATCAGAGATCAGCTATTTGGTTCACAAGTATACAACTATTTGAGAAACTAAATCCATTCTGACTTAGGCTTTCACGGCCGGAGTTACTATGATGATCTTGTAGAAGATTTCCGGGCTGTTGGCCGTGGTCTTGAGGCTTGTAGTTCCCCGACGTTTCGCCAAGGGATGGTTTCATAACTTGATTAATAATTCCCAAACTTTTATTATAACTAGTCATTTTTTCGGGGATATCCTTTTCATCCCAGATAGAGAGATAATATCCAAGATATTTAAAATGACTATTTAACTCATGCCCCAAATGGGAGTCAATGACCAATCACGTTTCAATGATTTTTGTTTTACAACCAATCAGAGTCGTGTTTCACGAAATATTTATCAGTGTTATAATTACCATATATTAAACAAAGCTCCTCCTTTTTAATATTCTGAACAGGTCTGACCGTTATTTTGCAGTGACTGAGCCTATAAGAAATACGGCTACCAGATTGTATATATAGTGCATACATGTCAACATTTGTAGCAATTTATTATACCACCAAAAAAAAACCACTGTTTGACTTTCTTAAATGTATTTTTTCCCAGGTAATAATCCAGAAAATATAATTGTAATATTTACATCATACGACATCAGAAATGAATTAATATACAGATTGATGTTTCATTTTTTCTCCACTAGAGAGCATTCTTACAATATTGCGTTCCTTTGGCAATAAATAGTATGATCTGGTTGCAGTGATAAACAAAAGAAGCAGTAGAAGCGTACCTATCGTTTCTCATTTGTTTTCAAACATCGCCGTTTGCATTAAATATATAAATATTTTGAAATAACTACAGTTAAATAATGATTTGTGAGTAAACAGCTTAATTTTATTCGTTAAATAGTCCTAACAAATGCCACTCTTGATTTCCAAATTCTCTAGATAAATTCACTCCTCACTTCGTGAGTCGTGAATTTATCGATAATTTGGAAATCACTCGTGGCATTACTTATGATTAGATCTCTCTAAAATTTCCTCAACAAATACACACAATTTAGGAAATAATAAACAGATTCCTTAATTTTACTCAGTTGTTTACTAAAAATAAAATAAAATAAATGAATTGACTACAATGTTGATTATAATATACAGTCTGATATGTTTCATCATTTATCCACTAGGGTGCGATTCTATACAGCAATAAATAATATGATCAAGTTATAGTGAATATACGTAACCTCATATTTCTGAATTGTTTTCAAACATCGCCATTTACATTAACGGTCTTACTAATAAAAATCTCTAATACAGGCTTTCATCAGTTGTTTAATTATACAATATATAAGCCTGATGTAGATCACGTATAATTTCCTAACTAATAAGTTAAACGTTGTGCCGGAGCTACATAACAAAACATCAGTCGTACACAATACGTCACATATTCGTCATCATAATGACGTCAGAACAATATTACGCGCAGTTTGTAACAGAAATAAAACATCAACTAGTGATTAATTGTGTAAGAAATGAATATGGATAAGAATTAATAGAGATTCCCTAATTGAGGAGGTACGGAAAAAGAAGTGTGTTTTAATGTATATACATTTCCCTTTACGCTATGTCAAATAAAACGTAGAATTGGTTTCACAGATAATGTGCTGCCATCTAACGTCAAGAATTTAGACCAATTCTTGGAAACTAATAAAAGCTTTCCCCATTACTTATGAATTATATGCAGTGTTTTAATATGCGTTGGAAAACGTTGAAAATAGTAGGAAATGTTACCGACAACAAAATATCATTTCAAGCGAGAAAAAAAATACTATACTTTGACAGGGAATCGAACCTACGACCTCACGCATCGTAGTCAGAAGCTCTAACCTGAAGACTACCAAGGGAACATGTAGCTTCTTGCAATAATAGTACATCTATACTTAAATACATTTTTATATCCGTGTGTGTGTTATGTATTAAAGATGCAAGAAAGTCTTCTTAAAATAATATTATGTAGCATTTAAACTACATTCAGGTTAAATCTTGTCTACAGCAATTATAGTAGAACATATCCTTTTGTGAATCAATGTTCAATTTTAAAATATTGTTAGGCCTAATCGAGAATGAGTGTAACGAAAGGCATTTTATGACGCCTTTATTTTCCTACCCAGAGCTTTATTAATATTATTTATGCCCTGTGCATCTATCAAACAGTCGTTAAAGTGTTGCATTTTGGGTTAAATTTAAGGAAACTTTCACAATATCATAAGAAAACAATCAGTTGATCTTGATGTCCGACATTTTGTCTAGTTATAGAATCCTTAAACAAGGCTGGAGGCATGTATAACGATTCCCATGTAAAGTTGTACACCTCTTATACACTGAACAGCTAATACAGTGTTTATTAGTAAGAATTTTCAACTGAGATGTGTATAAACCTTGTATAAAAGTTATATGTGGATTATTAGTAAGAGGGTAAATGTATAAATATTTTAAAATACCGCTAACTATATTTAAACAATGATTTGTGAGTAAACAGCTTAATTTTATTCGTTAAATAGTCCTAACAAATTCCACTCTTGATTTCCAAATCCTATAGATAATTTGAAAATCACTCGTGGCATTACTTATGACAATTGATTTAATAGTTTTAGTTTTTAATAGATTTAAGTTTTTGCAGTCATTGTATACAGGGTGATTCAGAATAAGTATTCCAGACTTCTAGAGGTTGTAGAGGGGACTTAGTAAATAAAGTTTTGATAAGGTACCCATGTCCAGAAACGTGCAATTTCGATGTTAAATAGGTTTGAATATCGAAACAATGGGCTGATATCGTGTGTCTTGTGTTTCAGAATAAGTATTACAGACTTCTACGGGTTGTACTACACGTGTGGTTCCACGTGGCGACCCTATTGTCCGTTGCACAAAGTGTACCTGCGACGCATGTTTTCATATACGCCCCACAAGACCTGGTGTGGGCCCAATAATTTCTGCTGCCGCCAGAATTCTTGCAAGAAGATCTCCCTCCGACTCGACAGGTATAAAATACCGTGTATATGTTGGCTGCATCCCGTAATTTCATAGTGTAAATTGGCGCATGAGCATGGCGTATGGTTGGAATTTTAAAAAAAATCTTGTCACATGTTCTAAAGTATAGGGATATTCATAAAAGAAGGAACAGATTTGCAAACATTTATTTCTTTCACACCACAAAAAATACAATGACAATTTCAACGCTCCTGAAAAGAGAAAAGTTTTGATTCTGATCACGGCAGCATTGGCGCTGTTGCTTGTTATGTTGATTGTATTAAAATGGTGACACAACAGGACGTTGGATTAGAAGAGGAGGAGCAGAAGATCAACTTCATTACCGGTGGCCTCCCAGGTCACCCGACCTAACCCCGTGTGATTTTTATCTGTGGGGTTACGTAAAAGACTGTGTTTTTGTATCCCATCTATGCCTGACACTCTTGAAAATCTGTGACATCAAATTGTTGAAGCTGTGAATTCGATAACTAGAGATCAGCTGATTCGTGTGTGATAAGAAATGAATCACCGTTTTGATATCTGTCGTGTAACACATGGTTCTCATATTGAATACAAGAAACAGTGAAATTTGAACTTTTCTCTCTCCATGAACGTTGAAATTGTGCTTATATTGTTTTGTAGTTTGGAAGAAATAAATGTTTGAAGTCTGTTCCTTCTTTCTGAATAGCCCTGTATTTCCCAAAAACCAGCACACCGCGAAGGCTTACAATTTTACATAATAAAATCTAATAGTCTTTACTTGGAAGAATAGTATCAGAAAGATATTCCAAATAAAATTTTGTTCAAAAAACGACATTGAATTCTATTTTATTTTTCCAAAATGCCCCAGATTTGTCTTTCGACATGGCTGGTTTCTCTCTTCTGAGGTTGGGGCGCCTGGAAGGCGGGGTTACGTTGCCCCGATGATGATAGTGGTGCACCAGGAGAGTCCCTAATCCTAAGCTTAACCTAAGATGAATATGAATGATGATGATGATTGCGATGGCCACATGATTTCGGGGACCGTTTGGGCCTTAAAGTTTTGCTGACATTTGTCTTACAGATGAGGAAAAACCCCGATAAAAAACCTCAGCCAGAAAAACTGTCCCGACCGGGGATCGAACCCGGGCCCGCTGCGTGACAAGGCAGCACGCTACCCCGAGACCACAGCGGTGGACAATTATCGAATTGTTGAAGCTGTGAATTCGATAACTGGAGACCAGCTGATTCGTGTGTGGCAAGAAATGAGTTGAAGCTGTGAATTCGATAACTAGAGACCAGCTGATTCGTGTGTGGTAACAAATGAACCACAGTTTTGATATTTGTCTTGCAACACATGGTGCTCATATTGAATGCATAAAATAGTGAAATTTAAACTTTTCTCATTACAGAAACGTGGGAATTGTGTTTATATATTTTTTTGTGGTTTGGAAGAAATAAATGTTCCTTCTTTCTGAATAGTCCCGTATTTCCAAAAAAAATCAACACACCGGCCGCAAAATTCTACAATTTTACATAATAGAATCTTAGGTCTCTGCTTTGAAGAATAGTATCAGAAAGATATTCCAAATAAAATTTTGTTTTAAAAAAACGGCATCAGGGCCTGCTTATAAGAGAGTATCTGTAAATACATGCCAGAAATTGTGAACAGCTTGTTTGAACACACTGTGCTTCTTGTTGGAGTACATTAAAGTGCGCGCAATGTTGCTTTCATTTCCTTATGAACTAATGAAAAACTCGCCTCGTGAGAAGGTAAAGTCAGCCGTAAAACAAAGCGACGTACAGAGTAAATTGTCTACAACCCTCGCCCCGCGCGCGCACCCCCGATTCATAATAGCTTTATGTCACAGGATATCAGACTCTACCGCCATGTTATACTCACGTCCATAAACATTACGTTTGTAGCCAAACAACTGTCATTAAATTTCAAATGTGGTAACACTGTAACTGTTGCGAAACAGAACACAAAAAAAAACTCCGTCATATTGGAACTCCATACTCTATGATATCGGCCGCGGTGGACTAGTGGTTATGCTCCTTGCCTCTGGTTCCGATGGTCGCGGGTTCAAACCCTGCCGGGGTCAATGGATTTTTTTAGGATGGAAAAATCCAAGGAGCAAGTCCTCCGGGAGGGACTTTAAGCCGTGGGTCCCGAGTCTGAAGATTTTCAGGCTCGTAAAAGATCCTTAAGCATGAATGAAAAGGCCTCTAGGCAAAATTTACCGAATTTTCCCATCCTAGTACTGCCTTGGTTTCTTAGATGTCAGTATGAGGCGGAACGCTGACCACGGACCACTCAAATGGCATCTATACGAAAACAAGTGTAACTAAATTAGTATGGTTCAAATTCTTCCCTGTACGGGGGAGAGCGCCTAAATATCTGTTAAGTGAAACATGGGCTTACAAGAAGATAATCTATGCGAATTGCTCCTAACTCACTGGCACTATTGAACCCGTAGGTTCATGGCCACGCTGCCACAATCTCTTCATACCTTTTAGTATATGTAGTGCCGATTTTATAATTCTTCTTCTTTCTCACGGATTAGGTATTTTGCTAGCCTGTTCCGGCTCCAAATTGCTACTCTTTCCATATTTTCTTTGGTCTTCCCAAACTTCTTCTTCCTCTTGGTGAATAGTTTTGTGCTGGTTTTTTTGTATTCTGTTCTCAATAATACTTGCTAAGTGTTTTTCCCAGTTTGTTCTATATTTCACTATTGTTGTGTTTAATTCCTCTACTTTTAATTGCTATCTTATTTCTGTTGTGTTGTTTGTCTGTTCTTTGATATCCTGCTATTGGTCTGAGGAATTTCAATTCAGCAGCTTGGATTCTGGCGGATTGTTGTGTTGTCTTATATCTGTGTTGTGAAGCAACTTGGATTCTGGCAGATTGTTGTGTTGTCTTACTTCCGTGTTGTGAAGCAGCTTGGATTCTGGCAGATTGTTGTGTTTTCTTATTTCTGTGGTTGTGAAGCAGTTTTGATTTTGGTAGATTGTTGTGTTGTCTTATTTCTGTGTTGTGAAGTAGCTTAGATTCTGGTAGATTGTTGTGTTGTCTTATTTATGTGTTGTGAAGCAGCTTGGATTCTATCAGATTGTTGTGTTGTCTTATTTCTGTGTTGTGAAGCAGCTTGGATTCTGGCAGATTGTTGTGTTGTCTTACTTCCGTGTTGTGAAGCAGCTTGGATTCTGGCAGATTGTTGTGTTTTCTTATTTCTGTGGTTGTGAAGCAGTTTTGATTTTGGTAGATTGTTGTGTTGTCTTATTTCTGTGTTGTGAAGTAGCTTAGATTCTGGTAGATTGTTGTGTTGTCTTACATCTGTATTGTGAAGCAGCTTGGATTCTGGCAGATTGTTGTGTTGTCTTATTTCTGTGTTGTGAAGCAGCTTGGATTCTGGCAGATTGTTGTGTTTTCTTATTTCTGTGTTGTGAAGCAGCTTGGATTCTGAATTTACGGAATAAAGATGGCTAAATCGTTTGTATCATTGTCATTAAACGACAAAATGAAAGTGATTGAAGATAAAGAAAAACAAACTCTGCGTACGCGAAATAATTACTAAATAATTTAAATGTGGAAATCCCCAAGTTTATGAAATTTTAAAACACAAAGAACAAATAATGAATGACTGGACCTGTGGAAATGGGAAAAGGTGAAACGAAAAGGGGGGGGGGGAAGAAGTGTGTTTCACAAGTCCGCGATCAAAACGTCTCTAAATTTCCAGACCGATGCTCCAAAGCCAAGCTGTAGCTTTTGCTATATCCCTAGGGAATAGCGATTTCAAGGCAACTTCAGGTTGGTTGTGGACAGTTTTGAAAAACGACACAACGTAGTGTGGAATGAAATTTGCGGGGAATAAAAGGATGTGGACGAAAGTGTAGTTAGTGAGCGGAAACCGAAAGTGCATACTTTAATTTCAGGATACGTACCTAAGAGTCATTTTTAACGTTGACGAAACGGGACTGTTTTTTCGCGCGTTACCGTCGAAGTCGCTCATACGTACTACGTAAATCACTTTCCAACGGCAGCGGAACTACAATTAATTCAAGGTACATAAAAATACATATACGGTGCTCTATAATCTAAGATTGGTTAATGTTTTTGGTGTCTAATGAGAAAATAAAATGTTCCCATGCGATTCCGCTTTGAAAGTGTTACTGCATAATGGCTCGAGTTGTTAAACACAAAATTAGATGATTTATCATTCGATATTCAAGTTGGCAGAACTGCCAGTTGATGAGGAATTTTTAATGTTTTCATTGTATCGCCGCACATTATTCATAGAGAGTTTGAGCATCGCAACAATAATTGCATTATTACGCATGACATGACGTCACTTTCAATGAGATGAGTAACTAGGGAATTAATTGCCCGGAATTCTGAGATAGAACCAAGAGACTCTTGTCTACTTCACAATCAATACAGCATCCCTGTGGTCGCAGTTCTAACCCAACCCGGGTCGCTTTTGTTCTCACTCAAACGTAGCTAATTCCGAATTATGTAGCTATTGAGGTATTTCTCATGAAAATATTTTAGAAAACAAATTATAGCTCTTCATCGATCTTATAAAGTGGACATAAAAACAGTCATGTCATATTATTGCTCAATGTCAAAAATTTAATTATACCATCCAAATAAAGAAGCGTCCCTGCTATAAAGTAAAAATTCTCTCTAATTTGCTTACTTGTTATAGGAACTACTAGAGGGCAGTGGAGACCGAGTTCCCGCTACCTCTCATAATAGAGAATATATAAAGAAAAATAAATGTTTCTACTATATTTGCTTGGTAGCGTAATTGGTAGCGCCCTGGAGTATCAATCCCGAGGTCCGAGTTCAAATCCATACAAGCACTTATTTTTCTTATCATGCCATGTACATATATATATATATATATACATACATACATACATACATACATACATACATGGTAAGGTTCTAGCGGCTGAAATTTTTGCTTTATCAGAATCAAACTTGGCATATAAAATGAGGTCGAGTTCCTTAACCAGGAAAATAGGACCATTAAGTGTAAGAGTTCACATGAAGCGAACATTTAAAAATATAGGTCTATATTTAGCAGTCGTATTTTCAGACGCTTTTGAAACGAAACTCAGTATTCTATAGTATTCTGCCCTAGGCCAGGTCTTTCACTGCAATCATAGCATTTCCATGCTAAGCATGCAGCTTTACTAGGGAATTACAGGTGTGGTGGCTTCCATTGCTTTCCACACCGGCGAAAGATGGTAATGATGGCCAGATGATTTACGGGGACCTTCTGGGTCTTAAAGGTAACTGACATTTGTCTTGCCGGTAAGGAAAACCCCGAGAAAAAACTCACCCAAGAAGCATATACCGACCGGGAATCTGACCCGGGCCCGCGGCGTGACAAGGCAGCACGCTACCTCGAGACTACAGGAGTGGACAATATGAGATTAAAATAAAACAAGGAAGTATTCTCCAAAAGTCAAGGGAAATTCGAATATTTTAAGTGGGGGTTTACCTGAACCTAAAATAAAAAATCTCTCTAGTAGCCGCCATCTTTGTTCAGTCGAAATGTAATAATATTAACCTTTAAATTGATAGAGTAATCTATAAGACACATTGATTTAATTTTACATTTTAATAAAGTAGACACCAAATAGAAAAAATAATCAGTATCAAATTACACAGTAATATTCAAACGTAATGGCTTGCCCGAGGTAGAATTAAGTTGAAGGGTAGAGGGCGTCTTGCCAGACCTAGCGAACACTGTTTCACAGACCTGCTTTACATGAACAACCACTGTACTGTCCAGGGAGGGAAGGTATACATGACGTCAATGTTTCCCCTCAACTCCTCTTCCATGACCCCTCAATTCTTAAGTAATGCGGAATTATGCTCCGAATCGAGCTGCTCATCAACTGATGATGGCAAGACAGACAGACAGACAGGAAGGGTGCGAGGGAGGGAGGGAAAGAGAGAATATAACGTAATTATTGTAGAAAGTATGGCTATTCTATGCGACCGAGCCACAAGTGAATATTCAATTGGAGAACAAGTGACTTTTAGCGCCCGTGTTGGCCAATGTGATAACACATGTTACTCCTAGAATCAATTTCTAACATGTTTGCTCACTAATAAGGGGATTCTATGCCAAGAGACCACCTACATTAGTGGCCAAGTTAGGGTGAGAAAATGGGTAAGTTAGTGTTCGGATTGGGCAAATTAGATTGAGAAAATGGACGATTTAATACACCAGATCAGTTTAGTGTTCACTTGTTTGTTAGCGATGTTTTATGATAAGTTGGCTACACTGTCTGAACAATGACTATTCCCTGTCCGCTGTTAAAGTGATCCTTCTCAAAACAAAACCATGTGACCTGCTCGCTTTTCATTGGTTATGGACACCAACGTACGTTGTAGAAGCAATATCCTTCCGCCATTCGCAGCACAATTACTGTCAATTTTGACAGAGAGATGACGACACAGCAACAGAAGACAGAGATACCTTCCGCCATTTTGTTACACGCTTTATATTAGCTTGATCTCTATCTATCTATCGACTTGAAACTTTGTATACTTGAAGAGGACCCGTGACAATACAATAATTTCATATTTATTTTCTAAAATCCTGGCCATAATCATCAGAAAATCAAAAAAAGTGTTTTTGTATCAATGTAATGGAATCTTTCAACGCGATTTTCACCCACTTAGAAACATTGGATTCACTTGAAACTTTGTATACTTGTAGAGGACCCGTGACAATACAATAATTTCATATTTATTTTCTAAATTCCTGGCCATAATCATCAGAAAATCAAAAAAGTGTTTTTGTATCAATGTAACGGAATCTTTCAACGCGATTTTCACCCACTTAGAAACATTGGATTCACTTGAAACTTTGTATACTTGTAGAGGACCCGTGACAATACAATAATTTCATATTTATTTTCTAAATTCCTGGCCATAATCATCAGAAAATCAAAAAAGTGTTTTTGTATCAATGTAACGGAATCTTTCAACGCGATTTTCACCCACTTAGAAACATTGGATTCACTTGAAACTTTGTATACTTGTAGAGGACCCGTGACAATACAATAATTTCATATTTATTTTCTAAATTCCTGGCCATAATCATCAGAAAATCAAAAAAGTGTATTTGTATCAATGTAACGGAATCTTTCAATGCGATTTTCACCCACTTAGAAACATTGGATCAACTTAAAATTTGTATACGTGTAGAGGACCCGTGACAATACAATAATTTTATATTTTGTTTCAAAAATCCTGGCCAGAATCATCCGAAAATCAAAAAAATGAAAACTGGTATAATAGGTTGCGGACTTGTCGAGTTTTTAGTCAATCGTTGTAAGAGCTCAGTTGGTAGAGCAGTGAACTCTTAGTGGTATATAATTTCAGTAATGCATACGTCGCTGGTTCAAATCCGGCTGGGAGGGTTTTTTTATAGAAGAGTATTACTTTTAGCTCATACTACAATAGTATCGAATTTAAAGATATTTACATTTTTATCTTATTCTGTAAAATATTAAAACTAAAAAATAAAAAATAAATAATAGTTTTACAAAACTAAAAGAACACGCTTTATTAGAAAACTAAAAAATGAAAAATAATTTTAATTTCCAATATGCTTGGGATAAAATAAAGTGGTCAACAAAAAAATCATCTCCAACACATATAGAATAAAATTAGAGTTATCAACAAAAATAAAATAATTTTACCATCAAAAGCGTGGGGTGATTTTTATGATTTTTACATTTTCTTCTTAGAGAGCTTACTTTTACCAATATCTGTTTATTATCAAATATATTAATTGATATAGAGCACCCCACGCTTTTGATGTAAAATTATTTTATTTTTGTTGATAACTCTAATTTTATTCTATATGTGTTGGAGATGATTTTTTTGTTGACCACTTTATTTTATCCCAAGCGTATTGGAAATTAAAATTATTTTTCATTTTTTAGTTTTCTAATAAAGCGTGTTCTTCTAGTTTTTTAAAACTATTATTTATTTCAATAGAATTGACTGATGCATGACTAAAACGCATCATCCATATGTAATAAACTATTTGAAGTTGCAATTATTGATTAGGTATATTTTAGAATATTTTGTATGTTTTGAATATTATTATTTTCATTCACGAAGAATTGCAAGAGTATTCAGAAGACATATTTTTTATTTAATGAAGGGAACTACTTTTTCGCGTTCTTATTGCTTCTACAACGTACGTCGGTGTCCATAACCAATGAAAAGCGAGCAGGTCACATGGTTTTGTTTTGACGAGCAAACAGGGTTTAACACACATTTTTCATTACAAATATGCACATTTTAGGTTACTTTAAATTCAACTTCTCATTTTATTTTAAGGCCTTTGTTCACTTTTTGGGAAAAAATCTATATATATTACCGATAGTGCGTTTTGTCATACTAACAGTAATGGCGACCATGATTGAAAGTTCAACTTCCTATATTTCGGGGTTACCAACCTAAATAACTAACTGTTATATATTACAAACCTCGTGTGGGAAGTAAAACCACTGCCCTTTACGTATACTACGTGGAAATTATATACAAAAATGTATCCAAAACGTAGTGTTAATATACATTATACGACACAAATCACTGCATTTTAAATGAACTGAACTTTATTTGAAACAATATAAAAACAATAAATACGTACTTGCAGTCATTTTATGACATTAGTGTCACGGCCTGCTGTAGTATCAACTAATAAACATTGGTCACACTGTTAAGGTTAGTCAGTTGTTTATAATGAACGCAAATATTTGCAAGTTATTACTTTATTATTATCTACGATTTTAAAAACACCATGGTGCCAAAAAAAATAATGTACAACGCGCGTTTGTGAAGTGTTTTACAGAATGTAGGAAATTAAAAACCTCGCTATGGCTCGGTTTTTAAACATTTTCCTCGACTCTGTAAATACCACTTCCCAACCTCGCATCGTAATGCACTAATACATTTCTCTCAGGCACTTATTCACACGCTGTAACAATAAATTGTGTATTTTTTTCCGCTTCTTTATTTGAATTTATGTTGGTGACAGAATCCTCGAAAATAGCAAAAAGATTTACTAAGAACACCCTATATATCGCTCCTTAATTAAAACTGATTAATTCTCGAGCTGATAATGAAGTACAGTTGATAATGAACCTTTTTGGCATCCATTATATAAAAAGTTAATGAGTAGATAGCAGTTGTTTTTAAAATAGATCGCCACCGGGAAGGCATAGCTTCCAGGCGTATAATAAAAAATACATAATAGCAGTCATTTGTTATACCGTACAGTACTGCCAATATCACAATGATAAATTTATCTTGAAACTTAACACCTAATGTGGTCAAACCGCCTGCAGCACTATTATTAAAACAATTAACACGTCATTAACTTTCAACAAGAAGCTAGCTGTCGTTAATAATCACATTATCGCGCGGTTGTTCATTAACTTTTTAACGATATATTTGTTTTAATTTTCTGCTGTTAACAAACTCGATTTTAATTAGTTTATCGCGTGTGCAATATAGAATTGTCATCATAAATTTATCCAGGACATGAAAGTAATAGTTCTGATTCGGTCTACTGAATTCCAAGTTAAAGTCCCCGCTCGGGCAGGAGTCTAATGGGAAATAATAATAACAATAATAATAATAATAATAATAATAATAATAATAATAATAATAATAACAATAATAATAATAACAATAATAATAACAATAATAATAATAACAATAACAACAATAATAATAATAACAATAATAATAACAACAATAATAACAATGATTAATTTTCATGCTGATAATGAAATGTGCTCACTATGTGTGAAAAGACGGCCCCCCTCCTACTCGATCAAGTGCACTCCCAATAAAACAACACAACTGACAAGTGAGTAGCAGTGTCTTACTTTGTCAGCCTATCCGACGTAGAGTTGAATAGAAGGGGCTTCTTACACGTTCTGAGCACTCAATAACGGCCCTGGGTTACTCTAAGGTAGAGAAAGAGAAAGAGAAAGAGAGAAAGAAAGAGAAAGAAAGAGAAAGAAAGAAAGAGAAAGAAAGAAAGAGAAAAAGAGAAAAAGAGAAAAAAAGAGAAGAGAAAGAGAGAAAGAAAGAGAGAAAGAAAGAGAGAAAGAGAGAAAAAGAGAAAGAGAGAAAAAGAGAAAAAGAGAGAGAGACAGAGAGAGTGATAGAGAGAGAAAGATGTATATCCATCCATAGTAATTCTGCCCGAAGGCATTTTCATGCTATGCTTGCAGCTTTACTAGGGAATTGTGTAGGTGTGGTAGCTTCCCGTTGCTTTCCACACCGATGAAGGATGATGATGATAATGGTAAGGATGATAATGATAAGGATGATGGCCATATGATTTCGGGGACCGTTTGGGCCTTAAAGTTTTCCTGGCATTTGTCTTACAGCTGAGGGAAAACCCCGATAAAAACCTCACCCAGAAAAACCGCCCCGAACGGGGATCGAACCCGGGCCCGCTGCGTGATAAGGCAGCACGTTACCTCGAGACCACAGCGGTTGACTATATATATATATATATATATATATATATATATATATATATGTGTGTGTGTGTAGAAAATAGTGAAAGATTTATGTGGAACACCCTATATACTGTTACTTAATTAAAACTGATTAATTTTCAAGCTGATAATGAACTGCAGTTGGTAATGAACCGTTTTTGGCATCCACTATAAAAAGTTAATGAGTAGATAGCAGTTTTTTTAATACGTCATGGGAAGGCATAGCTTCCAGGCGTGTAACAAAAAAATACATAAACCAGTAATTTGTTTTACGGTACAATACTACCAATATCAGAATGATAAATTTATCTTGAAACTTAATATCTAATGTACGTGGTCAAACTGCTTTCAGCATATTTACAGACATCAAACACTTTACAAGCGATAACCTTTCAACAAGTCGTGTGTCTTTACAAAATAATATTATCGCCCAGTTATCTGGTATTTACTAACTTTTTTAAGATGGCCCGTTTTTTTATCAACAGCGATTTTTTTCTTCTTTATACTGGTTTTCCTTATTGTTTTTACCTTTATCTTTGTTTGTTTTACCTGTTTGTTAACTTTCTTTAATTCCTACATAGACACAAGAACAGAACACACACACACACACCCAGACCCAAGGTGGAGATTTAAAATCTCCTAACGCGCCAGGAATCGAACCCGGGTCGCCGGAGTGGAAGGTAGGGACTCTACCGACTGCGCCACGGCGACGGACGACTATTAAACTCTTGATAGTTGACTTGACACGCATGCGCCCTACCAAATTTATTAATGGCGTATGTCATTTTTCTACTTATGTACTGCTAAGATTTTACTTAACGATGGCACTACCAGTGGTGATGTATGTAAGTGAGTCCTGGGTCCTGAAGGAAAAGATAAAAGTAAAATTCAGGCAGCGGAAATGAGATTCCTACAGGCTGTGAAAGATTGTACAAGAGAAGAACATATTAGAAATGAGAATATTGGAGAGGGACTGAAAGTACAACCATTTTTTACATTAAACAGAAGAACACAGGAACAATTGAATAGAGCATCTGCAAAGAATGACAAAGGATAGGATACCAATGATAGCATTGATGTATAATCCTGGAGAACGAAGATCGGTAGGAAGACCAAGAAAGCGCTGGGCTGAACAGATGTGAAATCGGAACAAGCAAAGCGTAATCCGTGAAGGATGATGATTTTTTTATCATCGGAATTGAAAGTTCATCATCATCATCATAGTACATTCACGAATTTAGGCCATTTGTTGACCTGTTTCGGCCTCAAGAGAAACACCATCCAGAAGTCTTTTGAGTGGACGTCCTGGTCTTCTTCTTCCTGAAGGTTGATATCTTAACATTAGTTTGGGTATTCTGTGATCTTCCATTCGATGAACATGTTGTATCCATCTTGACTTATAATCAGAAATTTTGTTTTCTAAAGATTCCATGTGTAATTCTTCTAAGATGTCTTCATTTTTTTTGTGATCTAGTAGTGTGTATCCTGCAGTCCTCCGAAGATATCTCATTTCAGCAGATCTAAGTCTCTGTATATCCTTCTGTTTCAACGTCCATACTTCGCTACCATACAAAAGAGTTGGAAGAGCCAGTGTTTTATACACTTTCAGTCTTGAATGCTTTTGGACTAACTGTGGCTTGAAGATAGAATTTATTAACCCTAAAATTCGTAAAAATTTAGATATTGTAGAATAAAATTCATAAGCCCTGTGAGAATCGAACCCGGTGCCGTTAGTAAGGAGGCAACATGCTAAAAACGTAACTAAAACGGCAGACAAAGATAAATTAAATGAATATTTCTGTAAATCCCTTTTGTTTCGAGTAATCTTTAAACATAAACATGTCTGCGAGTCTGCTCTCTACCAATTATAGACTCAAAATCAACTTGACTGGTTTCAATGGGGTTTTCACCATCGTTTAGAATTTTTTTCTGGGACAATTAACGTATATAACATATTACTGTACATATTATAGGGCCGGTAGGGCCGGAGCTAAAAAAAGAACTCCATCGGTGGACTAAAATTGTAGTTTTTTGAACGCTTAAATGGCTTACTCTGCCTAAACCATAACAAATACATCAAATTAATGTACTAACTCACTGGAACTATCGAACCCGTAGGTTCATGGCCGGACGGACGTAAGCTCTCCATCCATACTTATCCTCAGCTTATGTTTTTCAAACATCCCCTGTATAATCTACTTCCCTCAAATCATTGTTAATGTTATACTCGCACCTTATTCTTGGTCTACCAACTGGGCGTTTTCCCTCTGGTTTTCGTACAACAAGTTTCCATGCAAGTCTTTCATTCCCCATTCGTGCCACATGTCCTGCTCATCGCAGTCTACGAACCTTAACAGTTCTTATTATATCTGGCTTCCTATAAAGACCATGTAGTTCACTGTTATGTATCTTCTCCATTCACCTGTCTGTTCATCTCTCTTTGGTTCAAAAATTGTCCCTAAAAACTTTATTCTCAAATACTTGAAATCTCCTTTCCTCCCTTAAAGTAAGAGTCCATTTTTTTGCATCCATATAATATAACTGGTAGAATAATAGTTTTATATATTTTCAAATCAATGTACACAGAATTGAATTCCTAAAAAAATCTACAAAAAAGCCCCCGACCGATGCATATGTCTATATTTCATGCAATACTCACATTAACAATTTTTGTGTTTCCCGGGCAATGCTGGATAATCAGCACGGGGTATCTACATTTATAAATATTTTTCAGCTAAACAAAATAAATAATAGTTTTAAAAAACTAAAAGATCACGCTTTATTAGAAAACTAAAAAATGAAAAATAATTTTAATTTCCAATACACTTGGGATAAAATAAAGTGGTCAACAAAAAAAATCATATCCAACACATATAGAATAAAATTAGAGTTATCAACAAAAGGAAAATAATTTTACCATCAAAAGCGTGGGGTGCTCTATGTCAATTAATATATTTGATAATAAACAGATATTGGTAAAAGTAAGCTCTCTAAGAAGAAAATGTAAAAATCATAAAAATCACCCCACGCTTTTGATGGTAAAATTATTTTATTTTTGTTGATAACTCTAATTTTATTCTATATGTGTTGGAGATGATTTTTTTGTTGACCACTTTATTTTATCCCAAGCGTATTGGAAATTAAAATAATTTTTAATTTTTTAGTTTTCTAATAAAGCGTGATCTTTTAGTTTTTTAAAACTATTATTTATTTTTTTAATTTTTAGTTTTAATATTTTACAGAATAAGATAAAAATGTAAATATCCTTAAATTCGATACTATTGTAGTATGAGCTAAAAGTAATACTCTTCTATAAAAAACCCTCCCAGCCGGATTTGAACCAGCGACGTATGGATTACTGAAATTATATACCACTAAGAGTTCACTGCTCTACCAACTGAGCTCTTACAACGATTGACTAAAAACTCGACAAGTCCGCAACCTATTATACCAGTTTTAATTTTTTTTTTATTTTCGGATGATTCTGGCCAGGATTTTAGAAACAAAATATGAAATTATTCTAATGTCACGGGTCCTCTACACGTATACAAAGTTTCAAGTCGATCCAATGTTTCTAAGTGGGTGAAAATCGCGTTGAAAGATTCCGTTACATTGATACAAAAACACGTTTTTTGATTTTCTGATGATTATGGCCAGTATTTTAGAAAATAAATATGAAATTATTATATTGACACGGGTCCTCTACAAGTATACAAAGTTTCAAGTCGATCCAATGTTTCTAAGTGGGTGAAAATCGCGATGAAAGATTCCGTTACATTGAAACAAAGACACTTTTTTTTCTTCTGATTATTCTGGCCAGGATTTTAGAAAACAAATATGAAATTATTGTATTGTCACGGGTCCTCTACAAGTATACAAAGTTTCAAGTCGATCCAATGATTTTAAGTGGGTGAAAATCGCGTTGAAAGATTCCGTTATATAGATAGATAGATAGATAGATAGATAGATAGATAGATAGATAGATAGATAGATAGATAGATAGATAGATAGATAGATAGATAGATAGATAGATAGATAGATAGATAGATAGATAGATAGATAGATAGATAGATAGATAGATAGATAGATAGATAGATAGATAGATAGATAGATAGATAGATAGATAGATAGATAGATAGATAGATAGATAGATAGATAGATAGATAGATAGATAGATAGATAGATAGATAGATAGATAGATAGATAGATAGATAGATAGATAGATAGATAGATAGATAGATAGATAGATACAAGTCAAGCTAATATAAAGCGTGTAAAAACAAACAAACGCCGGACATTAGCAAGTTGATAATAAATTAGGGTACATAGGAAAATAATGATCATCAAAAAGTTGGAAACAACCAACATGTCGGCCAAAGAATGGGGTGAAAAATTACGTTAATAATGATTTGAGAATCGTGATATATACAGAGTAATATTAAAAAGTTTAGTTTAGAATTAGGATGCTTATATCCTTGCGACTGTGCGTTCGATAGTAACAGAAGTGAGCGTTGGTAACTGGCGATCAACGACGGGTACATCGGCTAGTGAACCATATTAGCAAAATTAAAAAGAGTCGTTACACATCATTAAGCTGTTCATTACATTTGGTGGAGACCAGCTGCCATGTGGACAGGCTGCCATTAATTATACACAAGCTGCCAACATTACTGTTGCAGTGGTATTGAACTCAACTGTTTAGCACCGAGTGTCTTTAGCTTACTAATTTCATTCATTCATTCATTCATTCATTCATTCATTCTCTCTTTTCTGTCTTACAAGCAAATGCACTTATCAGTTGTTGAAGTCTAGAAATGTTCCCTGTATCAAAGCAATTTTGAAGTTTTTATGCATCAATCGCCTAAGCGCCATTTTTTAAATTGTGAGTTTGATGCCATCTGTTGCGCTGGCTCATGAAGTAAGTTTACGCACACTTTTGGTGCCAAATCTTTAAAAATATCCTTATTATTAAAGAAAAAATAAAATTTTAGAGCAGGTGAACAGTTTTAAATATCTAGGTTTCAATTTATCATATGTTAAAATTGAAGATATTAATGACAAAATAAATAAATTTAATCTAATGTGTGGCACTATTAAAAGAACCCTTAAAAACACAAGAAAAGAAACAAAAATTAAATGTTACAAAGTAATGGCTGTTCTTGTATTGATGTATGGATCAGAATGTTGGACGATCACTAAAAGACAAGAACAAAGATTGGAAGCAGCTGATATGCGATTTTTAAGAAATATAGCAGGATATACTCTGCTGGATAAGAAAAGAAATTAAGATATAAGAAAGGAACTAAATATTTTCAAACTTACAGACCGAATAATTAAATATAGGAACGACTGGAAAGAACATATTGATAGAATGCCAGAAGGAAGATTTCCAAAATTATTGCTAAATTATAAACCACACGGAAGGAGAAGTGTTGGTCGCCCACACAGAAGATGGTCTGAACAATTTTAATAATTCTAGCTTTAATGAAATCGGAACAAGCCAACAGGCTTAATCCCTGGATCATGATGATGATTAAAGAAAAATGTAACTCCAACAGTCCTATCAGAGATTCTATGTTTTGCAATAAACGTACCTAATCTGCAATACACCTAAGTTGCAGTTTTGATTAATTGCATTAAAGGTTGTTAACTGTGGGGGCTATGAAACCAGATCTTCATAAATGCTAATCTAAATGTTGCATCATGCAGCTAAGCGTCAAATGTTCCCGCTCGTAGATTGTTGATGCATAACTCTCAAACAAGGAAAATACCTTGCAATATCCAGTATTGTTAGTTTGGTGCTACAATAAATAGTGAAGATTGACTTAAACTTCAAACGCATTTTTCTCGAAATATACATAATGGCGCATATCTGGTTGATGCATAACGCGGTCCATTCATCTAATGCTAAGTACAAAAATCCCATCATCCAAGAATTGCTTAAACTAAGTGTAGTCTTATGTAATTTATGGTCAGATTTTGCTGGTGTACGGAAGATAGCTTTCATTTATTAATTGTTTCATCATCATCATCATCGTCCTTTCAAGTATTAGGCCCAGTGGCCCGTTACGGTCTCCCGCCATCTCCGTAAAGGTCGACCCACAGATCTTCTGCCTCGAGGAATGTAGTGAAGAATTTGTTCTGGTATTCTGTGACGATCCATGCGCTGAATATGGGCTAGCCAATTATTTCTATATTCTTGGAGGTATTCAGATATAGGTACGATGTTTAACTCTCTGGCTATTTGTTTAATAAATATAAATGTTAATCACATGTAAATCATGTGCCCATCGCAATCATCATCATTCATATTCATCTTAGATTAGGCTTAGGCTTAGGGACTCTCCTGGTGCACCACTATCATCATCATCACCAATCATATCATCGGGGCAACGTAACCCCGCCTTCCAGGCGCCCCAACCTCAGAAGTGGGTTACAAATACGCCATGCCAGGAGAGAAATCAGCAATGTCGAAAAGACAAACCTGGGGCATTTGCAAAAAAAATGTACACTGTATAGACAAGCGCTCGTGCTCGGATGCAGCTCAGGACAGAAATAATAAATTTATAGAACACATATATTACAAAGTTTTAGTTAAAGGGAGAGGGAAAACAAAATATATAAATTTAGGAGAGAGTTTTAAATAGATTCTGGCAAGTAAAAAAAATAAAAAATTAACACAGGGGGAAATAAAATAAACAAAACAATAAAAACAATAATCAATTGAGTTGGTGTTTACTTGATGAAAATCCATATTCATTAATTAAATAAAAAGAACATGCTTGATATCTCAACTAAATCTGGACAGTTACCCCCAATAGAAAACCCACTTGAAATTGTTAAAATAGAATTCGATCTCGACTTAACTCAAATTATTAACAAGTCAGAAACACCACCTAAAATCCTACGCTCCATTGCGCTAGAAACCATTTCAACCAGATACCCAGCAGCGAGTTGGTTACATGTCTATACTGATGGATCCAAAATCAGTTCAAATGGAAATACAGGATCTGGAATCTACAGTGATCTGTTCACTTGGCAAAGATTGTGTCCCTTTTGATGGAGAGATAGAAGCCATTCGAACAGCACCTCACATGTAGACCAGAATCCTTCTTTAATGTTGTTATCCTATCAGATTCACAAGCAGCAATTAGTGCAATTGCAAACTATCTAACAGCGGATTATAGCAAAGAAGTTGTAGAGTGCAGGAAATTCACCAACAGCCTTATTTGCTTCCAAAAGCGAGTTGCACTACAATGGATGCCATCACACTGTGGAATCGCAGGAAATGAAGCTGCAGATCTTCTTGCAAAACGAGGCACTCAAATTCTACAAGCACCCATGAAAGAAATTCCTTACCATAGATCTGCCACTGCTATCCACGCCAAGATAAAATCTGAATACCATCTGGCATTGTTAGAAAGGACCAAAGAAAGCCAATGGAGAAATAAAATTGTCTCTGAAGTACCAGATTGGCCACGAAAAGAAGCTGTCGCAAAATTTCGGATTGCAACAGGACATGACTGTCATCGTCTGGGAATATTGAACAATCCTTTCTGCATGCTGTGTAGGACTGGATTCTGCCCACCTACTACACTGTTCTGCACTAACAACTGCTACACTCCATCAACGCTACTGGGAGGCAAGAGGCAAAATGCTCTCACTATAAACCTCCTAATCTACTTAAGATTATTCTATTTATATTTCTATAGTGTTTTATGTTATGTTTTTCTATTGTGTATAATTATTGTAAATATGTTAATAAGGTCTGTCATTTGGGTGAATTATCTGTATTTTCAAGTGACCTGCATTAAATAAATAAAATATTAAAACTTAGTTTTATTTGATTTTCATATTTATTAAGATATAATTCAGTGACAGCTGTTTCGGTACACTGTACCTTCTTCAGACATGTTAACAAATTATGAAATGTGTTATTATAGTACGTATCATAGAGTTATGTACCTTTATCCGAGAGCTAAAAAGGTCTACCAATTTGTCCCACATAGACATTGTCACATGTGCCACACTTCAATTTATATACACCTGATAATTTTTAGTTTTATTTTGATTTTATTGTTTTTTATTATATTTTGTAAAGTTTTATTAGTTTTAAATGCTCTCATGAGAGCATATAACACAAATTTAGAATATTCAAAATATGCTAACCACCTATTCCAATTTAACCATTGTTTCGATCCAAATTTTGGAATGTTACATGTTTGCGATAAGAGTAAGAAGTTGGACCTTTTGGAGGCTGTAGAAATAAATAAATTCAAAAGTAGTAATAAACTGTTAAATTCTCAACTTGATTTAAATGAATCGCCTTTGTTAAATTTAAAAAATTTAAATAAATTATTGTTATATTGTTGCTTAGATCAGTTGGAACACAATTCATAATTTGTTAACATGTCTGAAG
The DNA here is from genome assembly GCA_030220185.1 of Diploptera punctata. NCBI lineage: Eukaryota > Metazoa > Arthropoda > Insecta > Blattodea > Blaberidae > Diploptera > Diploptera punctata. Next base: position 568,541 of record JASPKZ010007399.1, read on the forward strand.
GAGGTACAGTGTACCGAAACAGCTGTCACTGAATTATATAATAAATATGAAAATCAAATAAAACTGAGTTTTATTTGTATTTAATGAATAGTAATGTAGTACTTACTTCCCTTGTTGCGTACATAACTATTACGTATTAGTAAATACATTACAGATGGCACAATGTTTATTTGTTTGTATACTTTGTATAACAATTTGTTTGTGAATTTGTAATTGTATGAATAAAGGCTGATGTTTGTGTGTTGTCTCTACAATAGAATCCACGAGTTTAATTGAGAAGTTATGTTTATTTTGTGTAATGAACTGCATCTGCAAAATAAATAATAAAAACATATAAATTATTGGTAGTATTGAACCCGTAAGTTCATACCCACGCGAATAGGAGCTCTCCATACATCCCTGTCCAGAGCTAATATTTTCAATTATACAATTATGTGTTTTTTGCGATTTTAAAATTATGGTATTCCGATGTTTCGCTGACAATCCGCATATTTTCAAATTAATTGACACAATTCTTTTATCCAAATTAACTATGATTTGAGGGAAGTAGTTTATACAGGGAATGATTGGAAAGCATTAGCTCAGGATAGGGATGTATGGAGAGGTTATGTCCGCGCGGCCATGAACCTACGGGTTCGATAGTGCCAGTGAGTATGTAAGTATACAAAATCCAATGTGGTGATTGTGAAAAGTGTTATGTAGGCCAAACAAAAAGATTTATAAGAAAAAGAATCGACGAACATAAAAAGAATAACAGTTCACCAGGTGCAGAACTTTCATTAATCAGTCATCATCATCCGGTATCATGGCAGCTGCCTCCGTCTTCCGGAAACCAAACGCCATTCCTCTCTATCCATCCATTGATCTTCCTCCATTCCTCTGATATTCATATCTGCTTGTACCCCTTCTATCCAAGTTTTCTTCGGTCTTCCTCTCTTCCTCCTTTCCATTGGGATCCATTCCATAAAAATTTTTGAATTTTGTTTTGTAATTATGTAATCAATAATGGATTTTTGATTTAGTGTTGGACGTTCCCATGTCTATTTATGGATATCTTTATGTTTGAAAAAGCAATTCCATATTTTTAAAGATGATTGTCATAAGTAATGCCACGAGTGATTTCCAAATTATCGATAAATTCACGACTCACGAAGTGAGGAGTGAATTTATCTAGAGAATTTGGAAATCAAGAGTGGCATTTGTTAGGACTATTTAACGAATAAAATTAAGCTGTTTACTCACAAATCATTATTTAACTATAGTTATTTTAAAATATTTATATATTTAATGTAAACGGCGATGTTTGAAAACAAATGAGAAACGATAGGTACGCTTCTACTGCTTCTTTTGTTTATCACTGCAACCAGATCATACTATTTATTGCCAAAGGAACGCAATATTGTAAGGAGGAGCTTTCTTTAATATGGTAATTATAACACTGATAAATATTTGGTGAAACACGACTCTGATTGGTTGTGAAACAGAAATCATTGAAACGTGATTGGTCATTGACTCCCATTTGGGGCATGAGTTATATAGTCTACATAATTCAATCAACCTTTCTCCATTTTCATTTAAAATGTTTTCTCCAAACTTTCCTACTACTGGGTCTCCAAATTTACTTCCTGTTCTTCCATCCATGTCTCCCAATAATATTAATTGTTTCCCAGCGCTAATTTTTCCTATTTCTTCATTAACTTTGTCAAAAAATAAATCATTTTCTAGATTTGCCATTCCATTATTCAGTAATCAGTGAACATATAATTAACCAAAATCAAAAATGAAATGGAATGACATACAAATTTTAGACAAAGAAAATAATTACCAAAAAATATTAATAGCAGAAGTGGCCTATATAAAAAATAACAAAATAAAGCATTAAAACAAAAAGATTTAAATGAATGGTGTGGAACATATGATTCCTTGCTAAAATATTTTAAATTATAAATTGGAATTTTAAATTTATTCATTTAAATTCCTATACATATATTTAAAACTAAATATATGGTCACACGTAGAAATAAATTATATAATGGGTATGGACAGCTAATGACAAATGAGGGAAATTTTGAGGAATTGGCTGAATTCAAATACCTAGGAACAATAATCACAAATAGGAATGAGATGCACAAAGAAATTAAACATAGGCTCAATTCTGGAAATGCATGCTATTATGCATTACAGAGACTCTTGATGTCCCAACTCCTTTCAAAAAACGTTAAACTTAAAATATATAAAACTATTATTCTACCAGTTATATTATATGGGTGCGAAACATGGACTCTTACTTTAAGGGAGGAAAGGAGATTACAAGTATTTGAGAATAAAGTACTTAGGACAATTTTTGGACCAAAGAGAGATGAACAGACAGGTGAATGGAGAAGACTACATAACAATGAACTACATGGCCTTTATAGGAAGCCAGATATAATAAGAACAGTTAAGTCTCGTAGTCTGCGATGGGCAGGACATGTTGCACGTATGGGGAATGAAAGACTTGCATGGAAGCTTCTTGTAGGAAAGCCTGAGGGAAAACGCCCAGTTGTTAGACCAAGAAAGAGGTGGGAGAATAAGATTAACTATGATTTGAGGGAAGTAGATTATACAGGAAATGATTGGAAAGCATTAGCTCAGGATAGGGATGTATGGAGAGGTTATGTCCGCGCGGCCATGAACCTAAGGGTTCGATAGTGCCAATGAGTAAGAAGTAAGTATATTTATATAAAAAAATTAATTGTCTTGGTGATGGTAACTATGTACAATAAATTTATAAACAACCATGTCTTGAAAATGATCTCACATAAGGAGATTGAAACGTCGACGCAATAAATTTATGTTTTGACTGTGATAACGTTTATTTGTTTGTAATTATAATGTTAATACTACGTTGCAGCACGTTTATATTAATTTCCAAAGCCCATCATTAACTACTTTAGCATCGCAACATGCATGGAACAGTCTTGTTCATAGACTCGTCTCTATCCTTTGTGTGTTTATAAAGAAACGTTGCGCTACCTACTCAAGTGAACGAGTAGACAGAGTTGTCTCATAGCATTCACGTACTTTCTTCATTTGTTTACACAATGGAGAACAGATTGCAGTTAAGTTCAGATTTAAAGAGAACTATTGTCAATCTTTCTTTAAGAGGTAAATCACTGAAGGAAACAGGCAAAATAGTTAACAAATCACATTCAACTGTACAGTATACAGGGTGAAAATTATTTAAACCGACAAACTCTGGGAGGTTGTAGGGGACACCAAAACAAATATTTTCCCCTAATGTCATTTTTTCCTATGACGATTATTAAACCGGTAGAGGAAGATTTCTTTGGCGGCAAATTAATTAAACTGTACCGAAATGGATATTTCGGTACAGGATTTACGTCTTACTGCGCAAACTATATGTCATCGCGTCTCCATCTCGAGTGTCATCTTTATGAACAGTGCCAAATGCTTTCCTATCTATCCCTTCCCTTCCTAGTGCGCACCCTGTGCTATCGCGCATTCCCCCCCCTCTCCCTGTGAACTCTCATAAATAGCTGTGTTTTGTAACATCGGATAATCATCTACTTAGTCACCATTGGAGTCTGGTCAGAGCAGCTCAGGAGAGCTGGTTTTGTTTGTTTAGTCCAGTAAGCCAGGGTGGGGACGCTAGGACAGTATTTCTCCCAACCCGAGGCTCTGGACTAGAGTGAGTGATAATGTATGTATGTATGTTGATTTATATCACATTTTCTTTTTGTATAGATGATCTACAATGATTTCTTTTCTTTGTAAATTGAATATTTATTTATCTTTATATTATATCTGACTATATTTTGACTCGCATTAAAAGCTTTAGTTGTGCTTTTTACTTACTCTATGCCTATTCATTCAGTAGTTAGCATAAGTCAGATATCAAAGTCAAATTCCAAAAGCTTGCTCAAGCGTGTGTTAGTTCCTTTATCCCAAAACTTCCGATTTCGATTGAGGGTCTTTCCACTTTTCAGCGGTTGCCCTTTTACCAGCCGGCTGCTGGCCCTTCACATCCACATGTGTCAATCACAGAGGTAGATGATCAACAGCCAGTGTAGGGGTGACATGTGATTAGCATGTCGAGTCCCCCAGCCGTTATAGCTGGTTCCTCAACCTGGAGCCGCTACTTATTGTAGCTACCCAATTGCCTCACGATGCTGGGTAAGCACCGGTCCCATACTGGCCGAAATACCATGAGAAAATTTCTTCCCCCATGGAGACTCGAACCAGCGCAAGTCCCGTAGCTCTGCGCCAAGGTTCCTACCTTAACCGCTCGGCTACGGCTCGGCTACGGCACGGCCAAAACTTCCACGATTGTATTTTATAAGTCAGTAAACATTACATATTGGGAGAATTTAGTAAAGAAAATTGAATTCCTCTTTGCCTCTATGGGCCCGGGCAAAGATGTCACAAATTTGAACAATCTATGTTTTCCAATCAAAATAGTGATCAACAATATAACCCTGCGTGGGTTGTAGAACGTGGTTATGTAATAATAAGTCTGCACAAAATGGTTTGGCAGAGCGTGGTTCATACTGCACAAAACCAAAAAACACTTTTGCATTTTATTACCAAGAGACAACACATTAACACAACGCAATTACTTAAATTACAGTAGAGGTTCAAAAATGCCTCCATTGACATGTAAACAAAGGTTACACCGGCGGATCATGTTCTGTCTAACACGCGCAAAAACTCCAGGAGTATCGTTAATTGCTCCTGCTGCTGCTACTATCCGGGCAACCAGATCCTTTTCTGATGCAACAGGAGTTGTGTAAACAAGGTTGCGCATCTCTCCCCACACAAAACAATCCAAAGGGGTCATATCTGGCGATCGAACAGGTCATGGTACAGGACCACCTCTGCCAATCAACTTTTCTGGAAACAGTTGGTTCAAGAATCGACGCACACGACGACTGAAATGTGCCGGCGCCCCGTCATGTTGGAACCACATGTGCTGTCTTGTAAGGAGCGGGACGTCTTCCAGCAATTCTGGCAATGCTCTGGCGAGAAAATTGTAATAGTGCCTGCCATTTAATGACCTAGGTAGGAGATATGTCACAATTAAACAGTCCCCAACAACACCGGCCCACACATATCAGTGTACTCACTCCAGCTGTATCGCTCCATTAGTAAACAGATACAATTCACTACTGCACTGGTGGACAAAACAATTCCTACCATCAACAGCAGTTGCAGCCATGACAACTGAAGAGCGTAATACGCCCTCTACCTGTTTAAATAATCCTCATAGGAAAAAATGGTATTAAGGAAAAATATTTGTTTTGGTGTCCCCTACAACCTCCCAGAGTTTGTCGGTTTAAATAATTTTCACTCTGTATAGTTTTAAGAGCAAGCATGAAGGTACCATATAAAATTCACGTCGCAAAAGTAGAGAAAAAATAATAAACGAAAGAGAAGAAAGTTTTAAACTCAGACATGTTACTGCACATCCTCGGATTAGTGCCCGGAACTCAGGTTCATGGTCGAAGAAGTGCCCGGAAAGCAAATAAGCAATCAGACTGTTCGTCGTGTACTGTGGTCGCATAACACAGCTCTACAAAAAGATCGTTGCCCTGAATATCTCAGCAAATTTCTATGTTTTCAAGTGCACAGTATACGAATATATTCATGAAAGTGCTGAATGTGCTCTAGTTTTTTTATGATTTTTGAGTATCTTATATCTTAAACAGTAAACGGCTTGTCACTAATAAAATGTATGTTTACAGTCATGATTTGATTTCTGCGCATTTTTCTTCGCGTACACAAACATCACGTGATCCCCACTCTCACACCCCTCACTCGCACATCGGCCGTGATCTCAGTTATTTGACAAAATTAAAGTACTCACGACGTGCATCTGGATATGATAAAACAATTCGTCAAAGCGTTGGACAAGGAAGGAAAATGTTTCAAATAAATTTGTAGAAAATTTCCTAAGCTCAGTATGTAAAAGTTAAAAGGCGGAATATTTGATGGTCCTCAAATTCGGCAATTGATGAAAGATGCAAATTGTATCAAAGTTATGACTGTTCCGGAAAGTGAAGCTTGGAAGGGTTTTGTATTGGTGGTAGAGAATTTCCTAAGGAACTATAAAGCACTAAATTATAAAGAAATTGTGAAAAACATGTTGATAAACTTCAAGATTCTGGGAGCAAATATGAGTATAAAGTTACACTTTCTCCACAGTCACATTTTTATTGATATTTAAATTAGGACTGGAAGTAAATATCAGTAAAACTAAATATATGGTCACACGTAGAAATACATTATATAATAGAAATGGACAGCTAATGACAAATGAGGGAAATTTTGAGGAAGTGGATCAATTCAAATACCTAGGAACAATAATCACAAATAGGAATGAGATGCACAAAGAAATTAAACATAGGCTCAATTCTGGAAATGCGTGCTATTATGCATTGCAGAGACTCTTGATGTCCCAACTCGTTTCAAAAAACGTTAAACTGAAAATATATAAAACTATTATTCTACCAGTTATACTATATGGGTGCGAAACATGGACTCTTACTTTAAGGGAGGAAAGGAGATTACAAGTATTTGAGAATAAAGTACTTAGGAAAATTTTTGGACCAAAGAGAGATGAACAGACAGGTGAATGGAGAAGACTACATAACAATGAACTACATGGTCTTTATAGGAAGTCAGATATAATAAGAACAGTTAATTCTCGTAGACTGCGATGGGCAGGACATGTCGCACGTAAGGGGAATGAAAGACTTGCATGGAAGCTTCTTCTAGGAAAGCCAGAGGGAAAACGCCCAGTTGGTAAAACCGAGAATGAGGTGGGAGAATAACATTAACTATGATTTGTGGGAAGTAGATTATACACGGAATGATTGGAAAACATTAGCTCAGGATAGGGATATATGGAGAGCTTATGTCCGCGCGGCCATGAACCTATGGGTTCGATAGTGCCAGTAAGTAAGTACACAGTCACCTGGATAGATTTCCGGATAATTTAGGAAAAATTATAGTGACGAACAGTGAGTGCCCTGTCACAAGGATCTAAAAGTAATGGAGTAAAGGTATCAGGGTAGATGGGACCGTCACATGATGACAGATTACTGCTGGTCTTTAAAAATAGATTACCCCCTAAAAAATTATAGAAGAAAATCTTATAAAAGGCGTTTCACTTAAGTATAACATGGGTTTTCGATATTTTTCTTTCTATTTACGTCAGTGCATACTCATTTTTCAAAAAAATAATTCACGTTATAAATATATATGTTCTATTTTTTTCATATTTTCAGATTTTTGTAGGGTAAAATGAAAATAAATATTTTAATTAACCAGAGCAAATCTTCCAAAATCATTGATAGTTTCATGAATTGTGAGGATAAATATATCCGAAATTAATCTTATATCAAGGGCAACAAAACCACTGTTGACCAGAGTAATCAGAAATAAAAATCACATTTCGGAAGATAGAGCATTTACTTTATATCACAAAATCTCAGCTGTGTGAACAAGAATGTTACTAACTGTTTAGCTAACCTACCCAAATTGTAATCCAACCTACCTAAATATACCGAAACAATTCACGTAAAATAAAAAATGACTACGTAGAACATAGTGACTAAGTATGTCGTCATACAAACTTACTGCCGCATCTAATCTATAGCATTCCAGAGAGTTTACAACCTGTGGCGTATAGTTCGCAACCTGTGATCCGTTGTGCATTTAGATTCCAGACATTTCACTGACAAAAGCCAATAAAATTTCCTAATTGCATTCTAAATAATTTAAAACTTGTAATTAAATTTCATATAATGTAGAACAAACTCAGCTAAATATAAATAATGTAATTTTAACAATTCATTTAGCGGTCCCTGTTCGCCGGGAACACGCCAGTTTGCTACCAGAGTGTCACAGACCCCTTCGTATATAGAACAGCAATGTGCAATACATGAAAACTACTTCAAAAATTGTAAGGTAAAATAAATCCAACAACAGCCCTTAGGAAACCCTTCAGATAGCAGAACGTAATGGTTCCACTTTAATATATAATCGGTACGACATATTATCCGGGGTTTAAGCCCTGTTCGAAGGCCGTTTTTATTTCAGAACAAACTCATAGTACTCATTTAGGTTAGAGGCTGAGTTGAACCCTGGACTATGGCGCCACCAGAAAGTTTGGGCCAGTTTAAAAATCCTGACCCCATCTGGGCTTGAACCTACGACCATACTGTCTTTAGATTTAGAATAGATTTATTTACCTTGGTGGAGTTAAGGCCATGTTACAAATAAATACAAAAAATTACAATAATAGTCAAACTAAACAATTAATTATCTGTCAAATTGAATAATAATGAAAATAATGTCCAATAATACAATAAAATTAAATATAATTAAAATTAAATTAATGATAGAATGAATACAGAAAGGAATAACAGATCGAATCTACTATACATAAAAAGAAAACAAAGAAAAAAATACAAAGAAAGTAATAAACTATAATGAATTAATCTATCGCTTATTATACAAGGCATTAGGTAAATATATTAACAAATCTTAAAACCATTTTTATTAAATAATGAAAAAACAAATTATTAATTTTTTAAAAAGTAATATTAGTGAGTTGTTTCTGTTAGTAATTTTATTTTCAATTTGTTTCTGAAAGATGGTAAAGTTTGGCAGTCTCTGACATAGGGTGGAAGGGAATTCCATGTTCTAGCAAGAGAAATTGTAAAATATTTCGAGTAATAGGCAGTGTGATGAGGAGGGATATAAAGGACACTGTGCTCAAGGGATCGGGTATCTAATTTATGTGTATCAGAGAGTCTAGTGAAGCGGTGTGATAAATAATAAGGTAATGATGTGTGTAATATGTTATAGAGAAGGCATAGGGAATGGATGGTTCTACGATCTTGTAGATGAAGCCATGACAATTGTTCCAGGGATGGTGTAACCTGATCAAATCTGCGTATACCACAAATAAAACGTATGCAAGAATTATGAACACGTTGAAGTCTTTGGGTAAGAACAGTATTTAAGTCAGTAGGTCTTTAAGAACTAGCCTACGGCGTGCCTCCTTAAAATAAATTTGCCAACAGCACGTGGTATTCCCATGTGATCACCAATCCAAATACTAACCACAGCCTATGTTGCTTAACTCCAGTGATCAGACGAGAACCACTATTTTCAACATGGTATGGCCATTAACTTAAATAAATATAAAAAATAATCAGATCTTTTTAATTACCTTGAAATTGCAGTTTTGCCCTCTGTGTAGCAGCTTGACTTATTGTTAAAACACAACCAAACAAAAGAAACACAGAAATAATCTGCCACATGTTTGCCTTTAAAATTTGGCTATTCTTAAAAAAACACGTGGCAGTTACGTCACTGTCTTCGTTTCATTGTCACCAATCACATGTTTACACGTTATCTAACACGAAAAATTGTTCAATTCACTCATAAAACAACTGAAAATCAGTTAACTTATGACGCAATATCTATATTCATTTATTTTCACTGCAATTTGATGATTGTTCAGTTCAGTAGCTATAAAAACGCAGTAGGATAAATACAGACTTTGATTATCACGATGATGACGTAGAAAGGGTCAACAAGATGATATTTACGTGTATTTGTAGTCTGCTACGCCCTTCAGTTTGGGGTTACTACCCCGAGCTTCACGAGACACTGAGGGGTTGTGAACATTGGAGACTGTAAAGAGGTTCTAAGCGCATGCGCAGTACGACCGTTCAATTGGACACCTGCGTGTTTTGATTATCCAGCCAATATGCCGAGATTTTTTTTACAATATGCATTGCTGTCAACTCATTTTGTTTGTATATTGGAATAAACGTTTACAATACATGCATAGCGTTTTTACGTTGTATTTTGCTTTTTTGTAGAGTTTGTAGGAGGAAAAATACAGCGTGTCACCAAGTTGTCCCACATTGGACGATACATTTGTAACCAGATTGAGTGCCACTTTGTGAATGACGATTTATAACGGCTGGCCGATGTGTTTTGGGTTCGATGAATCGGTTATTGCCTCAACTCGCTCTAGAGGGGAGTTTTGTCTTTTTCTGGGAGAAGAATATGAAGAATAACTAACTCACTGGCACTATCGAACCCGTAGGTTCATGTCCACGCGGACATAAACTCTCCAAACATCCCTATCCTGAACTAATGTTTTCCAATTAACCCTTGCACAATCAACACATCAAATCACGGTTAATGCCATTCTCCTATCTCATTCTTGGCCTAACAACTGGGCGTTTTCCCTCTGGAAGCTTCCGTGCCCCTCTTTCATTCCCCATTCGTGCCACTGCCATCACACTCTACTATACTTAACTGTTCTTATTACATCTGATTTCCTATAAAGATCATGTAGCTCACTGTTATGTAGTCTTCTCCATTCGCCTGTCTGTTCATCTTTCTTTGATCCTAAAAGTTTCCTAAGAACTAAATTCTCAAATACTCATAATTGTTTTTCCTCCCTTAAAATAAGAGTCTATGTTTCGTATCCATATAATATAACTGGAAGAATAACAGTTTAGACGTAAAAATGGAAGAATATAAATACTTTATTCTTTTTAATCTTCAAGCTGTATTTCCGTGTTAGTCACACATTTTGTTAAGTGAATAATAATACTGGATCTACATTATAAGATGTAATCGCTCGAGCGCGGTTTTTTAAGTGGGCTATGCGACTTACTTCAGCGGGTGGCACACGCATCCGGTTTGGCCTTCACGGTATGTGGGTCCAGATATTCAGCTTTAAGTTATCAAGATGATGAGACCGATTTCGCTGGTGCTTCGCATTTTTTAGTGTAAAATTATTTAATGCGTACTATTACACATTACAAAGACTCTTGTCCTCTCAATTTCTCTCAAAAAACTTTAAACTGAAAATATATAAAACTGTTATTCTCCCAGTTATATTATACGGATGCGAAACATGGACTCTTACTTCAAAGGAGGAAAAAAATTACGAATGTTTGATAATAAAGTTCGTAGGAACATTTTTGGACCAAAGAGAGATGAGTGCAGAAGACTACCTATCAGGGAGCTACATGATCTTTATGGGAAAACAGATGTAATAACAGTTACGTGTCGTAGACTGCGATGGGTAGGACATAGGATACGAATTGGGAACGAAAGAGAGGCTTGGAAACTCCTTGTAGGAAAATTAGAGGAAAAGCACACACTAGGTAGGCCAAGAATGAGGTGTAAGATGAGTAGACTATACAGAAAATGATTTGAAAATATTTGCTCAGGATAGGGATGTATGGAGAGCTTATACCTGCGCGGCCACGAACCCAAGGTTTCGATAGTGCCAGTGAGTTGGTTAGTTATTATTAATCAACCATATCCATCCATCCATAGTAATTCTGCCCGAGGGCAGGTCCTTCACTGCAATCATAGCATTTTCATGCTATGATTGCAGCTTTACTGGGTAATTGTAGGTGTGGTAGCTTCCCGTTGTTTTCGACACCGGTGAAGGATGATGATGATGGTCATATGATTTCGGGGACCTTTTGGGCGTTAAACGTTTCCTGACATTTGTCTTACAGGTGAGGAAAAACCCCGATAAAAACCTCACCCAGAAAAACTGCCCCGACCGGGGATCGAACCCGGGCCCGCTGCGTGACAAGCCAGCACGCTACCTCGAGACCACAGCGGTGGACGGAGACAGCATAACAGTGAGCTACATGGCCTTTACAAGAAACCAGATATAATAAGTGCAGTTAAGTCTCGTAGACTGCGATGGCCAGGACATATAGCACGAATGGGGAATGGTTTTTGGAAACTCCTTGTAGAAAAACCAGAAGGAAAGAGCCTAGGAGGTAGGCCAAGAATGAGCTGGTATAAGAACATTAACCATGATTTGAAGGAAGTATAGGGTGAATCATAAATGTGGCTATGCGTTTGATCGCGTTTGTAATGAAAATATTACCATTACAAGAAATATGAAATTACCGTTGGAAAGGCAATTATTCAAATTAAAACAATGGAATAAAACAAAACAGTGTAGAACTTGAGTCATTAGTCAAAATAGCGTTGAATGTGCAACAGCAAATTACAATTGCTGCATGGGCAATAACGTATGCTAATGATCATGAGGCCGCAAGACGGGCAAGACATGAGTTTAACGTAGCATTGCAGCCGTCGACTGTGGGGAAGTGGAGAAAACGACTGCTGGAAATGGGAAGGATGCAGAAAATCAAACCTCCTGGAAGGCCTCGCATTAGCACGGATACAGAAACAACGAAGAGAATTGTGGAGGCGTTCGACGCTAGCCCACAAAAATCAACCCGCCAAGCTGCACGTGAGCAGTGATTTGTTTTGTTGTGTTCTATTGTAATTTGAAGAATACCCTTTCCAATGATAACATCATATTTCATTTAATAATATTTTTGTCACAAAATGCGATCAAACGTATAGCCATATTTCTGAATCACTCTGTAAATTATGCAGAAAATTATGGAAAACATTTACTCAGGATAGGGATGTATGGAAGTTGATGTCCTCGCGGCTATGAATCTACGGGTTCGATAGTGCTAGTGAGTTAGTTAGTTATTATTTATCAACCATAAGGATCGGAAATTAACCAGGACACAATTTACCTAGCCTCTGTAATACGTAGCACGCTATAACATACATGTCAGGTAATTTGCAGTACAATAGCCAAAATTCGTTATTGGGACACCCTGTAGAATACAGCGTAGGTAAGTTTTTTTTCGTGGGTTTGCAACACGTGTTTGATTTAGCTACGCCAAGTCACTGTTAATTTTCACGGCTTCCTAGATTCTGTTAGCTTTTTATACGGTGCTTTTAAATGTATGAATATATTATTTAACATCTTCTGATTGTATTTTATTTATTCAATGAGTACAAGTACATTTTTTTTCCTTGCGAAATCTTTGTTCAGCGACCGAGAAGCAACATTTCATTAAAACATACAGAATTATTAAGCATATATTTGACATTATCAAAGAAACTTGACGCAGCGTTAAAAATACTTCCTCTCTGTTCCATGTTCATTTCTCGCATAACGGTGGCTACTCGACACGGATCCAGTGGCGTGTTACATTCCATTCTATAGTAATTCTGCCCGAGAGCAGGTCTTTCACTACAATCATAGCATTTTCATGCTATGCTTTGCAGCTTTACTGGGGAATTATAGGTGTGGTAGCTTCCCGTTGCTTTCCACACCGGTGAAGGATAATGATGACTACATTTAACTCATGCCTCAAATGGGAGTCAATGACGAATCACATTTCAATGATTTTTTATTTACAACCAATCACAGACGTGTTTCGCCTAGAATTTACCAATTAAAGTTTATCATAATAAAAAATGCACCTCCTTTTTAACATTCTGAATAGGTCATAGCATTATTTTGCAGTGACTGACTAAGAAATACGGCTACCAGATTGTATATATAGTGCATGAATGTCAACACATAGTGCATGCGGGAGTTAATATAAAAACATCTCTAGCATTTGATTATACCACACACAAAAAAAAGAAACCACTGTTTGCACTTTCTTAAACGAATTATTTTCCAGGAAATCACGTTCCAGAAAAATTTAATTGACATATTTACATCATAGGACATCAGACATTAATTAATACCTAAAACGTTGGTTATAAATTTATCCACTAGGGTGCATTCTTACAACATTGCGATCCTTTGGCAATAAATAATATGATCTGGTTGCAGTGATAAACAAAAGAAGCAAATGAAGCGTACAAATCGTCTCTCATTTGTTTTCAAACATCGCCGTTTACATTTTATATAAATAAATATTTTAAAATAACTATAGTTAAATAATGATTTGTGAGTAAACAGCTTAATTTTATTCGTTAAATAGTCCTGACAAATACCACTCTTGATTTCCAAATTCTCTCCTCACGTCGTGAGTCGTGAATTTATCGATAATTTGGAAATCACTCGTGGCATTACTTACGATAATGATAAGGATGATGATGATGAATCGTTGGGCCATAAGCTTCCTGACATTTGTCTTACAGGTGAGGAAAAACTCCGAAAAAACCTCGCCCAGGGAATCGAACACGGGCCCGCTGCGTGATAAGGCAGCACGCTACCTCGAGACCAAAGCGGTGAAATAGCATGTCTATAGACTTTCTAATTAGTACTTTACTTCAAGAGCTCTTCTTCTTCTTCCTCTTCTTCTTCATCGTCCAAGGATTAATCCTATTGGCTCGTTCCGGTTTCATGAAGCTGGATTCAGAATTTCAGAATGGGTGTTGCATTCATCCACAAGTTAGAGTGCTTCAATTGCGTTAGGTTAGCTTTTAGGTAGGTCTTACACAGGTTAGAGTACATGATTTGCGTCAGGTTAGCTTTTAGGTTCGTTAAATATCGTGTATATGTTGGCTGCATCCCGTGATTCCATGTGTAAACCGCTTCGCGTTTGTTGGCGCATGCGCATGGTGTATGATTTTTCGTGTTACATATTGCAAAGAATTTCCCTTATTTATTTATATTTAGGTATTTAAAATGTCATACTTTTTACGCGTAAATTGACGTTACTACATCATGGTCCAGGGATTAAGCCTGTTGGCTCGTTCCGGTTTCATGAAAGCTAGAATTGTTAAAATTGTTCAGACCATTTTCTGTGTGGGCGACCAACATCTCTCCTTCCGTGCGGTTTATAATTTAGCAATAATTTTTTTAATCTTCCTTCTCGCATTCTATCAATATGAGCTTTCCAGTCGTTCCTATATTTAATTATTCGGTCTGTAAGTTTGAAAATATTTAGTTCCTTTTCTTATATCTTCATTTCTTTTCTTATCCAGCAGAGTATATCCTGCTATATTTCTTAAAAATCACAGTCATATCAGCTGCTTCCAATCTTTGTGCTTGTCTTTTAGTGATCGTCCAACATTCTGATCCATACATCAATACAGGAACAGCCATTACTTTATAAAATTTAATTTTTGTTTCTTTTCTTGTGTTTTTAAGGGTTCTTTTAATAGTGCCACACATTAGATTAAATTTATTTATTTTGTCATTAATATCTTCAATTTTAACATATGATAAATTGAAACCTAGATATTTAAAACTGTTCACCGGATCTAAAATTGTATTATCAATTACTATTTTTGGTCTTAAGGTATCATGTCCTTTAAATGCTAAAATATTAGTACTATTCTTTGAAATTTTTAAAATTGTAATGGGCACTTATTTTTTCCAAATTAAAAATAGCTCTTTGTAGATCATCTTCTGAACTGGGAATCACTACTTGATCATCAGCAAATTATATTGTATCCAACAGTTTGTTATTTATATTTGAAGAGAAAAATTTTCGCCTAGACCGGGACCCTTGGCTTTCCCGGCCAAGTGCTCTACCAACTGAGCTACCGAGGCGAGTCGCGATCTAGACGCAAATTTTTCTCTTATGTACGTTGTAATTCCCTCGCGCCAAATTCTTGAAACCATAGCTTCTATCTTTGCAAATGGCATCTTCTTAGTTAAGAAGACATTTATTGGGAATTTAACACTACTTTATATAGCCAGTTGGGCTTCTATTGACGAGTTTATTATTAATTTAACACTTCTCATTGAAGGATAAATTATATTTGAAGAGAACAATTTTCGCAAGAGAATTACAACGTACATAAGAGAAAAATTTGCGTCTAGATCGCAACTCGCCTCGGTAGCTCAGTTGGTAGAGCACTTGGCCCGGAAAGGCAAGGGTCCCGGGTTCGGGTCCCGGTCTGGGCGAGAATTTTTCTCTTCAAATATAATTTATCCTTCAATGAGAAGTGTTAAATTAATAATAAAATCGTCAGTTTGTTATTTATTTGAAAATGTTTATTTAAATTAATCTGCCAATTGAAGATAACTTCATCTATACATGAATTACAAAGAAAAGGTGATAAAAGACACCCTTGTCTGACACCACGTTATTATAAAGAACATAATTTATTTCGCAAAATGTGTGAGTTTTGAAGTACAGTGTACGATCCTGTATGCAGTTACCTTACGAACGTATCAAGATTCAAGCTGACGTTCGCTTCCTATTGGGAGTCAGCCGACTGGAAACTCTCTGATTGGCTCGCACCAGTCCATTGTTACTTTATTTATAGCAAGACTTGTGGCATCTCAGCGGAATAAATAAATACTTCAACTGTTTCCCCACATTCTATATTTAAATAAAATCAATAAATAGGATTATCAGAAACAAGACAAAGATATAAAGCAAATATAAATGTTCTAATCCTCAACACATGCATTCAGAATACTAACTTATTTAACTATACAGGGTGCTTCAGAATAAGTATTACAAACTTCTAGTGGTTGTAGAGGGGACTTAGTAAAGTAAAGTAAAGTGGTCCCACAACAGCCCTCATGAGGCCCTTGGGGTAGTAGGAGGTTAGGGCACTTTATGTCAGCTGGGTTGTCAGCCCTGCGTGACGGCCGCCTTTACCCCCAGAACAAGCTTCTGGTACTCATTTTCGTTAGAGGCTGAGTCGACCCCAGGGCCATAGTGCCGCCAGAAGGTTTGGGTCAGTTTAAAAATCCTGACCCCAACGGGACTTGAACCCTCGACCTTCCGGCTTGTAGCGCAGTGCCTTAACCACTACGCTACGGCATAGAATAAGTATTACAAACTTCTAGTGGTTGTAGAGGGGACTTAGTAGAAGACGTTTTTATAAGGAACCTGTGTCCGGAAACGTACAGTTTTGATGTAAAATAGGTTTGAATATCGAAGCACAATGGGCTGATATCCTGTCTTGTGTTTCAGAATAAGTACTACAGACTTCTAGGTGTAGTATTATCGCCTCACTATGATGGTTGTCCTTTATATAAAAGCGGGTGTAGCGACAATGATTAAAAACTAACTTACTGGCACTATCGAAACCATAGGTTCATGGCCGCGAAAACATAAACTCTCCATATATCCCTATCCTGAGCCAATGTTTTCCAATCATTCCCTGTATAATCTACTTACCTCAAATCATAGTCGATGTGCTTCTCCCACCTCATTTTTGGTCTACCAACTGGGCGTTTTCCCTCTGCTTTTCTACAAGAGGCTTCCATGCAAGTCTTTCATTCCCCATCCGTGCCACATGTCCTGCCCACCGCAGTCTACGAGACTTAACTGTTCTTATTATATCTGGCTTCCTATAAAGACCATGTAATTCACTGTTATGCAGTCTTCTCCATTCACCTGTCTGTTCATCTCTCTTTGGACCAAAAATTGTCCTAAGAACTTCATTCTCAAATACTCGTAATGTCCTTTCCTCCCTTAAAGTAAGAGTCCATGTTTCGCACCCATATAATATAACTGGTAGAATAACAGTTTTATATATTTTCAGTTTAACGTTTTTTGAAAGGAGTTGGGACATCAAAAGTCTCTGCAATGTATAATAGCACGCATTTCCAGAATTGAGTCTATGTTTAATTTCTTTGTGCATCTCATTTCTGTTTGTGATTATTGTTCCTAGGTATTTGAATTCAGCCACTTCCTCAAAATTTCCCTCATTTGTCTTTAGCTGTCCATTTCCATTATATAATGTATTCTTATGTGTGACCATATACTTAGTTTTATTGATATTTACTTCCAGTCCCAATTTCTTAGTGTTACTGAATAGTGTGTGCGTGTTGTCCTTTAGTATCTCCTCGCTATCGACCAATAGTACTACATCATCAGCATAAACTAACAGCTTATTAATACCATTGAGTTGTAAGCCTTCTTCATCCTGTACAGATTAAATGGCATGCTCTAGTACAAAATTAAATAGTAGAGGAGATAGTGCTTCAACCCATTCTGGATTTCAAAAGTATCCAAAAAGTGTTTGCCTACACGCACCTTATTCTTTGTGCCATTTAGACACATTCGTATAAACATCTCCCTCTTAATTGAATCATATGCCTTTTTGAAGTCTACATATAGTTGATATACAGTACCATTATATTCCCATTTATTTTCTAAAATCTGCCTTAAGCTAAAAATCTGATCTGTTGTAGACCTGTTTCTTCTAAATCCACATTGATGATCTCCTAGAATCTCATCAACATA
The DNA here is from genome assembly GCA_030220185.1 of Diploptera punctata. NCBI lineage: Eukaryota > Metazoa > Arthropoda > Insecta > Blattodea > Blaberidae > Diploptera > Diploptera punctata. The sequence continues at coordinate 586,591 of JASPKZ010007399.1, forward strand.
GGGAGTAAGTCTGCTTATTATTATAGTGGCGGTAGTCGGCATCTTTATATTTAATTATATATAACCGCGGGAAAACAAAACAGCTCGCTGGACAACCATTATAGTGAGGTTATAATACTACACCTGTCGAGTCGGAGGAAGATCTTCTTGCACGAATTTTGGCGGCAACAGAAACTATTTAGCACACACCAGGTCTTGCGTGGCGTGTGTATGAAAACATGCGTCGCAGATAACTCTGTGCAATGAACAACAGCATCGCCACGTGGAACCACACTTGTAATACAACCCCTACAAGTCTGTAATACTTCTGCTAAACTTTGGATATAACAATTTCTTCTTCTTGTAAGCCCATGTTTTCCCTTGACAGAGATTTAGGCGTTCTCCCCCTAGAGGGAAGAATTTGAACCATACTAATTTAGTTACATTTGTTTTCTTATATATGTCATTTGAGTGGACCGTGGTCAGCGTTCCGCCTCATACTGACATCTAGGAAACCAAGATAGTACTAGGATGGGAAAATTCGGTAAATTTTGCTTAGAGGCCTTTTCATTCAGGCTTAAGGATCTTTTACGAGCCTGAAAATCTTCAGACTCGGGACCCACGGCTTAAAGTCCCTCCCGGAGGAATTGCTCCTTGGATTTTTGCATCCTAAAAAATCCATTGACCCTGGCCGGGTTTGAACCCGCGATCTTCGGGACCAGAGGCAAGGAGCATAACCACTAGTCCACCGCGGCCGATTATAACAATTTCTTATAAACATATTTGAGAATTTATTGCGAAGGTTGGTATAACCAATTTCAAACATATGTTCGCCATCTAGCGGAAGTTTCTTTAAGCATTCGCACATGCACACTATGATCTTTTAGCCGCCATCTAGCGAAGCTTCCTTAAGCGTTTGCGCATGCGCACTATGTTCTGTAGAATTTAGAAAAATCAACGGTCGAGCTAATTTAAACTTTTAAAAAAATCGGTTTGTATTCTCACTGTTTAGAATTTAATATAAAATTATATATTTTTTAGGTCCGTCTCATCAACCGTTGAAACATGAAGTTACTGTAGGCCTTTCGGAACTAGTCCCATCATCAGATTAAAAGTACGTCTGCAACAACTGGCCTCGAATGTAAGACTGGCTGGTCCGTTATAACTTTAAAAAGTGGGTTTGAAGTACTGGGTGTGTTCTCGTTTAATAGCAGGTCATTGTTAGTATGTTTAAATATTTCCAATTCCTACAGTACGTTGATTCTATTGGGATCTTTGAAGACGAGATTCATATATTAGGAAAATGTAACAATTTGGAATATTGGAGGCGTCAGTTATTACCGGAAGGATTTCTAAACTCAAATCGTGAAAGATTGGCATGCTACGAGTTATTGGCAAGCCCACAAAATTGAATAAACTTGGGTAGATTTATGGACAAAACGCGGAAAATACGAACAACACTCATTCATGAATAAATAAATATGTTACAAACTGCAATACCATTAATTCTTAATAATTCTACATAACTAAGTTAATGTATAATGTAATTGTACTGTTATCTAATTGTAATATTACTGTTTTATTTTTGTTTTAAGTATATTATTACCAAACATCAACTTATTGTAACGGACTGTCAACAGCACGTACGGCTTACTGCCCGTGCGACCCATATTTGTAAATAACATTTTATGTATCTTACTTTTAGTCTAATAAAGTCCTTATGTAATAATAAAAGTCCTATTTGGGTTATTATTACACGCTTTATATTAGCTTGACCTGTATCTATGTAACTGAATCTTTTAACGCGATTTTCACCCACTTAAAATCATTGGATCGACTTGAAACTTTGCATACTTGTAAAAGACCCGTGACAATATAATAATTTCATATTTTGTTTTTAAAATCAAGGCCAGAATCATCAGAAAATAAAAAAAAGTGTATTTGTATCTATGTAACGGAATTTTTTAATACGATTTTCACCCACTTAGAAACATTGGATCGACTTGAAACTTTGTATACGTGTAAAGGACCCGTGACAATACAATAATTCCATATGTGTTTTCAAAAATCCTGGCCAGAATCACCAGAAAATAAAAAAATAGTGTATTTGTATCTATGTAACGGAATTTTTTAACGCGAGTTTCACCCACTTAGAAACATTGGATCGACTTGAAACTTTGCATACTTGTAAAAGACCCGTGACAATATAATAATTTCATATTTTGTTTTTAAAATCAAGGCCAGAATCATCAGAAAATAAAAAAAGTGTATTTGTATCTATGTAACGGAATTTTTTAATACGATTTTCACCCACTTAGAAACATTGGATCGACTTGAAAACTTTGTATACGTGTAAAGGACCCGTGACAATACAATAATTCCATATGTGTTTTCAAAAATCCTGGCCAGAATCACCAGAAAATAAAAAAATAGTGTATTTGTATCTATGTAACGGAATTTTTTAACGCGAGTTTCACCCACTTAGAAACATTGGATCGACTTGAAACTTTGCATACTTGTAAAAGACCCGTGACAAAATAATAATTTCATATTTTGTTTTTAAAATCAAGGCCAGAATCATCAGAAAATAAAAAAAAGTGTATTTGTATCTATGTAACGGAATTTTTTAATACGATTTTCACCCACTTAGAAACATTGGATCGACTTGAAACTTTGTATACGTGTAAAGGACCCGTGACAATACAATAATTCCATATGTGTTTTCAAAAATCCTGGCCAGAATCACCAGAAAATAAAAAAATAGTGTATTTGTATCTATGTAACGGAATTTTTTAACGCGAGTTTCACCCACTTAGAAACATTGGATCGACTTGAAACTTTGCATACTTGTAAAAGACCCGTGACAATATAATAATTTCATATTTTGTTTTTAAAATCAAGGCCAGAATCATCAGAAAATAAAAAAAAGTGTATTTGTATCTATGTAACGGAATTTTTTAATACGATTTTCACCCACTTAGAAACATTGGATCGACTTGAAACTTTGTATACGTGTAAAGGACCCGTGACAATACAATAATTCCATATGTGTTTTCAAAAATCCTGGCCAGAATCACCAGAAAATAAAAAAATAGTGTATTTGTATCTATGTAACGGAATTTTTTAACGCGAGTTTCACCCACTTAGAAACATTGGATCGACTTGAAACTTTGCATACTTGTAAAAGACCCGTGACAATATAATAATTTCATATTTTGTTTTTAAAATCAAGGCCAGAATCATCAGAAAATAAAAAATAGTGTATTTGTATCTATGTAACGGAATTTTTTAACGCGAGTTTCACCCACTTAGAAACATTGGATCGACTTGAATCTTTGTGTACTTGTAAAGGACCCGTGACAATACAATAATTTCGTATTTTGTTTCTAGAATCCTGGCCAGAATCATCAGAAAATAAAAAAAAAATGAAAACTGGTATAATAGGTTGCGGACTTGTCGACTTTTTAGTCAATCGTTGTAAGAGCTCAGTTGGTAGAGCGGTACGCTCTAGTGATATATAATCTCTGTAATCCATACGTCGCAGGTTCAAATCCGGCTGGGAAGTTTTTTTAGAAGAGTATTACTTTCACCTCATACTACAATAGAATTGAATTTAAAGATATTTACATTTTTATCTTATTCTGTAAAATATTAAAACTAAAAAATAAATAATAGTTTTAAAAAACTAAAACAACTCGCTTTATTATAAAACCGAACTAAAAAAATGAAAAATAATTTTAATTTCCAACATGCTTGGGATAAATAATTTCACCATCAAAAGCGTGGGGTGCTTTTTATGATTTTTACATTTTCTTCTTAGAGACTTTACTTTTACCAATATCTGTTTATTATCAAATATATTAATCGATAAAGAGCACCCCACGCTTTTGATGGTAAAATTATTTATCCCAAGCGGGTTGGAAATTAAAATTATTTTTGTCATAACAGTTACTGTATTATTGTCCAGCGTGCGGTGTCCTGCCTGAATTAAATGTTTTGCAAAGCTTGATTTCTCTCTTGCTTAAATAAAATACTTGAAATGTTCTTTATATCTGATGTTAAAAATTCTCCTGGCTCTTCCGATATAAAATTTGTTATTTGTTACAGTCTTTGCACTTAGTTTACATACGCCTTTGTTATTGAATTTGTTATTATCTTCAATGCAACTATTGATTATGTTCTTTAATTTGTTATTAGTTTTAAATGCTATTTTTATGTTTTTGTCACCCATTTTTATTGTGTTAGTCAATTTCGACGTTTCTTTCCCGGGGGTGTTTTAATGTTTTCGTCAGGTTCCCTTTCGAGTTTTTACACGCTTTATATTAGCTTGACCTGTATCTATCTATCTATGTAACGGAATCTTTCAACGCGATTTTCACCCACTTAGAAACATTGGATCGACTTGAAACTTTGTATACTTGTAGAGGACCCGTGGCAATACAATAATTTCATATTTATTTTCTAAAATCCTGGCCAGAATCAAGAAAATAAAAAAAAATTAAAACTGGTATAATAGGTTACGGACTTGTCGAGTTTTTAGTCAATCGTTGTAAGAGCTCAGTTGGTAGAGCAGTGAACTCTTAGCGGTATATAATTTCAGTAATCCATACGTCGCTGGTTCAAATGCGGCTGGGAGGGTTTTTTTATAGAAGAGTATTACTTTTAGCTCATAATACAATAGTATCGAATTTAAAGATATTTACATTTTTATCTTATTCTGTAAAATATTAAAACTAAAAAATAAAAAATAAATAATAGTTTTAAAAAAACTAAAAGATCACGCTTTATTAGAAAACTAAAAAATGAAAAATAATTGTAATGTCCAGTACGCTTGGGATAAAATAAAGTGGTCAACAAAAAAATCATCTCCAACACATATAGAATAAAATTAGAGTTATCAACAAAAAGAAAATAATTTTACCATCAAACGCGTGGGGTGATTTTTATGATTTTTACATTTTCTTCTTAGAGAGCTTACTTTTACCAATATCTGTTTATTATCAAATATATTAATTTATATAGAGCACCCCACGCTTTTGATGGTAAAATTATTTTCTTTTTGTTGATAACTCTAATTTTATTCTATATGTGTTGGAGATGATTTTTTTGTTGACCACTTTATTTTATCCCAAGCGTACTGGAAATTAAAATTATTTTTCATTTTTTAGTTTTCTAATAAAGCGTGTTCTTTTAGTTTTTTTAAAACTATTATTTATTTTTTTACTAACTTCTTATAATATTATAATGATATTGTGAAAAGAAAAATTAATGTCTAAACCAGTAATCGAACCGTGGACCTCTAGTTCTCCAGACTAGTGTGCAACCCACTACACCATTCCACACCTGGCACAAATACCAACAATTATTTCCACATATACAAATCTATAATTCTCGTTTCGTCCGCTGTCCGGTAGATTCCTGGTTCACACATTAATTTTTCTTTTCACAATATCATTATAATATGATACATTATTGGAACTGTGTTAAAATAACAGTATTGGAAAATGTTAAATAACATCGTTTACTGCTTATAAAAGTGGTGGTGTAAAATTCTCAAATATAGATACTTCTAAATGAATCCGGCCGTCGGATGGCAGTGTCACCTACCTGACAGCGGACGAAACCAGAATTATAGATTTGTATATGTGGAAAGAATTGTTATTGTTTGTGCCAGGTGTAGAATGGTGTAGTGGGCTGCACACTAGTCTCGAGAACTAGAAGTCTAGGGTTCGATTCCTGGTTCAGACATTAATTTTTCTTCTCACAATATCATTATAATATTATAATATGATCCATTATTGGAACTGTGTTAAAATAACAGTATTGGAAAATGTTAAATACTAATTTTTTATCCGTTAGTATTTGCCATATGTTTAATATATAATCATCATCATCATCCAGGGATTAAGCCTGTTGGCTCGTTCCGGTTTCATGAAAGCTACAATAGTTAAAATTGTTCAGACCATCTCCTGTGTGGGCGACCAACATTTCTCCTTCCGTGCGGTTTATAATTTAGCAATAATTTTGGAAATCTTCCTTCTGGCATTCTATCAATATGTTCTTTCCAGTCGTTCCTATATTTAATTATTCGGTCTGTAAGTTTGAAAATATTTAGTTCCTTTCTTATATCTTCATTTCTTTTCTTATCCAGCAGAGTATATCCTGCTATATTTCTTAAAAATAGCATCTCAGCTGCTTCCAATCTTTGTTATTTTCTTTTAGTGATCGTCCAGCATTCTGATCCATGCATCAATATAGGGACAGTCATTACTTTATACAATTTAATCTTTGTTTCTTTACTTGTGTTTTTAAGGGTTCTTTTAATAGTGCCACACATTAGATTAAATTTATTTATTTTGTCATTAATATCTTTAATTTTAACATATGATAAATTGAAACCTAGATATTTATAACTGTTCACCTGCTCTAAAATTTTATTATCAATTACTATTTTTGCTCTTAAGGTATCATGTCCTTTAAATGCTAAAATGTTAGTTTTATTCTTTGAAATTTTTTAATTGTAATTGGCACTTATATTTTTTCCAAATTAAAAATAGCTCTTTGTAGATCATCTTCTGAACTGGAAATCACTACTTGATCATCAGAAAATAATATTGTATCCAACAGTTTATTATTTATTTTAAAATGTTTATTTAAATTAATCTGCCACTTTAACATAACTTCATCTATATATAAATTAAAATATATATGTTTAATATAATTCAGTTTTCTAATGTAATTGTTTTTATTTAGAGAAAGTGTTTAAAATTCTGTTTATCAAACAATTGAATGTACTTATTTTTGTTGGAATGGGGTCTAGAATATTTGTTGATGGTCAGTGTATTACTTGTGGGTTACGATAAATGCTAATATACGGACATGAGTTCTGTGCTAAACGTAATTGGCTTGGTCCCCCGGTAAGTCCTCAAAATCTGTAATGGGAATTTAGTTATGCCCTGTATAATGTATGTGTATGTGTTTGTTTGTGCTGGTTGAGTGGAAGACAGTGGCTTATATATAAACTTACCTCTAGCAGAATAAACAAATATTATTATTATTATTATCATCCTGTCAGAAGTAAAATTGTACTGGACAATAAAATTTTGGAGCAGGTGAATAATTTTACATATCTAGGATGCAATATCTCATATGAAGAAGAAAAGGATGTAAATGCAAAAATATCTAAATTTTTAAGAATTTTAGGGTTAATAAATTATATCTTCAAGCCACAGTTAGTCCAAAAGCATTCAAGACTGAAAGTGTATAAAACACTGGCTCTTCCAACTCTTTTGTATGGTAGCGAAGTATGGACGTTGAAACAGGAGGATATACAGAGACTTAGATCTGCTGAAATGAGATATCTTCGGAGGACTGCAGGATACACACTACTAGATCACAAAAAAAATGAAGACATCTTACACGAATTGCACATGGAATCTTTAGAAAACAAAATTTCTGATTATAAGTCAAGATGGATACAACATGTTCACCGAATGGAAGATCACAGGATACCCAAACTAATGTTAAGATATCAACCTGCAGGAAGAAGAAGACCAGGACGTCCACTCAAAAGACTTTTGGATGGTGTTTCTCTTGAGGCCGAAACAGGTCAACAAATGACCTAAATTCGTGAATGTACTATGATGATGATGATGATGATTATTATTATCAACAGAATAAATAAAGGTAGAGCAATAACAGCAATGATGAATGGAGTCTTATGGAACAGACATATAACCAGGAAAAATAAGTTACAAATATATAATTCAATAATGATAAGTACTGCCACATATGGAGCTGAAGTTTGGAAATTCAACAAAAACTTAGAACAAAAACTTATGTTGATGGAAATGGATTTCTTGGGGAGAGCAGCAAGATGTTCAAAATTAGACAAAATAAGAAATACTGTCATAAGACAGTAAATGGTTATTCAATAGTAGATTATATACGGTATAAGCAATTAAATTGGTATGGGCACGTACGACGAATGCAAGAAGAAAGATTACCCAGGAAAACATTGGAATGGTGTCCACCTGGAAGAAGGAGGAGAGGAAGACCTCGAAACCCGTGGATAGAGGAAATAAGAATTGGAATGAGAGCAAGAGGACTGGAGGACATGGATTGGATGGAGAGAGACGACTGGAGAAGAAAAATAAAACTTTAGGCACAGAAAGATGTGTAAACATTGAAATTATGTATATAAATAAATAAATAAATATTAATATTATTATTATTATTATTATTATTATTATTATTATTATTCCTTCTTCTTTGCTTCTGTCAGTACGATTATGTCCTGCTTCAAATCCTCCATCTGTTTAAGGACCTCCTCCATTTTATTCCTTATGCATTGTACGTTCCATGTTCCAATTAGCAGAGTTCGTTCCCGTAGCTTGATTCGTCTTCCTTTTAATCTGACCGGCTTATCTCTATTAGGTTTTTTAGCATTGCAGTTTTTTTTTCTGATGGGAGGGAGCTGGCCTACCGCATCAACCCCCAACCTGGAGGACCAGGGACTTTTTCAGGTGTCCTCCTGGAGTCAGGGAATATGTTTATACATGAAGGAAAAACATCTACAACCAGGAGATTGGATGGACCGACAGAATTGGCTATTAGGAATCGGACGATTTCAAAGACATTAATCGACCGATGATCTATCTATCTATCTATTATTATTGTTATTATCATTATTATTATCATTATCATTATCGTTGTTATTATTATTATTGTTATTGTCATTGTCACTGTCACCATCATTATCACTATCATGATTATCATGATTATTGTTATTGTCATGATTATTGTTATTATTACTACTATTATTTTTATTATTATCATTATTATTATTGTCATTATTATTATTATTATTATATGCCTCTTCCATTTACAAGTTCCCCACCTCTGGTTTAAGCAAAATTCAATGAAATGAAAGCCAAACAACTGATGGAAATACAATATACAAACATGATATATCCATGTCTGATCGTATTCTGTGCACCTTCACGAGTTTTTTTTATTTAAATTATGAAACTATACTCAACTATTGTTCAATAACATTAGTGCCATGCGATAACTGCGAGTCACGTCACCTGAAATTGTTTACATTTGTTTCCATAGCAACAGTTAAATAATGGCATGATTCTTTTTGTTACACGCTTTATATTAGCTTGACCTGTATCTATCTATCTATCTATCTATCTATCTATCTATCTATCTATCTATCTATCTATCTATCTATGTAACGGAATCTTTCAACGCGATTTTCACCCACTTAAAATCATTGGATCGACTTGAAACTTTGTATACTTGTAGAGGACCCGTGACAATACAATAATTTCATATTTATTTTCTAAAATCCTGGCCATAATCATCAGAAAATCAAAAAAAGTGTTTTGTATCAATGTAACGGAATCTTTCAACGCGATTTTCACCCACTTAAAATCATTGGATCGACTTGAAACTTTGTATACTTGTAGAGGACCCGTGACAATACAACAATTTCATATGTATATTCTAAAATCCTGGCCATAATCATCAGAAAATCAAAAAAAGTGTTTTTGTATCAATGTAACGGAATCTTTCAACGCGATTTTCACCCACTTAGAAACATTGGATCGACTTGAAACTTTGTATACTTGTAGAGGACCCGTGACAATACAACAATTTCATATGTATTTTCTAAAATCCTGGCCATAATCATCAGAAAATAAAAAAAAAAGTGTTTTTGTATCAATGTAACGGAATCTTTCAACGCGATTTTCCACCCACTTAAAATCATTGGATCGACTTGAAACTTTGTATACTTGTAGAGGACCCGTGACAATACAACAATTTCATATGCATTTTCTAAAATCCTGGCCATAATCATCAGAAAATAAAAAAAAGTGTTTTTGTATCAATGTAACGGAATCTTTCAACGCGATTTTCATCCACTTAGAAACATTAGATCGACTTGAAACTTTGTATACTTGCAGAGGACCCGTGACAATACAATAATTTCATATTTTGTTTCTAAAATCCTGGCCAGTAATCATCCGAAAATCAAACAACTGAAAACCTGGTATAATAGGTTGCGGACTTGTCGACTTTTTCGTCAATCGTTGTAAGAGTTCAGTTGGTAGGGCAGTGAACTCTTAGTGGTAGGTACTTTCAGAAAATCCATACGTCCGCTGGTACAAATCCGGGCTGGAGGGGTTTTGTTATAGAAGAGTAGTAACTTTAAGCTCATAATACAATAGTAATCGAATTTAAAGATAGTTAACATTTTTACATTTTTATCTTATTCTCTAAAATATTAAAACTAAAAAATAAAAAATAAATAATAGTTTTAAAAAACTAAAAGAACACGCTTTATTAGAAAACTAAAAAATGAAAAATAATTTTAATTCCCAATACGCTTGGGATAAAATAAAGTCAACAAAAAAATCATCTCCAACACATATAGAATAAAATTAGAGTTATCAACAAAAAGAAAATAATTTTACCATCAAAAGCGTGGGGTGCTTTTTATGATTTTTACATTTTCTTCTTAGAGAGCTTACTTTTACCAATATCTGTTTATTATCAAATATATTAATTGATATAGAGCACCCCACGCTTTTGATGGTAAAATTATTTTCTTTTTGTTGATAACTCTAATTTTATTCTATATGTGTTGGAGATGATTTTTTTGTTCACGACTTTATTTTATCCCAAGCGTATTGGAAATTAAAATTATTTTTCATTTTTTAGTTTTCTAATAAAGCGTGTTCTTTTAGTTTTTTAAAACTATTATTTATTTTTAATTTAATTTAGTTATACTTGATAAACCAACGAAATAGGAAGCAAGAAAATTGTTATTTTGATAATGTATGGAATGCCTGAACTCTAGTTCAGCTCTGGAAATCACAAAACTGTCGTCGTGTAGGTAAATGTTTTCCGGAATCTTTATTCCAACAACCATCTGACAAGGGACCTTAATCAATGATAATCGACTTCACATGTTGCATGCTTATGATGCTAAATTGTGAGTGATATAAATGGTTTGTTGTAAACTTGAATTATAGTTACGGTGCTAATATCACTAAGAAATATATGGAAAACTAAAATACATTTGTAATTATTAAAAAAATTCTCTGTTTCAGTTGTTATTATCTCTACACTATGATCCACATAAAAGTTTACGATTTTAATGAGATATAAATCCCCTTTCAATTGTAGTAATTTTTTGGGGATTATATTTCACTCTACAATTTAAAAAAATAAAATAGAATACTGTAAACAGACAATTTATTGTTGCATTATATCAATGATTACTTGAGAGAAATATGTATGTTGATTTTTCCAAAAAATTGAGATGAGCTGAAAGTAACCTAAAATCGTCATATTTACCATGTTAAATATATATTACTCATTACTTACACAGTGTAGCTAATTTATCATAAAAAAATCGCTAACAAACATGTGAATTCTAGGTCAATTTTGTACCTGTTTCGGCCTCAAAAGAAAGATCATCCTAAACTATTTTGAGTGGACGTGATAGTCTTCTTCTTCCTGCAGTTTGATAGCTTGCTTGGGCATCCTGTGATCCTCCATTCGAAGAACACGTTGCATCCATCTTGACTTATAATCACAAATATTGTTTCCTAAAGGATCCATGTATAATATTCTGCTAATATTTCTTCTCTTTTTTATGATCTAGTAGTGTGTATTCTGCATTCTTTGTATATCCTTCTGTTTCAATGACCGTACTTCGCTATCATACAAAAGAGTTGGAAGAGCCAGTGTTTTGTACACTTTTAGTCTTGAATGTTTTTGGATTAACTGTGATTTGAAGATAGAATTTATTAACCTTAAAAATCCTAAAGAGAAATTTGATATTTTTGCATTTACATCGCTTTCTTCTTCATATGAGATATGGCATCCTAGATATGTAAAATTATTCACCTGCTCCAAAATTAGTACTTACCTAGTACTTACTGTGTTTATGTTGCGTGTTTTGTTTTGTGCAGAAAATCTCCGATGCTTTAAAATAATCAATTGATCTCTGGATGTCATTGGGTATATGCATCTTCTGAATTCAGCTGATCTATTCAATTCTTGATCGGTTTGCCCATATTTTTTCTTCGTTCTATCTTGTGGTTCGAGATCCTTTGCGGAATCTCAAAGAGTTCAGTCTGCGAATTTAATACCGGTGCCGATAATCGTCAAAACAGAAGGTGGTCGCCGAAGAAATCATTAGAAATAATTGCACCAATTGAGTCAGGAGGCAGGCTGTTCATATGTCACATGTCATAGAGGTGCAACGAAACTGGGATATAATCTGTCACATAAAGGCGATGGATTGATGGGTGGATGGATGTTTGTAGATGGGAGACATTTACTTTGATGGAACTCCTTCAGTAACGCTTTAATTCTGAACAAATTTCACAGTTTTTCTCGTATTAAATCATACGTTTAACTCATAAAATTGTAAACATTTATATGGACTGCAAAATAATTATGACACTTAAATAAAACAAATGTTCTGTTTTCAGATGTTGAACAACAAATTACTGAAATTGTTATCAGTGCTTTTATGGATTCTGTTACAAATTCAACTTTGCAGAACTTATCTTCAGCAACAATTTTCTGACAATAATTCCAGTTCAATATTCATGGACGCCATTTCTTACATCAGTGACAATTACCTTCCTAAAAATTTACCTTTAATAGTGCTGACAGTGGATATAATCAATCAAACAAAGTTACCTTACAAATTCATTCTAAATCAGTCAAGTAACAGTTTGTTACCAATGTCATTTGAAGATGGACAGAGATTAATGCTGACTTACGGAGTTAACAAAACCCTGGATAATATAACAGAGAATAAACCTGGATCGGCGATCCTGTTTCTAAACTATGAAGACTCAAAGAAGCAAACATATCTTCTGGAAGTCATGCTGGACTTAATGAAAAAGGGATCTTGGAATCCGAGAGCAAGATATGTTATTGTTAGCACAGCTGTTCTCAGTAATGAAAGCCTGAGAAATGATTTTGTCAATTTAATTCTAAGTATTGCTTCAAACAGATTTATTTATAACATTGTTGTGCTGATACCTAAGACGAATAGTGAAAGTAATGTCATTGAAGCTTTGGATATCTACACTTGGTTTCCATATACTTCAGAGCAACAGTGTGGTAAACATGTAAGTCAGGCAGTGATGCTAAAAAGTTTCTTAAGTTCTCGTAAACTCCTCAATAATACCAACTTATTTCCTTCAAAAGATTCAAGCAATTATAACAAATGTCACGTAACATTCAACGTCAGACAACGGCCACCGTTAACTATCAGAAGTAACACTGCTATCGTTGACTATTACGAAGGCTTAGAAATCAGGATACTTCAAACAGTTTCACAATTAATTAACTTCAAAATAGTTTACATAGAAAGTTTAAATGAAGCTGAAGCATTTTTTGGAAAGGATTGGATTAATCCAGAAAGAATAAGCAGTTATGATACAACGTGGACTCATTACAAAGATGCCATTACTTGCTTCGTTCCACGTGAAAGGGAAGTTCCACGATGGGAAAGTATTTTTAAAGTGTTTGTTCCAATCATTTGGACATTTCTTGTCTTATCCTATGTCACAACTAGCTTAACATTTTGGTTAATTGGAAATTGTTGCAGAGAACATAGGAAGGAACATAAGAGTTACACCGGCATTGTAGGAATTCTGATGAACTCTTTGAGTATATTACTGAGTGTATCTGTATTTGTAAAACCAAGATCTGCAATTGGGCAAATATTTTTCATAACTTGGGTTATGTTTTGCCTGGTAATAAGTAGCGCCTATCAGTCGTTCCTGATTGGATATCTGACCAATCCGGGATATCTACCTTCAATACAAAACTTGAACGATTTGGTAGATTCTGGGATTAATTTCGGAGTTACCAAAGGCTCGGTAGATATTCTGAAAGATATAATGTCAAATCCGGATATAGAACATATCTTGTCTTCATATTCACCATGTCACTCTCAAAATCTGACGCACTGTCTCGATCGCATGTCTTACGTCAACGACTTCGCTCTGCTGGCAGGTAGAGCTCGAACAGAATTCATGGCCTATGTCAACTACACACACAATGGGAAGACTCTGTTTGTGTCATTTCATGATAACCTTATAGAAGGGTATATGTCGTTTATCTTTCAAAAAGGACACTTGTTGTTGGAACGTTTTAGCATGACAATAATGCGTTTACAAAGTGCTGGGATTATTGACAGATGGATTGTTGAACTTAGACTTAAGTATGGAAAATGGTTCAACAAGGAACTAAGTGAGAAAGACTTCAATGTTCTTTCCATGTCTCACGTGCAAGGAGCGTTCTACCTACTACTGCTTGGAATTATTTTGTCGACTGTTTGTTTTCTTTTAGAAGTTTTCACTAGTTACTGTAATAAGTGTAGATGAGATAGTACATATGTCCATAGAATATTCGACTATTCTATGCCACCAGTGAATATTAGATCGGAAAACAAGTGACGTTTAGTGTTGTATTGGCCAATGTGTTAACACATGTTCCCGCTACCAAGCTCGCACATATATAAGGGGATTCTATTCTAATAGTCCTCTACATTAGTGAGCAAGTTAGGATGATACAATGGGTCAGTTAGTGTTAGTTTGGGCAAGTTGGGCTGCGAAAATGGGAAGATTCATTTAGCGTTTACTTGTTTGTTAGCAGTTTTATGATAACTTAGCTACACTGTCAGAGCAATGGCTAATACACATTTTACATTCCAAATATGATGATTTTAGGTTAATTTGAGCCAACTTGTCACTTTATTTAAAGGGGTTTTTCATATTTTCTGGAGAAAAAATCAACATGTGTATCTCTCTCAGGCCATTATTCACTTACTGTGTTTTTCCGTTTTTAATTGTATTTACATCGATTGCATAGAATCTCCTAATGTTCTTCTTCTTACATTAAACATTCCTCAACCTTTGTTTGTCTTTTTCCATTCTCTTAAATTCCCTGAAACCGTTTCCTTTAAATGAGGGGAGAGAAATGCCTTGCGAACTGTTATGAACAGCACTGGCTGCCATTCTCCTTTACCTTGTCAATGTTGGCGAGCTTACCCAGCCTGGTTTCAATACTTCAAATTTATTTTCATTGCTACTTTTGGATTTGAGTGCCGAAACATGAGTTGAAACTTTTATCAACGCCTTTATTATTATTATTATTATTATTATTATTATTGTTATTATTATTAGTAGTATTATTATTATTGTTATTGTTAATATTATTATTAATCTTATTATTATCATCATTATTATTATAATTATCAGTATTACTATTATTATTATTATTATTATTATTATTATTATTATTACTACTATTATTATTGTAATTATTATTAATATTATAATTATCATTATCACTATTATTATTATTACTATTATTATTATCATTATTATTATTATTATTATTATTATATATAAATTATCATTATTATTATTATTATTACTATTATTGTTATTATTATTATTATTATTATTATTATTATTATTATTATTATTATTATTATTATTATTATCAACATTATGAGATTTGGAATAGGAAGAGACAGAAAAGTGGAGAAGGGAAATAAAAATTTGAAAAGCTTTGGGGACATCAAAATGTTTTATTACATTGTAAAACTATTTAAAAATATGTTATTATTACTATTATTATTATTGTTATTATTATTATTATTATTATTATTGTTGTTGTTGTTCTTGCTGTTATTGTTGTATTGATCTTTGATATCCTTCTATAATTAAAATGTTAGTCGTTTTGTACAAGTGCATTTATTGTGGTGGTTTTGGGGCTGTTCAACCATTTGCTCTTTTTGCTGCATCCTGTATACCATCCATATACCCTTCCTTCGATCTTCGTATATCACTTTTTCCTTCTGTCCTTGCTTCAAGTATATTATTAGCTTTTCTCTCTTCTTCCTTTCTCACTGCATGTCCGAACTTTCTAAATTGTCCCCTTATTTTTTTTTTACTCGAAATTTTATAAGTATCTGAAAAAACGAGTCTTACTGTAAGCGAGGTGACAAGATTACGAATATTTGGGAATAAACTTCTTAGTAACATTTCTGAACCACGTAAACGAACAGACAGGTAAATGAATACGTAATAGTTTTAAAAAAACTAAAACAACGCGCTTTATTAGAAAACCGAACTGAAAAATGAAAAATAATTTTAATTTCCAAAACGTTTGGGATAAAATTAAAGTGGTCAAAAAAATCATCTCCAACACATCTAGAATAAAACTAGATTTATCTACAAAAAAAATAATTTTACCCATCAAAAGCGTGGGGTGCTTTTTATGTTTTTTACATTTTCTTCTTAGAGACTTTACTTTTACCAATATCTGTTTATTATCAAATATATTAATTGCTATAGAGCACCCCACGCTTTTGACGATAAAATTATATATTTTTTTTTGTATATAACTCTAGATTTATTCTAGATGTGTTTGGAGATGATTTTCTTGTTGGCCACTTTAATTTTATTCCAAGCATGTTGGAAATTAAAATTATTTTTCATTTTTTAGTTTTTTAAAACTATTATTTATTATGGTATATGTATCTACCATTTACAAGTTCCCCACCTATGCACAGTGAGTCAGAAAAAAATCTAGCTGAAAAAATATTTTCACTCACTCTCATCAATTTATTCTTTCTTTCGCTCTAATATAATTGCCATATGACTGTTCTTCACTTATCTGCAAAGGAGGGTACAATTCTGAAGTTCATAAAGACAATATAAACATCGGAAGTTGCCGATAGTTACGAACTCATCTGGTCCACATCCCAGTTGTGTTATCGTTGTGTTCAAGTTCTGTGAGCTTTGCTTCTTATTCTGTATGGAGACTTCACCTCAAAGTTTGTAATTTGTATTGATATATTTAACGTTTTTTTTTGTATAACCAGATATTATGTTAAATACACGTGAAATCATACCTTCCAAATGCTAAAACATTCTCAATTATCTTATTTTAAATTGAGCTATAAAGATATCAGTTCTGAACAGTAGCACAAATTTTACTTATAATATAGAGCGATTTATGTACTTTAGTTTCCGGATAATAACATGTGTGCAGAATATTGCGTTTTTTAATTAGCTTTCTCATTACATGAGGCGGCTAGCAACTGAGGTCTACCGCCACACGCAGAGAATTGTTTGATTTAATATGGAAAAAAGTGTTCGATAGAGGCAATAAGTTATCATTTATTTTAAAAAATTAGGGTTAGGGATGTGTTAGGAGAATGTTTTAAATTATATTAAAAAAACAATTTTTTTAAAGGCGATTTTCTCAAACGTAGGAAGTTGTGCGCGAGAAAAAAATTCTACTAAAATATTCTGATTTGCAAGAAGTTAATGTTACCTTTCCCGTTATTAAGAATTAATTTAGAAGAATGACAGTCGTTGGAAAATCATGTCCCACCTGCTTATGGAATTGGAGGACCCAAAATATCTTTGAAGAGGCTAGAATAATAAAACAAAAGTTCACATAAGCAGGAATTCTCTTGCGATGAAATTGTTCTTGCAACACAAATATCACTTCGCTCATAGGTCTATGGTAAACGGGGTACTGGTGATGTTTTATGGAAATTACTCAATAAACCCCAGATATATCTTCAAAATAATAAGAGACATTACAAATCACCAAGCTCCACTCCCCTATCTTATATGTCGGACGAAGCATTGTCCTTTTTTTACAATCAAATATCAAAACGCCAATATATTAACATGAGACTAGGTGCTAAAAAAAGAGAAGGGTGATATTTACGCAACCTATATTGCTACTAGGGAGACAAATTCGTTATGCTACATTTCCCAAGACCATATTAGTGACAGATATTTCACCAGAAATAAGACTATAATTTTTTTAGTTCTTGTCCAACCTCTTCGAAAGATATTTTGGTCTTACAATTCTATAGGCAGATAGAACAGTCTTACAATTCTATAGGCAGATAGAACAGAATTTTCCAACAACTGTCATTGTTCTAAATTCTTAATAATGGGAAAGTTAACACTCACTTCTAGCCAATCTGAATATTTCAGTAGAAATCTATTTTTTCTCTAGTAAAACTTCCTATGTTTTACAAAATCAGTATTAAAAAAATGTTTTTAAAATTATATTTTAAAACATTCTCCGAACATCCCCTAACTCTAATTTATTCATAGATGATTGCCTCTATCGAACAATTTTCTTCATAATTAAACAGTTCTCTGCGCGCGACGGTACACCTCAACTGCGGTTGCCTCCTGTAATAAAAAAGAAAATACAAAAAAACGCAATAATTTGCACACATGTTATTATGCGGAAATTAAAGTCCATAAATCACTATATATTTTCACTGAAATGTGTACTACTGTTCGTAACTGTTTTTTCCTAGCTCAATTTAAAGTAAGATGATTGCGTAACTGCTTTAGTGTTTTGAAGGTATGATTCCACGTGAATTTAACACAATATCTGGTTGTATAAAAAAGTGTTAAAATATATCAATGAAAAGCACAAACCATAACGTAAAGTATCCATATAAAATAAAGAAGAATAACTCACTGAACTCTAATACAAAATTATTTATTTCAACAGCTCGGAACACATCAGGGATGCGGACCAGATGAGTTCTTAACTATCGGCAACTTCCGATGTTTATATTGTCTACATAAATATTAGAATTCTACCCCTCCTTTGCAGATAAGTGAAGTATATTCATCTGGCAATCATATTAAAATGAAGAAAAATGAATTGATGAGAGAGGGTAAAATACTTGTTCCCGCTAGATTCTAAGTAAACTGCAAGAAAAGGAACGTCAACCTACTGGTGGAAATACAATGTACAAATAAGCTATATCCATATCTGATCGTATTCTGTGCACCCTTCAGAAGTTCTTTTTATGTAAATTATGAAACTATACTCAACTACTGTTCAATCATATTACTACCATGCGATAACTGCGAGTCACGTGACCTGAAAGTGTTTACATTTGTTTCCATAGCAACAGCTAAATAATGGCATGATTCATTTTGTGTTTAATCTAATTTAGTTATACTTGATAAAGCAACGAAATACAAAGCAAGAAATTTGTTTAATGATAATGTATGCAATGCCTAAGGTCTAGTTCAGCTCTGAAAATCACAAAACTGTCGTCGTGTAGTTAAATGTCTTCCGGAATCTTTATTTCAACAACCAACTGACAAGGGAACTTAATCATTGACCATCGTCTTCAAACATTACATGCTTATGATGCTGAATTCTGAGTGATATAAATGGTTTGTTCTAAATTAGAATTATAGTTATGGTACTAATATCACTAAAAATATATGGAAAACCATTTTTTTAATTATTTTAACTTTCTGTTTCAGTTGTTATAATCTCTACAGTATAATCCACATAAAAGTTTACGATTTTAATGAGATATAAATCCCCTTTCAATTGTAATACATTTTTGGGGATTCTATTTCAGTCTACAATTTTAAAAAAATGAATGAAATACTCTAAACAGACAATTAATTGTTGCATTATATGAATATTTACTTGAGAGAAATACATATGTTGATTTTTTCCAAAAAAAAAATTGAGACGATGAGCTGAAATTAAACTAAAACCATCAAATTTACAATGTTAAATGTGTATTACACATTGCTTATACAGTGTAGGTAACTAATTATAAAAACTCGCCAACAAACATGTGAAATCTAGGAAAACTTTTTACCGGTTTCGGTCTCAATAGAAAGATCACACAAAAGTATTTTGAGTGGACGTGTTGGTCTTCCCTTCCTGCAAGTGGATAGCTTAGCATTTGCTTGCGCATCCTGTGATCCTCCATTCGAAGAACATGTTGCATTCACCTTGCCTTAAAATCACAAATATTGTTTCCTAAAGGTTCCATGTGCAATATTCGTCTACTAATTTCTTCTTTTCTTCTTTTTTAAATGATCTAATAGCGTGTATTCTGCAGTCTTTGTATATCCTTCTGTTTCGATGACTATACTCCGTTATCATACAAAAGAGTTGGAACAGCCAGTGTTTTGTACACTTTTAGTCTTGAATGTTTTTGGATTAACTGTTACTTGAAAATAGAATTTATTAACCTTATTATCCTAAATAAAAATTTGATATTTTTGCATTTACATCGTTTTCTTCTTCATATGAGATATTGCATCCTAGATATGTAAAATTATTCACCTGCTCCAAAATTAGGTAGTTCCGGTATTGTTTTTGTGTAGAATATCTCCGATGTTTTAAAGTAATCAATTGATCTCTGGATGTTGTTGGGTAGATGCATCTCCTGAATTCAGCTGATCTATTCAATTCTTGATAGGTTTGCCCATATTTCTTCTTCGTTCTATCTTGTGGTTCGAGATCCTTTGCGGAATCTCAAAGAGTTGAGTCTGCGAATTTAATACCGGTGCCGACAATCGTCAAAATAGAAGCTGGTCGCCGAAGAAATCATTAGAAATAATTGCACCAATGTGCACATGTTATAGAGCTGCAAAGAAATTGGGATATAATCTATGGGTGGATGGATGTTTGTAGATGGGAGACATTTACTTTGATGGAACTCATTCAGTAACGCTTTAATTCTCAACATATTTCACAGTTTTTCGTATAAATCTAACGTTTAACTCACAAAATTGTAAACATTTATGTGGATTGCAAAATAATTATTACACGTAAATGAAACAAATGTTTTGTTTTCAGATGTTGAACAACAAATTACTGAAACTGTTATCAGTGCTTTTATGGATCCTGTTACAAATTCAATTTTGCAAAACTTCTCTTCACCACCAATTTTCTAACAATAATTCCAGTTCAATATTCCTGGACGCCATTTCTTACATCAGTAACAATTACCTTCCTAAAGATTTTCCTTTGGTAGTGCTGACAGTGGATATAATCAATCAAACAAAGTTACCTTACATATTCATTCTAAAATCAGCCATGTAACAGTTTATTACCAATGTTATTTGAAGATGGGCAGAGATTAATGCTGACTTACGGAGTTAACAAACCCCTGGATAATGTAATAGACAATAAACCAGGATCGGCGATCGTGTTTCTAAACTGTGAAGACTCAAAGAAGCAAATGTATCTTCTGGAAGTCATGCTGGACTTAATGAAAAAGGGATCTTGGAACCCGAGAGCAAAATATGTTATTGTTAGCACAGCTGTTCTCAGTAATGAAAGCTTGAGAAATGATTTTGTCAATTTAATTCTAAGTATTGCTTCAACCAGATTCATTTATAACATTGTTGTGCTGATACCTAAGCCGAATAGTGAAAGTAATGTCATTCAAACTTTAGATATCTACACTTGGTTTCCATATACTTCAGAGCAACAGTGTGGTAAACTTGTAAATCAGGGAGTGAGGCTGGACAGTTTCTTAAGTTCTGATGAACACAGTGGTCTCCTCAATAATGCCAACTTATTTCCTTCAAAAGATTCAAGCAATTAACAAATGTCAGGTTACTTTCTTCACCCACCAACGGCAACCGTTAACTATCAGAAGTAATGCTGATGCTCTTGACTACGAAGGCTTAGAAATCAGGATACTTCAAACAGTTTCAAAACTAATTAACTTCAAAATAGTTTACTTAGAAAGTTTAAATGAATCTGAATCATTTTTTGGATCGAAATGGATTAACAGAGAAAGAATCAGCAGTTATGATACAACGTGGACTCATTACAAAGATGCTATTGCTTGGTTCGTTCCACGTGAAAGGGAAGTTCCACGATGGAAAAGTATTATTAAAGTGTTTGTTCCAATCATTTGGACATTTCTTGTCTTATCCTATGTCACAACTAGCTTAACATTTTGGTTAATTGGAAACTGTTGCAGAGAACATAGGAAGGAACATAAGTGTTACTCAGGCATTGTAGGAATTCTGATGAACACTTTGAGGATATTACTGAGTTCGTCTGTCTACGTGCAACCAAGAGCTGGAATTGCGCAAATATTTTTCATAATTTGGGTTATATTTTGCCTGATAATAAGTAGCGCCTATCAGTCGTTCCTGATTGGATATCTAACTAATCCGGGATATCTACCTTCAATACAAAACACAAAAGATTTGCTAGATTCTGGAATTAATATCGGAATTTTTAAACGCAATATAGTTCTGTCGCTAGAAAAACTGCCAAATCCTGAAATAGAGCAAGTCTTGTCTTCATATTCACTATGTGACTCAGATAATATGACGCACTGTCTCGATCGCATGTCTTACGTCAACGACTTCGCTCTGCTGGGAGGTAGAGTTGGATTCGAATTCAAGGCCTATGTTAACTATACACACAATGGGAAGACTCTTTTTGTGCCATTTCATGAAAACCTTGTAGAAGGGCATTTGTCGTTTTTCTTTCAAAAAGGACACTTGTTGTTGGAACGTTTTAGCGTGACAATAATGCGTTTACAAAGTGCTGGGATGATTGACAGATGGGTTGTTGAAATTAGACTTAAGTATGGAAAATGGTTCAACAAGGACCTAGATGAGAAGGACTTCAATGTTCTTTCCATGTCTCACGTGCAAGGAGCGTTCTACCTACTACTGATTGGAATTATTTTGTCGACTGTTTCTTTTCTTTTAGAAGTTCTCACTAGTTACTGTAATAAGTGTAGATGAGATAGTACATATGTCCATAGAATATTCGACTATTCTATGCCACCAGTGAATATTAGATCGGAAAACAAGTGACTTTTAGTGTTGTGTTGGCCAATGTGTTAACACATGTTCCTGCTACCAAGCTTGCACATATATAAGGGGATTTTAACCCAACAGTCCACCTACATTAGTGAGCAAGTTAGGATGAGAAAATCGGTAAGTTAGTGTTGGTTTGGGCAAGTTGGGCTGCGAAAATGGGTGACTTAGTGTACACCAGATTCATTTAGCGTTTACTTGTTTGTTACCAGTTTTTATGATAAGTTGGCTACACTGTCAGAGCGATGGCCAATACACATTTTACATTGCAAATATGCTGATTTTAGGTTAATTTGAGCTTAACTTGTCACTTTATTCCAAGGGGGTTTCCATATTTTCTGGAGAAAAAATCAACATGTGTATCTCTCTCAGGTAATTTTTCACTAACTGTGTTTTTTCCGTTTTTAATTGTATTTACATCGATGGCATAGAATCCCCGAATGTTCTTCTTCTTACATTAAAAATTCCTCAACCTTTGTCTGTCTTTTTCCATTCTCTTAAATTCCCTGAAAACTTTTCCTTTAAATGAGGGTAGAGAAATGCCTTGCAAACTGTTATGAACAGCACTGTCTGCCATTCTCCTTTACCTACTCAATATTGGGGAGCTTACCCAGCCTAGTTTCAATACTTGAAATTTATTTGCATTGCTAATTTTGGATTTGAGTGCCGAAATATGAGTTGAAATTTTATCAACGCCTTTATTATTATTATTACTATTATTATTATTATTATTACTATTATTAATTTTATTATTATTACTATTATTATTGTTATTATTATTGTATTATTATTATTATTATTATTATTATTATTATTATTATTATTATTATTATTAGTATTATTATTATTATTAGTGGAAATTAAAAAATAGAATCGCACAAACAAAACAAGCAATAAATGTTTTAAACTCTGTTTGGTGGAGCAAAAATATTACAAAAAATAGAAAATTACAAATATATCAAACCATAATTCAGAACATTTTAACATATGGTGCTGAAGTCTGGCAAACTCCTACCAGGGTAATGAAAAGAATTTTAAGTACAGAAATTGATGTTATAAGAAGATCAGCTGGAAAATCTAGAATGGATAGAATACGAAATAAAGAAATAAGGGAAATTATGGGTGTACAAGAGGAGCCGGACATCATAGACATCATAGAAAAGAAAAGATTGCAGTGGTATGGTCATGTCAAACGAATGCCAGAGCAAATATTGCCAAAAATTGTTATGGAATGGATCCCAATGGAAAAGAGGAAGAGAGGAAGACCGAAGAAAACTTGGATAGAAGGGGTACAAGCAGCTATGAATATCAGAGGAATGGAGGAAGATCAATGGATGGATAGAGAGGAATGGCGTTTGGTTTCCGGAAGACGGCGGCAGCTGCCATGATACCGGATGATGACGATGATTATTATTATTATTATTATTATTATTATTATTATTATTATTATTATTATTATTATTATTATTATTATTATTATTATTATTATTATTATTATTATTATTATTATTATTATTATTATTATTATTATTATTATTATTATGAGAATCTGAATGGGAAGAGAGAGAAAAGTGGAGAAAGAAGAAAACTATTTGAAAAGCTTTGGGGACAGGAAGATGTTTTATTACATTGTAAACCTATTTATAAATATATTATAATTTGTATTATTATTGTTGTTGTTCTTGCTGTTATTGTTGTATTGATCTTTGATATACATCGATAATTATAATTTTAGTCGTTTTGTAGAAGTGAAATTATTGTGGTGTTTTTGGGGCTGTTCTACCATTTGCTGCTTTTGATGCATCCTGTATACCGTCCTCATACCCTTCCTTCGATCTTCGTCTATCACTTTTCCCTTCTGCCCTTGCTTCAATTATATTATTAGCTTTGCTCTCTTCTTCTTTTCTCACTACATGTCCGAACTTTCTAAATTGTCCCGTTATTTTTCACTCGAAATTTTATAAGTATCTGAAACACGGAGTCTTGCTTTAAGCGAGGAGACAAGATTACGAGTATTTGGGAATAAACTTCTTAGTAACATTTTTGAAACAAGAAAACGAATGGACAGGTGAATAAATAAGTAATAGTTTAAAAAACTAAAACAACGCGCTTTATTAGAAAACCGAACTAAAAAATGAAAAATGATTTTAATTTCCAACACGCTTGGGATAAAATTAAAGTGGTTAACAAAAAAAATCATCTCCAACACATCTAGAATAAAACTAGAGTTATCTACTCTTACTTACTTACTTACTTACTCACTGACAATATCGAACCCGTAGGTTCATGGCCGCGCTGACATAAGATCTCCATACATCCCTATCCTGAGCCAATGTTTTCCAATCATTCCCTGTATAATCTACTTCCCTCAAATCATAATTAATATTATTCTCCCAGCTCATTCTTGGTCTACCAACTGGGCGTTTTCCCTCTGGCTTTCCTACAAGAAGCTTCCATGCAAGTCTTTCATTCCCCATAGCGCAACATGTCCTGCCTATCGCAGTCTACGAGACTTAACTCTTCTCTTTATATCTGGCTTCCTATAAAGACCATGTAGTTCATTGTTAAGAAGTCTTCTCCATTCACCTGTTTGTTCATCTCTCTTTGGTCGAAAAATTTTTCTAAGTACCTTATTCTCAAATACTTGTAATATCGTTTCCTCCCTTAAAGTAAGAGTCCATGTTTCGCACCCATATAATATAACTGGTAGAATAATAGTTTTATATATTTTCAGTTTAACATTTTTTTTTAAAAAGTTGGGACATCAAGAGTCTCTGCAATGCATAATAGCACGCATTTCCAGAATTGAGCCTATGTTTAATTTCTTTGTGCATCTCATTCCTATTTGTGATTATTGTTCCTAGGTATTTGAATTCAGCCACTTCCTCAAAATTTCCCTCATTTGTCATTAGCTGTCCATTTCCATTATATAATTGTATTTCTGCGTGTTGCCATATATTTAGTTTTATTGATATTTACTTCCAGTCCTAAGTGCACCATTAGTAGTTTATATAATTACATTTTTATGTATCCACACATCAGCACGACAGAGATGCGTTCCTGGCATCTTGATGGTCAGATTTCACAATAGTTCTTTAATATCTGATTACAGAGTCCTAATTGAATACAATATCAAGAACCTGTCCATAAGTTAAACCTAATGTGCTGCTCATAATATAATATTTTATGAGATCAATATCAATAACTAACTAACTCACTGGTACTATCGAACCCGTAGGTTCATGGCCGCGCGGACATAAGCTCCCCATACATCCCTATTCTGAGCTAATGTTTTCCAATCATCCCCGGCATAATCTACTTCCCTCAAATCATTGTTAATGTTATTTTCCCACCTCATTTTTCGTCTACCAACTGGCCGTTTCCCTCTGGTTTTGCTACAAGAAACTTCCATGCACATCTTTCATTCTCCGTTCGTGCCTCATGTCCTGCCCATCGCAGTCTAAGAGACTAAACTGTTCTTATTATATCTGGTTCTTTATAAACACCATGAGTCGGCCGCGGTGGACTAGTGGTTATGCTCCTTGCCTCTGGTCCCGAGGGTCGCGGGTTTAAATCCGGCCGGGGTCGATGGATTTTTTAGGACAGAAAAATCCAAGGAGCAAGTCCTCCGGGAGGGACTTTAAGCCGTGGGTCCCGAGTCTGAAGATATTCAGGCTCGTAAAAAATCCTTAAGCCTGAATGAAAAGATATCAGAGATGAACTACAAATCTAGCCTATAATATAAACGAGAAAATACACACAAATAAACGTAATTGGTTTGAACATATACAAAGAATACCAAATTATCGTTTATCAAAACAGCTGCTTCATTATAGGCCTCTTGGCCGAAGAAATGTAGGAAGACCAAAACGTCGTTGGAAGGACGACCTGCGCCTGCGGCATGTAGTGCGCCGGGGAGCGGAACGGGCCAACAGGCCCATACCTTGAAGATGATGATGATGATGATGAAAAGGCCTCTAAGCAAAATTTACCGAATTTTCCCGTCCTAGTACTATCTTGGTTTCCTAGATGTCAGTATGAGGCGGAACGCTGACCACGGACCACTCAAAAAATAGTCTCTATACGAAAACAAGTGTAACTAAATTAGTATGGTTCAAATTCTGCCTGTAGGGGGAGAGCGCCTAAATCTCTGTAAAGGGAAAACATGGGCTTACAACTTCTATAAAGACCATGTAGTTCATTGTTATGTAGTCTTCTCCATTCACCTGTCTGTTCATCTCTCTTTGGTCCAAAAACTTTCCTAAGAACTTCATTCTCAAATATTCGTAATATCTCAATATCATCCCCCGTATAATCTACTAATTTCCTAAAATAAGGGAGGCACGCCACTGGATGTAAAATTGGTACTAACAAACGAACGCCTATATATGCAGGCCTTATATTATCACGGAGGCAATGTTTAGACAAATGAAAGCCGCCCAGATCGTGTACACAACGCCCCCCTTTGCCTTCCTTCACCTTGTCTGCTAAACATACACCACATGTAATGAATTATAATTTGTTACCACCAAATCAAAATGAAAATCCCTCGTAATTGTCAAATTTCCTCCCGATGCCACAATACATCGTCTATCTAAAAAAAATAAATGAACTCACTTCATGCCGCATTTTAGCTAATTCTGAAGGAATGGAGCTACTGAGGTTGTTTTAAAGTAAATATTTTTCTTTTTTTTTACATATTTTCATCGATTCTATCTAGTAGGCCTCAATACCGAAATTTAGATTTAGATTAGATTAGATTGTATGGGTGTGAAACTTGGGCTCCAGTGAAAAGACAGAAGGATAGAATACAGACGGCGGAGATGAAGTTTCTAAGACAAGTTAAAGGATGTACAAGACTTGATAGAATAAGAAATGAGGATATAAGAGAAGAATTGAAAGTACAGCCTTTATTGGATAAAGTCACGAATTACAGACAGAAATGGATTGATCACATGGATGCAATGAGTAAGGAGAGATATCCATTGTTAGCAAGAAATTATCAAGCAAGAGGAAGACGTGATGTTGGAAGACCTAGAAGACGTTGGGCTGATGCAATATGAAGTCGGCAATTGCCTAATCCCTGGAGTGATGATGATGATGATGATGATTAGATTTATTTAGATTTATGTGGCCTTCTCTTCCACTCACCAGGACAAACATATATTACATCAGAATATAACAATCTCAATTAACTCTAATATTAATTACTAAATAAAAATTTGATCAAAAAGATAATATCTATCATATTACGATCTATAATGCAACCAGTTAATGTTAGTTAAAATTAAGACTAAAACTAATAATAAAATGTATACAACCAAGACATGTTAAATTGTCCCTGTCGATTGTATATAAAAAACAAAGAAAAATAATGAGATATAGAAAACTAATTTTACGATTATACAATATTTAAAACAAAGCAAAAGAAAATATTTGTAAATCTTAATATTATTTTCATAAATAATTGAATTTATTAATTGTTAAAAGAATACTATCAGTGAGGTGTATAAGTTAGTTTGTTATTAAATAATTCTTTAGTTTGTTTTTGAAGGATGTTATAGTTTGACAGTCTCTGACATAGAACGGAAGGGAATTCCATGTTTTTGTAAGTGAAACCGTAAAAGATAATGAACCATATACAGTGTGATGAGGAGGTATATAAAGGACAATGTGCTGATGGGATCGAGTGGCAAGATTATGTGTGTCGGATAGTCTGGTGAAGCGGCGTGATAAATAATTAGGCGATGATGTGTGAAGTATTTTATAGAGAAGGGATAGGGAACTGACAGTTCTACGATCTCTTAGACGAAGTCACGATAATTGTTCCAGGGACGGTGTAATGGGATGGTGTAACATTTACGAATTTACGAACAATTAAAACGTGAGCAAGAATTATGAACACGTTGAAGTCTTTGAGTGAAAATAATATTTAAGTCTGTAAAAAGAGTGTCACAATAATCAAAATGGGGCATTGCAAGTGTTTCTAGTAACATTTTCCTAAGAGCGAATGGTAGACAATTTCTTACGCGATTTAATGAATGTATTATTGAGAAGACTGTTTTGCATGTATGGTTTATTTGTTTATTCCAATATAAGTTGTTGTCAATAAATACTTCCAGAATGTTCACTGTCTCGCTATAAGGGATTTGAACTCCATTTAGTGACACATGCGAGACAATGACAAAAAATACAGGCCTAAATAATGGAAATGGACAGTTAATGACAAACGAGGGATATTTTGAAGAAGTGGCTGAATTCAAATACCTAGGAACAATAATCACAAATAGGAATGAGATGCACAAAGAAACTAAACATAGGCTCAATTCTGGAAATGCGTGCTATTATGCATTGCAGAGACTCTTGTCGTCCCAACTTCTTTCAAAAAAC
This sequence comes from Diploptera punctata, assembly GCA_030220185.1. Classification (NCBI taxonomy): domain Eukaryota; kingdom Metazoa; phylum Arthropoda; class Insecta; order Blattodea; family Blaberidae; genus Diploptera; species Diploptera punctata. The sequence goes on from JASPKZ010007399.1 coordinate 615,675, forward strand.
GTTAAACTGAAAGTATATAAAACTATTATTCTCCCAGTTATATTATATGGATGCGAAACACGGACTCTTACTTTCAGGGAGAAGATAAAATTGACAAGTATTTGAGAATAAAGTTCTTGGACCGAAGAGAGGTTAACGAACAGGTGAATGGAGAAGACTGAATAACAATGAGCTGCACGGTCTTTATGGGAAGTCAAGTAGACTGCGATGGACAGGACAATTGGCACGAACGGGGGATCAAAGAGGGACGTGGAAATTCTTTGTAGGAATACCAGAATGAATGAACCCGGTAGTTGGGCCGAGAATTAATTGGGAGAATAACATTAACTCACCTCATGAATATAGTCTCATTTCATTCATCTGCCCCTGAGATGGTGCATCAGGCGTGTTCGACCGGCACCCTTATCGTTAACATACCTCTATATAAGGGGCATCATCTCATCTCATCTCATCCCTGAACCCGACCCTGAGTTGGACACGAGTTCAGGATATTTAATAACATTAATTTTGTACCAGAACATGCCATCAAATCTTTAGAGGATGAGGAAGGCTTACAACTCAATGGTATTAATAAGCTGTTAGTTTATGCTGATGATGTAGTACTACTGGCCGATAGCGAGGAGATACTAAAGGCCAACACGCACACACTATTGAGTAACACTAAGAAATTAGGACTGGAAGTAAATATCAGTAAAATTAAATGTATGGTCACAAGTAGAAATTCAGTATATAATGGAAATGGGCAGCTAATGACAAATGAGGGAAATTTTGAGGAAGTGGCTGAATTCAAATACCTAGGAACAATAATCACAAATAGGAATGAGATGCACAAAGAAATTATACATAGGCTCAATTCTGGAAATGCATGCTATTATGCATTGCAGAGACTTTTGATGTCCCAACTCCTTTCAAAAAACGTTAAGCTGAAAATATATAAAACTATTATTTTACCGGTTATATTATATGGGTGCGAAACATGGACTCTTACTCTAAGGGAGGAAAGGAGATTACGAGTATTTGAGAATAAAGTTCTTAGGAAAATTTTTGGACCAAAGAGAGATGAACAGACAGGTGAATGGAGAAGACTACATAACAATGAACTACATGGTCTTTATAGGAAGCCAGATATAATAAGAGCAGTTAAGTCTCGTAGACTGCGATGGGCAGGACATGTTGCACGTATGGGGAATGAGAGAGGTGAATGGAAGGTTCTTCTAGGAAAGCCAGAAGGAAAACGCCCAGTTGGTAGACCAAGAATGAGGTGGGAGAATAACATTAACTATGATTTGAGGGAAGTGGATTATACAGGGAATGATTGGAAACCATTGGCTCAGGATAGGGATGTATGGAGAGCTTATGTCCGCGCGGCCATGAACCTACGGGGTCGATAGTGCCAGTGAGTAAGTAAGTAAATAACCATGATTTGAGGAAAGCAGATTATTATACAAGTATGATTGGGAAAATTACCTCAGGATAGGGATGTATCGAGAGCTTATGTCCGCGCGGCCACGAGAGTGCAGTATGTATGTATGCTTCTAGAAATGGGCTGAGTTGATAAGAAACACACAGTGTATGACGCGCGCACGTCCCTCTGGGACAGACCGTGTGAAACCTTTGTTTCTTGCTCCCAGAACTTCACACACGTACAGTCTCTTACAAAAGTAAAAAAAACAACTCATCCTACAGAGATTACAGCTAGATGTCAGCATTGCAGCAGGCATTTGAAGCTATGTTAAACTACCTCAGCTGATACAGTAAAACCTGTCTATGAATGAACATGACGTTCCATACATATATTTCCGTCTTGGCAGTTTTCCTTCTTATAAAGGGTTCCCAAATTACAAGCTTCAATTTTCTCACGCAGTGTAAGGGTTTTACATGTACACTTTAATAATAATAATAATAATAATAATAATAACAATAATAACAATAATAATATTAAGTTGGTAAGAGGCACTCGAAAGAGCATTAAGTTATAAGTTTATGATTTGTCTTTTATGAGTTCGTTCAGTGATCCTGTCCATATTCTGCATTGTTTGTAATGGTATCGCTCACACTTTTGGTCGCATATCTTGCATTCACACGAATCACTCGGTTGGTGGAATTTTTTTATTTTTGCACATTTTGTGATGATATCCGTGTGTTGCTAAACCTATGATTCTGTGCCTTTGTGGTTGGTTACTTCCAGTCCACTCTCTGTTTACCATGGTATCTGAGGCGTAGAAATCTTCGTCGATCTCTTTTTCTCTCTGTTCCTTTTTTTCGATGACTTTCTTATATGGCTCCGTTGCTGGCAGTAGTATCCTTTGCCTCAGGTCCTCTAGGAAGAAGGTTTCTCTGGCTAGCATATAGGCCATTCTATTTCGTGTGTATTTGCTTGCACCTAATGCCTTTTTGATGAATCTTGGTTTTACTTTTTCTAACCTCTCCAAATCGCTGGTCGCTAGTTTCTCCCATATCAGTTCTATCCCGTACATGTACACTTTAAAGACATAGAAGGGAAAAGTCACGAAATTCAAATATTTAGGAATAGAAATTAATAGCAGCAACAGAATAACATATGAAATCCTCCATCAAGCAAATAATGCAAACAAAATATCGGGATGTTCAAACAATACTGTTTGGAAAAATAAAAATTTAAGAATAGATACAAAACTAAGAATTTACAAATCTGTCATAAGACCAGTTCAAACATATAGTTGTGAATGCCGAACAGAAACTAAAAAAAAAAACCAAATCAATGAAACCGAAATGAAAGTTTTAAGGAAAATCGTAGGAAATTTCGCAGCTCTGTTATTAGAGAAGAATATAAAATAGAACCTATAAACCTTTGGATAAATGACAGAAGATTAAATTGGAACGATCACATAGATAGAATGGAGAACAGTAGATTAGTGAAGAAAGTACGTGACTGGACACCTCAACAGGAAAAGGCCATTAGGAAGACCACAACTACGATGGAAGGACGTCACCATACCCCGGACCTGTAGTGAATGAACACGCAACAAGCTGCCAGCTATCATGCGTAGAGGAAAAAGAAGAAGAAGAAGAAGAAGAAGAACTTTAAAGACATAACGTATTGACTGAAATACAGACAAAATAGTACTGGTTTTTCCAGTGATAGCAAATTACATTTTCTTACACGCTTAACCCATATATTGGCAAAACACCACCACCACCACCACTATGTATTGGAAATTGTGTCACTTCTGAAACATTCATTTTCCCTCTATGTCTGTCAGGGAAACATCCATTTTTATGGAAGCGTCCTCGACCAACTATATGGGAATTGTTCGATGGTGAACAACAACTTCCGGCTATCTCTTGGGATTTCCAACCCTCTTTAGCCCTTGTGATTTAATTATTTCATCGTTGATATTTAATGATATATCCTCTGCCAACGTTAATTATTTCATCGTTGATATTTAATAATATATCCCCTGCCAACGATAACTAGCCGTAGTCCGGTATCAAAGGTCCAGTGGTTGGACACACCAATCCTGTTTTCAGTTTCTAGGTGAATTTATTTTCTATGACTATTTAACTCATGCCCCAAATGGGAGTCAATGACCAATCACGTTTGAATGATTTCTGTTTTACAACCAATCAGAGTCGTGTTTCACCAAATATTTATCAGTGTTATAATTACCATATTAAAGAAAGCTCCTCCTTACAATATTGCGTTACTTTTGCAATAAATAGTATGATCTGGTTGCAGTGATAAACAAAAGAAGCAGTAGAAGCGTACCTATCGTTTCTCATTTGTTTCAAAACATCGCCGTTTATATTAAATATATAAATATTTAAAAATAACTATATTTAAATAATGATTTGTGAGTAAACAGCTTAATTTTATTCGTTAAATAGTCCTAACAAATGCCACTCTTGATTTCCAAATTCTCTAGATAAATTCACTCCTCACTTCGTGAGTCGTGAATTTATCGATAATTTGGAAATCACTCGTGGCATTACTTATGATATTCTTAAGCACATTGAGACATGCTACAGGACATGACACACCCTCTCTAGCTTTGGAAGTAAAAAATCAAATGGTTTGAATTAATGTATATCAGAGGTATATTTATTTCATATACATGTACCCGTGCTATTGTGATTTCTATTGTTATTGCAATTATTTATCAATATATGGATGGTTTCTTCTGCTTGAATATGTTAATAATTTTTTTATCTTTTACTGATGATAATTTCATTTTGAATTAATATAATTTACTATGTTTGTTAATAAGTTAATTGAAGATTTTCTTTACTTATTATAATTCCTTGAGTGTAAATGCTGTGGTATTAATGGGTGCATTTTGAATCATGTTATTTATTTGTGGTCTATTCATTGCTCTGAATTTATTTTTTAGGCTGAGTTTCTTCAGGTTTTTGGTAATGGATTCTGTTTTTGTTATGTTATGAAGTGGAATTATGGGAAAAGACTTTTTTAGATTCATACAAATTCTTAGTGCTTTTCTGTAGACTGTATTTAATTTTTTTGAATTCGTTTTTCTTAAATTTAATAAAAAGGGTGCAACGTATGTAAGGTAAGACCTTATTATTGTGTTAACTAAATAGATTTTTGTCATGTTATTCAAGTGTGAATTTTTCTTTTGTCAGTTATTTGAATGTGGCGGACCGCAGTGAAAACGGAATCTTGTGTAAGTGTTATTATTAGGTATATTGTATGATTATACACACATTTAAGTGGTTTATTTTTGTTCGTTTTCTTCCGATTTATTAAAAATATAAAATTAATTAAACCAACTGATGTATCCAAAAGGACACATTACGAATTTAAGGGTTAAAGGTGGAACCGTTATTCGACCAATGAAAATGCAGTCATACATCTGGTTTGTTTACATTACAACTGGAACATAGCTCGGAAAATGTATAGGAAATTCGTTAAAACTAAACTTAACCTAATTTACGGAACTATGGGCGGCCACAGAAATAATTAATTCTCTTTAAAGGAAAGATGCTGTGATTTGAGCGGAACTTGATGTACTGAATTCAGAAGGCCATGAGTCTGGTTAATAACATTGTTAACCTGACTGTACAGTTGGCGAAATGAAGACATTGACGACCAAAACGTCCAGATATTTATGACGTCATGAACGTAAATCACATATTTTTCATTTCTCTGGTGATATCTACCCTCCTGCTGATAATCATCCCCCTGCGGCAGGGGTAAGTCTTGTCTCTCAGCTTCAATCTTCACTAACTTCCTCCAAGTCACGTGATCTCTGATAAAACAACTTCTCGTACAGTGATGGCATCAGTTCCCGACTTCAATCACAAACAAAATAAATAACGAAAATATCTAACTAACTCACTGGCAATATCGAACCCATAGGTTCCTGATAACGCGGACATAAGCTCTACCATACATCCCTATCATGATCTAATGATTTCACTGTATAATCTACTTGCCTCAAATCATGGTTAATGTTATTGTCCCATCTCATTTTTGGTCTACCAAATGGTCGTTTTCCCTCTGGTTCTCCTAAAGAAGTTTCCATGCCCTTCTTGCATTCCCATTTGTGTGGCATGTCTTGACCATCGCAGTATACGAGACGTAACTGTTTTTATAATAATTATAAACCAAAAGGGACGAGAATGTTCAGAAGACCTTTGAAGAGATGGAAGGACCAATTCGACCTATAATCAGATCGGAACAGGCCATTGCGCTTAATCCTTGTTGTTGTTGATGATGATGATGATGATTATATTTGATTCCCTATAGAGGTCATGTAGCACACTGTTATGTAAGTCTTCTCCATTCGCCTTTCTATCTTTGGTCCAAAAAAAATTCCTAAGAACATTACTCTCAACTTATGATTATTATTATCATTATTATTGTTATTATCATTATTTTTATTGTTGTTACTGTTAATATTATTATTATCATTATTACTATTATTGTTATTATTGTAATTATCATCATTATTATTATTACTATTATTATGATTATTATTGTTATTATTATTATTATTATTATTATTATTTTTATTATTATTATTATTATTATTATTATTATTATTAGGCCTATTATTATTTTGGTAGACGATCCTCTTCCGTTCGCTGACATATCGGCTACCAAAATCTGTTTTGAAATGGAAACCTGACGGAAGACGAGGCAAAGGAAGACTTAAAACCTCCTGGAGCCAGGGAATATATTTATATATGAAGGAGAAACATCTACAACCAGGAGATTGGATGGACCGACAAAATTGGCTATTAGGAATCGGACGATGTCAAAGACATTAACCGATGATCTATCTATATATCTATTATTATTATTATTATTATTATTATTATTATTATTATTATTATTATTATTATTATTATTATTATTATTATTATTATTATTATTATTATTATTATTTTAAATTGCGGATGAACCCATGTAGGACTACGCAAAGTACTTAGAGGTGTTTCCTTTGAGCCCAAATTTCTTTCATTATATTGCTATCAGCTTGTTTTCTATCATCTGTCCAAGTTCCAGTTTTTTTCTTCGGTTTGCCCTCTTGGTCAACTTGCCACTTATTCACCTTAATTCTAAATATATCTCTGTTTGGGATATCTTCTTTAGTAATTCCTGCTAATTTTAAGTCCTTTTTGACTTCATCAATCCACTTCATAGTATCCACTGGAGCTTTACTTCTGTTTTCGTAGAATTCCATTATCTGTTTTGTAAGCCTATTTGAGTCCATTCGTTTAATATGTCCATAAAATTTTAACCTTCATTTTCTAATATCACTATGAATGTCTGTATATATTTTTATTTCCTTTTTACTTCTGAGTCTAAATGCTTCACCTATGACTTGTGGACCTAAAACTTTTCTTATAATTTTACATCTTTTATTCTTATTATTATTATTATTATTATTATTATTATAATTATTATTATTATTATTATTATTATTATTATTATTATTATTATTATTATTATTATTATTATTATTAAAACAACCTCAGAAATCTGATTGGTATATTTCTTTAAAACCTTATGTAATAGAAATCCTCTAGTTACAGTTCGGTGCAGTGCAGACAGTTTTATAAAACAATAAAACGCTAATTCACGACGCGGCGTGAATTTGCATGAAACACACAGCTGCATGTACCATTTACTTAACTGTTATTTCATGTACATAATATTACCGTTATTTCTATAGCTGTTATTTCTTATACTGTTATTTGGAGACGGTTCTGATTATCGCTTCGCTAATCTACCTCTTCAAATTAAACTCTAATACAATCGTACACAGTGTGTAAATAAATACAGAGTGGTCTACGACACTCGGCGACAAGCGCTTGTCGTTCCCGGTGAACAGGGCCGCTAGTATCGGCTATTAAAATTGTTTAATAAACTCGACTACTGTACAGCGCTGCGATGAATTGTAATGTCGTTGTCTCAGACGGAGCGGGCCTGGGTTCCATCCCCGGACGAAGAAGATTTTTGTGCCAGATATTTGTTTCGGGATCTTTTCTCAACTTTAACACAAATATCAAGAAACTTTAAGGTAAAATAGTCCCCAAAACACTATCACAATCATCCAGATCATATTTGCTTATATTTAGTATAAATGTGTATTCTGTACTTATTCCAATATATCTAAATGGCACAATGAGTAGGGTGCGGGTAGGCAGTTTTCAGATACTTTTGAAATTCACTATGGGTTAATGCAAGGATATGACCTATTCAATTTTGTATTAGAACATGTCATCAATTGTTTAGATGATGAGAAGGCCTACAACTCAATGGTATTAATAAGCTGTTAGTTTATGCGGATGATGTAGAATTGTATTAATAGGCGATAGCGAGGAGAACTAAGGACCAACACGCACACCCTATTGAGTAACAGCAAGAAAGTGGGGCTGGAAGTAAACATCAATAAAACTAAATAAATGGCCACACGTATAAATACATTATATAATGGAAATGGTCAGTTAATGACAAATGAGGGACAATTTGAAGAAGTGGCTGAATTCAAATACCTAGGAAGAATAATCATAAACAGGAATGAGTTGTACAAAGAAATTAAACATAGACTCAATTTTGAAAGTGCGTGCAATTATGCATTACAGGGACTATTAATGTCTAAAAATGTTAAATATAAGATATATATGTGTGTGTTTGTGTGTGTGTGCGTGCGCGTGCGTGCGTGTGCGTGCGTGCGTATGTGTGTGTGTGTGTGTTGTAGATTTTCGCGGATATAAGTATGAATATGAAAGTTTTCTTGGGTTTTCCGCGTCTTGGATTCAAGTTCGGCCTCTGGTCACTGATTCCGACGTTTCGGCATGATCCCACATGCCAGAGGCCGAACTTGAAACCAAGACGCGGAAAACCCAAGAAAACTTTCATATATATATATATATATATATATATATATATGCAAAAGGAAATTAAACATAGGCTCAATTCTGGGAGTGCATGCTATTATGCTATTACGCACTCTTGACTTCCCAACTCCTTTCAAAAAACGTTAAACTGAAAATATATAAAACTATTATTCTACCAGTTATATTATATGGATGCGAATCATGGACTCTTACTTTAAGGGAGGAAAGGAGATTACGAGTATTTGAGAATAAAGTTCTTAGGAAAATGTTTGGACCAAAGAGAGATGAACAGACAGGCGAATGGAGAAGACTGCTTAAAAGTGAATTACATGGTCTGTATAGGAAGCCAGATATAATAAGAACAGTTAAATCTCGTAGACTGCGATGTGGCACGGAGGGGGAATGAAAGACGTGCATGGAGCCTCTTGTAGGAAAACCAGATGGAAAACACCCAGTTGGTAGTCCAAGAATGAGATAGGAGAATAATATTAACTATGATTTGAGGGAAGTCGATTATACAGGGGATGATTGGAAAACATTGGCTCAGGATACGGATGTATGGAGTGCTTATGTCCGCGCGGCCATGCCAGTGAGTTAGTTATATATATATATATATATATATATATATATAATATTGTTATTTTCCCAGTTATATGGATGCTAAACATGGACTCTTTTTTAAGGGAGGACAAAATATTGCGAGTATTGGAGAATAAAGTTCTTAGGATGATTTCTAAACCAAATAGAGATAAACAGATAAGATATTGAATTTCTTTAACTTAAGGGTTAACAAAACAAATATTGATTCCGTAAACTAGTAAAGCCTGACCATAACTTCGATTTGTTGAAGAATTTACATAGCTTACGCAATTCCTGGACTTATTTTTTTCTGAAAGAACGTTCATTTTTTACCCAAAGACATTTAATTATACTTGTTACAATGAATTAATTATTAAAATCTTCTCTTTTTATTACTTCCACCCTGTATTTTGTCAAGTTTTTAGCTAGTTTTCTTGTTTAGTGTGACAATTCTGAAATTAATAATGAAAAATGTCTATTTTATGTTTGTAGAGAAAAAGCAATTATATAATATTTTATAAAACACTGAGATGTCTGTGTGGCATGTAAGTGGGCAAGAACATGGCGACACAAGTTTTGTAATAAGCAATATAAATTGTTTGGTAGCAATAACTGCTCCGTTATTGTCTACGTGAGGTCTAATGGCTCCCTCTTTATTGAATTATAGAGATGCACTTGTACCGTTTATTTCCTTCGTTCAACACAACATCCAACACTTCAACTGTTTGTGGCCTACGTGCTCTTAAATTATTGTGATATCAGTAGGCCTAGAGAATTCCAAAAGAATATGCCATCATCATCATCATCATCACCCGGTATCATGGCAGCTGCCGCCGTCTTCCGGAAACCAAACGTCATTCCTCTCTGTCCATCCATTGATCTTCCTCCATTCCTCTAATATTCATAGCTGCTTGTACCCCTTCTATCCAAGTTTTCTTTCCATTCGGATCCATTCCATAACAATTTTTGGCAATCTTTGCTCTGGCATTATTTTGACATGGCCATACCACTGTAATATTTTCTTTTCTATAATGTCTATGATGTCCGGCTCCTATTGAACACCCATAATTTCCCTTATACCAATTTATACTTATTACGAGCTAAATTCCCGTTGTACTGTAATATTACATTACGATGCGAAGTTGGGAAGTGGTTTTTACAGAAGCGAGGAAATGTTTAAAAATCGAGCGATAGCGAGGATTTTAATTTCCGAGATTCTGTCAAACACTTCACAAACGTGTGTTGTACATTATTTTTTGCGCGATGGTGTTTACAAAATAATAAATAACAGTAAAATAACATCTTTGTTGGAAATATTTGCGTTCATTATAGAAAACTGACTAATGTTAACAGTGTGGCCAATGCTTATTATCTGAGACTACGGCAAGCCGTGACACCAATCATTCATAAAATGGTGGCAAGAACGTATATATTGTTTTATACTGTTTCAAATAAAGTTCAGTTAATTTAAAATGCAGTGATTTGTTTCGTATAATGTATATTAACACTACCTTTTGGATGTTCTATAGTAATTCTGCCCGAGGGCAGGTATTTCACTGCAATCATAGCATTTTCATGCAGAATTATAGGTGTGATAGCTTCCCGTTGCTTTCACACCGGTCAGGGATAATGATGATGGTCGGATGATTTTCAAGACCGTTGGTGGAAACCATGGGTCGCTAATTTTATGATAATATCTCTCTCCTCGTGGATATCCTTCCTCTTTGTCATCCTGTCTTCTATCAGTTCGTTGTATGGGCCGGTAGATGGTAGCTGAGATTGCGGTCTAATGTCTTCCAAGAAGGCCACTTTGGTGAGTTCATAGTTAAAACATAAAATTATGGAATACTCATCTGAAAAGTCCGTCTCCTCAACTTAATTAGTTATTTAACTGTAGCGCTTTCGGGACTTGTCCCATCATCGGCAGAATTCAAAACTGGTGTTTCACTGAAGATCTGGTAGAGGGGGTTACATGTATTAGGTTCGTTTTCGTTTATCAGATTGTCGTTGTTGTGAGCTGCTTTCATGATTTCCATCTCTTCGAGTACGTTTATCTTCGCTGGATTATTTTCTCTGTGCATTACTGTTAGGGTGTTTTCAATATTTAACATGCGATGTCCTTCATGTTTTGCATAGCTTGATTTTCCTTCTGCGTGAATAAAGTCTCGAAAATGTTCTTTAAATCTGATGTTAAAACTTCTGTTTGTTCTTCCTATATAAAATTTGTTGCAGTCCATTTATATTCTCCTTTGCTGTTGAAAATGTTATTTTCTTCAATGTTATTGTTTATTATGTTGTTTAATTTGTTATTAGTTCTGTGTGCTATTTTTACGTTTTTATCGCATTTCTTTAGTGTATTGGCTAATTTTGTCGTTTCTTTTCCTGTATATGTAAGTGGTATCCATGTTTTCTTGTTGTTATCAGATTCTTTTTCAAGTTTAGTTATGTTGGATATATTGTTCTTTCTTTTTTGTTTATTTACGAGTTTATTTATGATTTCTTCATTACTAGCCATTGGTTTTTGCCATATATTTAATGTAGTTGAGTTCTTGAATATAATTGTCTTTGCTTAATGGAAGTTTTAACATCCTACTGATTAAGCTGTTAAATGTATTTATTTTTTGTTGAAAAGGGTGTGTAGATTTTTTGTTTATGGCCAGAGCATTGTTTGTAGGTTTCCGGTAGAAGCCGATTTCTAGTTTATTGTTGTGTAGATTTTTAGTTATAGACAAATCTAAGTAGTTTATGCTGTTATTAACTTCTATTTCCTCGGTGAAAGTGATTTTTTGATGCATGTTATTTAAGTCTTGTAACATTTCTTTTTCTTTTCTATTTTCATATATATTACTAGTACGTCATCGACATATCGTACTATCAGTTTTTATGTTAAATTTGCGTATTAGTTCCTAAAAATGTTTATTTTCAAGTTCTTATAGGAAGATTTCGGTCATTATTCCGGATGTAAGACTCCCCATCGGGATCCCATCTTCTTGAGTTCATAGACTAGCCGGGTTTCGGTGACTATTTAACTCATGCCCCAAATGGGAGTCAATGACCAATCACGTTTCAATGATTTCTGTTTTACAACCAATCAGAGTCGTGTTTCACCAAATATTTATCAGTGTTATAATGACCATATTAAAGAAAGCTCCCCCTTACAATATTGCGTTCCTTTGGCAATAAATAGTATGATCTGGTTGCAGTGATAAACAAATGAAACAGTAGAAGCGTACCTATCGTTTCTCATTTGTTTTCAAACATCGCCGTTTACATTAAATATATAAATATTTTAAAATAACTATAGTTAAATAATGATTTGTGAGTAAACAGCTTAATTTTATTCGTTAAATAGTCCTAACAAATGCCACTCTTGATTTCCAAATTATCGATAAATTCACGACTCATGAAGTGAGTCGTGAATTTATCGATAATTTGGAAATCACTCGTGGCGGCGTTACTTATGATTATCCGTATGTCTAGAGCTTTCTTCAGAATCTTCCTTTTACTTGTTCCAGCCTGTTGAGGTCAACCTAGTCAATAAACTCCTGACAAAGGAGAGGCTATGGCCCAACAATGGGCTACTTCATTAGTCAAGCAGGTATCATGTCGAGCCTCGTCTTCAGACATGAAATAAAAGAAAGATTTTTTCCTTAACTTCCGGACCCTAGTTATCAGACTTCAAGTGTGTATGTTCACCCCTGAATATAATTTAATTGGTAAACAATTTTTATGGTGAAAAGTGAATAATTGTGTTGGCGGAACCGAGTGAAATTAATAGCAAGGGGTGTGTTGGTGACACTGCGATAAGGATCGAATAAATCCCTGCAGAGGGTGTTGGCAGGAAATTAATTCTCAGATGCCGATGTGTATGTATCTCTCAGGAAATTAAACAGCGGCCCGCGTGTTAACGGGCACGTATTTACATAACAATGCTTCATATTACACTACCAGATTATCACCAATCTGCTTCTTCAACAATGGAACATGGGTTCGATATTACCCTCCCGACATTCACATTTTTATTTAACTATAATTGTAAACACAGCACCATGCGGCCATTTTAAGGCGTAATAATAATAATAAGGCATGATAGTAATAATAATAATAATAATAATAATCCGGGATTATTGCACCTGCCGCCGTCTTCCGGAAACTAAACGCATTTCCTCTCTGTCCATCCATTGATCTTCCTCCATTCCTCTGATATTCATAGCTGCTTGTACCCCTTCTATCCAAGTTTTCTTCGGTCTTCCTCCTTTCCATTGGGATCAATTCCATAACAATTTTAGGCAATCTTTGCTCTGGCATTCTTTTCACATGGCCATACCACTGTAATCTTTACTTTTCTATAATGTCTACGATGTCTGGCTCCTCTTGTACACCCATAATTTCCTTTATTTCTTTATTTCGTATTCTATCCATTCTAGATTTTCCAGCTGATCTTTTTTAAATCATCAAATTCTGTTCTTAAAATTCTTTTCATTTCCCTGGTAGGAATTTCCCACACTTCAGCACCAAATGTTAAAATGCTATGAAATATGGTTTGATATATTTGTAATTTTCTATTTGTTGTAATATTTTTGCTCCACCAAACAGAGTTTAAAGCATTTATTATTATTATTATTATTATTATTATTATTATTATTATTATTATTATTATTATGTCCACCGCTCTGGTCTCGGGAGGGTAGCGTGCTGCCTTGTCACGCAGCGGAACCTCGCGGTTTTTCGATCCCCGGTAGGGAGACAGTTTTCTGGGTGAGGTTTTTATCGGGGTTTTTCCTCACCTGTAAAACAAATGTCAGGAAAAGTTTAAAGGCCAAACGGTCCGCGAAATGATATGGCCATCGCAATCATCATCATTCATATTCATCTTAGATTAAGCTTAGCATTAGGGACTCTCCTGGCATACCATTATCATCATCATCACCCATCATATCATCGGGGCAACGTAACCCCGCCTTCCAGGCGCCCCAACCTCAGAAGTGTGTTACAAATACGCCATGCCAGGAGAGAAACCAGGAATGTCGAAAGACAAACCTGGGGCATTTGAAAAAAAAAAATTATTATTATTAGTATTATTATTATTATTATTATTATTATTATTATTATTATTATTATTATTATTATTATTATTATTATTATTATTAGTAGTAGTAGTAGTAGTATTATTGCCGCACACTTGGCACCTTTAAGTCACTCTTATACAGTTACCTGTTGTCTAATAATTAATTTTTCTCTATTTATTTAATTTTATACTATGTCATTAATCTTTTCCTCGTTTTTTTTATATATCTTGTACATATTAGATATTTTAATTCGTTAAATTTAGAGTAAATCAAAATACATTATAAATATTAATTGTATTGTATTCATAACTTTTAATCGTATATATATATATATATATATATATATATATATATTGTAATTTAGATTTAAGACTTTTCTTTTGTATTTTTTTAAACCTGGTTGAGTGGTAGACAAGGCCTTAAGGCCTTAACTCTGCCACGTAAAATAAAGCTATTATTATTATTATTATTATTATTATTATTATTATTATTATTATTATTATTATTATTATTATTACTTTCTAGTCAGATAAACAATAACATCATTTGACATTCACTTGTAGTTCAAGTCTTGTAGTTACAATGCCTTGTAGTTAAAAAGGTAGATATTTTTTGGACATGGCTTTGATACATCACAACATTTCTTTGGGAGAAATTTCAAGGTAGTTGATAGTTTCCTTTTAAGTTAATGGAATGGAATTAAATCATTTATTAACATTATCATATTATCACTATAATAATTACAGAGTTAAACTGCGGAACGGAACACCTGTGCAGATAAAAAAAGACAAGTAGCAACTGGTAATTTAAAATTCAACATAAGTTCACATGTGGGCTTACTATTACTATGACAGACCTGAAGAGGATCTTCCTTTAAACTTTTTTACAGAGAACAAACTTTATTTTCTGTGCGACCCAAACGTGACGTAACAAAGGCTTTAAAGTGGTTAACGAGGAAACTGTGTCAACTCTATTAGAAAGTTTGGAGGAGCGTGAGAACTTGCCTGCAGATTCCAAAACAAAATTATACTTTTGCTTTTTCTCAAACTTATCAACGGAGATTCTATAACATAATTTGTATTTTCACTAATTTTAACATTTTGTTGTCACATTTTTAATTCCATTAATATTTTTACATTGCCTACGTGTTTTCCTACGTACACTATAGGCTAAATATAGAACATTTTATTCGAAAGTTCATCTTAACACAAGTTATGGCTGGCCATGGAATATTTGGAAGTTATTTTAGGAGATTTAATATTAACTCAGACTTACTTACTTACTTACTCAATGGCACTATCGAACCCGTAGGTTCATGGCCGCACGGACATACGCTCTCCATACATCCCTATCCTGAGCTAATGCTTTCCAATCATTCCCTGTATAATCTACTTCCCTCAAATCATAGTTAATGTTATTTTCCCACCTCATTCTTGGTCTACCAACTGGGCGTCTTCCCTCTGGCTTTCCTACAAGAAGCTTCCATGCACGTCTTTCATTCCTCATACGTGCAACATGTCCTGCCCATCGCAGTCTACGAGACTTAACTGTTCTTATTATATCTGGCTTCCTATAAAGACCATTTAGTTCATTGCTATGTAGTCTTCTCCATTCACCTGTCTCTTCATCTCTCTTTGGTCCAAAAATTTTCCTAAGTACTTTATTCTCAAATACTTTTAAATCTCCTTTCCTCCCTTAAAGTAAGAGTCCATGTTTCGCATCCATATAATATAACTGGTAGAATAATAGTTTTATATATTTTCAGTTTAACGTTTTTTGAAAGGAGTTGGGACATCAAAAGTCTCTGCAATGCATAATAGCACGCATTTCCAGAATTGAGCCTATGTTTAATTTCTTTGTGCATCTCATTCCTATTTGTGATTATTGTTTCTAGGTATTTGAATTCAGCCACTTCCTCAAAATATTAACTCAGACAGTGATCATAATTGCATATGTCAAGAATCAATCTTTTTCTTCATCTTCTTCACGGTTTAGGCTTATTTACTAGCCTGTTCCGGCTCCAAATTGCTGTTCTTTCCATCTTTTCTTTGGTCTTCCCGAACTTCTTCTTCCTCGTGGTGAATAGGTGTATGCTGCTTTTGGTATTGTGTTCTCAGTCATCCTTGCCAAGTGTTCTTTCCAGTTTGTTCTGTATTGTCGTGTTTAATTCATCTACTTTTAGTCGTCTTATTTCTGTGTTGTGTTTTTGTCCGTTCTTTGATAACGATTCTGGTTAAACTTACTTTTAATTGATGATGAGGCTTCTGCGTCAATGTGTGAAGTGATTTTTAAGAACCAAAATTATTATAAACATTTTATAAAATTCATAACAAACATTCATAACAGTATTTTTCTAAGACACTTATAGACGATTTATGTAAATCATAACAATCATTCAAAACCATAAGATAATATTTCTGTTTCACAATGTACAATATAATATTGTTATAGTAAGCTACAGCCCTAACATGTCTTTGTGGCGAAATAGGGTTTCAAAATATTCGGATATTCTTCAATAATAATAATAATAATAATAATAATAATAATAATAATAATAATAATAATAATAATAACAATAATAATAATAATAATACCTGCTTTCTCAACTTAATTAGTAGAACTTACTCCCTACTGCAGGCCTAGAAGGTTCTTGGCCTACCAGCCGGCTGTTGGCTTCACGTCCATATGTGTTATTCACAGAGGTAGAGATCATAAGCCAGTGTAGGGATGATATATGGTCAGCATGTTGGGTCCTCCAGCCGTTATAGCTGGTCTTCTCAACTTGGAGTCGCTACGTATTGTAGCTAACCCAAATGCCTCACGATGCTGGGTGAACACCGGTCCCATACTGGCCCACATACCATGAGAAAATGTCTTCCCCAATGGGGACTCGAACCGGCGCAAGTGCCGTAGCTCTGCGCCAAGGCTTCCTGTCTTAACCACTTGGATACGGCGCGGGACTAATTACTGGAACTAGTGTACGAAAATCAGCAACAAAGATGAAGTGAAAGAATAACATTATCCATATTTATTTTATCGTCATTGTTATTAGAAAAACATGACACGTTGAAATTAGGAAAACTATTAAAGTTCAAAGAAATGTATTAAGACAACTGAAGAGCGACGATTAAGATGATATGAATAATTCAAGAGGATGGCATCCGATAGAATCTCTAAGAAGATCTTGGAATGGAAAATCAATATCGTCACTCGAAGAATTAGTCAACTGCCCGTTCTGGCTTCATAATGCATCAGTCCAACGTCTTCTAGGTCTTCCAACAACATGTCTTCCTTTTGCTTGATAACATCTTGGTAACAATGGATACCTTTCCGTTCATGTGATCAGTCCACTTTTGTCTATTACCCTTACACGACTTCCCAGGAGATGCATTAGACGTCGTGATTTTGAATGTTTGCTTTAGTCTCTACGTTCCCCCGACCTCACTTCTTATGAATTTTTCTGTGGGATTTTATAAAATAATAAGTGTATCAGCCACCATTACCACCTACCACTGAGGATCTTCATGTCTGCATCACAGAGGTCATTGCACTGGTGGATGGTACAACGTGTGTGGCAGGAAACTGACTACAGACTTGATGTGACACAAGGAGCTCACATTGAGCACATGTGACTTACTTACGGTTGCGAACCAAAGTTTTCATTTCTGTTTCATTTTTCGTGTTTTCCACTTAAAATTGTTGAAGTTTCTGTTTCTGTTGATAACAATTTCATGTTTTCCTATTTTTGCTGATTTAAGAGCGCACATGTGATTTAACCAAATGGTAACAAAACATATTTGAGTTTCTCTTTACATTGATGCCAATATCACGTCTGCTGACAATAGTTGTTAAAGTTTGTAATCGGAAAGATCATTTATAGTAACACTGTGTGCCATAGGTGCATAAAGTATATAAAAGTTTTAAGATAAATAGATATAATTAAAAGCCAGTGCTAAAATATCGTCTGTACCTCTTTGCATCTGAATTTCTCACGATTTTAAGCCCATTCACACACATACCTGATTAATGATGAGAGGAGGTGCTGCACGGTATCGCCTGACAATCGTGATTAGCCTACATGCACTACACAGTAGTCGGAGAAGTAGTCGCAAGAGCACGGCGCACTCTATAAATATAAATAAATGAATAAATTAATATTGATGGGGATGATAAAAGTGCTATTGCATGGTTTCATTTGGGGGGATGGATGGCCCATAATTTAACAAATGAGGAAGGCATTAAACTATGCCCACTATGCGATGACCATGAAAACTGGCAGCATATTATAGCATTCTGTAGAGAGACAGAACAACTTAGATTACAGATGCTGCCGGAGAGATTTCTCAGGTCGGATCGAGGGAGAGTGGCGTGTTGGGATCTTTTAGGACGGATCGAGAGTGAATCAAAAACATGCAAATTTTTAGGTACAGTAAGAAAATTGGGATATAACAAAATTGTAGCTTAAGGATATATGTATTAACAATAAGAAGAATCTCAATATGGTCTTTGTTTTCGATCTTTAATCATGTTATATAATAAGTAGGTCTGATAAGTTGATTAGTCTGATAGTGCACTTAATGTCTGCAGGGACGGGGGGAGGGGGGTATGAGCGTGCGGTGTGTATATGTGTGGGTGTATGTGTGTGTGCTTTTTTTTTCTAATTTGTTTTCTAGCATTTTTTTTTAATATTAATGTACGGAATGTGGATGAATGTAGATATGTATTATTTTGATTTAGTGCAGACATAGATTTTACTTATATGTAGCCTGTTATTGTTTTTTGATACAGGTGTATTTGTAGGTATGTGTTTATATCATGATTAGTTTTATTTATTTTTTATTCATGGAAAAATAATGCACGTACGGCCAAGCAGGCCCGTGCGCAATGTAAATGCATATGTATTTTCTTTATTCTGAAAAAAGGCAATAAAATTTCATATTCTATTCTATTCTATTTAATAATAATGTATAGCGCACATTGTGCAAAGATTAGTTAATCTATATTAGTTTATCTGTCCATACAGAATCCTGTCAGAGATTGCCCTCTGTTTTTGCACTTTAGCACATGGTATCTCTCGCATAACATGCCGCATCGCTCGCACACGCATTCTGGTCGAGTCTACATTGTTACGTGGTAGTGTGCGGACGTGTTTTCAGTTCTCGAGAGCAGTGCGGTGTTGTCAAATTGTAAAAATGCAGGACGTGAAGAAAATGCTGGAAGAGATGAGGAGAGAGATGGCCCAGGGATTCCGAAAGACGGAGGACATGGTGTCTATGGTAAACTCTGTCGTGGAGAGGGTTCAAGAAATGGAGGTAGCTTGGAGTAGTGTGGAAGACAGAGTGAGGTGGCTGGAAGAAAAAATGGACTATCTAGAAGGAACAATATTGTGTTGTATGGTGTGGGGGAAGAGGAGAACGAGTCTTGGGACACTACGGCAGTTATAACAAGGCATGTCCTAAGGCAAATGGGAATAGTTCTGCTAGAACGGGACATCGAACGCGCTCATAGAGTGGGTCGTGGACGGTACCCCAGGCCTATAGTGTGCAAGTTAGCTCACTATAGGGATAAAGAAGAAATCATAAGGGGGGCAAGATATCTACGGGGCACTGGAGTGGCAGTGAGTGAAGACCACAGCCGGAGAGTGAGAGAGGAGCGAGCATTCCTGAAACGACATCTAGTGGACGCAAGGAAGTAGGGAGCTCAGGCTTTCATCCGTTTCGATAAACTGGTAATAAATGGACGGGTGAGGACTCGTAGAGAACTGGAGGAGATGTCTGTGTCCACGAAGGAAGCGGCAGGGACAACGCAACGGGAGACGACCTCTGAAAGGCAGAGTTCAAATCGCATTCTGGTCCCGGGTCATGAAACTGTTTCGTTTTGCACAGTCTGTGATGGAAGCCGTGTACTGCTAGCCGGGTCAATAAATGGAATGGAATTTATTGCCTTTTTTTCAGAAGAAAAATATACATATGCATTTACATTGCGCACGGGCCTGCTTGGCCGTACGTGCATTATTTTTCCATGAATAAAAAATAAATAAAACTAATCATGATATAAACACATACCTACAAATACACCTGTATCAAAAAACAATAATAGGCTACATATAAGT
The DNA here is from genome assembly GCA_030220185.1 of Diploptera punctata. Taxonomy (NCBI): domain Eukaryota; kingdom Metazoa; phylum Arthropoda; class Insecta; order Blattodea; family Blaberidae; genus Diploptera; species Diploptera punctata. The sequence goes on from JASPKZ010007399.1 coordinate 635,781, forward strand.
AAAATCTATGTCTACAGGTGTATTTGTAGGTATGTGTTTATATTATGATTAGTTTTATTTATTTTTTATTCATGGAAAAATAATGCACGTACGGCCAAGCAGGCCCATGCGCAATTAAATGCATATGTATTTTCTTTATTCTGAAAAAAAAAGGCAATAAATCCCATTATCTATCCAAATATAATTCATAACTGTACCACCAGGCGATGCTGAATTTCATATTAGTACCAGAAAAAATCGAAAAAAATTTGATGTCGTTAGTTGTTCTACACTAGCGCCGCTTATGGCATGTACGGGAAACTTGTCCACTTTCTTCTCTGGTACTCTGTGATATGTATGAATAAATAAAAAAGAATAAAAAGTCTCATTCTGTACATTAATATTAAAAAATTGCTAGAAAACAAATTAGAAAAAAACGCACCCACACACATATTCACACGCGCATACTCATACCCCCGTCCCTACAGACATCAGGTGCACTATCAGACTATTCGACTTACCAGACCTACTATAGAATAGAATAGAATATGGAATTTATTGCCTTTTTTTTTCAGAATAAAGAAAATACATATGCATTTACATTGCGCACGGGCGTGCTGTACGGTATCGCCTGACAATCGCGATTAGCCTACACGCACTACAAAGGAGTCGGAGAAGTAGTCGCCCAAGAACGGCGAACTCTAAAAATATTCAAAAGAAAGGAGATACAACTATATACACATTAATGCACATCTACACTCATCCATGAAAAGACCATGTGTGTAGATATAAAAAAGTCACATTCTGTATATTAATAATTAAAAAAGTGCTATAAAACAAATTAGCAAAAAAATATAGAGAGAGAAAAAAATACACATATCCCCGTACACATACACACGCGGTCGCTTATATCCCAACCCCTCGCCCTGCAGACATCAAATGCACTGTCAGGCTATTCAACATAATTGAAGATCGAAAACAAAGACCATATTGACATTCTTATTATTGATCTCCAATTTCGCTATACTTCAATTTCCTTACTGTACCCAAAAATTTGCATGTTTTCACTTCACTGTCGATCCGTCCTAAAAGTTCCCAACACGCCACTCCCCCACGATCTGACCTGAGAAATATCTCCGGCGGTAACTGTAATCTAAGTTGTTCTGTCTCTTTACAGAATGCTGTATAAATAATATGCTGCCAGTTTTCACGGTCATCGCATAGAGGGCACAGTTTAATGCCTTCTTCACTTGTTAAATTATGGGCCATCCATCCCCCAAATGAAACCATGCAATAGCACTTCTATCATCCCCATCCAAAGAGTCAATATATTTCTCCCTTCCCCACGAAAGTTTCAGTTCCGTCTGCAGGGTGAGCTATATTTGCTGGCTACACTCTGCTTCTATATACTATCTGTCTATATCAATTAATCTCTTCTTAACATTTCTCCAAACATTTCTATTATTCCCCGTACTCCTCTCCCATACCCAACCCATCCCTATGCCCTTCAATCCCCTTTCTACACCGATTATCCAATCCCTCGAAACACACTGCCTTCTCTGTTCATTGTAACAATCTGCTCTGAGTCAGTCCTGATTCCGTTTATTATGTCCAACCAATACTTAATAGCCATAATTTTGCCCCTTATTGTGTCCGAAAATGTACCGAATTCTTTCAGTATGCCACAATTTGAATCCCCGTTGCTAATCTCATCGCTTTCTTAAGAAACATAGGTTGAATTTTATCTAGTGTCCCCGTTCGTTCCCAACCCCATAATTCTGAGCCATACAGCATGGTCGCTCTCACAGTCGAAGAATAAACCTGTTCCAGTGTACGCATCGGTATGTTTCGCAATTTTGACATAGGCCTATTAGTAAGCATTTCGCTTGTCCGGCTCCTAGCCTTCATTGTTGCATTTTCGATGTGTCTCGTCTATTTCCCATTCATTGTCAAAGTCATGCCCAAGTAGAAAAAATGTTTAACATTTTCTAAATTCTCACCACGGTATGTCCATCTATCCTTCCCGCTGTATACCGACCCATTTTTAAAAGTCATGGCTTTAGTTTTTTTAGCGTTAACAGTAAGTCTGCATGTCATACAGTATGTCGATAGTAAATCTAAACTATTCTGCATACCATCTACTTTCGTGGAAAAGAGGCATATATCGTCTGCATACATTAGAACAGGAGTACTTCGCCCACCCACAATTGGAGCATCGATCCCCTCTACTCCCAGCATCAAAGCTACATCGTCTATAAATAAGTTAAATAACAATGGTAATAAGACGCAGCCCTGTTTTACACCCTTTATATTATCTGAAATTTGGTCCCTACCATATTTAAAACAAAATTCCACTTTTTTATAAATCCCCAGTAGCGGCCTAATACCTGGTTAATGATGAGAGGAGGTGCTGCACGGTATCGCCTGACAATCGCGATTAGCCTACATGCACTACACAGGAGTCGGAGAAGTAGTCGCCCTAGCACGGCGAACTCTAAAAATATTTCTTCAACATTGAAGTATGAAAAAAATGAACAAAAGAGGCAATAGAAAAATTAAACTTCAGTTCAAAAGCACATACTCCATCTTCAGGAATGCTCTGTTAATTAAATAGCTTTCATTTATTAGTACATGCACACAATTTATCTTAAATCAACTTCTGACTGCAAAGTAGTTTAAAGATTCATTATAGCAACTTTAATAAACATGTCAACTACTATAATGTTGAGTGATTCCGGGTTATGTGGCCGTGGTCCATAGTTGGTGTTGATACCAGACGTTTCGCCCTCAACTGCGGAGGGCATCTTCAGTGGCGAGTGCTTCTAGGCGTGTTTCCTGGTCGGAAGATCTACTTAGAGTGAGCGCTGCGGACGTAGTGGACGTTGTATTGATACTAGTGGTGGGTGCAGGGTGAGTGGGCGTGGCTCTTGCTGATTGGCTAATGGTCGTCTCCTTGTTGTCCCTAGTGTTAATGCATTTATTTTCTAGTGTATGATACCAGGCCTTAGACAGTTTGATAGCTTCCTCTTTTCTGTTAATATTTCCCTTATGCTTGTATATTTCTATAGCCTCTCGGTATAATCTAGGGAAATAGTAGGAAGTGGTGGCTAAAACTTGTGTATCGTCGAATAGAATCTGGTGTCCATTCATAATGGCATGTTCTGCTACAGCTGATTTATCCATTTCTCCTTGTCTGCAGACCAGACACCAGATTCTATTCGACGATACACAAGTTTTAGCCACAACTTCCTACTATTTCCCTAGATTATACCGAGAGGCTATCGAAATATACAAGCATAAGGGAAATATTAACAGAAAAGAGGATGGTATCAAACTGTCTAAGGCCTGGTATCATACACTAGAAAATAAATGCATTAACACCAGGGACAACAAGGAGACTACCATTAGCCAATCAGCAAGAGCCACGCCCACTCACCCTGCACCCACCACTAATACAACGTCCTCTACGTCCGCAGCGCTCACTCTAAGTAGATCTTCCGACCAGGAAACACGCCTAGAAGCACTCGCCACTGAAGATGCCCTCCGCAGTTGAGGGCGAAACGTCTGGTATCAACACCAACTATGGACCACGGCCACATAACCCGGAATCACTCAACATTATGATTACCGGCCGTGAAAGCCTGCATTCAACTATGTCAACTACTAGTTATTAAAAATAAAGTAATTCCTCATTGAACATGGTTTTATAGTACGAATTCCTAAATGAATATCACATTGAGATTATCATTGCTTACATGAGAAACGCTGAGGAATCAAAATCGTAAAAACTACCTATTAATATAGCAATGGCGAGGATACGTCCTAATGATTGAAAGTTTTGCATCTTGTTCATAACTTTACAACTATTTAGTTCTTTGGCACACCACCACCTAAACAGAAAAATTAACTAGGTATGGAATGATTAGAATGAGCATAATTATGATAAAAACATGTACACTCGAAGGACATACTGATGAATTGGACAATGTTATGCATCAACAGGCGAAGCGCCATTTAAAAAAAAGACATTTTGATGTCATCTGTTACGCTGTCTCATCAAGTAAGTGTACGCACACTTTCAGCACCAAATCTTTAAATATAGCCTTATTATTAAAGAAAATATAAACGCCATCAGTCCTATCAGAAATTCTATGTTTTGTAACAAACGGCTATGAAACCAGATCGCCATAAATGGTTATTTAAATGTTGCATCATGCAGCTGAGCACCAAATCTTACCGCTCTTAGATTGTTGATTCATAACCGTCAAATAGGGAAATTAACTTTATATATATATATATATATATATATATATAAACATCGAAAAAGCGTCACTGCTATAAAGTAAAAACATTCTCTTTAATTTGCTTACTTGTTATAGTAGCTACTAGGTGGCAGTGGAGACCGAGTTCCAGCTACATCTGGTAATAATAGAGAATATGTATAAGAAAAATAAATGCTTGTTCTGGATTTGCCTGGTAGCGTAAGTGGTAGCTCACTGAGATATCAACTCAGAGGTCCGGGTTCAAATCCCGTCCAGGCATTTATTTTTCTTATCATATATATATATATATATATATATATATCCATCCATCCATAGTAATTCTGCCCGAGGGCAAGTCTTCCACTGCAAGCCTGCAAGCACAGCATTTTCGTGCTATGCTTTGCAGCTTTACTAGGGAATTATAGGTGTGGTAGCTTCCCGTTGCTTTCCACACCGGTGAATAATAATGATAATGATAAAGATCATGATGATGATGATGATGATGATGGCTGGATGATTTTCGGGGACCGTTGGGCCCTAAGCTTCCTAACATTTGCCTTGGGTGAGAACCCCGAAAAAAATCTCACCCAGCAGCGTATCCCGACCGGGAATCGAACCCGGGCCCGCTGCGTGACGAGATAGCAATATTGTTAGTTTGGCGCTACTATAAATGGTGAAGATTGAAAAGAAAGCTATCCGTTCACCCACACAATTAAAACTATCTTCTTTCCTATTTCATTTCAATCTACACACAACTATGTACGCCTCATCTGAGTGATAATATTATTACTTGATACTACTGTATTCTGTTATGTACACACTGTATAACTAGATCACGAATAATGTCTCTGTATCTCTCTCTCTCTAATTATGTTTAACCTCTCTCTTGGTAGGTATTTTTACTGCCCCACATCGCCTGTGATTAACAAATATTTCTCATATATAATTACTCTCTCTATCATATCTCTCTCTCTCTATCTATCTATCTATCTATAACTCTCTAATTATGTTTAACCTCTCTCTTGGTAGGTATTTTTACTGCCCCACATCGCCTGTGATTAACAAATATTTCTCATATATAATTACTCTATCATATCTCTCTATCTATCTATCTATCTATATCTCTCTAATTATGTTTAACCTCTCTCTTGGTAGGTATTTTTACTGCCCCACATCGCCTGTGATTAACAAATATGTCTCATATATAATTACTCTCTATCATATCTCTCTCTCTCTCTCTATCTATGTATCTATCTATAACTCTCTAATTATGTTTAACCTCTCTCTTGGTAGGTATTTTTACTGCCCCACATCGCCTGTGATTAACAAATATTTCTCATATATAACTACTCTCTCTATCATACCTCTCTCTCTCTCTCTCTCTCTCTCTATCTATCTACTGTATTCTGTCTATCTATAACTCTCTAATTATGTTTAACCTCTCTCTTGGTAGGTATTTTTACTGCCCCACATCGCCTGTGATTAACAAATATTTCTCATATATAATTATTCTCTCTATCATACCTCTCTCTCTCTCTCTCTCTCTATCTATCTACTGTATTCTGTCTATCTATAACTCTCTAATTATGTTTAACCTCTCTCTTGGTAGGTATTTTTACTGCCCCACATCGCCTGTGATTAACAAATATTTCTCATATATAATTATTCTCTCTATCATACCTCTCTCTCTCTCTCTCTATCTATCTACTGTATTCTGTCTATCTATAACTCTCTAATTATGTTTAACCTCTCTCTTGGTAGGTATTTTTACTGCCCCACATCGCCTGTGATTAACAAATATTTCTCATATATAATTATTCTCTCTATCATACCTCTCTCTCTCTCTCTCTCTCTCTCTATCTATCTACTGTATTCTGTCTATCTATAACTCTCTAATTATGTTTAACCTCTCTCTTGGTAGGTATTTTTACTGCCCCACATCGCCTGTGATTAACAAATATTTCTCATATATAATTATTCTCTCTATCATACCTCTCTCTCTCTCTCTCTATCTATCTACTGTATTCTGTCTATCTATAACTCTCTAATTATGTTTAACCTCTCTCTTGGTAGGTATTTTTACTGCCCCACATCGCCTGTGATTAACAAATATTTCTCATATATAATTACTCTCTCTATCATATCTCTCTCTATCTATCTATCTATCTATAACTCTGTAATTATGTTTAACCTCTCTCTTGGTAGGTATTTTTACTGCCCCACATCGCCTGTGATTAACAAATATGTCTCATATATAATTATTTTCAAGCGTGAAGTACTGCTGGCAAATAAATTGCAATTTGTTTTGTTTGCAGTTTATTACTAGTGTGTTCATTAGCACTGTGCCAATAGATGGCACTTAAATAGAAAACAAAACACGGTACATATGAGACGAGAGCACAGCCACTTGATGTATTGCCTGTTCGTACGTCTGACAGGCACTTGGAGCTGTGTCAAGTATACAGTGCTACCAACACGAGAGCTTTAAAAAACTCGCATGGTAGGTCACATGAAGCGACCACTTGAAAGTTGCCTCAACTCGGTAAATTCGCGACAAAATTACTTTAAATCAATTGCGTTCAATAGCGTCCTTTGCCATCATAGACAACTTCTAATTTTTTATCATGATACAGAATGTCCCGAAAAACTCTTAATTCGCGGCATTTTTAAACTGCAAACAAATATAGAGCGAAGTGGCACAGAAAATAGAATAGAATATATTTATTTAGCCTGGTGGAGTTAAGGCCATGAGGCCTTCTCTTCCACTCACCAGGACAAACATATAAATACAAAAAATTGCAATAATAGTCATACTAAACAATTAATTGTCAAATTGAATAATAATGAAAATATTGTCTAATAATACAATGAAATTAAATACAATTAAAATTAAATTAATGATAGAATGAATACAGAAAGGAATAACAGCTCGAATCTACTATACATAAAAATAAAAGAAAGAAAAAATACAAAGAAAGTAATAAACTATAATGAATTAATCTATCGCTTATTATACAAGGCATTAGGTAAATATATTAACAAATCTTAAATTTATTTTTATTATATAATGAAAAATGAAAAAAACACATTATTAATTTTTAAAAAGTAATATTAGTGAGTTGTTTCTGTTAGTAATTTTCAATTTGTTTATGAAAGATGGTAAAGTTTGGCAGTCTCTGACATAGGGTGGAAGGGAATTCCATGTTCTAGTAAGAGAAATTGTAAAAGATTTCGAATAATAGGTACTGTGATGAGGAGGGATATAAAGGACACTGTGCTCAAGGGATCGGGTGTCTAATTTATGTGTATCAGAGAGTCTAGTGAAGCGGTGTGATAAATAATAAGGTAATGATGTGTGTAATATGTTATAGAGAAGGCATAGGGAATGGATGGTTCTACGATCTTGTAGACGAAGCCATGACAAAATACCATTCGTTCAGTGGTTAACACGCTCACCTCTAGTTTTGGGGTTCACAAGTTCATACTGACTGATGTTTATGGATTTTTTGAGCGTAAGAATCCTAACAAGGAAAACTGTCAACCATTGCAAGCCGAAAGCTACCTTGAAATTTCTCCCAGACAAGCACTGCGATGTACAAAGGCGGTGTCCATAAAATTATCTGCCGTTTTTAACTGCAAGGCACATAATTAGACGCCAGAATCCAGTATTGGTAACAAATTTTACAGGGAATATGGACTCCCTGTTTGAGTAAGAGCGGAATGAGTGAAGCGGGACGCGGCGCGGATGGCAGGTAGTAGGGTTATCCAATCTATCAGTTTGGGAGTTGTATTGCGTTTTTACAGTTTAAATGAGAGATTTTACGATGGACTTTAGTGCCTTTAAATTAAAAAATGGGTTTCCTTGGCCGTCTCAAAGATCTTTTTCCATGTGGTTTGTAGGTGTTGGATCTTTTTGGGTAATCTTGTATTGTTTAATGTTCTTTCCATCAGTGTTTGCGATCTTCTAGTTTATCAGCTATTGAAAATATGTCCAGTTCATTTCTTATTGATTCATTGTGTAATCTATCCATGCGTGTACATCCTTTTACAGATCTTAAAAATTTGATTTCAGTGGCTTCAATGTGTGATACCTTTTTTTGTAAGTACCCAAGATTCAGATCCATATAAAAGAACAGGAACAGCCATAATTTTATAAAACCTGAGCTGAGTTTCTCTTCGAGTCTTTCGGAGGGTTCTTCTTATGGTGCCACACGTCATTTGATATTGGTTTAATTTATTATGTATATCCCAATCATATCTATATGTTATATCTGAACCAAGATAGTTAAAGTGTGCTATCTGTCCTATTATTTCATATTGATCATTATTTCTGCTCTGACTGACACTTTGCCCTGAAAAGCCATAATTTTAGTTTTTGAAGTTGAGACTTTGAGATTATAATAGAGTCCTAATTGATTCAACATGTAAATGGCTCTTTGTAAATCATCCTCTGACTTCTGTATAATTACCAGATCGTCTGCATACATTAAAATATTCATATACATTTCCTTATTAATTTGTATTCCTATTGGACTTGATTTTTTCCATTTTCGTATAACATCATCAAAATATATATTAAACAATGTAGGTGATAATGTACACCCTTGTCGAACTCCTTTATTTATTAAAATTTCTTCTGTGGAATAATTATCTAAATTAAGGATAATTTTCGTCCCATTATAAAGACTTTTTATTCATTCTATAAGTTGAGCCGGGTACCCTCTTGCCTTCATTAGTTCCCACAATTTTCTTCTTATCACCTTATCAAAGGCTTTTTCAAGATCCAAGTTACTTGATGACAATAGTAAACTTATTGGAGTAAATAAACACCTTGAGCAACGCCGAGCAACAAGCTAGTAGCTTACAAAACAGAAGTCAGAATGTATTAAAGTTCAATTTAAAAGAATGTATCGTGCAGGAGCATGCGCGAGTGTTTGTGTATGAAAAAGAAATCACAAATTGTGCAATATCACCCTTCAGTTGAAGAGGAAACGGAAATGATGCAATTTCACGCCACTGATGATATCTCTCCTACACTAAATTTCCTTTCTCAACAAATTGCGCATTTTATAAACCTGTGCGCAATTCTGACGTTACGAAGCTCTTCTCCAGGTTTCTGAATACGCATGTAAATAGTGACAATGCACAGAGTTTCATTTGATATCAACGCATTCTAAATAAATGTTTATACAACACCTTCAAGTACAGGATGTTAAATAAAATACTTACTTACTCACCGGCACTATCGAGCTCGTAAGTGCATGGCCGCGCGGACATAAGCTCTCCATACATCCCTATCCTGACCAAATGTTTTCCAATCATTCCCTGTATAATCTACTTCCTTCAAATCATAGTTATTGCTGTTCTCCCACCTAATTCTTGGTCTACCAACTGGAAATTTTCCCTCTGGTTTTCCTACAAGAAGATTCCATTCACGTATTTCATTCCCCATTCGTGCCACATGTCCTGCCCATCGCAGTCTACGAGACTTAACTGTTCTTATTATATCTGGCTTCCTATAAAGACAAATTAGTTCACTATTATGTAGTCTTCTCCATTCGCCTGCCTGTTCATCTCTCTTTGGTTCACAAATGTTCCTAAGAACTTTATTCTCAAATACTCGTAATCTTCTCTCATTCCTTAAAGTAAGAGTCCATGTTTCGCATCCATATAATATAACTGGTAGAATAACAGTTTTGATATGTTTTCAGTTTAAACGTTTTTTGAAAGAAGTTGGGATGACAAGAGTCCCTGTAATGCATGGTACCAAGCATTTCCAGAATTGAGCCTATGTTTAATTTCGTTGTGCATCTCATTCCTGTTTGTGATTATTGTTCCTAGGTATTTGAATTCAGCCACTTCTTCAAAATTTCCCTCATTTGTCATTAACTGTCCATTTCCATTTGACTGTAATGTATTTCTATGTGTAAACATATATTTAGTTTTATTAATGTTTACCTGCAGTCCCAATTTCTTAGTGTTACACACATAGAGAGTGTGTGTTGTCCCTTAGTATCTCCTCGCTATCGGCCAATAGTACTACATCATCAGCATAAACTAACAGCTTATTAATACCATTGAGTTGTAAGCCTTCCTCATTCTCTAAAGATTTAATGGCATGCTCTAGTACAAAATTAAATAGTAGAGGAGATAATGCATCTCCTTGCTTCAACCCATTCTGGATTTCAAAAGTGCCCGAAAACTGTTTGCCTACACGCACCCTACTCTTTGAGCCATTTAGACACATTCGTGTAAGTCTAACTAACTTTTTAGGAATTCCGAACTCCAGCAGGATACTATATAATTTCTCCCTCTTAATTGAATCATATGCTTTTTTGAAGTCTACATATAGTTGATGAACAGTACCATTATATGAAATAAATGTATTTGATATTTTAGAAAGACAAAAATAATTTGTCCCTGTTATATGGATGAGAAACATGGACTTTTACTTTAAGGGATGAAGAGAGATTACAGTATTTGATAAAAATTTATCATAAGTAATGCCACGAGTGATTTCCAGATTATCGATAAATTCACGACTCATGAAGTGAGGAGTGAATATATCTAGAGGATTTGGAAATCAAGAGTGGCATTTGTTAGGACTATTTAACGAATACAATTAAGCTGTTTACTCACAAATCATTATTTAAATATAGTTATTTTAAAATATTTATATATTTAATGTAAACGGCGATGTTTGAAAACAAATGACAAACGATTGGTACGCTTCATTTGCTTCTTTTGTTCATCACTGCAATCAGATCATATTATTTATTGTCAAAAGATCGCAATTTTGTAAGAATGCACCCTAGTGGAGAAATTTATAACCAACGTTATAGGTATTAATTAATTTGATGTCCTATGATGTACGTAAATTATATTTTTCTGCAACGTCATTTCCTGGAAAATAATTCGTTTAAGAAAATGCAAACAGTGTTTTTTTTTTGGTGGCATAATCAATTGTTACAAATGTTTTTATGTAATGTATCGGATGCGCTTTCTGCTGACATTCATGCACTATACATGCAATCTGGTGGCCGTATTTCTTGGATGGTCAGTCACTGGAAAATAATACTATGACCTATTCAGAATGTTAAAAAGGAGTGGTTTCTTTATTACGATAAACTTTCGTTGGTAACTTTTAGGCGAAACACGACTGTGATTGGTTGTAAACAAAAAATCATTGAAATGTGATTGGTCATTGACTCCCATTTGGGGTATGAGTTAAATAGTCCCAGTGAAACCGATGCCCGCGTTCCTTGGCGGTTGTATTTATATGGTGAAATTATTATTTCGGCCAAGATACATTTTTCGTCTGGCTCATCGCCATTTATCTTCATCATGGATGAAACCTTTTGCACTTAACCTACCGCCGGTATAGCTCTCGAGGTTACTTAAGCCACTTCGTATTATGTGAGACTCAATGATATTAATAAACTGCTGATACAGTCGGCTTGGTCATTTAGTTTACAGGCGCTTTGCTTTGTGGTTAGGTAGGTCTATTTTGCACAAATAAGTATTTAGTATATCAAGCGGCGTTGTCACGTTTTATTCACAAAAATAAATTGTTACCAACTAAAGCTACTGCAAAAAAAGGGACTGAAAATCGCAAGAATGTGTCGAGAAAATAAGGAGGAGGTACTTAGATATAAACCAACAAAATATTTTCGTCTGATGTACAGGAAAACGCTCACTGTTTTTACAAAGAGACCTAAAACATGTTTGGGGAAAATAATCTTATATACTCAACCTAGGATTTAAAGAGAGATCAGGGCTTTCTTGGTTTAGACTAGGGGCATGGAAATTTTTAAAAATTAGCGACGATCACGATATGCGAATATGTCCAATGTGCGGGAGCTTTGAAGACGAGATACATATATTAGGAAAATGTAACGATTTAGAATATTGGAGACGTCAGTTATTACTAGAAAGATTTTTTAAATTCAAATCATGAAAGATTGGCATGCTACGAGTTAATGGTAAACCCAGAAAATTGAATAAACTTGGGTAAATTTCTGGACAAAACGCGGAAAATAAGAACAACACTCATTCATGAATAAATACATGTTATCAAAATGAAATACCATTAATTCTTAATAATTCTACATAGAGATCTTGCTGGTTCACACACTCATTTATGTTATTGTATTATTATGTAATTGTAATATTATTGTGTTTTCTTTATGTAATTTAATGTTATTGCTTTCTTTTTGTTTTTCTTTATACTAACGGGCTTCCAATATAAACCCGGACCGGCCTCACGGGGTTTAACCCGTCAGGCAGCGGTCTCTCCTCGTCCGCATTTCACTCTGCCAGCCGCTCGTCCTTGAACTAGTCAGTTTACTATCGTTCGACAAGATGAGACGTCAGCTGACATTAGAGCAGCGCATTTATGTGTGTAAATGTTATTATAAATACGAATCAGCTCGTCGCGTTCGCGAGGAATTTATTCGGAACTTCCCTGGACAATTACCTCCTTCCAGATCGACAATCCACGATCTTGTGACTAAATTTGAGACCACTGGTTCAGTACAAAATACGAAACACACGTGAAGGCGTACGGTTCTCACCGAAGAAAAATTAGACGAAATTGGCGAAAATTTGGAACGTTCACCACAAAAATCATTACCGAAATTAGCACAACAAGTTGGGATTTCAGTATCTTCTGCACATACAGCAACAAAATTGTTAAAACTCAAACCTTACAAGTTTACTCGGTATAATGCCTGTTTAACTGCGGGAGGACAACATTTCCAGCATTTTCTATAAGGTAAGAAACAGTTCAAGGACGGGTGGCAGGCAGGGTGAAATGCGGGAGGAAGAGACAGCACTGCGTGCCGGGTGAAACTCCGTGAGGCCGGTCCGGTTTTATATTGGAAGCCCGTTATTACCAAATATTACTTTATTGTAACGGACTGTCAACGGCACGTACGGCTTATTGCCCGTGCGACCCATATTTGTAAATAACATTGTACATATCTTACTTTTAGTCTAATAAAGTCCTATTACTACTAAAAAAAAGACAAACGTTATAACGCTGTTAAAATAATTATATGCACATGGAAACGTCATTTAAAAATGTGAAGACATTTTTGGCAGAGAACTGTTTTCAATGTCTGGTGATTGGAGCAGCTCTACCTGACAGTAACAATGTATTTTAATTACAGACCCACTGATAGCTGGCCACGGCACGCTACTGATAACTGTACACAATCAGCCGCTTATAGGTGTGCATTAATGGCCACTGATAGCAGTGCATGTAACGCCACTAATAGTTGGCACGAGCCACCTCTGATAACTATATTTTTTTCGAACTTCCACAGATAGCTCTGAACGAACATTTACAGATAGCTGTGCACTATCCGCCACTGATAGCTGTTTATGAGCCACCACTGATAGCTGGGTATGGCGTGGGTGTAGGATGAGAACGCGGTTCATTCAAGCACGGCCTCCTGATATTGACGTAACAGAGATATCACAAATATTTGTAACAAATGACACGTGAAACGAAACCGTTATTAAAAGAACTCAATTTGCAAGAAGAGACATTCGTTAATTCAATGACCAATGAAATCGAATTTTCTTTATCAAAAATAAATTCTATATGTCGCTACAAAATGGCAGCTAACAAACCTTACTTATAACTAGAGACCGGATGTTAGGGAAAATTCCTATAGTTATTTATTATAGATATTGTAAAAGTGACTTCATATAAGTTCATACCGAGGACCTTGAGTTGTTTTACATGAAGTTCATTTTGCCTATAAATGTCTATTTCAGCTTATAATGCCTATAAATGCCTATTTGCCATTTTACTCGAAATTAACTCAGTATTTCAATGAAATCGATTGAAATGGACAAACTTCCGGACACAAAGCATTTAATAGAAGTTTTCAAATGTCCTTTTTATAAATCCCCTTAGAATGTTTTAGAATAAGGGTGGCAATAACCTAATAACCTAGTAGGTAGATGGTTCCCCCTCAATGCACTCCCGTTAGGTAAATATTGTTTTTTTCTACTTCATGCATTCCCGTTAAGCGAAATAGTCATATGCTATGTCTCATTGTATTATGCTCCGGCTGTAAGGTTGGGCGAAAGTTCTATAGTACAGCATTGCTTTTTTTTCATAAGTAATGCCACGAGCGATTTCCAAATTATCGATAAATTCACGACTCACGAAGTGAGTTTATCTAGAGAATTTGGAAATCAAGAGTGGCATTTGTTAGGACTATTTAACGAATAAAATTAAGCTGTTTACTCACAAATCATTATTTCACTATAGTTATTTTAAAATATTTATATATTTAATGTAAACGGTGATGTTTGAAAACAAATGAGAAACGATAGGTACGCTTCATCTGCTTCTTTTGTTTTTCACTGCAACCAAATCATACTATTTATTGCCAAAGGAACGCAATATTGTAAGAGCGCTCTCTAGTGGAGAAAAAATGAAACACACTAAACTGTATATTAATTCATTTCTGATGTCGTATGATGTAAATATGACAATTATATTTTTCTGGATTATTACCTGGGAAAAAATACATTTAAGAAAGTGCAAACAGTGGTTTCTTTTTTTGGTGGTATAATAAATTGCTACAAATGTTTTTATATTAACTCCTGCAAGCCCTATGTGTTGACATCTATACACTATATATACAATCTGGTAGCCGTATTTCTTGTGGGCTCAGCCACTGCAAAATAATGGTCAGACCTGTTCATAATATTAAAAAGGAGGAGCTTTCTTTAATATGGTAAATTTAACACAGATAAATATTTCGTGAAACACGACTCTGATTGGTTGTAAAACAGAAATAATTGAAACGTGATTGGTCATTGACTCCCATTTGCGGCATGAGTTAAATAGTCAATACAAACAATGCGAGTGACAAAGAGAGTAGATGCCTCAAACTTTCTTTCTCTATCTCACACCTGGTGCTGAAACCTTTAGGTGACTGGCAATATGTGTGGTGTTTGGTAACCCTGAATTCAGTCTGTAGTCCTCATTTACAGACAGGTGCTTCAAAGACAAAGTGGTGCGACAAGTGTATGTGGCTTACTTTTTTACCTTTAGAACAGTTTTTTTAAGATACCTAAAGAGTGGACAACAATTAAAGACAAACTGAACAATTTCATGAAAGAATTTGGTGCGTAAATATTCTCAAGTGACGGTTCTACTCTTTGTAAAAAGGCAAAACAAATTCCAAAAACATCTCTGATATATTCGCATGCTATCGATAGCATATGTTTATATTCTTAAATTCTTCTTCTTCTTCACGATTTAGGCTTATTTACTAGCCTGTTCCGTCTCCAAATTGCTGCTCTTTCCATATTTTCCTTGGTCTTCCCAAACTTCTTCTTCCTCGTGGTGAATAGTTGTATGCTGCTTTTGGTATTCTATTCTCAGTCATCTTTGCCAAGAGTTCTTTCCAGTTGGTTCTGTATTTGTCTATTGTTGAGTTTAATTCCTCTGTTTTTAGTTGTCTTATTTCTGTGTTGTTTTTTGTCTGTTCTTTGATATCCTGCTATTGGTCTATGGAATCTCATTTCAGCTGCTTGTATTCTGGCAGATTGTTGTGTTGTCACTGTCCATGTTTCGGATCCATAAGTAATAATAAGCACTGCCATTCTTAACGTAAGACTGTAAAAAGTTATGTTGTCCATTTTTGTAAGAGCCTATTTTGAATTCTTTAGTGCCTATATTAATGATTTTAGTGCCTTTTTTGCCTGCCTATTTTGAATTTTTAACTGCCTAACATCTGGACTCTACTTACAGCTGTAGTAATTCAGAGCCCAGTTCCAGTTGTACTGCAAACAAACTTGCATATTGGGGGAACCGTGGTGCCACTTTACGTGCCAAAATGTAGAAGGAAAATCATAGGACTTATTCTAAAGTTACTGAAATTGAATTTGGTGTCTATAAATTAAGTGGGTAAAACAATTACAATTATGTTTTGCCTTCCGTCTGGTAACAAAGTAATATTTAATCTTAACTAACTCAGTGGCACTATTGAACCCGTAGGCTCATGGCCGCGCGGACATAAGCTCTCTATACATTCCTATCCTGAGTCATGTTTAATGTCGCATCAACCGTACGCTGATGTGTTTATGACACATATATTTCATAATAATTTACACTGAATTATTAAACAAAAGAAATTATATCCCCGTAAACCAGCAAAATGAAACCCGACTGTTGTTATATTGTTTTACATCACTTTTTTTTCCTCCAAATAAACATGTTTGCTTATTTAGCGATGTCACGTCCGCTCCAGCCTCCGGATTGTATCAGTCGATATCGTTTGAGGATATTTTTCATAAATTAACATGTCGATTTCACTAAAATTTTAACAGGAAAGAAAAAAATCATATATCCTATTTTTAATTTGTATTTGTTTGGTGCAAATATATAAAATTTCAATGCCTTATGTTCACACATGTTAAAATGAGAATATCTGTCGTAACCAAATAAATTCGATTTCCATAAATTCGCTTCGTTTACGCAGTTTTTGTACGACAAACTTTTAATTCCTCATTTCATAATTTAATAAAAATAAAATGATTCAATGAAAGGACATAACAAACAAATAGAAACTCATAGCCTAATGGAAGGACCTCCTGCAAGAACTCCACGAAAAGAAACGCAAAATATGGGAAGAATTCTATATTACTGACGCCATGATTAACCATGAATGGACTCAGGGAGGATATGAATTGCGCCACACAGTGATCAGATCGGTTCTCTATGCTGTGCATGGATTTCACCACAAGCTGTGCAGCAACCAGAGATTCCACGAGCCCGGCCCAGACTGCGTGTGTTCAAGATGTGGCGAACAGTGCGAGAAATGCCATGTGTTAAACTGTAGGATGAGATAAGAATCATTGTTGAAACTCTGCAGTGACTGAGAACAATCTTCCTTGCACGTTGTGCGCATTTCTTATTTTATTATTATAGCCTAATGGATACATTCAACGCGGTATGTTCATAGATTTAGAACTCTTCATAAATAACTAGCTAATACCCGGCGTGCGCTGCTACGCCTAAACAAATGAAAATTAATGTTCTTTTACGTTTAGTTGAATAAGTAGAAGGAAAAATTTATATCGTAATTATTTGTAGATACCCCGTGCTGTTTACCCGGAATAAATGAGCCGAAAAACAAAAATAAATGTACTTCTTATGATTAGTTGAATAAGTAAAATTAAAGATAATTATAAACGTATATCGTAATTATTTTAAGATTCCCCGTACTGATTACCCGGCGTTGCCCGGGAATCTACTTATCTCGATCTTCTTGGCATAAATGAGCTAAAAGACAAAATTCGTTATTGTGAGTTATCCGTAAAAGAATTACTCGTCATGTGCTGCTATGCTTGCACAGGAATCTACGTACTTATCTCGATCTTCTTGGCATCAACGAAAGACAAAAATAGTTATTGTGAGTTAACTGTAAGAGATAAATGTATGTGTCGCGGACTTTCTGCTAGAGCGTTTTGAGATATTTAATTCTGTATACATTAATTTTGTGTATTTGTTATGGTTTAGGCAGCGTAAGCCATTTAAGCGACCAAAGAGCTACTTTTTTCACGTTTTGCACTACAAAGGGCGATTGTTAAGGGTGTAGGAGTTGAGTAACACAACTCTCTTATAGCCTATGTTCATCCCGGGAATCTCCTGAACATTTTTCAAAAATCCCCAACACAATCGGATCAACTGTATGGCCGAGCATAAAGTAAGAACAAACAAACAAACAAACATTTTTTATATAGGCCTATTAGAATTTTGAATATTAATATGATTCTAAACCATACTACAGAGTATAGTCTTGTATGGAGCAGAGATATGGACGTTAAACAGAAAACATATAATAAATTGAATGCATTGGAGATGGACTTCTGGAGACGATCAGCCAGAAAAGATCAAATAAGAAAAACGCAGAAACACCACTCCTTATGGAAGTGGAAGAAGAGAGTGTCGTCACAACGCCTTCAAAGGTACGTAGAACGGGAGAAGGAAGAATACCCAAGATTATACAAGAATGGGAAATAAACAGGAAAGTAGGAAGAGGACGCCCTGCTACTACCTGGATACAGTATGTGCATATGTCAATGGAAACATTTGATATACCCCTCAGGGGTCCCCATCTAGAGGATATGTTGATGGCGACCACAAGGTGCCCAAGCTGAGCAAAACATTGCTTCCACTTACTTGTGTTTTGCTCCTTACTTTTATCTTTAACCGATCTGGTATTTCTTCCTTTCTTCCACTTACTTATACCAGACTCTTTTAACTTTACTATCTAACCTCTCTTGGTTAATTCTTGTTTTTTCGACCCCGACGCTATTAGGGCATCCGAGGCTAGGGAGTCTTTCCTTTCTTCCATTTCTTCTTTCCTTTATTTTCTTTTCTTCTCCACAAAAGCCTTACCAGAGGCTTTAAGATGGCAGCCCCATCACTGGTCTTGCCTTCCTTTGGCCAGCAACCAATTGAAGGGACTATTATTATGCTTTCAAGTCTTTTACGAGAATTTCCCGGAATGACGCTGGAGGGAAAATTTTCTATAGGATCGTAACAGACCTTGGCCTAATACTTGGAAGGAAGAAGAAGAACAACAACAACAATTGATATAGTGAAGGTTGATGTACAAGACAGAGACAAATGTCGTAATATCATTTTTGCGCGATAGAGGTTTTGTCGTACTTACAGCAAACACTGTATATGGGACATTCCATACGAAATCGGCAAAAAAATTGTGAAAAATGAACTCACATCTTTAAAAGTTTACCATTTTTTTTACAGTGAAACTTTATGATATACTGAATATCTGTACCGAATTTCAAGTCTTCGCTTGGTGTAATTAAATAGTAATAGAGCTGTCAATTTATCGTATTGTTTTAAATAGTCTCTTTTATAAAATACATTTCTCGAAGTATGGCTATTCCCTCAACTTGAAAAGATAGTCACATTATAGATGATTTTATGCTCTATCGCGTGAAAATTAGTATGTTAATATTTACGTTTTTCTGAAGGGCGTAAATGCTATTAATATGCAATTGACCTTCCTCACCAAAAAAATTATAAAATCAAAAAGTGCCACATTATTACCTGAACACCAGTTAATTTTTTGTAATTAGTATTAAAGTGGAGTCTTGAAAGGAAACTACCAAAAATAATTATTTTTCCTAAAATCTCCTATGTGTAGACTGCCCGCAATACCTTTCGCGTGAGTGGAGATCGCTCGCTCGTACAAACAATGACGGAACTACTTGGTAATAGTCCTTTGCGCACTAACAAATATTTTTATTGTTATTATCATCATTACATTATTTTTATTATCATTATAACAATTATTACATTATCATCATCATCATCATCATCGTGGACTAGTGGTTACTCTGCACGCCTCCGATTCCGAGGTTCGCGGGTTCAAACTCGATAGGAATCAATGGAATTTTAAAGGCGTAACAATTCTGAATGCTATTTTGCTATTTTAATGCTATGTTTTGATGCATAAAAATGCTGTTGTACTCTTCTTACTGACCAGGAGAGTGGAAGCAACGTTAGAATTTTGATTTTATCTTTTTTATCACTGCTAGCAGCAAACGCCTTCTTAAGATTTTCCAAAACCTCAATTTCATATTTATCCTCTTCTTCACTTGAAGAGTCAAATTGGTGGAAAATTTTATTTTTAATTGCCTCAGTTACACTTTTATATTTATTTTTCACATATTTATTGTGAGACATTTTTGCTCTCTTAATGGGACTTTCCCCTATCAATTTAAATGATTCATTTAATGTTGGTATAGCCGATTCTTTAACGATGTCGGAACTACTATCGTTATTATTACTAGGTTGTGTTACATCGGATTCCTCATTTTCAGTATTAGTTAATCTGTTAGGCTGTACATCCTCAACATTTCTCTTACCCTCTAAAATTAGCCTGCAATTACTACATATTTTTGCCGAGAGCCAGTGTTCTTGGGGTACCCCGAGTTCCTCACAGTTCCATGGAGGGATAGATCTGAATTTTTTTTAAACTACTCTTATGTCGTCGTCCGAGTGGATTGAAACACTTTCCATTCACATAACACCAGTTAGGCTTATTCATAATAGACAGTGTAATTATATGTACAGTAATAAAATAAAACACTTCAATCTGCAAACTTGTTAGTTAAAAACGATAAAAGATTATTTTAAATTTGATTGTAATACTTAAAATAATGAGGTGACACACTAAACACACGTACTGATTTAAATCTACTGTCTAGTAAATAATCTGAACTTGAGAATTGTTGATAGAGGAACAGATGTTTTAAGAAGACGCGCTGATTCAGCATTTCATTCGTTTGTTAGGAAGTGGTACTAGTATTAAAACATTCGGTTTTATTTGGAAGTGATATCTTGTAACAACACTATTTCGTCATAGTTTCCAGGGTACAATACAGTACACTCAATAAAAATTATTTTAAGATTGAAATTAGTAATTATAACATAATAAAAATCTATACCAGTTTATTCAATTAATGGTGTAAGAGTTTTTATTATATTTCATTTAATTGCAATGAAAAATTTGTAACAAAATAAATAATTTGTTTTAAGGGAGGAAAGAAGATTACGAGTATTTGAGAATAAAGTTCTTAGGCAAATATTTTGATCAAAAAGAGATGAACAGACAGGTGAACGGAGGAAACTACATAATAGTGAGCTACATGATATGTATAGAAAGCCAGATATAATAAGAACAGTTAAGTCTCGTAGGCTTCGATGGGCAGGTCATGTGGTACGTATGGAGGATGAAAGAGGTGCTTGGAAAATTCTGGTAGGAAAACCGGAGGGAAAACGCCCAGTTGGAAGACTAAGAATGAAGTGGGAGAATAACATTATACATGATTTGAGGGAAGTAGATTATACAGAGGATAATTGGAAAACGTTAGCTCGGGATGGGATGTATGGAGAGCTTATGTCCGCGCTGCCATGAACCTACAGGTTCCACAGAGCCAGTGAGTGAGTTAGTTATAAATAATTTGTTTAATAATTCACAGTAAACGTAAGTAACAGAGCTCTTTACTTCTCACTTCAGCAATAAAATTTGATAAATAAATATCTACTGCGTAAGAATTAAAATATCGCCACTTTTATAAATTTACGGTACTGTTCCATTAAGCACAACATATAATAATTTATTCGATTTAATGGCAGTTGAAAAAGTCACTGATGAAGCTCTTTTAATAAAGTACGCGCGCGACCTTGGTCGTGAAATGAATCTGATGCGCCGTGGACCCGCGAGTTTTTTTACGAAAATAGAATAAAAAACATTTATATTGTCTGAACTATTCAACTCTCCAAAAGGGTAATTGCTGAAAATTAATCCTTATTACGTGAATAGTATCCTGTATTTTTTCCGTTTTCATTTTTTGATATGTACTGCAGTAAACCGCCATAAAACAGAAAATTGACACCGAAAATAAAAATATCCTAATTATAAAAATAACACCCTTAAACTACATGATATCACCTATATAAATATGTTTGAAACAAATTTTTGCTGTTTACTGTTTCAGAAATATTAGTTAGTAAACGTTTTAGTTTATCATATTTACGATAATTTTAGATCATCATAACTACGAACCTATAAATGATAAAAATTAAATTTCTGTATTAATACGTTTATAAATGTATTCACTATATTTAGGGATACATAAAATTAAAAAAATAAATTGCAAGATTTTTTGCTGTCCGATTTGATATGGAATGTCCCATATACAAAATTCAATTTCAATTAATGGATTTAAATAATTATTTTTTTAATAACGTTTTTTCGTCCATTTGTCCATTGTAAAATAAAACCAAATCAGCTAACTCAAATGATTTCAGCTATAGAAAAGAGATCCATAGTAATTCTGCACGAAGGCAGGTCCTTCACTGCAATCATATCATTTTCATGCTATGCTTGCAGCTTTACTAGGGAATTGTGTAGGTATGGTAGCTTCTCGTTGCTTTCCACACCGGTGAAGGATGATGATGATAATGATAATGGTAAGGATGATAATGATAATGATGATGGCCATATGATTTCGGGGACCGTTTGGGCCTTAAAGTTTTCCCGACATTTGTCTTACAGGTGAGGAAAAACCCCGATAAAAACCTCACCCAGAAAAACTGCCCCGACCGGGGATCGAACCCGGGCCCGCTGCGTGACAAGGCAGCACGCTACCTCGAGACCACAACGGTAGAAAAGAGATATCAAGGCGAATGGAATCCTAATATGCTGACCGATTATTGTTGGACCATCAAGAGGGATGCTCCACAAGCGAAATATAGCAGAAAATCGTAAGAGTTTGTTACTTTCTAGGTGAGTCCGAATGTTCGAATATTGTGTAGTTACGAATGTAAAAAAAAAAATATATTGAAGTGTTTGAAATTATAAATGCCTGTCTCTCGGAAACCTTGCGTGATGGAGAAACCCCGATATCATATTTCAATTCAGGAGAAAAAATGCTATCAGATGCACATATTTTTCTTTCTGAGACAAAAAAAGTTTCTTTTTTGTTGCTCAGTGTAATGATCGCAGATATTTCCAACAAAGATGTTATTATTTACAATTATTTATTATTTTGAAAACACCATCGCGCAAAAAATAATGTACAACGCACGTTTGTGAAGTGTTTTACAGAATGTCGGAAATTAAAAACCACGATATCGCTTGGTTTTTAAACATTTTCCTGGCTTCTGTAAACTACTTCCCAACCTCGTATCGTAATATACTAAAACAGTGTAGAGTTCTGAAAAAATAATATCTTCGTGTATTTTAGAAGTCAATATTGTAACCTATTTTTTTTTGACATTGCTCGATCCTCTGTATTGAGGATAATACTGATTAATAAAAATTTAAAAAAAATTAAAATGAATACAGTTATGTGTGTGGCAGGCCTGTGTATGTCACGTGATAATGTTTACAAACAGACACATTAGTGCAACACGGAGGTGCCATTACATTCATTTGTTTCCTCCTAATTAACTGTTACCCACACCACGCTCGCAAGCACTATCATTTGTTTTGTAATCATGTCGCAGAATTAACAACTCATTGCATTGATATCATGTCAGGGGCCTGTTTCGTGACAGTTCTTTTAATAGTTACTTATTAGTAGTGTAAAATATTTAGCAGTCTGATAAATCCTGTTTCGTAAACACTAATCTACTCCGCTAAATTTGTTATTCAACTTTATACAGTTAGCAGCGTGACTTTTTGAAAAGCGTATGTGACATTTACAACAATTACTTTGCTGGATTTCAAGGCCTTCTCTATGGACTGCATTTGCAGATGTCTTCAAAATACAGTACCTCTATTGAATCGTTTGCCAACCTGTGATTCGCCAAATATTTCAAGGAGTTCACCAAAACTTTTTCGTAATGGCGGGTTTCGAGATTAGGTCTACTATTGTTTCATTCATTTCTGCAACATTGTAATAATAATAATAATAATAATAATAATAATAATAATAATAATAATAATAATAATAATAATAATAATAACAATAGAATTATTATTATCATTTTAAAATTAAATTAACTCAAAAATGTCCTTGTTGCATATGTGTAACATCGGGAATTTATCACATTATTTCAACAATAAATTAATATTTACCCCGATTGTACAGTTTTTTAGGAAATAAACCCAATGGGTACAACTCGGACACTACACACACCCAGTCTCAAGGTTGAGATTTTAAAAATCCCTTTCCCCGCCGGGAATCGAACCCGGGTCGCCGGAGTGGAAGATAGGGACTCTACCGACTACGCCACAGCGACGGACGATTTTACAGTTATGTAACAACGTTAGGAATGCATTTGATTTCGCTACAACTAGGCCTACATGCTGCGTAAATTTAATTTTTAAGCCGTAACTAGAGTAACTTCAGTTGAAATTACAGGAGGCCGTGAAATCAATTATTGATAAAATGGCCGCAAGTACGTATTTATTGTTTTATATTGTTTCAAATAAAGTTCAGTTCATTTAAAATGTAGTCAATTGTTTCGTATAATGTATATTGACACTACCTTTTGGATATTTTTTGTATATACATTGTATGTAGTATATATAGAGGGCAGTGGTTTTATTTCCCACGCGTGAGTGTAAATGTAATATTACAGTATATTTATTTGGGTTGGCAATCCTGAAATGTAGGAAGTTGAACTTTCAATAATGATCGCCATTGCTGTAAGTACGACAAAACGCACTATGGCGTTTAACTCATCCACAAGACCTGACTTTTAAACCCTGGTACCATAAACAACTGTTAGAAGTTGTGGTGTTACATTTTGTGGCTTCCTATACAGAATGTAGGTCAGAGCGAGCGTTGAAATCTTCAAACAGCATAGCATTATGAATAAATTGAGCAACCGCATGAAGCAAACATTCCCATAATGCACTTCTCGTCATTTATAGCGTTATTTACAATATTAATATTTTTAAACTGAAAAAAAAAAGCTCCAGTGAATCAAAATTACACCGAATCGCAAAATAAATATATTCCAAACACATCAGTTAATAACATGTAAATATTTCAACTGTTTTAAAAGCTACGCTAAACCTGGCTAACAAATGAACGACGATTTAATCATGGCCAGCTCTATGGCTTCATTTTTTTTATTCCAGTGGCGTATTTCATAAAACAGCGTTTCATAATTAATTTATTTTCATTTATAGATTCTTAAATATCTAGTCATATTGTGTTTGTCTAGTGGTTACATTCCTTACTTCCAGTCCCGAGGGTCTCGGGTTCAAACCCGGAAGGGGTCGATGGAATTTTTAGGATGAAAAAATTGCAAGGGACAAGTCCTCCGGGAGGAATTTAAGTTGTGGGAGCCAAAAAATTCAGGATCGTAAAAGAAACTCAAGCCAAAATTACAGTCTCTCAGCAAAATTTAATTTGCCTTTTCCATCCAAGTAATAAGTTATTTGTATACTAGGGAAATAAGCGTATCTATATTAGCTATTAAGTACGTTCCCCAACGTGGGGATGTTGGATGTAGTCAGATTATTATTATTATTATTATTATTAAATTATTATTATTATTATTATTATTAATATTATTATTATTTTCATTATTATTATTATTATTATTATTAAAATTATTATTATTATTAAAACTATTGTTATTAAAATTATTATTAGTAAAGTAAAGTGATCCCACAACAGGCCCGGAGGCCCTTGGGGTAGTAGGAGGTTAAGGCTCCCACTTTTTCTAGACAATCGGCACTTTATGTCATCCGGGTTGTCAGCCCTACGTGACGGCCGCCTTTACCCCCAGAACAAGCGTCTGGTACTCATTTCCGTTAGAGGCTGAGTCGATCCCAGGACCATAGTGCCGCCAGAGGGTTTGGGTCAGTTTAAAAATCCTGACCCCAACTGGACTTGAACCCTCGACCCTCCGGCTTGTAGCTCAGTGCCTTAACCACTACGCTACGGCGTGCCCCTAAAATTATTATTATTATTATTATTATTATTATTATTATTATTATTATTATTATTATTATTATTATTATTATTATTATTATTATTATTAAAAGAAATGTGAAAATTATGGAAAAGTTGGGTATAGAACCGATTTCCCCATCATATACAAAACTATCAGAACAACGGGAAATCCGATCTTCAGCGAATGCCATCTCACAGAATTCCAAAAGTTATGCTTCGTTACTGGCCCCAAAGGAAAAAGATCGCTGGGACGTCCGAAAAAGCGCTGGATGGAAAATTCATCTTTCAGACCGTAACAGGCCACACTGGCCAATACTTTTGCATGGATTATTATTATTATTATTATTATTATTATTATTATTATTATTATTATTATTATTATTATTATTATTATTATTATTATTATCATCATCATCATCATCATCAACGAAATCCATTCACGAATTTAGGCCATTTGTTGACCTGTTTCGGCGTCAATAGAAACACCATCCAAAAGTCTTTTGAGTGGACGTCCTGGTCTTCTTCCTGCAGGTTGGTAGCTTAACCCTTTGCCCCGCCTAGCGTAGTACAACATAATGAATATGCTTTGCCGCTGCCCCGCTTAACATCTGCTTGGGTATCCTGTGACCCTCCATTCGATGAACATGTTTCATCCATCTTGACTTATAATCATATACTTTGTTTTCTAAAGGTTCCATGTGTTATTCTTCTAAGATGTCTT
Organism: Diploptera punctata; assembly: GCA_030220185.1. Lineage (NCBI taxonomy): Eukaryota > Metazoa > Arthropoda > Insecta > Blattodea > Blaberidae > Diploptera > Diploptera punctata. The sequence goes on from JASPKZ010007399.1 coordinate 662,229, forward strand.
CTCTTTTTTTATGTATCCAGCAGTCCATCGAAGGTATCTCATTTCAGCAGATCTAAGGCTCTGTATATCCTTCTGTTTCAATGTTCATACTTCGCTACTATAGAAAAGGGTTGGAAGAGCTAATGTTTTATACACTTTTAGTCTTGAATGTTTTTGGACTAACTGTGGCTTGAAGATAGAATCTATTAACCCTAAAATCCTTTTAAAATGTATATTTTTGCATTTAAATATGTTATATTATTATTGTTATTATTATTATTATTATTATTATTATTATTATTATATTATTATTATTATTATTATTATTATTATTATTATTATTATTATTATTATTATTATTATTATTATTATTATTATTATTATTATTATTATTATTATTATTATTATTATTATTATTATTATATTTAAAAAATAAATTTTAATGAACTCAAGAAGAATGATAATGACACAGATTGGAGTTTTTTTTAATTTGTTCGAGTAGGTTGGTATGAGAGTAGTGGTAAGTCCTGGTCACTCCACTCGGAAGCATAGGGACTTGATAAAAGCTAGCCAACGAACTCTGTTGTTTGCCAATGCCTTAATTTCAATCCAACTCATCCCTGCCTGTTCACCTTCATCCATGATGGTATTACTCCATGTTGCCCTAGGTCTTCGTCTTCTCATTCTTTGGGGTTCAAATCAAGTGCTATTTTTTGTGATTTTATCATTCTCTCTATTTAACCAATTTCCATTTTCTAAATTCAATTTCTTTAAAATTTCGTTTTGATTCGTTCTTCTCCAAAGTTATTTATTTCTTATATTCTTATATTACATGGAATAATTTGGAATAAAAATATTACAAAGGAAACTAAAATGAAAATTTATAAGAGCATAATACAGAATATTTTGTCATGTGTAAGTGAAACTTGGTCTTTGACGGAATTACAAAAGAATAAAATTAGAACAGTTGAATTTAATTATTTTAGAAGAAGTCTCCAAAAAACAAGACAGGATAAAATAAGAAATGAATTTCTTTGGAGAGAAATGAATGTCACCACATCTGTTGTTAAGAGGATAGAAAATCAAACACTTAAATGGTATGGCCATGTACAAAGAATGGAATATAAAAGATGGCCAACAAATATATACCAATGGTCACCCCCTGGAAGAAATAAACGTGGCAGACCAAGATGGAAATGGAAAACCTACGTCAGAACTATAATGGATGATCGGAATTTGGAAGAGGGAGATTGGAATGATAGAGATAAATGGAAACTGAAGACGGCAAACCTATAAGTGGGGGAAAGCCGAAGAAGAAGAGAAATATTCCTTGGCCACCATATACCCAAAATATTTCTCAGCCAACGATTTACAAATTTGTTTTGTAGGTTTCTAAGTTTCACAGCTGTATCATAAAATCGATTTCACATTTGAATTAGGTTGTTATGACAGCTACATACAGAGTGTCCCAAATTGATGTATACACTCTTTGAAACTTTATTTCTCAGCAAAGAAATGAGACAGAAATACAATTTTTGTTGTGTGTGATCTACAGGGCACTGGAAAAGCACAACAATACTTTCATCGATCTTCACGTATTTATAAACAACAATGGCGGCGAGATTATCATTCGATGAACGTAAGTGGGTACTCAAGTGTTATTGGAAAGTGGAGAATGTTGTTGAAGTTCAACGACGTTGGATGGTTGAATTTGGGACACCACCACCAACAAGGGTAACAATAACAAGAATCCGAGACAAGTTTGAAGACGATGCATGACTGCAATCTTGCACCGTTCCATTGTCTTCAAACTTGTCTCGGATTCTTGTTATTGTTACCCTTGTCCCAAATTCAACCATCCAACGTCGTTGAACTTCAACAACATTCTCAACTTTCCAATAACACTTCAGTATCCACTTACGTTCATCGAATGATAATCTCGCCGCCATTGTTGTTTATAAACACATAAAGATCGATGAACGTGTTGCTATGCTTTTCCAGTGCCTTGTGGATCATACACAACAAAAATTGTATTTCTGTCTCATTTCGTTGCTGAGAAATAAAGTTTCAAAGAGTGTATACATCAATTTGGGACACTCTGTATTTACCTTAATTAAGTGATATCTTACGACATATGGTTTCACTCAAGCATTTTGAGAGATTTTAAAAGCGGCAATTTATAGTTTGCCTTTAAATTGACGTAAATATTTATTTGCTCGCTCAATTGTTTGAAAAGTTTTTACGACCTACTTATTTTATGTGGCAAATTTAATGACGTCATCGCCGGAATTACGTCATTTAGAAAAGACATAACATTTATTTTATATCACCTCACAATTTCCGTTCCATTGTTACTCAATTTTACGTTCCAACACATTTATTGCGTCATTTACGGCGTTAAACACAACTTACGTTCTACATTCACCATCAATAATAATAATAATAATAATAATAATAATAATAATAAATTGGATATCATCATCCGGTATCATGGCAGCTGCCGAAGTCTTCCGGAAACCAAACGCCATTCCTCTCTGTCCATCCATTGATCTTCCTCCATTCCTCTGATATTCATAGCAGCTTATAACCCTTCTATCCAAGTTTTCTTTGGTCTTCCTCTCTTCCTCCTTTCCATTGGTATCCATTCCATAACAATTTTTGGCAATCTTTGCTCTGGCATTCTTTTGACATGACCATACCACTGCAATCTTTTCTATAAGTCTGGCAAATTCCTACCAGGGAAATGAAAAGAATTTTAAGTACAGAAATGGATGTTTTAAGAAGATCAGCTGAAAAATCTAGAATGGATAGAATACGAAATAAAGAAATAAGGGACATTATGGGTGTACAAGAGGAGCCGGACATCATAGACATTATAGAAAAGAAAATATTGCAGTGGTATGGCCATGTCAAAAGAATGCCAGAACAAAGATTGCCTAAAATTGTTATGGAATGGATCCCAATGGAAAGCAGGAAGAGAGGAAGACCGAAGAAAACTTGGATAGAAGGAGTACAAGCAGCTATGAATATCAGAGAAATGTAGGAAGATCAATGGATGGACAGAGAGGAATGGCGTTTGGTTTACCGGAAGACGGCGGCAGCTGCCATGATACCGGAAGATGATGATGATATATATATATATATATATATATATATAATATATATATATATATATATATATATATATTTGTAATTCATCTCCAGAAGCTGCGAGGATTACTTGGTCGTCAGCAAATAAAATAGAATTTAAAACAATTTTCCCTAATTTAAAATTATAATGTAATTGTTTTTGCCATTGATTTATTGCAGTTGGATTATCATAAGTAATGCCACGAGTGATTTCCAAATTATCGATATTCACGACTCACGAAGTGGGGAGTGAATTTATCTAGAGAATTTGGAAATCAAGAGTGGCATTTGTTAGGACTATTTAACGAATAAAATTAAGTTGTTTACTCACAAATCATTATTTAAATATAGTTATTTTAAAATATTTATATATTTAATGTAAACGGCGATGTTTGAAAACAAATGAGAAACGATAAGTACGCTTCATCTGCTTCTTTTGTTTATCACTGCAACCAGATCATACTATTTATTGCCAAAGGAACGCAATATTGTAAGAATGCTCTCTAGTGGAGAAAAAATGAAACACATCAAACTGTATATTCATTCATTTGTGATGTCGTATGATGTAAATATGACAATTATATTTTTCTGGATTATTACCTGGGAAAAATACATTTAAGAAAGCGCAAACAGTGGTTTCTTTTTTGGTTGTATAATAAATTGCTACAAATGTTTTATATTAACTCCTGCAAGAGCTACGTGTTGACATCTATGCACTATATATACAATCTGGTAGCCGTATTTCTTATAGGCTCAGTCACTGCAAAATAATGATCAGATCTGTTCAGAATATTAAAAAGGAGGAGCTTTCTTTAATATGGTAAATATAATATTGATAAATATTTCGTGAAACACGACTCTGATTGGTTGTAAAACAGAAATCATTGAAACGTGATTGGTCATTGACTCCCATTTGGGGCATGAGTTAAATAGTCCAGGAAAATATTATAAAACATTGACTAGGGATAGGAATGTATGGAGAGCTTATGTCCGCGCGGCTTTATGTCTACCTAGCATGACGAGACAGCGGATAGGTGAAGGGGGATGGGCTGGGAGGGGGGGGATGAAAGTTATTGGAAGAGAGAGAAAAAAGAAGCTGACTGGGGAATCAAGAAGTATTATATGAAAACTTGATGTTGGGCGGATTCAGCAATATTACGGAGCGTTTGTGGCCATTCAAACCGTGTCGTGGCCCACTTGAATCAATGACAAGTATCTATGTACAGTCAAGGCACGGAGCCATGTATTCCTTCTTAAATAGGCTATACCGGCCACCATAACAATAATAATAAGGAAATTTGGTGTAACGGATGAAGACACAGAGGACAGAGAACGATGGAGAACTTTTATTAAGGGAATTTGCGAATGTTTGTTATAAACTGTGAAGAAGTAATTCCTTTTCTCACGTTGTGGCGATGTTTTGAAGCAGCTAACTCTCTTCATGCCCGATGTTGTATTAACATTTTGAAGAAGGATTGGTGTCCAAAAATAATAAATAAGAATTACTGGTTCAGGTTGGGTTTGATTTTCGGTAGAGCTGGATTCTATTGTCAGGGTCGGAAGTTGGTACACAGGATAGAAAAACACTTCATAATCACTAAAAACTGTTTCTTGTAGAAATAATTGTAAATTTATTTACTATTTAATTTCCCAGCAGATCGAGTAAATACAAGTGGTATTATTCTTCACAGTCAATTAAAATTAAATTATTTACTTTTCTTTTCTTGAATCAACTATTCTTCTGGTATTAAATATCACATTTTATCAGAAGAGCTGTTATTGCTTCTATCCTTGATGAAAGTTCTATACTGAATGACTATGTAATTCTTTAGAATTAAAGAACATTATTACATCACATGATTTTATATTTTAAATTCTATTGGTTAATATAATGTTTAAATTTGATTTGTTAAATCAAAAAGTTAATTGTTTTAACATCCAATCAGAGTTTAGTATACTTTTATTTAAAAATATTAAGTTAAGCAGGTGTTGTTATTACAGTTATAACAGAAAGCGCTATTATTAAGACAACAATGACTTAAAACAATTTTAAAAGCATTATTTAGAAAGACTGTTATGTAATACAATATCTTTAATTGTTACTGAGACATTTTTATTCAACAATGAACATTTAGATGTTTTTCTTTATTTAAATTATATTTAAATATTAAAAGAATTTTAAAATATAAAATTATTAACTTTAACTTTCATATTTATTATGATATTAAAATCCTGCTTTAACTGATAGACTAAGTCATCATCATCAGGCCCTCAGCCTGTTCCGCTCTCAGAATTCATCTTCTCATCGTCTGACATAAAAAATATATATATAACCCGATCGCAGCGCCATCTACCGGGTCCAATTGTGAACCTAAACCATCCAGGGACCCACTCAAACATTCACAAAAAAAATGGAATCAAAATCTGTGCAGACGTTTGGGCAGTTTTTAATATCGGATTTCAAGTAAATCTCCACTTCTAATGTCGGATTTCGCTCGTTTTTGGACAATACCTCCTCGGTCGATTTTAATAGGATATACTGAGTTTCGTTGTGAAACATCGAAAATGTGACCGCTAGAGCGATTTTTAAATTTTCACTTCAGGTTAACTCCTACGCCTAATAATTTTAAAGGGTTCAACTGTGGATCTAAAACATCAAAGTACCCAATCAGACACACACACAAAAATTTCATCAAAATCGGTTTAGTCGTTTAAGAGGAGTTCAGTGGCAAACACACGTACACAACAATTATATATATATATATATATATATATATACATGACATGATAAGAAAAATAAATGCCTGAACGGGATTTGAACCCGGACCTCCGGGTTGGTACCCCAGCGTGCTATCCATTACACCACCGGACAAATCCAATACAAACATTTATCTTTCATATATATTATATAGTATATACTATATATTATATTATATATATATATTATATTATATTATATTATATATATTATATTATATTATATTATATTATATTATATTATATATATTAATATTATATTATATTATATTATATTATATGATATATATTATATTATATTATATTATATTATAATTATATTATATTATATTATATTATATTATTTATATTATATTATCTTATCTTATATTATATTATATTCTATTATATTATATTATATTATCTATCCTATACTATCTTATATTCTATTCTCATCTATTCTATTATCTTCTATTCTCTCTCTCTTCATTCTCTTCTCTTTCTTCTCTTCTCTTCCTCTTCTCATTCTCATTCTCTTTCTCTTCTCTTCTCTTCTCTTACTCTTTCATCTTCTCTTCTCTTCTCTTCTCTTCTCATCTCTTCCTCTTCTCTTCTCTTCTCTTCTCTTCTCTCTCTTCTCTTACACTCTACTCCTTCTTCTCTTCTCTTCTCTTCTCTTCTCTTCTCTTCTCTTCTCTTCTCTTCTCTTCTATTCTCTTCTCTTCTCCTTCTCTTCTCTTCTCTTCTCCTTCTCTTCTCTTCTCTTCTCTTCTCTTCTCTTCCCTTCTCTTCTCTGCTCTTCTCTCTCTTCTCTTCTCTTCTCTTCTCTTCTCTTCTCTTCTCTTCTCCTTCCTCTTCTCTTCCTCTTCTCTCCTCTTCTCTCTCTTCTCTTCTCTTCTCTTCTCTCTCTTCTCTTCTCTTCTCTTCCCTTCTCTTCTCTTCCTTCCTTCTTCTCATTCTCTTCTCTTCTCTCCTCTTCTCTCTCTTTCTTCTTTCTCTTCCTCTTCTCTTCTCTTCTCTTCTCTTCTCTCTTCTTCTCTTCCTCTTCTCTTCTCTTCTCTTCTCTTCTCTCTCTTCTCTTCTCTTGTCTTGTCTTCTCTTGTCTTGTCTTCTCTTGTCTTCCTCTTCTCTTGTCTTTCTTCTCTTGTCTTCTCTTCTCTTGTCTTCTCTTCTCTTGTCTTCTCTTGCCTTGTCTTCTCTGGTCTTGTCCTTCTCTTGTCTTCTCTTCTCCGTGTCCGTGTCCTTCTCTTCTCTTGTCTTCTCTTCTTGTCTTCTCTTGTCTTTCTCTTCTCTTGTCTTCTCTTGCCTTGTATTCTCTTGTATTCTCTTCTCTCTCCCTGTCTCTCTCTTCTCTTGTCTTCTCTTGCCTTGTCTCTCTTGTCTTCTCTTGTTTCTCTTGTCGTCTCTTCTCTTGTCTGCTCTTGGCCCTTGTCTTCTCTTGTCTTGTCTTCTCTCTTCTCTTCCTTCTCTTCCCTTCTCTTCTCTTCTTTCTCTTCTCTTCTCTTCTCATCTCTTCTCTTCTCTTCTCTTTCTCCTTCTCTTCCCTTCTCTTCCCTTCTCGTCCCTTCTCCCTGCCCTTCTCTTCCCTTCTCTTCCCTTCTCCTTCCCTTCCTCTTACACTTCATTCCCTTCCCTTCCCTTCCTTCCCTTCCCTTCCCTTCCCTCCTCTCCCTGGCTCCTTCCCTTCTCTTCCCTTTCTTCTCTTCTCTCTCTTCCCTTCTATCTTCTCTTATCCTTATAGTAATGATTATATATTCTCCATTATTATTAATTAAGTGACATTCGGTCTTCACTGCCATCTGGTAGCTGACTATAACTTACTTACTTACTCACTGGCACTATCGAACCCGTAGGTTCATGGCCGCACGGACATAAGCTATCCATACATCCCAATCCTAAGCTATAACAAGTAAGCTAATTAAAGAGAATATTTTTCTTCTATAGCAGTGACTCCCGTCCAGGCATTTATTTTTCTTATCGTGTCATATTAAGCTTGCATTGCTCAATGTCAAAAATGTTATTATAGATAGATAGATCGATTGATTAATGTCTTTGACATCGTCCGATTCCTAATAGCCAATTTTGTCGGTCCATCCAATCTCCTGTTTGTAGATGTTTCTCCTTCATGTATAAACATATTCCCTAACTCCATATATATACACACATACATACATACACATATAAGCAAATTAAGGGGACACGCCTTATAGTAGTTGGTTAAGGCAATACACTACAAACCGGATGGTCGAGGGTTCTAGTCCCGGTGGGGTCAGAATTTTTAAACTGGCCTAAACCTTCTGAAGATACCATGACCATGGGGTCGACTAACCTTGTAACGAAAATGAGTACCAGACGTTTGTTATGGTGGTAATGCCGGCCGACACACAGGGCTGACAACCCGGCTGACATAAAGTTTTGATTCTCTAGAGAAAGTGGGAGCCTTAACCTCCTACTACCCCCCTAGGGTCTGATATGGCCTGCAGTAGGATCACCCTACCTATAAAGTAATTAAATGCATGTAAGCCTCTTTATTACACGTAATAATGAACTGTTAAATGGTAAATGGGAACTTCAATCGCGTGTTAATTTTTACGTCTAAATATTAATTGTGAATGAACCTAAAAAAGGGTGTAAAATTAGAAACAGTACATATTGTGTGAAGTCTTAAGGGATGTATCCAGGCAATCTGTTGCAGGCTTGGGAACCACGAGGACAACAAATCACAATCTGTTGTGTTGGATTTATCTAACCCCTGATTAATACTTTTAGCTCAGTGTCTGCCAACAAACAAAACGCACCTCTTTCATCCCTTTGTGTGGCTCTACAGGAATAAAAATGGGGCCACAACCTTCGCAGAAAAGTTTTTGATGTTATCGCTGGTTTAGGAAACAGCTTTAGCTAAATGATAATTTGTATTGCCTTTAGTATCCGTGTTAAACACAACAGCTATCAAGCTCGCACATTTTAACACACATGATAACTGAGAAAAAGATGTTAGGGAAAATGCCTACAGTTATTTATTATAGATATTGTAAAAGTGACTTCATATAAGTTCATACTGACGGCCCTAGAGTTGTTTTCCATGAAGTCAATTCTGCCTATAAATGCCTATTTCAGCTTATAATGCCTATAAATGCCTATTTGCATATTTCTCGAAATTAACTCAGTATTTCAATAAAATCAATTGAAATGGACAAACTTCATGGCACAAATCATTTCATAGAAGTTTTCAACTGTTATTTTTATAAATTCCTTTAGAATATTTTAGGGTAAGTCCACCGCTGTGGTCTCGGGGTAGCGTGCTGCCTTGTCACGCAGCGGGCCCGGCTTCGATCCCCGTGCGGACAGTTTTTCTTTTTTCTGGGTGAGGTTTTAATCCGGGTTTTTCCCTCACCTGTAAGATAAATGTCAGGAAGCTTAGGCCCAATGGACCCCGAAAATCATCCGCCCCATCATCAACGCCTTATCATTATCAACATCATCCTTCACGGGTGTGAAAAGAAACGGGAAGATACCACACCTATAATTGCCCTAGTAAAGCTGCAAAGCATAGCATGAAAATGCTATGATTACAGTGAAGAACCTCCCCTCGGGCAGAATTACTATGTATGGAATATATGAAAATAAATTAATGAAAGGAAATATATATATATATATATATATATATAATGAATAACGATTGTAACGTCTCATTACTTTGTTTACAGAACACGTGGCATAATAAAAATATTTATTTCCGTTACTAATAGAAAATGGCGTCTTATTAATTTAAAATTAAGTTAATAATCTAAGTTCATTATATCAAGTCATGCTGAAGTCACTGCAATCGCTTCATACAGACAATGTTTCTAGCAGAGATGCTTGTGAATCGTGGAGTCATGCTTCTATTCCCTGTGCATGAGGTCGCGTGTCCGATCGTACTGTCATGCTAATCTCCTCTCTCTCCCCTCGCTCCGCCTCTCTCCTCTCTCGTCATCTCCGGCTCTCTTCTCTCTCCGTCTCTCTCTCTCTCTCTCCTCTCCTCTCATCCTCCGTCTCTCTCTCCCTCTCTCTCTCTCTCTCTCTCTCTCCTCTCTTCCTCCTTCTTTCAATGAATTTTCTTCTTTTCCTTCCTTTCTTTTTCCTTTTGCTATGTTTTATTTTCAATATTTACCGCCCTACTTATTACCATGAAGACTGTTTTTCCATTGCCCGACACACAACGGAAATAGAAACGAATTAGTTTCTCAAATAGTTGTAAACCTTGTGAACCAAGATTGATTCTGATCATCATTGCTGGTAGGCGCACGTGGCTTCAGTGCTGATACTTGAAAATTATCTGTCCGCCATTAATTATTTCAAAGGCTGTACAACGTTGCAACGAACAAAACACGGCGATGGCTAGGGTCAATTTTTAATTTCGAATTTCAGATAATCCCCCATTTAATGGCCCAATTTTGTTCATTTTTCGAAAATACCTATCTCGATTTACTTCAATGTGATATACTGAGTTTCGTTGTGAATCATAGAAAATTGCGACCGCTAGAGCGATTTTTAAATTTTCGTTTCAGGTAAACTCCTACACCTAATGGTTTTAGAACATAATAGATAGCATAAAAACCCTCTCCATGAAAAAATACATACATATGCCAACTTTCAAAGTATTCGGTGAAGAACTTTCGAAGATTTAAAATTTTCAACAAACGAACATTTATATACCTTTTATTTATATAGGTATATATAATTTATGGGGGTAAATCCATATTTTCTTGTTTGTTTTAATATACAGCTATGATTGTCCAATTTTTGATGACGTTTAGAACATGGTTCTTCAGAGTTTCGTGTTTTTAAATTAATTGAATACGAAACAAATTTAATTACTTTCTAACTGGTATGAAGCGATTCTCTTCTGTTTCCTGTGTTGTTTTGTGAAAACAAATGCCAACACTTCACAATCGTGTGACACGTTCAATTGTTTTCATAAAAATCTCATCTCCGGTGATTACATTCTGCATCTCACATTCTAAATTAAAATACAGAGTGGACAAATGGCATTTATAAAATACAGAGTGACTAAATATTTACAATAGAACTACAGCTCACAAGGGAATCTTATGAATTCTCCTTAGCTTTGGAATTTTACATGCATAAAATACCACATGAAGATTTAGAAATCGCTCTAGCGGTAGCAATTTTTTATGTTTCGTAACGAAACCCTGTATATGCTATCGAAATAAAATGCTGAAAGTGTTTCCAAGACTCAGCGAAATCTGACTATTAAAATTGGGGAGTATTCTTCTTCTCTTCCTTCCAAGTATTAGGCCAAGGCCTCTTACGATCCTATAGAAAATTTTCCCTCCAGCTTCTTCCGGAAAATTCTCGTATAAGACTTGAAAGCATAATAATAGTCCCTTCGATTGGTTGCTGGCCAAAGGAAGGCAAGACCAGTGATGGGCCTGCCATCTTAGAGCCACTGGTCAAGCTTTTCTGGAGAAGAAAAGAAATAAAGGAAAGAAGAAATGGAAGAAAGGAAAGACTCCCTAGCCCTCGGATGCCCTAATAGCGACGGGGTCGAAAAAACAAGAGTTAACCAAGAGAGGTTAGATAGTAAAGTTAAAAGAGTGCAAAACACAAGTAAGTGGAAGAAATGTTTTGCTCGGCTTGGGCACCTTGTGGTCGCCATCCACATATCCCCTAGATGAGGACCCCCGAGGGGTGGGGAGTATTCAATGAACATAAATTAGAAATAAATGTAAAAAAACCGAAATGATTTTGAGAAACGGCGGAAGAATACCGGAAACAACACAAATCATCATACAGAATAGAGCATTGAAAATTGTATCCAACTACAAATATCTTGGCACGACATTACAACCCACTGCAAAATGCTACAGAAAGCACATCACAGAAAGAGCAACAAAAGCAGTGAGAGCAATGCACGATATAAAAATAACACATTTCTGAGCCTAAAAACGGCAGTGGCACTATTCGAAACCAAAAATAGTTCCAATACTATCTTACGGGATAGAAATAATCGGAGAACATCTAACAGTGACTGACCTAGAAACACTAGAGAAAATAAAAGCCACTTAAAGAAGGCGATTTGAGTCTCCAAGAACACGTTAATGAAAAACATGATGGGCCTCTTTGGAATGGGAAAATCTTTACCTACATCCAGTTAATAAAATCTGGATATATTATTCTACCAGTTATATTATATGGCTGCGAAACATGGACTCTTACTTTAAGGGAGGAAAGGAGATTAAAAGTATTTGAGAATAAAGTACTTAGGAAAATTTTTGGACTAAAGAGAGATGAAGAGACAGGTGAATGGAGAAGACTACATAACAATGAACTACATGGTCTTTATAGGAAGCCAGATATAATAAGAACAGTTAAGTCTCGTAGACTGCGATGGGCAGGACATGTTGCACGTATGGGGGATGAAAGACTTGCATGGAAGCTTCTTGTAGGAAAGCCAGAGGGAAGACGCCCAGTTGGTAGACCAAGAATGAGGTGGGAAAATAACATTAATTATGATTTGAGGGAAGTAGATTATACAGGGAATGATTGGAAAGCATTAGCTCAGGATAGGGATGTATGGAGAGCGTATGTCCGTGCGGCCATGAACCTACGGGTTCCATAGTGCCAGTGAGTGAGTAAGTATGTAAGTATACTACAATGCATCGGTGACATAAATGTAACAGACCCACATCTTCCAACACATATTTTCTATAAAAAAACTTTATTAAATTAAAAATGCCATTCTATGTTAATTTTTGTTCAAAGTTTCCGTCTGTGATTATAATCTACAATTATTAAATGTATAGTTTATCAATTCCCTTTGTCATTTTAGCGAATTTCCAAGAAATATAGGTAGATAATATAAAACGCTATGTAATAAAGCCTGGAATATCACTTTATTCATTCTGTGTCATTTATTTCTATTCCAGAGAACTGAGTTAAGCATGCCAATTAATAATAATAATTCTTTATTAAAAATTTATGTACAATACAGTAGTTTTCCTACAACCCATTGTAAATTTTAATCCTCTATAAATCCCTATTATCTGCATCATTCTCTGTTAATCCTGTCGACACCATACTCCCATGCATTCCTTGAAACCACTGTTCTTCGGTCTCTCTTTTCTTCTGTTGTCCTCCGCTTCAATATTTAATATCATCTTAGGTATCCTGTCATCTGACATCCTCTTTACGTGGCTAAACCACTTAAGTCTTCTTTCTTCAATAACTTGTAGGACATCTTTTTGAACATCCATTATTTCTCTGATTTCTAACTTTGTCTCTTGTTCAATTTCTAGAAGCCCTCCTCCAGAAGTCCATCTCTGTCACCAACAGTTTATGTGCTTGCTGTCTGCTAAATGTTCAGGTTTCTTTACCATACAATAGTACACTCTCCATCAATGATCTATACATTGTTTACAGCACCAAATTTAACATTCCAATTGTTTTCCTTCCTTGACTTACTCTTTTGTTTATCTCAGAATTGCTTGATCCTTCTGGCTCTAATATTGATCCTCATTGATTTCATTTTGAGAATTTTCCTCCCCATTGAGGGTTTTCTCCAACCAATCGTAGTAATTAACATGAATTTTTAAAAAACATAAATGAATATAAATGACAACGGATTTACAGGCAATCGCTTTGCAACAAACATTCACAAATTTCCCTTAATTAAAGTTCTCCATCTTTCTCTGTCCTCTGTGTCGTCATCTGTTACACCAAATTTCCTCACTGAATTTTGAATGTTATTCTTCCAGGTTCTTCTTGGCTTTCCTTTTCTGCTCCTTCTTTCAATTTTCCATGCATAAATGGCCTTTGCTAATTTTCCATCTTGAATTCTTCTTACACGGCCACACCATTTTAGTCTTCTGTGTTCAACCTCATCCATTATATTTCCTTCTGCATTCATCTATTTTCTAATTTCTGTATTTCTAATTTTTTATCCTAAATATTTTAATTTGTTAACTGTCTGAAATTTCCCATTTGCAACCTCCAGCGTTCATCTATCTGCATTGTAGATGATAAATATTCTGTTTAACTGAAATTAATATTTAATTTTTATACGTCCACCGCGCTGTGGTCTCGAGGTAACGAGCTGCCTTGTCACGCAGCGGGCCCGGGTTCTATCCCCGGTCGGGACAGTTTTTCTGGGTGAGGTTTTTATCGGGGTTTTTCCTCACCTGTAAGACAAATGTCAGGAGAACTTTAAGGCCAAAACGGTCCCCGAAATCATATGGCCATCGCAATCATCATTCATATTCATCTTAGATTAAGCTTAGGAATAGGGCCTCTCCTGGCGCACCACTGTCATCATCATCACTCATCATTGGGGCAACGTATCCCCCCTTTCTAGGCGCCCCAACCTCAGAAGTGGGTTACAGGTACGCCATGCCAGGAGAGAACACTGGGAATGTCGAAAGACAACTTGGGGGGGGGGCATTTGCAAAACAAAATCCTCCATCAGTTTTCTTATCATGCAGAAAGCATCCCTGATGACTTGTGTAATTAATACTTGGTCGTCTGCAAACAGGAGTTGATGTAAATAGTAATTTTGATTCAAAGGAATTCCCACAGTGTTACATGTATAATAATAATAATAATAATAATAATAATAATAATAATAATAATGACAAAAATAATGACGATGGTGTTTTGAAATATTATGATATTTCAAAATAAAGTTCTTAGGAAAATGTTTGGCCCAAAGAGAGATGAACAGACAGGCGAATGGAGAAGCCTGCATAACAGTGAGCTACATCATCTTCATTGGAAACCAGGTATAATGAGAACAGTTAAGAGTCGTAGACAGTACCGTTACAGTAATATAATGTACGGTTAAAAACTATAAAATAGTTACCTTGTAGGTCCGTCTCCTCAATTTAAGTTGTTTTAAAACTCTGTAGGCTTTTCGGGACTAGTCGCATCATCAGCAGAATGCATTAGATCCGTACTTGTTGACCCTTGTTGAAGCACTGACTTGGTTGTGAGAATTTTGTACAGAGGATTGTGTGGACTGGGTGTGTATTCATTGAGAATCAGGTTGTACCGTTAAGAAACCCAGAGGAAAAGTGCCAAGTTGACAAGTCCAGAATGAGGTGCGAGAATAATTTTAACTATGAGTTGAGGGAAGTAGATTATACAGGGGATGATTGGAACAAATTTGATCAAGATAGGGATGTATGGAAAGCTTATGCCCGGCGCGGACAGGGTTCGATAGTGCCAGTGGATGAGTGGGAATGGATGAATGTCTAGATAAACTCTGCTAGTATATGTTGACAAGTTGTAATGGAAGTTTGTAAGGAATAATGGTCTGGGGAGAAATACCGATATAGTAATAAAAACGATATTCCCCCATGTGTTGGATTTTATTGGTTTCCCAGTCATGCCTGGGGGCGTGAGGGTTGTTTTCCCGCGGGGTGTATCCCTACAACTTAGCCTACTACCTCTTGCACTGATTTCAAATCTACTTTAACTTGGAAAACTTACCCTACTTCTCATGAATAGCGAACTGTTTGTAAGCTAGTGTTTTGTTTAACGACCTTCTTTATAAAGTAAGGTCATTGGTTTCGCAATTCAAATACCTGCCGAATTTTGCTCATTTTGGCTATGATTTTTATGATATAGCATTTTAACATATGATGCTGAAGTCTGGCAAATTCCTACCAGGGAAATGAAAAGAATTTTAAGTACAGAAATGGATGTTTTAAGACGATCAGCTGGAAAATCTAGAATGGATAGAATACGAAATAAAGAAATAAGGGAAATTATGGGTGTACAAGAGGAGCCGGACATCATAGACATTATAGAAAAGAAAATATTACAGTGGTATGGCCATGTCAAAAGAATGCCAGAACAATGATTGCCTAAAATTGTTATGGAATGGATCCCAATGGAAAGGAGGAAGAGAGGAAGACCGAAGAAAACTTGGATAGGTGTACAAGCAGCTATGAATATCAGAGGAATGGAGAAAGATCAATGGATGGACAGAGAGGAATGGCGTTTGGTTTCCGGAAGACGGAGGCAGCTGCCATGATACCGGATGATGATGGTGGTGATAAATAAAAATAAAACTTAGTTTTATTTGATTTTCATATTTATTAAGATATAATTCAGTGACAGCTGTTTCGGTACATGTACCTTCTTCAGACATGTTAAATTATGAATTGTGCTATTATAGTATATATCTAAGCAACAATACAACAACACTAGTTGATCAGTTGATATGTACTATAATACCACAATTCATAATTTGTTAACATGTCTGAAGAAGGTACAGTGTACCGAAACAGTTGTCACTGAATATATCTTAATAAATATGAAAATAAAATAAAAGTTTTATTTTTATTTAATTAATAAATATGGATTTTGATCAAGTAAACACCAACTCAATTGATTATATATTATTAATTAAATAAAAATAAAACGTAGTTTTATTTGATTTTCATATTTATTATATAATTCAGTGACAGCTGTTTCGGTACATGTCTGAAGAAGGTACAGTGTACCGAAACAGTTGTCACTGAATATATCTTAATAAATATGAAAATAAAATAAAAGTTTTATTTTTATTTAATTAATAAATATGGATTTTCATCAAGTAAACACCAACTCAATTGATTAAATATTATTAATTAAATAAAAATAAAACGTAGTTTTATTTGATTTTCATATTTATTATATAATTCAGTGACAGCTGTTTCGGTACATGTCTGAAGAAGGTACAGTGTACCGAAACAGTTGTCACTGAATATATCTTAATAAATATGAAAATAAAATAAAAGTTTTATTTTTATTTAATTAATAAATATGGATTTTCATCAAGTAAACACCAACTCAATTGATTATATATTATTAATTAAATAAAAATAAAACGTAGTTTTATTTGATTTTCATATTTATTATATAATTCAGTGACAGCTTTTTCGGTATACTGTACCTTCTTCAGACATGTACCGAAACAGCTGTCACTGAATTATATAATAAATATGAAAATCAAATAAAACTATGTTTTATTTTTATTTAATTAATAAATATGGATTTTCATCAAGTAAACACCAACTCAATTGATTATATATTATTTCGGTAAGAGTGATATATGTTTCTTAAATATGCATATATGCTTTTTATACAAAAAATATTGAATTAAAGTATAGAGCTATTCTGTAATAAAACAGAAGCCATTGCAGATGACCAGATTTTAATAGCAAAAACAGAGGACGAACTACAAAGAATGTTATATAAACTAAATGAAATATAAAAAAAAATACAACATGGAAATATCATCAGAAAAATCAAACACAATGGCCTTTTAGGGTGCTCATCCAGTTCGGACAAAGATAATATTAGAAAATAAACCAATAGAACAAGTGGTAAGATATAACTTCCTAGGTTGCGAAATATCATACACAGCAGAAACAGATATAAATAACAAACTAAATAAGTTTAATTATATAACAGGAACACTAAAACGAACTTTGAAAAATAAAGCCAGGAGAGAGTCTATAATGAAATTATACAAGACAATGGCAGTGTATATTAATATTTATGGATCCAAAACATGGACCGTGACAACACAACAATCTGCCAGAATACAAGCTGCTGAAATGAGATTCCTCAGACCAATAGCAGGATATCAAAGAACAGACAAAAACATAACACAGAAATAAGACAACAACTAAAAGTAAAGCAATTAAACACAACAATAGTGAAATGCAGAACAAACTGGAAAGAACGCTTAGCAAGGATGACTGAGAATAGAATACCAAAAGCAGCATACAACTATTCACCACGAGGGAAGAAGAAGTTTGGGAAGACCAAAGAAAAGATGGAAAGTGCAGCTGTTTGGAGCCGGAACAGGCTAGTAAATAAGCCTAAACCGTGAAGAAGAAGAAGAAGAAGAAGAAGAAGAAGAAGAAGAAGCTATTCAGAAAGAAGGAACAGACTTCAAACATTTATTTATTCCAAACTTCAAAAAAAATATAAACACAATTCCAACGTTCCTGGAAAGAGAAATGTTTGAAGTTCCGATCACGGCCGCATTTCTCTAACCACGTCCGACATTACCTGAATAACACCATTCCAGGGCGTTGGATTGGAAGAGGAGCAGATGAATTTAATCACCGGTGGCCTCCCAGGTCACCAGATCTAACCCCGTGTGACTTTTATCTGTGGGTTTTACGTACAAGACCGTGTTCTTATCCCCCCTATTCCTGACACTTTTGAGAATCTAAAGTAAAGTAAAGTAATCCCACTACAGGCCTCTGGAGGCCCTTGGGTTAGTGGGAGGTTAAGGCTCCCAATACAATCGGCACTTGATGTCAGCCGGGTTGTCAGCCCTGCGTGACGGCCGCCTTACCCCCAGAACAAGCGTCTGGTACTCATTTCCGTTAGAGTATGAGTCGACCCCAGGGCCATAGTGCCGCCAGAAGGTTTTGGTCAGTTTAAAAATCCTGACCCCACCGGGACTTGAACCCTCGACCTTCCGACTTGTAGCGCAGTGCCTTAACCACTACGCTACGGCGTGTCCCTTTTGAGAATCTGGAAATGCTATATAAGATAAGATTTTTTTTTCGAGTGTTAGAGAGGCAACTAAATTTTCTTACACGCTCGAAGGTAAAATAATTATGCGACCAATGAAAATGCAGTAATATAACTGATTTGTTTTAGAGTAAAAATTGAACTTGATTCGAGATTAGTATAGTCATTGTAGCCGGCGCTGGTATTTGAACCTAGAACTTGCCGAATATGAGTCTCAGAAAATGCCAACTAGATTCTGTAACTAAGTTTTGCTTTAGTCATTTGTTGAATTTGCATGTCAGTGACGTGGCATTCAAGTCGCGATGTTTAGTTGTTTATGCAAATGACTATTAGGTTCAAAGTTTAGAGGAGATGTAGGATATAGCAATCAGCTTTCCTCTTGCTGTGAACCTTATGATAGTAATTTTACAGGAAATATCTAAGTTAATGTTTAATTCAAATGGAAAGCCTTTGTTAGTTTCTCAAAGGAAATTCCAAACATGAATTTGTGCTGTGAAATTGAATAAAAGTTAGAAATAAAATATCTGCGCCATGTCTTATCGGTAGATTAGATTTCAAAGCGTTTGAATTCAGGGACGTGCGCAAACCATCTTCCATCTATAGGGTGTAAATAAATGTATGTTACGGCTCTCTATGGTTGGTAGAAGGGTACCATGTGATCTATATCATCAGCACAACAATACAGTTTGAACTTCAGTTTCTCTTAGAACTCTCTTCCAGACTCATATCTTTCTGCTGAAGATGGAACCTGTTTTCGAAAGGCCTGCAGTTTTTAAAAGATTTTAATCTACTTGAGGATGACGGCATACGCCAGATATTTATTTTAATATTATATTTTGTTTTGTTTATCTCAACGGAATTTCATTTTGAATATATATATATATATATATATATATACATCCATAGTAATTCTGTCCGAAGGTAGGTCCTTCACTGCAATTATAGCATTTTAATGCTATGCTTGCAGCTTTACTACGGAATTGTAGGTGTGGTAGCTTCCCGTTGCTTTCCACACCGGTGAAGGATGATGATGATGATGATAATAAGGATGATGATGACGATTATGGCCATATGATATCGGGGACCTTTGGGCCTTAAAGTTTTCCTGACATTTGTCTTACAGGTGAAGAAAAACCCCGATAGAAACCTCACCCAGAAAAATTGCCCCGACCGGGGATCGAACCGGGCCCGCTGCGTGACAAGGCAGCGCGCTACCTCGAGAGCACAGCGGTGGACATATATATAGGGCCTATATATGTTGTTCGATGTGTTTGGCATCATCAGGTTCCTAATAGCAATTTTTTTCGGTCCATCCAATCTCCTGGTTGTAGATGTTTCTCCTTCATGTATAAATATATTCCCTGACTCCAGGTCTTTGTCTGCCTCGTCTTCCCTCAGGTTTCTCTTACTTACTCTTACTTACTCACTGGCATTATCGAACCCGTAGGTTCATGGCCGCGCGGACATAAGCTCTCCATACATCCCTATCCTGAGCCAATGCTTTCCAATCATTCCCTGTATAATCTACTTCCCTCAAATCATAGTTAATGTTGTTCTCGCACCTCATTCTTGGTCTACCAACTGGGCGTTTTCCTTCTGGGTTTCCTTTCTATTTCTAATGTAATTATAACTTTTGAAAGTGTTTGCTAACATGTTCCCTCCGCCACTGTGTTATTGAATGATCTACTACTAGGATAGGAGCTAGGACGTACAAGAATATACGTTAAGAGTTCTGAGAATTATTACATCATTTTTCATTTCTTCAAAGGCCATAGCCGGCTAAGTTAGGGGTGAGCGGCCCCCACGCGTATTCGTTCCAAATTTTGGCCAAAAGTTGCGTCTGATGGGTTTACAAACTCACACTAAATTTCAACCCTGTAGCTGCACTAGGAACAAAGATCAAAATACAACTAGTATTTTTGGTGAAGATTTTTTTTCTCAGGATCTACTGGACCGATTTTTATGATAAAAATATATGTTGTAAATATATTCACGGCGATTCACAGCAAAAATCGAGAACTCAATCCCACGAACGTAACTATCTGAAAAAAATATTTTAGTTTTCGTGATTTTTTTTCGGTCACTCGCACACGAGATACAATTACGAGTTTTTTTTTCTATCAGACAATTGGACCTCTTTCTACAACATGTAATTTTTCCAAGTCGATCGAAGAGGTGGAGCATAGTTAAAAACATTAAAATACTATTTTTTTGCACATTTTATCTAAATTTTATTAAGATTTCTTACAATATGATTAGACTTCCGATCAATTTTTGGTGATGTGTCATTTTTGCAGAGACTCTTGATGTCCCAACTCCTTTCAAAAAACGTTAAACTGAAAATATATAAAACTATTATTCTACCAGTTATATTATATGGGTGCGAAACATGGACTCTTACTTTAAGGGAGGAAAGGAGATTACGAGTTTTCGACAATAAAGTACTTAGGAAAATGTTTGGATAAAAAGAGAGTTGAACAGACAGGTGAATGGAAAAGACTACATAACAATGAACTACATGGTCTTTATAGGAAGCCAGATATAATAAGAACAGTTAAGTCTCGTAGACTGCGATGGGCAGGACATGTTGCACGTATGGGGAATGAAAGACTTCAATGGAAGCTTCTTGTAGGAAAGCCAGATGGAAAACGCCCAGTTGGTAGACCAAGAATGAGGTGGGAGAATAACATTAACTATGATTTGAGGGAAGTAGCTTATACAGGGAATGATTGGAAAGCATTAGCTCAGGATAGGAATGTATGGAGAGCTTATGTCCGTGCGGCCATGAACCTACGGGTTCGATAGTGCCAGTGAGTAAGTAAGTAAGTAAGTGTCATTTACGTTACTGGCCGATGAAGATTTTCACTGCCTCCCTTAATCATCGTCGCTAACACCATTGATGATGGCAGTTGTGCACCGGGACTTAAACCCTTAACCACCCGATCTGCTACCAAAGATTGCACCGCGTGTTGGTGCTGGATCAAACCAATATTGTTGATAAATATTTTGAATAGAAAACATAGATTGCCCAAATTAAGATATCTTTGCCCGGGCCCATAAAAGCAAAGATTAATTCAACTTTCCTTAATAAATTATCAAACATGTAATGTGCAGTGAGCTACAAGCTATAATCGTGGAAGCTATAAGGCAAGATGAACTCACACACGCTTGAATAAGCTTTGGAATTTTACCTTCATATCTGACATAGGCTAGCTACTAAATAAATAGGCAAAAAGTACTTAAAATAGACAACTAAAGTTTTAATGCGAGTCAAAATGATAGATATAACATTAAAAACAAATTAATAAATAATTAATTTGACAAAGAAAATAATTCTATCATTGATCATCTATACAAAAAAAATAATATTAAGAAACATACATACATAGTTACATACACGCTAATCCAGCCTAGGGTTGGGGTACACGGTCCTTGCGGCCCCACCCTGGCCTAAAGGACTAATAGCAAACTAGCTCTTCTGAGGTATATTGACCGGACTCCGACGACAACTGAACCGATGATCCTCTGATGTTAAAAAAACACAGGTCTTTATGAGCAAGGAGAGGAGAGAATGCGCGATAGCACACGGCGCGTACTAGGAAAGGAGGGGGTAGGTAGGAGAGAATTTGCCACTGTTCACAAATATCACACACGAAATGGAGACGCGATGACGTATATGTTGCGGAGTATGACGTAATCCCTGTATCGAAATATTGATTTCGGTACAGTTGTATTCTTCTTTGCGAACAATTTACTCAGAATCGCAGCTGGTCGTAAAATCTTGGACAAATATCTTCCATGTGTCAGGTAATATATGATTGTAGCTAGACGAGAACAGCAACCGTCAGTCCTCCCTTTGACGTACTAATGCTCAGGCTGGACCCACTTCAGCAACAAAACACGTCCCCAGGTGATGCACTGGGGGAAAGGTCGGTGGATCTGCTAGACTAAGTCCAAGGGACTCGTGAACCATTAGTAGGGTCGGCAGGACTTGAGCGCCCTGTCGTACTATTGCTCACCTGTTGGAGCTTGCGAGCTACAAGCTGGCCCACAACTGCAACAGGACACGTCCATTCGGGCAGACCAGGGAACGGCTCGGACCAGTGCAGAGGGGAGCAACTGTGCTGGTTTCCGGCTAAGACAAACTGTGGGGTCGCCAGGAGATGAGCATCTGGATGTACTAAAGTCTCACACTGTGAGGCATGAGGTCTCACAACGGCTGCAGGATGCGTCCCTGGAGGTAAAACAAGGGAACGGATAGGCTCGAGGAGCCAGTGGACCAACGGTGGGGTCGTCAGGAATGAGCGACCTGACGTACTATGTAGCTCAGCAATTTCCCTGAAGTTGAGACTCCAACACCTTCTCCCTGAGGTGTTGGTTTTATTGCCGAGAACCTTGAACGTGGACGCGATACTTAAGGGAGGACAAGTATCTGGTACTTGGGAGTGGCTAAAGCAGTT
Source organism: Diploptera punctata (assembly GCA_030220185.1). Classification (NCBI taxonomy): domain Eukaryota; kingdom Metazoa; phylum Arthropoda; class Insecta; order Blattodea; family Blaberidae; genus Diploptera; species Diploptera punctata. The sequence goes on from JASPKZ010007399.1 coordinate 685,073, forward strand.
AGTCAAGTCATTAATAGCAGTGCAGAAAAACAATTACTGCACATGTGCAAATTCATTCCACCACATTTCCGCGAATTCTAACCAGAATCTTAGAGAAATTCAGTGAAAATAAGAAAGACAAAAGTAACGAAATAACATTAAATGGAAAATAAATATTGAAAACTGATGAAGTTAGAATTTTTTTCTAACTGAATCAGTGTTCTATATCTATATGTATTTTCTATTAGTGAGATACCTTCGGAGGACTGCAGGCTACCCACTACTAGATCACAAAAAAAATGAAGTCATCTTAGAAGAATTACATATGGAACCTTTAGAAAACAAAATTTCTGATTATAAGTCAAGATGGATGCAACATGTTCATCAAATGGAAGATCACAGGATAACCAAACAAATGTTAAGATATCAACCTGCAGGAAGAAGAAGACCAGGACGTCAACTCAAAAGACATCTGGATGGTGTTTCTCTTGAGGCCGAAACAGGTCAACAAATTGCCTAAATTCGTGAATGTACTATGATGATGATGATGATGATTATGATGATGATGATGATGATGATGATTTCTTATTATAACATTTTTAGTTAAATATGTGTTACATAATTTTCCACTCTATAGAGATGGATCACATTTGCACTCAAGTCTGTATTAAATTGTTAATATTCAGTTAGTAGCAAGTCATTTTACATTCAAATTGGCTGTATATGTTTCCAATAGGACGAGAGATTAAAGTATATATGACATAATAAAGGTAATAGCCTCAAGATGAACATTATACTTTTCGTTATCCAAACATGGATAATTGTACATGTACCATGCCGTGATACTCTCCGGATATATCACTAATCCACTGAAAACTCAACTTTCAAATTGTTAGATATCTTTTCGAGGGCAACCATTCAATTCAGCGCACTTCTAGGAAATGTCTCAAATGGCATTTGTGTCTCCTCCACTGTTCTCTGTATTGTTAACTTGTAGGCCTTCTCTTCTTGTTTCATTAGGGACGTGATCTCGTCTCAAAATTAGCATCTGTCGTGTTTCCAATCTCCTTTCATACCTCTTTCTGAGGGTCCAGGTTTCTCAACCAAATATCAGTGCAGATTTAGTTGATTTTATTGAGTCTCATCTGGATGTCTCTTGTCATTTTTTTCCCAAAATGTCTCCTGATTATAGCATTAATTTTATTATATCTGGAAATTGTATTATCAAGAATACAATTATGTGATATTCATTCATTCATAGGTTCTGCTCAAGAGCAGGTCTTTCACTGCAAACTCAGCATTCTCCACTCTTTTCTTAACTCAGCTTTCCTTTTTGTATCTGCATACAAACCATTTATTTTAATATTGTCCATCATCTGATTGTCTTCTTCTGCCTCTAACTTTCTTTCCGTTGACCATTCCTTCTAGAGCATCCTTCAGCAGGCAGTTTCTTCTTAGCCAGTGGCCAATCCAATTTCTTTTCCTCTTCTTTATGAGTTCCAGCATTGTTCTTCTTTCACCCACTCTGTCTAGGACTTCTTTATTTCTTACTTTGTCTATATTTCCCAAATAACTGACGGTTTTAACCTGCTCAGTAATCAATCTATCTCTTCTTGATAATTACTTCTAATTCTTTAGGTCAGACACATGGTCTTTTGTTCAGAGCTTCTCACTGCAGTTCATGAGATTCTGAGTTTGATTCTTGCTCAGACAACGGAAGTTTTCTTTACATGGAATTATTCCTTTAATCGCTAGTTGTTTGGAATTTAGGTTATGTTTAGGCGTAAAATATCTTCTGGTCCTTCATTATATGCTTTACCAACCTTATCATCCTAAGTAATGTTCAAATCATCGATAAATTCACGAGTCACGAAGTGACGAGTACATTAACCAGAGAATTTGGAAATCAAGACTGGCATTTTTTAGGACCATTTAACGAATAAAATTAAGCTGTTTACTCAAAAATAATTATTTAAATATAATTACCGGTATTTTAAAATATTTATAAATTTAGTGTAAACGGCGATGTTTCAAAACGAATCAGAAATGTGAGGTTATGCATATTCACTGCATCTTGATCATATTATTTATTGCCAAATAGGTTCGCAATATTGACAATATTGTAGGAATGCACCCTATTGGAGAAATAATGAAACACATCAAACTGTATATTATAACCAACATCATAGGATATTCATTCATTTTTTTAGTAAACAACTCAGTACAATCACGGAATCTGTTCATTATTTACCATATTCAATGTATTTGTTGGGATAAAAATAATTATCTGTTTAGAATATTAAACATGAGGAGGTTTCTTTATCACAAAAGCAGGAGCTGATAAAGAGAAATCGATAAAGAGCGAGGTGAAACACGACTGTCATTGGTTGTAAAACAAAATTCATTAAAACGAGATTGATCATTGACTCCCATTTGGGGCATGAGTTAAATAGTCATAAGTAATGCCACGACTGATTTCCAATTAATCTAGAGAATTTGGAAATCAAGACTGGCATTTGTTAGGACTATTTAACGAATAAAATTAAGCTGTTTACTCACAAATCATTATTTAACTATAGTTATTTTAAAATATTTATATATTTAATGTAAACGGCGATGTTTGAAAACAAATGAGAAACGATAGGTACGCTTCATCTGCTTCTCTTTTTTTTTTTTTTGTCACTGCAACCAGATCATACTATTTATTGCCAAAGGAACGCAATATTGTAAGAATTCTCTCTAGTGGAGAAAAAATAAAACATCAAACTGTATATTAATTCATTTCTGATGTCGTATGATGTAAATATGACAATTATATTTTTCTGGATTATTACCTGGGAAAAAATACATTTAAGAAAGTGCAAACAGTGGTTTCTTTTTTTGGTGGTATAATCTATTGTTACAAATGTTTTTATATTAACTCCTGCAAGCGCTATGTGTTGACATCTATGCACTATATATACAATCTGGTAGCCGTATTTCTTACAGGCTCAGCCACTGCAAAATAATGGTCAGATCAGTTGAGAATATTAAAAAGGAGGAGCTTTCTTTAATATGGTAAATTTAACACTGATAAATATTTCGTGAAACACGACTCTGATTGATTGTAAAACAGAAATTATTGAAACGTGATTGGTCATTGACTCCCATTTGGGGCATGAGTTAAATAGTCAAAATAATTGTATTACCATTAATACTGCTAGAAATGTTGCACTTACGAAGTACAATACAGGGGGCAGCATAAGTCAGTTAACCGAAAATTTAAATACATTATTTTCCGTAGCTTACAACATCTATACAAAAACCAACTACCGAAATTGTTCAAAGTGACTTCCATTGTTGTTTAAGCGGTAGTGTTTGAAATTATACTCTGAAGATCCCGTATCAAACCCCAGTTTCAACCAATTGGATTTCTTCCTTGCAATCACGTGCAGTAGTTACTGACTTATGTCTCACCCTGCATATCTAAATAGGGGGTGTTCATGTCTATAAACAATCACCATACCATCGGGGTAAATAACTCCGCCATCCAGGCGGCTTAAACTGAGAAATGGGATAGAATATAGGCACTTGACAGAAAATGTATTTTTATCCCAAAAAAATAGTTAATTCAACGTAACATTTGACATAACATGAAAATTAAGTTTTTCCCTGCTTCCCAAAAATGTTATATGGACTATTAAAAAGATTGTTAAGTGCCTACGTCACAAAATATAGTAGAATGTGAACAAAGTAAGAAACAAAAAAACTGTTATTTATTTTAATTAAAAGTCTTACACCACGCAAAATCGTTTTTGTTATTTGCCTTTATTTTGTAGTATTTAGAACACGAAACTCAAAACATGTTTTTTTTAACTTATCTTGTACCGAAATGGACATTTTGATACAGGAATTACGTCTTACTGCGCAAACTATACGTCATCGCGTCTCCATCTCGAGTGTCATCTTTATGAACAGTGCCAAATGCTTTCCTATCTATCCCTTCCTTTCCTAGTGCGCACCCTGTGCTATCGCGCATTCCACCCTCTCCCTGTGAACTCTCATAAATAGCTGTGTTTTGTAACATCGAATCATCATCTACTTAGTCACCATTGGAGTCTGGTCAGAGCAGCTCAGGAGAGCTGGTTTTGTTTGTTTAGTCCAGTGAGCCAGGGTGGGGACGCTAGGACAGTATTTCCCCCAACCCGAGGCTGGACTAGAGTGAGTGATAATGTATGTATGTATGTTGATTTATATCACATTTTCTTTTTGTATAGATGATCTACTATGATTTCTTTTCTTTGTAATTTGAATATTTATTTATTTATCTTTATATTATATCTGACTATATTTTGACTCGCATTAAAAGCTTCAGTTGTGCTTTAACTTACTCTATGCCTATTCATTCAGTAGTCAGCATAAGTCAGATATCTAAGTCAAATTCCAAAAGCTTGCTCAAGCGTGTGTTAGTTCCTTTATCCCAAAGCTTCCACGATTGTATTTTATAAGTCAGTAAACATTACATATTGGGAGAATTTAGTAAAGAAAGTTGAATTCCTCTTTGCCTCTATGGGCCCGGGCAAAGATGTCAACAAATTTGAACAATCTATGCTTTCCAATCAAAATAGTGATCAACAATATAACCTTGCGTGAGTGCAAAATGGTTGTAGAACGTGGTTATGTAATAATAAGTCTGCACAAAATGGTTTAGCAGAGCGTGGTTCATGCTGCACACTCTATATACTGCATTTAAAATTTACTGTTGAAATAAAATTAAAACTCCACATTGATTATTACTTTACACTCACTCTGTAAAACATGATGTAATTCTACATTTCCGCCAGTTACCTATACAGAGTGAAAATTATTTAAACCAACCAACTCTGGGAGGTTGTAGGGGACACCAAAACAAACATTTTTCCTAAATGTCATTTTTTCCTATGAGAATTATTTAAACCGGTAGAGGAGGATTTCTCTGGCGGCAAATTAATTAAACCAACAAACACTTTTGCATTTTTATTACCAAGAGACAACACATTAACACAACGCACTTACTTCAATTACAGTAGAGGTTCAAAAATGCCTCCATTGACATGTAAACTAAGGTTACACCGGCGGATCATGTTCTGTCTAACACGGGCAAAAACTCCGGGAGTATCTTTAATTGCTCCTGCTGCTACTAATATCCGGGCAACCAGATCCTTTTCTGATGCAACAGGAGTTGTGTAAACAAGGTTGCGCATCTCTCCCCACACAAAACAATCCAGAGGGGTCATATCTAGGATCGAGCAGGCCATGGTACAGGACCATCTCTGCCAATCAACTTTTGTGAAAACCGTTGGTTCAAGAATCGACACACACGACGACTGAAATGTGCCGGTGCCCCGTCATGTTGGAACCACATGCGTTGCCTTTTAGGGAGCGGGACGTCTTCCAGCAATTCTGGCAATGCTCTGGCGAGAAAATTGTAATAGTGCCTGCCATTTAATGGCCTAGGTAGAAGATATGTCCCAACAACACCGGCCCACACGTATCAGTGTATTCACTCCAGGTGTATCGCCCCATTAGTAAACAGATACAATTCACTACTACACTGGTGGACAAAACAATTACTGCCATCAACAGCAGTTGCAGTCATGACAACTGAAGAGCGTAATACACCCTCTACCGGTTTAAATAATCATCATTGGAAAAAATTACATTAGGGAAAATATTTGTTTTGGTGTCCCCTACAACCTCCCAGAGTTTGTCGGTTTAAATAATTTTCACCCTGTATAAAACCATATATTTTAAGTACAATTATCATAGTTAGAAACTCCATATTTTCTATTAAAGAGATTGAAAGCTATATATTATAAATACTTGAAAAAGAAAAATATAGTGTCCTGCTATCTGAAGGCTAAAAAATAAAACCGTATTTTATTTTGTTGCAATTTTCCGTTAGTTATAATGGAACTCACCTATGTTAATTTATTTCATAAACTTCAGAGTCATATGGAAATGTTAAGTGGGTTGAAATTATCTTTTTTACGTCCAAAATCCTGAGCTTCTGATGAGTATGTAGGAAACAAAAGATTGCACAACAATGATACGGTTATACCAACATTAAGAAAGATAAATGTCCCAACAAGCACAGGAATGTATAACAAGTGACAAACGACATTAATATTGCATTTTGTTTTGACCGCAGTCACAAATATCTAGTTTTATTGCACCCCCTCCCCCCGTGGTAATTAAAGTGCCCTGCAAAATCCTCTCCCTTCTACCCTTTCACAAGATAATCTAATATAAACTCCCTACATGAAAATTATACCTAAATGTAATTAGTCATGCAACTCAAGTTCATATATGCAACCCGCTCAACACCAGAGGCGGCTCTACAAAGATAAAAAAATATGTACAGGATGTTTCTAACAAGGCGATTGAATTATTTTATTGTATTTCTTTTGGTCCAATGCTACCAGGTTATCTTAAGATTTTCTGACATTCTCTCCTGGCATTGGCGGAATTGTAAGGTTGGGGTGCCACGATGATATGAATGTGATGTATCATAACTCTCAGTAATATCATGATATGAAGATATGTAGGTATTTAATTTTCATTATTTTACAAGATTATGAGCTTAAAATTGTCTTGACTTAGGTTTTCACGGCCGGAGTTATTATGATGATCTTGTAGAAGATTTCCGGGCTGTTGGCCGTGGTCTTGAGGCTTATAGTTCCCCGACGTTTCGCCAGAGACTGCGTCCGGCATCCTCAAGGGTTGTCTTAAGACTGGCAATTTTGTCGACTACCTGGCCTATTTATACATTTTTCCGCGACGTGTAACGGACCTCGCAGAGAACACGTCGCGGATAAATGTATAAATAGGGCAGGTAGTCGACAAAATTGCCAGTCCAAGACAGCCCTTGAGGATGCCGGACGCAGTCTCTGGCGAACGTTGGGGAACTACAAGCCTCAAGACCTCGGCCAACAGCCCGGAAATCTTCTACAAGATCGTCTTAAAATTGTCAGTTTTATCTTTATTTAATGTTCCCGCTTGCGATTATATTTATTTAATATCTTTTAAATGTATATGACATCTTCCTATGCCCAATATTTAGTTTTTAATTTCTTCCTTCATTCATCTCTATCTTCCAGACACCATCCTGCAGTCCCCTGTCATTCAATAAATTCATAATTCCCTCTATCCGTGTTTTCTTAGGTCTCCCTCTTCTTTTCCTCCGATTTGAAATCTACTCCAAACTTGTAACTGGCAATTTATCTTCATTCATCCTCCTCGTGTGTACAAACCACGATCCCAAAGTAGAGTTTTGGATCTGAGAAAAAAGCGGTATATCTCCTTCGCTGACAATCACAAATGTACGGCAGCCCGGGTTCGTGGCGTAACGGCATTAGCCCTGGCTTCATATTGCTAGTAATACGTATGTTAATATTTAATAGTAGGTCCACGACTGTGGTCTCAAGGTAGCGTGCTGCCTTTTCATGCAGCGGGCTCAGGTTCGATCCCCGGTCGGAACACGTTTCCTGGGCGATTTTTTTTTTTTTTTTGCAGGGAATGTTTCCTCAACTGTAAGAGAGCTGACAAGGGGACGAAGACAGTCCATTAACACCAAACAAATTTTATGTATATTACCGAGGCAAATCCAATTTAATTGATAGAACACTGATAAATAGAATCATCGGCCCTATGGATGAAGACCGATAGCTATATTAGGCTCCGTGTTACCTAACAGGTATATGTTTACGTATTAATATTAATTTCCGAGGACCGGAGTGTTCAACTTGTGGATAACGATATTAATTGTTTATAAATAAGTATTTTTGTGTAATATACAGTTAAGCAATTCTTGCAATGACGTGGGTAGTATGACATCCATCAGCTAATGAGAATGGCGGATTTTAAAGGTTTTATATTTGTGTTAATTTGTATATACCGAAATGGACATTTCGATACAGGAATTGCGTCTTACTGCGCAAAACTATACGTCATCGCGTCTCCATCTCGAGTGTCATCTTTATGAACAGTGCCAAATGCTTTCCTATCTATCCCTTCCCTTTCATAGTGCGCACCCTGTGCTATCGCGCATTCCCCCTCTCCCTGTGAACTCTCATAAATAGCTGTGTTTCGTAACATAAATGATCCAGATTCGATAGTATTATCTATCGAATTGGATCATAAAACACACACTTTTCTAATAGAGTGTATGTGCACCCATGATGAAAATAGGAAGTGCCCTGTTACATCTTAAATTTATCCAATTGGAGCAAAAAGCTGTTCAATTTGGATCTAATTTTATTAAATTCAAGTCACTCTATTAAGGTTTTTAGTGGCTTCCCTTGATGTTAAGGCAAATGCCGGAGTGGTCCCCTAGCATCCACTAGTAAAGTAAAGTCATCAAAGTCCAATAAATATTCAAAATTCAAAATTATTAAATAAGAACAGCTAAATCCGAAAAGAGCCGTTTCTGATTGGAATGCCGACTTGACTTCCGCTCTTGCCCTCTTTAGGGCTGGCGGCTTCTGTGGTGGTGGCGGTCTTCCTGTTGGCAGCTCAGTGAATCAAGTGAAACAACTAGAACTTCAATGAAATTCACCTGGCTGAATGCAGGATTGGAGTGTTCAACCACTGGACCTTTGACACCGGACTGCGGCTAGTTATCGTGGGCAGAGGATATACATTATAATAAATAATACGAACAAATAAGTTCGTAAATGACAAATTATTAAATAACTACGACGATATAATTAATTCACAAGGGCTAAAGATGGTTGGAAATCCCTAAGAATAGTCGGAAGTTGCTGTTCATGATTGAACGATTCCCATAGGTCGAGGACGCTTCCACAAAAATGGATGTTTTCCTTGATGCTTAAAAAGGGAAGTTGAAGAAGTGACACAATTTCCATTACATAACTACTACTACTACATCGGGGGATCATCTACGTAGTCACCGTTGGAGTCTGGTCAGAAAAGCTCACGAGAGCTGGTTATGTTTGTTTAGTCCAGTGAGCCAGGGTGGGGACGCCAGGACAGTATTTCTCCCAACCCGAGGCTGGACTTTAGTGATTGATCATGTATGTATGTATGTAAGGTTGATTTATATTATATTTTCTTTTTGTATAGATGATCGACTATGATTTATTTTCTCTGTAAATTGAATATTTATTTATTTATCTTTATATTATATCTGACAAATGTTTTGACTCGCATTAAAAGCTTTAGTTGTGCTTTCTACTTACTTTGTGCCTATTCATTCAGTAGTTAACATTAGTCAGATGTCTAAGTCAAATTTCAAAAGCTTACTCAAGCGGATGTTAGTTCCTTTATCCCAAAGCTTCCACGATTGTATTTTATAAGTCAGTAAACATTACATATTGGGAGAATTTAGTAAAGAAAGTTGAATTCCTCTTTGCCTCTATGGGCCAGGGCAAAGATGTCACAATTTGAACAATCTATGCTTTCCAATTAAAATAGTTATACTATAGCGTGGTTACGCCGGTGCAAATTTTGGTAGCATAGAGCGTGGTTTATACGGCACATGTATATTATTGTTTATAATATTTTCCATGGCGCGACAGGCCTAGAACGCCCCTGGCCTACCATCCGGCTGCTGGCCTCACATCCATATGTGCTAATCACAGAGGTAGATGATAATCCATCCAGTGTTGGGATGACATGTGGTCAGCATGTCGGGTTCCATTTGATATAATTGTTATATTTAATTTTTCAGTGTTATTTAATAATGTTGTGCGTATGATTATACTGTAAATATTAAATATCGTACGTTAATCATCGACCAATAAGAGTGGTCTGCCCTACGTCTGATTGACTCAGTGGCGGGTAGTCCTTCGGTTCCCCATCAATAGAGGACCCCGGGTTCCTAGACACAGTCCATTTGTCCCGGTTAATTTTGAATGTTGGGTTAAGTACCCGTGATGATGATGATTGATGACTTTGGATGACCAGCGGCAGCAAGTACCCGGATACTGTTATGTTTTGATTTGTTATTATTTACGGAGGATTATATAAATGCATTTTATATGATTTCGCGTCGGAGGGCAGTGATTTTGTTAAGTATTTCGCGAGTTTTATTTGTGTTCGCCAATAGGTGTCTTCCAAGTGTTGCTTGGCACCGTTCCTGTGCGCTGATTGGTTGGGAGGTTCTAGTGATTTGTTTCGTTATTTTTGTTTCAAATTTATATATTTTTTGTGTTTGATTTGATGATTCTTAATGTTGCAAGTGATTGAGATTGTTTCTTGTTTGATTAGAATTTATTAAAGTTGTTATTTTTAACTTTTTTGGTGATGTATCCCGTGAGCCAATCAGGAAGCCGTATTGGTCACCGCGGAGGATACTGAATTTCGGTGTTTTTTGATGAATTGTTGTTTTGGATTTAATGTTTTGATTAATTCTATGTATAGTTTTGTTTTTAGATATGTTGATCTTGCGTTTCAATTTTTTAGAAATGTTTTTAGTTTTGTGATTTTTATGATTCGAGATCTTTGATTCATGTGATGTTAACGTGGACCTCTGAGAAAACTTGTGAGAGAGCCGCCACCGCAGGTTGTGGAGAATTATATGATTAATGTGGGCAGCGCGGGTAGTATATGAGCCAGGCTGAAATTGTAATCCCAAAACTCATGTTTATTTCACTCCCTTGTAAGTTACAGCAGGAAAAAAAGATGTAATGTGTTGTGTTACATTGACACAACATGGCTACCTGCTTCCAGGTATGTTTTCCTACATTATTATATGTAACAGCATCAACATTCATGTGTCTACTCTATTCTATATTGGAAACATTGGAAACGACAAAATTGATATGTTTGTTTGTTTGTTAAACACAGTGTTGCCTTCCAAACAATAAATACTGCTCCGTTTAAAGCAGCTGTTCGAAATTTCGATCGCCAATCACGAGATGCACTATCTCCTCTACTATTTAATTTTGTACTAGAGCATGCCATTAAATCTTTATAGGATGATGAAGGCCTGCAACTCAATGGTATTAATAAGCTGTTAGTTTATGCTGATGATGTAGTACTATTGGGGCGGTAGCGAGGTGATACTAAAGGACAACACGCACACACTAAGCAATTAGGACTGGAAGTAAATATCAATAAAACTAAATATATGGTCACACTACAAATACAATGGACATGGACAGCTAATGACAAATGAGGGAAATTTTGAGGAAGAGGCTGAGTCCAAATACCTAGGAACAATAATCACAAATAGGAATGAGATGCACAAAGAAATTAAACATAGGCTCAATTCTGGAAATGCGTGCTATTATGCATTGCAGAGACTTTCGATGCCCCAACTCCTTTCAAAAAGCGTTAAATTGAAAATATATAAAACTATTATTCGACCAGTTATATTATATGGGTGCGAAACATGGACTCTTACTTTAAGGGAGGAAAGGAGATTACAAGTATTTGGGAATAAAGTTCTTAGGAACATTTTTGGTCCAAAGAGAGATGAACAGACAGGCAAATGGAGAAGACTACATAACAATGAACTACATGGTCTTCATAGGAAGCCAGATATAATAAGAACAGTTAAGTCTCGTAGACTGCGATGGGCAGGACATGTAGCACATATGGGGAATGAAAGACTTGCATGGAAGCTTCTTGTAGGAAAGCCAGAGGGAAAACGTCCAGTTGGTAGACCAAGAATGAGGTGGGAGAATAGCATTAACTATGATTTGAGGGACGTAGATTATACAGGGAATGATTGGAAAGCATTAGCTCAGGATAGGGATGTATGGAGAGCTTATGTCCGCGCGGCCATGAACCTATGGGTTCGATAGTGCCAGTGGGTAAGTAAGTAAGAGTAAGTATTAAACGAAACAGAGACTCAAATCATTTTCATTTCCACACACTAAAACACCTCTATATGTGCACCATTAGCAGCACGAACAATATCAAGTCTGTATTCGATTTTGTGTCACGTTCTGTCCAACATGTCCATTGGTACTGTTGCAATTTTGTCATTGATACGAGTTCGTAAATCATGAAGATCTTGTACTGGAGTCGCAAACACACTGTCTTTTGCGTACCCCCAGAGGAAAAAGTCCAGTGGAGTGATGTCTGGCGAACGTGGTTTTATGTCATTATTGTCCAACATACGACACATTAATTAACTGCAACAATTGAAACAAAAATTCTTTGAGTTTCTCTTTCTTTTAATACCAAAGATAAAATGTAATATTTAATACAAGAGTAATTGATTCCAGAAAAGAAAAGAATTTATTTTAATTGATGGTGAAGAATCCATCCATCCATAGTAATTCTGCCCGAAAGCAGGTCCTTCACTGCAATCATAGCATTTTCATGCTATTCTTACAGCTTTACTAGGGAATTGTGTAGGTGTGGTAGCTTCCCGTTGCTTTCCACACCGGTGAAGGATAATGATGATAAGGATGTTGATGATGGCCATATGATTTCCGGGACCGTTTGGGCCTTAAAGTTTTCCTGACATTTGTCTTACAGGTGAGGAAAACCGCCGATATAAACCTCACCCAGAAAAACGGCCCCGGCCACTTAAATTTACTTAATCTGCTTGGAACCTACAAAGTGAATAAATGAGAAATTATTTCTACAAGAAACAGTTTTCAGTGATTTTAAAGTGTTTTCCTATCCAGTGTACCAACTTCCGAAAAAACCTATTCTATATGATCATCACAAATAGTTGGACAGTAGCTAATAATCTCTGCTGAGGATGGGACTGGTCACGAAAGGCCTACTATGTTTTAATTATTTTAAACAGTTGAGGAAGCTTAAAAACTATGTACAATTTCATATCAATTAAATTCTTTACTTAATAATTCACCGAAGACCATTGGTTCCTTATATCAAAATACTGAACTCAACATGTGATTACACTGGTCAACATGATTTTTGTCTTATGAGTACCAATAGTTGTACTTAATGTACTTTTTATCGTGTTTTCAAATATGTATTCGGAATTTCTCAATCACTCACAGTTTTTTTTTATTTCAACTTCAATGAATGGATTTAAATAATTATATTTTAATAAACCTAGATTTCTTCCCGGAAAATCTTGGCGCAGTGAGCGATGTGCACGGGGAACAGTTTCATCAAATGATTTCAGCTATGTAAAAGTGATATCAAGGCAAATGGAATCCTAATATGCTGGCCGATTATTGTTGGACCATCAAGAGGAATGCTTCCACAGGCGAAATATAGCAGAAAATTGTAATTTCTTACTTTCTAGATGAGTCCGAATATTCGAATATTGTGTAGTTACGAATGTAGAAAATATTCTAGTGTTTGAAATTATAAATGCCTGTCTCTCGGAAACCTTGCGTGATGAAGAAAAACGGATAACATATTTGAATTCAGGAGAAAAAATACTATCAGAATCACATATTTTTCTTTCTGAGACAAAAAAAAGTTTATTTTTTGTTGCTCAGTGTTGTTTTTTTGTTCGATATGATAGAATTATGTAGCACGCTGTAGTACACAATAAAATGCGATATATAAATCAGTTGGTATTGAGGATATTTAAAATATTATTACGAAGCGCGAGGCATGCTGGGAGTTCATATTCCTATACTGTGTACAAAACCACACAAGCACCAACAATGTTAGAAACATTCCTTAGCCAGACCACAGCGCATTCTGCAGGGAAAAAAAAAACACGCATTAACCTCATTCCTTACACTAAGTTTTTCCCCCACAGTTTGTTTTCAGTCCAACTCACCATTATGTTTGTTATTAGCGAAGAAAAAATATTAAGGTTGATCTGTGTAAGATATTTTTGGAGTAAAAAATACAAAAATCTTCATCGATCCTTCTTATTAAGACACCCTGAAAATGTGGTCTCGAGATAGCGTGCTGCCTTGTCACGAAACGGGCCCGGGTTCGATCTCCGGTCGGGGCAGTTTTTCTGGGTGAGGTTTTTATCGGCGTTTTTCCTCACCTGTAAGACAAATATCAGGCAAACTTTAAGGCCCAAACGGTCCCCGAAATCATATGGCCATCATCATCATCATTAGCATCATCCTTCACCGGTATGGAAAGCAACGGGAAGCTACCACACCTACAATTCCCTAGTAAAGCTGCAAGCATAGCTATGATTGCAGTGAAGGACCTGCATTCGGGCAGAATTACTATGGGCACTATTGATATACCGTTACTGCTATAAGGTAAAACATTTTCATTAAAATTTGTTTTTGTTATAGAAGCCGTAAGATGACATTGCGGGCGACGTCCCTAAGAAAGAAAAATGAATGTTTGCATTCTGGGAGCCTGAGTGGAGAAGACGGTATCTCACTAACGTATGTAGTTAGAAATCTCGCGTTCAAATCCCTGTTCAGGCGTTAATTTTTCTTCTCGTGTAATATATATATATATATATATATATATATATATATCCACCTCTGTGGTCTCGAGGTAGCGTGCTGCCTTGTCACGCAACGGGCCCAGGTTCGATCCCCGGTCGGGGCAGTTTTTCTGGGTGAGGTTTTTATCGGCGTTTTTCCTCACCTGTAAGACAAATATCAGGCAAACTTTAAGGCCCAAACGGTCCCCGAAATCATATGGCCATCATCATCATCATTAGCATCATCCTTCACCGGTATGGAAAGCAACGGGAAGCTACCACACCTACAATTCCCTAGTAAAGCTGCAAGCATAGCTATGATTGCAGTGAAGGACCTGCATTCGGGCAGAATTACTATGGGCACTATTGATATACCGTTACTGCTATAAGGTAAAACATTTTCATTAAAATTTGTTTTTGTTATAGAAGCCGTAAGATGACATTGCGGGCGACGTCCCTAAGAAAGAAAAATGAATGTTTGCATTCTGGGAGCCTGAGTGGAGAAGACGGTATCTCACTAACGTATGTAGTTAGAAATCTCGCGTTCAAATCCCTGTTCAGGCGTTAATTTTTCTTCTCGTGTAATATATATATATATATATATATATATATATATATCCACCTCTGTGGTCTCGAGGTAGCGTGCTGCCTTGTCACGCAACGGGCCCAGGTTCGATCACCGGTCGGGACAGTTTTTCTGGGTGAGGTTTTTATCGGGGTTTTTCCTCACCTGTAAGACAAATGTCAGGAAAACTTTAAGGCCTAAACGGTCCCCGAAATCATATGGTCATTGCAATCATCATCATTCATATTCATCTTAGATTAAGCTTAGGATTAAGGACTCTCCTGGCGCACCACTATCATCATCATCGCCCATCATATCATCGGGGAAACGTAACCCCGCCTTCCAGGCGTCCCAACCTCGGAAGTGGGTTACAAGTACGCCATGCCAGGAGAGAACACCAGGAATGTCGAAAGACAACCTGGGGCATTTGAAAAAAAAATATATATCAGAAAAAGAAGATCCATCACAATCCTACATATATAAAAAAAATAGATGAATTAATAGAGTAATTGGCAGCTGAACTCGGTATTACGGAATAAAAATATTCTTTACAGAATGAAGAAATTTATATGCACATATGGATCAGAGACAGATAATTTATAAGGTGCCAAGCTAACAAGTTATGAGCAACAGAGATGGATTACTGGAGATCAGCGTCGAAGTCCAGATCACAAAAATATATACAGTATGTAACTAAATTCCCATTACAGATTTTGAGAGCGTGTAGAGGGGACCAAAACATGTTTAGCATAGAAACTCATGTCCGGAAATGTATAGTTTTCCTGCTACAAGCACGCAATATATATATATATATATTATTATAAATATATTTTTGACATTTGGCAATGAAGGCAAATATGATATGAAAAGAAAAAAGAATGCTTGAGTCGGGATTTTGAACTCGAGTTCAAATCCCGACTCAAGCATTCTTTTTTTCTTTTCATATCATACAGAATATTCTTTATACTGCGAATTATAAAATGAGTCACCATAAGCTACATTTTATTTTTTTATGTTGGCGAAAGTTGCGTGTTTTAAAGGGTTTGAGAACTGCTGTTGTAATTCGTCTATCACACTCATTTTATTAACGTAAACAAATTCAACATAGCATGAAATTAAATATTTTCCCACTGACACCAAACAAAGGCAGGCATTTTGCCATAAATCCCGGTTGTAGTGATAAGTTTTCATATCAAAATACTTGGCTGCTATCGTGTTTACACGCCATTTTGTGATCAGTGTGCTTACTGTTGGAAGTTATCGGTTGTTAAACCATATAATCGCTAACAAGCGAGCATAGCTGTGATTGTAATTCTTAATTTGTGTTGCAGCATTTCTACTGAATGAGCAAATTGCTTTATGTCCCGTGGACTTGGGCATAAACCCTAAACAATAACTTTCGCCATCGTTAAAATCCCTTTCATAATTACACAGGCGTTAAAATTGTCAAAATAGAGTCAGCCATGAACTGAATATTCAATGAGACAAATAAAACGCGTTTTAAAGTCCACGTTTTCTAAACAATTAAAACAAAACATGTAACTATTTTTTCTTGTTTTATTTTGCATCGCTTTTTTCCCCTCTTTTAGGGAATTCTGAGGGAATGTAGCTCGGAAGTTGTTTTCACAAAAATATGTTTTAAATAGTTTTATATAAAAATTCATAGTCCACCCCTGTGGTCTCGGGGTAGCGTGCTGCCTTGTTACGCAGCGGGCCCGGGTTCGATCCCAGGTCGGGACAGTTTTTCTGGATAAGGTTTTTATCGGGGTTTTCCTCACCTGTAAGACAAAGGTCAGGAAAAATTTAAGGCCCAAACGGTCCCCGAAATCATATGGCCATCGCAGTCTACGAGACTTAACTGTTCTTATTATATCTGGCTTCCTATAAAGACCATGTAGTTCATTGTTATGTAGTCTTCTCCATTCACCTGTTTGTTCATCTCTCTTTGGTCCAAAAATTTTCCTGAGAACTTTATTCTCAAATACTTGTAATCTCCTTTCCTCCCTTAAAATAAGAGTCCATGTTTCGCACCCATATAATATAACTGGTAGAATAATAGTTTTATATATTTTATATATTTATCAGCTTCTTTCTCTACTTCTTTTATTAAATGTTTAGTGTTTGTTATTAATGAATGAAAGTAAATGCGCACAAATGTGCAAATTGTTAGTAAATTTAGTCTAAGCAAAACTTGTTAAACGATAATTGTCTTTCCGCACACTTTTCGACGTGATATCGTTCACATGGATTGTTGCACAGTTCGCATATGCATTCTTGGTTTGGCTCGTGGAATCGCTTTGTGCTGCAAACCTTGTGGTGAAAGCCATGGATTGCATACCGTGTTAGGATGTGCCTCATCTCGTAGTTTGGTCGTGTCCACTCTCTCGTACACATAGCCTCTGTTGTGCAGATGTCATTCCTCTTCTCCTGTAGTCCTTGCATTGTTGTCTCATATGCGCAGGTGTTCGGTAGGAATAGCTGCCGTCTAATGTCTTCAATAAAGAAGGTTTCTTTCATTAAGACGTACGTCATTCTTGAAGGTGCTGTTTTTCCAACTCCCAGAACTCTTTTCATGAAGCGTGCTTTTACTGTTTCTATTTGTGTCAAGTCTCTGTTTGTGAGTTTGTCCCATATTATGTTAATTCCATATGTTGTTATGGGAGTTATGACTGTCTTGAAGAGCGTCATAGCTGTTTCTGTTGATAATTGGTGGAGATTTTTGATGCTGTATATCGCTCTTATTGCAGCTGAAACCTTCTGTTGCACATGTATTCTGCAGGATTTAATGGTTGTTTGTAGGGTGATGCCTGGGTAGGTGAATTGCGATACAACGTCTAGTGGCTCACCAAGGAGCATTAGCCTGTCATTTTCAGTAGGTTTTCCTCCTTTTCTGAAGGTCATCTGTTTAGTTTTCTGATGGTTTATTTGCAGGCAGTTTTCATTTGCCCATTTTTCGAGTCTATTTAATGTGCATTGTAGTTCATCTTTGTTTGATGATCCCAATACCATGTCATCAGCGTACATTATGATCGATGTCGCATTATCTTTGGTGATATCCACAATATCAGCTGTCATGATGTTGAAGAGCAGTGGGCTGATGGGGTTCCCTTGCAGTACCCCATTTGTTTGCTTTATTTTCTTTGATAGTGCGACCTCGTCGTACAGTTGAACATAGTTGTGATCCAGGATGCTTGTCACAATCGTTGTTAATGGGCTCGAGTTTGTTATTAATACACCTAAATAATTAAATTCTGACACTTGTTCTATAATTTTTCTTTCCACTTCTAATTTGCATCTTACTGGTTCTTTTGATATTGTTAAGCATTTTGTCTTATTCGTGTTAATTTCCATATTGTATTTTCTGGCATTTATATTAAATTGATATAAAGATCTTCGTAAAATATAAATTATATTAATACTGTATTCCCTATCTTATAATACTTGCAATGTCTCATGGTAACCAAGTGAATTTATTCGTTTTAATTACTTCACATCCTGTATAATACGCAAAAACCTCGACATAAACCAGCGGTCGGCAAACAATTTAGTTTTTTATACACACGTTTGTAGCTTGAGATGGGAATTACAACGAAACAATTGAAATAACATGGCCGTGAATTTGTGACGCCTAGGGGTGAAAATACTTCCTGTAGTAAATTAAAACACAAACATTCATCCACCCCCTACCTCCCTTGCACCCTCCTTTTATCTTCAAAACGTTTGTGTAAAAATTATGTCACGTGAATGAATCAATATTCGATTGAATCTCGCTGGAAATTGCTGCCATTTCATGTTGCGTCATTATCACTTCATATGTTTCCTTTATCAGCCATTTGTTTTAACAAAATAAACTCAACTCCCGTGATTTTTTTACTTGTAACTTTATTCCCTAGAACCAAGACTGTGATTTCACAATCTGCCTCCAGGTACGGCTATTATTTTACCGCCTCCGTTTCTCACATGATCATAAGCTATGGTCTAGGAATTAAGTTTCTTGCTTCTATACATCTTCCCAGCTAAGTTCCAGTTGTAGTGGCAAACAGATCAGATTATAGACTTACTCTTACTTACTCACTGGCACAATTGAACCCGTAGGTTCATGGCCGCGCGGACATAAGCTCTCCATACATCCCTATCCTGAGGTAATGCTTTCCAATCGTTCCCTGTAAATTCTACTTCCCTCAAATCATAGTTAATGTTATTCTCTCACCTCATCCTTGGTCTACCAACTGGGCGTTTTCCCTCTGGCTTTCCTAAAAGAAACTTTCATAAAAGTCTTTCATTCCCCATACGTGCAACATGTCCTGCCCATCGCAGTCTATGAGACTTAACTGTTCTTATTATATCTGGCTTCCTATAAAGACCATGTAGTTCATTGCTATATAGTATTCTCCATTCACCTGTTTGTTCATCCAAAAATTTTCCTAAGTACTTTATTCTCAAATACTTGTAATCTCCTTTCCTCCCTTAAAGTAAGAGCCCATGTTTCGCACCCATATAATATAACTGGTAGAATAATAGTTATATATATATAGTTTCAGTTTAACGTTTTTTGAAAGGAGTTGGGACATCAAGAGTCTCTGCAATACATAATAGCACGCATTTCCAGAATTGAGCCTATGTTTAATTTCTTTGTGCATCTCATTCCTATTTGTGATTATTGTTCCTAGGTATTTGAATTCAGCCACTTCCTCAAATTTCCCTCATTTGTCATTAGCTGTCCATTTCCATTATATACTGAATTTCTACGTGTGACCATATATTTAGTTTTATTGATATTTACTTCCAGTCCTAATTTCTTAGTGTTATTCAATAGTGTGTGCGTGTTGTTCTTTATTATCTCCTCGCTATCGGCCAATAGTACTACATCATCAGCATAAACTAACAGCTTATTAATACCATTGAGTTGTAGGTCTTCCATCAGATTATAGACAGCGTTTTCATTTGTCAAATAACTGTTTACCTTTAAGCGCATAAGATTTTTTTTTGCAAATGCTCCAGGTTGTCTTTCGGCATTCCTGGTATTCTCTCCTTGCATGACGTACTTTAACCCACTTCTGAGGTTGGGGCGCCTGGAAGGCGGGGTTACATTGCCCCGATGATATGACGGGTGATGATGATGATAGTGGTGCGCCAGGAGAGTCCCTAATCGTAAGCTTAATCTAAGATGAATATGAATGATGATGATTGCGATGGTCATATGATTTCGGGGACCGTTCGGACCTTAACCCTTAAATTGGCAAAACACCACCACCACCACCACCACCACTTTGTAATGGAAATTGTGTCACTTCTCGAACATTCATATTCCCTCTATGTCCGCCAGGGAAACATCCATTATTATGGAAGCGTCCCCGGCGACTATATGGGAACTGCTCGATGGTGAAGAACAATTTCCGGCTATCTCTAGGGATTTCCAACCCTCTTTAGCCCTTGTGAATTAAGTATTTCGTCGTAGTTATTAATGTTGTATCTCCTTCATTAATTATCTCGTCGTTGATGTTTAAAAATATATCCCCTGCCGACGATGACTAGCCGCAGTCCGGTACCAAAGGTCCAGTGGTTGGACGCACCAATCCTGCATTCAGTTTCTAGGTGAATTTCATTGATGTTCTAGTTGATTCACTGAGCTGCCAACAGGAAGACTGCCATCACCACAGAAGCCGCCAGCCCTAAAAAGGGCAAGGGCGGGAAGTCAAGTCGGCATTCCAATCAGAAACGGCTCTTTTCGGATTTGCCACAAATTCCTTCTGTTAGTTATGTGAATTTGGCGGACCGCAGTGAAAACGGAATCTTGTATAACTGTTATTGTTAGGTATATTGTGTAATTAGACACACATGGGTTTCTTTTTTGTTTGTTTTCTTCTGATTTATTTAAAATATTAAATTAATTGAACCAACTGATGTATCCAAAAAAGATACGTTACGAATTTAAGGGTTAAAGTTTTCCTGACATTTGTCTTACAGGTGAGGAAAAACCCCAATAAAAACGTCACCCAGAAAAACTGTCCCGACCGGGGATCGAATCCGGGCCCGCTGCGTGATAAGGCAGCACGCTACCTCCAGACCACAGCGATGGACTACGCATAAGAAAATGTAGTTCGCTTTCTAACACCTGAAATAAATAAAATTAAAATATTACACACACACACATATATATATCTTCTTCTTCTTCTTCTTCTTCTTCTTCTGCTTCATGAAATTAGGCCTTTTGAGCTGTTTTCACATCAAGTGGGATTTAATGAATCCTCCCATCTAGTAAATGGGCGTCCAACATTTCTATGTCCTATTGGTTTGTACTTTAATAACAGCTGAGGGATTCTATCTGTAGGCATTCTCTTAACATGTTCATACCAGTTGTTTCTCATGTTGTCAATTCTATTTGTTAAATTGAAAATATTTAAGTCCTTCCTAAATATCCTCACTTCTTTTCTTGTCCAAAATTGTCACGCCCGCTACTGAAAGTAGGAACTTCATTTCTGCAGTTTCTATTTTCCTTCTGTCTGAACAGTTAAGAGTCCAATTTTCACTTGCATATGTTAAGACAGGCACTGCCATAATTTTGTAAAATTTTAGTTGTGTGCTCCTCAAAGTTTTATTTTTCAGTGTCCGTCTTATAGTGCCACACATTCTGAAAAATCTATTTAATTTAATATTAATATCTTCCTTCTGGCAGTATATATATATATGCATTTTTTTTGTAAACCCATGTATTCCCTTTACAGAGATTTAGGCGCTCTCCTCCTACAGGGAAGAATTTGAACCATACTAATTTAGTTACATTTGTTTTCGTACAGGTGTCATTTTGAGTGGTCCGTGGTCAGCGTTCCGCCTCATACTGACATCTAGGAAACCAAGGTAGTACTAGGACGGGAAAATTCGGTAAATTTTGCTTAGAGGCCTTTTCATTCAGGCTTAAGGATATTTTAAGAGCCTGCAAATCTTCAGACTCGGGACCCACGGCTTAAAGTCCCTCCCGGAGGACTTGCTCCTTGGATTTTTCCGTCCTAAAAATCCATCAATCCCGGCCGGGTTTGAACCCGCGACCCTCGGGACCAGAGGGAAGGAGCATAACCACTAGTCCATCGTATATATATATATATATATATGTTATAATTATAAACCAGAGGTCCGGATTCAAATCCCGTCCAGGCATTTATTTTTCTTATCATACCATATTAAGCTTGCATTTCTCAATGTTAAACATTTAATTATAACATATATATATATATATATATATATATATATATATATATATTCAAATGGCTGCTTCTCCTATACTTTGTTGAAATTTTCCGTTTACATTAAATATACAAATATTTTAAAATAACTATAGTTAAATAATGATTTGTGAGTAAACAGCTTAATTTTATTCGTTAAATAGTCCTAACAAATGCCACTCTTAATTTCCAAATTCTCTAGATAAATTGGAAATCACTCGTGGCATTACTTATGATAAATCTTAAGATCGTCAATAGCTAGTAAACAAAAATAAAATCCGTTAACAGAGGAAAAAATGGTACTAAGCTGTTTGGTCTTTGCCTATATAGGCCTATATATATATATATATATATATATATATATATACATACATATATTGTTTTATGCCTTTTTATATAGGGTGTAATTACGATAGCCGTGCATATATTTGTTTATGGATTCGTAGTTCTTTTTATTCCTAACATTCCATGTTCCTAGGAACATGTCCCTGTGTTTGAGCCTTTGGCATGGGTTCCCTGAAGTAGTCCCCACACGGAGAACCGAATGGGGGACTATTTGACCTCCGGAAAATTTTACCCCAGTTGAACCCATGTCCGCATTTCTTGACGGTTGTATTTTTACAGTGAAAGATCGTCACTCTTTCGACCAAGGTACTTCAAAAAACGTTAAACTGAAAATATACAAAACTATTATTCTACCAGTTATGTTATATGGGTGCGAAACATGGACTCTTATTTTAAGGGAGGAGAGGAGATTACGTGTATTTGAGAATAAGTTCTCAGGAAAATTTTTGGACCAAAGAGAGCTGAACAGACAGGTGAATGGAGAAGACTACACAACAATGAACTACATGGTCTTTATAGGAAGCCAGATATAATAAGAACAGTTAAGTCTCGTAGACTGCGATGGGCAGGACATGTTGCATGTATGGGGAATGAAAGACTTGCATGGAAGCTTCTTGTAGGAAAGCCAGAGGGAAAACGCCCAGTTGGTAGACCAAGAATGAGCTGGGAGAATAACATTAACTGTGATTTGAGGGAAGTAGATTATACGGGGAATGATTGGAAAAACATTACCTCAGGATAGGGATGTATGGAGAGCTTATGTCCGCGCGGTCATGAACCTACGGGTTCGATAGTGCCAGTGAGTAAGTAAGTAAGTTATTTTTATTCATGGAACAGGAATACGCACATATGGCCAAACAGACCCGTGCGCAATGTAAATGAAAATTATGTTTTTCTTTCGTTCCAAAAAAAAGTAAATAAATGGCATTGTAAGACCTGGAAATATTAATCTAACCAGCATCAAATATATTACCAATGCCAAGGCGCATTTTTCTATTATTAATTCAACAACCCACTGTTCATTTTTGTATTCATAAAAAAAGTAAAAAAGGTGAAGTGCCTGAGAAGCTGTAAAAAATTAATCAGCCAAAATGTTGTATTTATTGTGTAGGGTGCTGTACTCTGGAAGCCATAGTGATATTGCGAGGTTTTCGTATCACAATATTCCTCCCCCTAACCACCCCTTGTGGCTTCCTTTCATATGCATCCGATCCATTTGCGTCCCCTGTATCATCCAATCTCTTCATATTCCAGGGCAGTAGATCCAAACAATAATTTTGTCATGTATAACTCCACCTGCACAGCCTACCTAGGTGCTGGCCACCTGTCACTTCTGCTATTCGTAAAGGTCAATATTCTGTGATTTTAAACAGGTGATTCGGACGGCGTTATGCATCAACCGACTATGCGCCATTATGCAAGTTTTGAGGAAAATAGTTTAAAGTTTAAGTCAATCTAACTATACTGGATATTGCAAATTATTTTCCGGGATCGATGGATATTTTAAGATGAAAAAATCCTAGGAGCAAGTCCTCCGGGATGGACATTAAGCCGTGAGTCCTTATTCTAAAGATTTCCAGGCTCTTAAAAGGACCTTAAGCCTGAATAAAAAGGCCTCTAGGCAAACTTCACCGACCTTCGTCGTCCTAATAATACTTTATTTGCCTACAAGATGTCTCATTGGGTCGGTATGTAGACCGCATACCATTCATGACATCGGTAGGGAAATAAGCGTAACTAAATTAACTTTTTTCTAGTAACAAACAAAGTATAAAGCCCAACATCGGGCTATTATGCCACTGTAGATAGATAGATCGACTATATATACCTTAATAAATCTCGAGAAATGCCACTGCGACTTTTTTAGCAGCACTGCCAGCAAGTCCTAATCCTACGTTCTCGTCGTGCTCCCTGACTGCAGTCGTAATAGACTGTAGCTAACAGGATGGGACGAAAGGCGAGTTCTCGGCACCTTAAAACTGAGACCTGTCGGCTAAGGGAGCAAACCCTAAAAAAAACCAGGTCCTTCGTGTCTGGGGGTTAGGCGTCAGGCTGGCAACCTGGCCCTGGAAAAAAGTAT
Source organism: Diploptera punctata (assembly GCA_030220185.1). NCBI lineage: Eukaryota > Metazoa > Arthropoda > Insecta > Blattodea > Blaberidae > Diploptera > Diploptera punctata. The sequence continues at coordinate 709,588 of JASPKZ010007399.1, forward strand.
ATCGCTACGTTCTTCAGTAAAATATGTCAGCCGCATGGATTTAAATATGACAGACTTGCTACGAAAACGGACCTTCGCTATTGGCACATGGAATGTTCAAGACTTGAATACCAAAGAACAAGAAATAATAGATGAGAGAGAGAGAGAGAGAGAGAGAGAGAGAGATAGGATATTATTATTACAGCGAATGTCAGAAGAACAGTGGCCTAAACAGGTGTTAGATTGAATGGTAACAGGCAGAAGGAAGAGGGGGAGAAATAGAAGAGCATGGTATGAGGGAATATATATGATGCCATGATGAAGAGGGGTATGGAAGAAGGACAATGGGAAGATATGAATCTCTGGAAATTAAGAATTAAGGGCGAACTGCTGTAAAGTGGAAAGCCAGTATTAAGTAGGGGCCTAAGTATTATTAATTTAATTTAATTTACAGTGGGAGGAAATACTATGACGTATTTATATTAATAAATGAGTTGGAGAAAATGTTTTAACATCTCACCTCACAAAGTTGTGTGTCTTCACGATACCGGTTTCAAAATTATAGTATTACGTACTTCCATCTTCAGTCAAATTCCAACCGTATTATTAAATCTGCTGAGCCCAAATAAATGAAATATTAAGGATTAATTAAATTATATGGTATACACTGTGACGAACCAAAAATGGCGATTGTTATAAATCAATGCTTATTTTAAAATTGCAGGTAAACCCTCGCTACTAACTATCGTATTTCGCTAATTTTTTTATAATACCTTCCTCGGTTTATTTTAATAGGCCATACAGAGTTTCATTGTAAAACATCGAAAACTGCGATCGTTAGAGCGATTTTAAAATTTTCGTTTCTACAGAATTCCTGCACTAATGGTTTTAGAACGTAATAGATAGTGACTAAGCAATACGAAAATCTATATGTATAAATTTTCATGAAGATCGCCCGAATACTTACCGAGTTTTGTTAAGCACAAACATAGGCCAGGCCTGTGCAATGAATTGTTATATCCATAGATGCTACAATACCATCCAAAGTTACGCAGAAACATTTGAACCCTATCTATCTGGTAATAAAACACGGCCAATTAGATATGTGGAGTATGCTACGATGTAAATCTACTCTTTAGGCAAATACATGCGTAGTACAATACAGTGATTAATCGTTTCACAAGAATCGATTCATAATTGTGATCAAATGTAGGCCACACGCGATACTTGGAATCATAGAGTACAATAATTTACGACAAAGATACTTACTTACTCACTCACTGGCACTATATGTATTTTCTTTCTTCTGAAAAAAGGCAATAAATTTAATGTATCTATCTATCTACGCACTGGCACTATCGAACCCGTAGGTTCATGACCGCACGGACATAAGCTCTCCATACATCCATATCCTGAGCTAATGCTTTCCAATCATCCCCGTATAATCTACTTCCCTCAAATCATAGTTAATGTTGTTCTCCCACCTCATCCTTGGTCTACCAACTGGGCGTTTTCCCTCTGGCTTTCCTACAAGAAGCTTCCATGCAAATCTTTCATTCCCCATACGCGCAACATGTCCTATCCATCGCAGTCTACGAGACTTAACTGTTCTTATTATATCTTGCTTCCTATAAAGACCATGTAGTTCATTGTTATGTAGTCTTCTCCATTCATCTGTTTGTTCATCTCTCTTTGGTCCAAAAAATTTCCTAAGTACTTTATTCTCAAAAACTCGTAATCTCATTTCCTCTCTTAAAGTAAGAGACCATGTTTCGCATCCATATAATATAACTGGCAGAATAATAGTATTATATATTTTCAGTTTAACGTTTTTTGAAAGGAGTTGGGACATCAAAAGTCTCTGCAATGCTAATTTTGCAAAGATGCAGTCATTTATTCAAGTGGTAACGTAACAGTTATAAAAGCTGCGTGTTTAATAACAGTTGGAGTATTTGAAATACGTTGCTTTACTAGGGAATTGTATGTGTGGTAGTTTCCCGTTGCTTTCCACACCGGTGAAGGATGATGATGATGATACTGATAAGGATGATAATGATGATGGCCATATAATTACGGGGACCGTTTGGGCCTTAAAGTTTTCCTGGCATTTGTCTTACAGGTGAGGAAAATCCCGATAAAAACCTCACCCAGAAAAACTGCCCCAATCGGGGATCGAACCCGGACCCGCTGCGTGACAAGGCAACACGCTACCTCGAGACCACAGTGATGCATGTACGACGAATACAAGAACAAAGGTCACCTGGAAGAAGAAAGAAAGGAAGACCTCGAAGCTCATGGATCCAAGAAAGAAGAACAGGAATGAAAACAAGAAAATGGAGTACATGGAGTGGATGGACAGGGACGAGTGGAGAAGGAAAATAAAACTTTAAGCACAAAAATATATATAAACATTGAATATCTGCTTATATATATGATATGAAAAGAAAAATGAATGCTTGAGGCGGGATTTGAACTCGAGTCTCTAAAGTCTGTACCTTTAGCGCTCTAACCAACTGAGCTACCCAAGAATTCCAACACAAACATATAATTTTCTTATACATGTAGTATTCTCAATCCACACAAGAGGTAGCGGAAATTTGTTCCAACTGACATCTAGTGGCTAACATAACAGTTAAGCAAATTTTTTTAGTAAATATTCTCTTTAAAAATTTGCTTAACTGTTATGTTAGCCACTAGATGTCAGTTGGAACAAATTTCCGCTACCTCTTGTGTGAATTGAGAATACTACATGTATAGGAAAATTGTATGTTTGTGTTGGAATTATTGGGTAGCTCAGTTGGTTAGAGCGCTAAAGGTACAGACTTTAGAGACTCGAGTTCAAATCCCGACTCAAGCATTCATTTTTCTTTTCATATCATATTTGCCTTCATTGCCAAATGTCAAATATATATATAATGAAATCAAAACTTAACATTTCCATAGTTTAAAAACTCCAATTATTAATTAGGATTATGGTAGGTCTCATTGAGGTATATTAATTTGTTAACAAATGTGAACATATCCCATTGAAATATATGTATGAATGTAGATGTTACATAAAACAAAATACAAATCGAGAACATGGCTGAAAATAGAAATGTAAGGATATTCAACAAATGAACTTGCACAGGAAGTACGCAATCTTTTGTTTTGAAAAGTTAATATCGCTGAGAGCTCTCTCAGTGCCACCTTCAGGTTTTATAAAAAATTAAAACTGCAACAATAGTGACATTGTCTTCTGCTTTTTCGCTCCAAGTTCTCTGGCAATGCGCTTAATGGCGACAGGAAATGAGACGCGTTAAAAACTAGGAATTCTTTCTTCTTTTTTTCAAAAGCATTACACCACCTTATCATTTCTAAGCGCTGAATCATTCCGCAGCGAATAATACCAACATTACTCCGAATAAAATAATAGTTTTAAAAAACTAAAACAACACGCTTTATTGGAAAACCGAACTAAAAAATGAAAAATAATTTTAATTTCCAATGCGCTTGGGATAAAATTAAAGTGGCCAACAAAAAAAATCATCTCCAACACATCTAGAATAAAACTAGACTTATCTATAAAAAAAATTACCAACAAAAGCTTGGGGTGCTCTATATCAATTAATATATTTGATAATAAACAGATATTGATAAAAGTAAAGTCTCTAAGAAGAAAACGTAACAACCATAAAAAAGCACCCCACGCTTTTGATGGTAAAATTATTTTTTTGTTGATAACTCTAGTTTTATTCTAGATGTGTTGGAGATGATTTTTTTTTGTTGACCACTTCAATTTTATTCCAAGCGCGTTGGAAATTAAAATTGTTTTTTCATTTTTTAGTTCGGTTTTCTAATAAAGCGTGTTTTAGTTTATTTAACTATTATTTATTTTTTATTTTTTAGTTTGGTTTTCTAATAAAGCGTGTTGTTTTAGTTTTTTTAAACTATTATTTATTTTTTTAATTTTTAGTTTGATTGTCATAAACCGGAATCTCATGAAAATTCAATTGCTTACGATATTTTTAGTGTCTAGGCACGAATATAATTATATATATTTTAAATTATTATTATCTAACATTATTATAACATTTTTGAATATATTGATATAGATAAATAGTTACAGTTAATCGTATCCTTCTCATAGTTTTTGGATAAATTATGATTAATATTTTACAGAATAAGATAACAATGTAAATATCTTTAAATTCGATACTATTGTAGTATGAGCTAAAAGTAATACTCTTCTAAAAAAATCCTTCGGGCCGGACTTGAACCAGCAACCTATGGATTACTGAAATTATATACCACTACAGTCCACCGCTCTACCAACTGAGCTACCAGAGGATATAATATTAATTTCTTACAACGATGGACTAAAAAGTCGATAAGTCCGCAACCTACTATACCGGTCTTTATTTTTTGATGTTCTGATGATCCTGACCAGGATCTTAGAAAACATTTTATTAAATTATTGTATTGTCACGGGTCCTTTACAAGTAAACAAAGTTTCAAGTCGATCCAATGTTTTTAAGTGGGTGAAAATCGTGTTGAAAGATTCCGTTACATAGATAGACAGATACAGGTCAAGCTAATATAAAGCGTGTAAAAAAATTACATTCGCACAATCTAAGACACATAATTTGACCAATCTTCTACATTTTTTTCTAAGTTCTGATCACATGATCACAATATAGGTACAGAAAAGTATAACAAAGAGAAAATAAGTATTAGTACATATGTGTAAGGGGCACGCCGTAGCGTTAGTGATTAAGGCACTGTGCTACAAGCTGGAAGATCGAGAGTTCGGGTACCGGTGGGGTCAGGATTTTTAAACTGATCCAAACCCTCTGGCGGCACTATGGTCCTGGATCGACTCAGCCTCTAATGAAAATGAGTACCAGACGCTTGTTCTGGAGTAAAGTCGGCCGTCGCGCAGGGCTGACATCAAGTGCCGATTGTCCAGAAAAGTGGGAGCCTTAACCTCCTACTACCCCAAAGGGTCTCCCCAGGCCTGTAGTGGGATTACTTTACTTTACATATGTGTCAGGCATTTACGTGTTGTGTGTACATTATTCCATGAAACTAGCACAAAAGGGGAGTAAGCTTTTGACGGGCGGTCAAATTCCGTGTATAAGACTGTAAGGCATACAGGTATCTCCAGTGTATAAGACTGTAAGGCATACAGGTATCTCCAGTGTATAAGACTGTAAGGCATACAGGTATCTCCAGTGTATAAGACTGTAAGGCATACAGGTATCTCCAGTGTATAAGACTGTAAGGCATACAGGTATCTCCAGTGTATAAGACTGTAAGGCATACAGGTATCTCCAGTGTATAAGACTGTAAGGCATACAGGTATCTCCAGTGTATAAGACTGTAAGGCATACAGGTATCTCCAGTGTATAAGACTGTAAGGCATACAGGTATCTCCAGTGTATAAGACTGTAAGGCATACAGGTATCTCCAGTGTATAAGACTGTAAGGCATACAGGTATCTCCAGTGTATAAGACTGTAAGGCATACAGGTATCTCCAGTGTATAAGACTGTAAGGCATACAGGTATCTCCAGTGTATAAGACTGTAAGGCATACAGGTATCTCCAGTGTATAAGACTGTAAGGCATACAGGTATCTCCAGTGTATAAGACTGTAAGGCATACAGGTATCTCCAGTGTATAAGACTGTAAGGCATACAGGTATCTCCAGTGTATAAGACTGTAAGGCATACAGGTATCTCCAGTGTATAAGACTGTAAGGCATACAGGTATCTCCAGTGTATAAGACTGTAAGGCATACAGGTATCTCCAGTGTATAAGACTGTAAGGCATACAGGTATCTCCAGTGTATAAGACTGTAAGGCATACAGGTATCTCCAGTGTATAAGACTGTAAGGCATACAGGTATCTCCAGTGTATAAGACTGTAAGGCATACAGGTATCTCCAGTGTATAGACTGTAAGGCATACAGGTATCTCCAGTGTATAAGACTGTAAGGCATACAGGTATCTCCAGTGTATAAGACTGTAAGGCATACAGGTATCTCCAGTGTATAAGACTGTAAGGCATACAGGTATCTCCAGTGTATAAGACTGTAAGGCATACAGGTATCTCCAGTGTATAAGACTGTAAGGCATACAGGTATCTCCAGTGTATAAGACTGTAAGGCATACAGGTATCTCCAGTGTATAAGACTGTAAGGCATACAGGTATCTCCAGTGTATAAGACTGTAAGGCATACAGGTATCTCCAGTGTATAAGACTGTAAGGCATACAGGTATCTCCAGTGTATAAGACTGTAAGGCATACAGGTATCTCCATGTATAAGACTGTAAGGCATACAGGTATCTCCAGTGTATAAGACTGTAAGGCATACAGGTATCTCCAGTGTATAAGACTGTAAGGCATACAGGTATCTCCAGTGTATAAGACTGTAAGGCATACAGGTATCTCCAGTGTATAAGACTGTAAGGCATACAGGTATCTCCAGTGTATAAGACTGTAAGGCATACAGGTATCTCCAGTGTATAAGACTGTAAGGCATACAGGTATCTCCAGTGTATAAGACTGTAAGGCATACAGGTATCTCCAGTGTATAAGACTGTAAGGCATACAGGTATCTCCAGTGTATAAGACTGTAAGGCATACAGGTATCTCCAGTGTATAAGACTGTAAGGCATACAGGTATCTCCAGTGTATAAGACTGTAAGGCATACAGGTATCTCCAGTGTATAAGACTGTAAGGCATACAGGTATCTCCAGTGTATAAGACTGTAAGGCATACAGGTATCTCCAGTGTATAAGACTGTAAGGCATACAGGTATCTCCAGTGTATAAGACTGTAAGGCATACAGGTATCTCCAGTGTATAAGACTGTAAGGCATACAGGTATCTCCAGTGTATAAGACTGTAAGGCATACAGGTATCCTCCAGTGTATAAGACTGTAAGGCATACAGGTATCTCCAGTGTATAAGACTGTAAGGCATACAGGTATCTCCAGTGTATAAGACTGTAAGGCATACAGGTATCTCCAGTGTAAAGACTGTAAGGCATACAGGTATCTCCAGTGTATAAGACTGTAAGGCATACAGGTATCTCCAGTGTATAAGACTGTAAGGCATACAGGTATCTCCAGTGTATAAGACTGTAAGGCATACAGGTATCTCCAGTGTATAAGACTGTAAGGCATACAGGTATCTCCAGTGTATAAGACTGTAAGGCATAACAGGTATCTCCAGTGTATAAGACTGTAAGGCATACAGGTATCTCCAGTGTATAAGACTGTAAGGCATACAGGTATCTCCAGTGTATAAGACTGTAAGGCATACAGGTATCTCCAGTGTATAAGACTGTAAGGCATACAGGTATCTCCAGTGTATAAGACTGTAAGGCATACAGGTATCTCCAGTGTATAAGACTGTAAGGCATACAGGTATCTCCAGTGTATAAGACTGTAAGGCATACAGGTATCTCCAGTGTATAAGACTGTAAGGCATACAGGTATCTCCAGTGTATAAGACTGTAAGGCATACAGGTATCTCCAGTGTATAAGACTGTAAGGCATACAGGTATCTCCAGTGTATAAGACTGTAAGGCATACAGGTATCTCCAGTGTATAAGACTGTAAGGCATACAGGTATCTCCAGTGTATAAGACTGTAAGGCATACAGGTATCTCCAGTGTATAAGACTGTAAGGCATACAGGTATCTCCAGTGTATAAGACTGTAAGGCATACAGGTATCTCCAGTGTATAAGACTGTAAGGCATACAGGTATCTCCAGTGTATAAGACTGTAAGGCATACAGGTATCTCCAGTGTATAAGACTGTAAGGCATACAGGTATCTCCAGTGTATAAGACTGTAAGGCATACAGGTATCTCCAGTGTATAAGACTGTAAGGCATACAGGTATCTCCAGTGTATAAGACTGGTAAGGCATACAGGTATCTCCAGTGTATAAGACTGTAAGGCATACAGGTATCTCCAGTGTATAAGACTGTAAGGCATACAGGTATCTCCAGTGTATAAGACTGTAAGGCATACAGGTATCTCCAGTGTATAAGACTGTAAGGCATACAGGTATCTCCAGTGTATAAGACTGTAAGGCATACAGGTATCTCCAGTGTATAAGACTGTAAGGCATACAGGTATCTCCAGTGTATAAGACTGTAAGGCATACAGGTATCTCCAGTGTATAAGACTGTAAGGCATACAGGTATCTCCAGTGTATAAGACTGTAAGGCATACAGGTATCTCCAGTGTATAAGACTGTAAGGCATACAGGTATCTCCAGTGTATAAGACTGTAAGGCATACAGGTATCTCCAGTGTATAAGACTGTAAGGCATACAGGTATCTCCAGTGTATAAGACTGTAAGGCATACAGGTATCTCCAGTGTATAAGACTGTAAGGCATACAGGTATCTCCAGTGTATAAGACTGTAAGGCATACAGGTATCTCCAGTGTATAAGACTGTAAGGCATACAGGTATCTACCCATTTCAATCGGCCGCGGTGAACTAGTGGTTATGCTCCTTACTTCTGGTCCCGATGGTCGCGGGTTCAAACCCGGCCGGGGTCGATGGATTTTTTTAGGACGGAAAAATCCAAGGAGGTACTTTAAGCCGTGATTTAAGTGAAGATTTTCGGTTTTTTTTCGGGGTTTTTCCTCACCTATAAGACAAATGTCAGGAAGCTTAGGGCCCAACGGTCCCCGAAAATCATCCAGCCATCATCATCATCTTTATCATTATCATCATCATCATTCATCGGTGTGGAAAGCAACGGGAAGCTACCACACCTACAATTCTCTAGTAAAGCTGCAAAGCATAACATGAAAATGCTATGATTGCAGTAAAAGATCTACCCTCGGGCAGAATTACTATGGATGGATGGACTTAGGAAATGTCGGCCGCGGTGGTCTAGCGGTTATTTTCCTTGCCTGTAGTTCAGAGGGTCGCAGGTTCAAACCGGCCGGGGTTGATAGATTTTTTAAGATGGAGAAATCCAAGGTAAAAGTCCTCCGGGAGGTTCCGAGTCTGAAGATTTTGAGGCTCGTAAAAGAACCTCAATCCTGAATATAAAGGCCTCTGAGTAAAATTTAACCGAACTTCCTCCATCCAAGTAATACTTTATTCTCCTACTAGAAGTGACATCTATTGGGCTACCAAAGTATTACTCGAATGTAGGTCGGTTACATTTTGCTCCGGGGTATTTTTATTCAAACTTCAGGTTATTTTAAGAGCCCAAAAATGTTCAGGCTAGGGACCCACGGCTTAAAGTCCCTACCGAAGTACTTATCCCTTGGATTTCTCCTCCTAAAAATCCATCGAATCTGGCCGGGTTTGAACCCGAGACCCTCGGGTCTAGAGACAAGGAACATACCCTCTAGACCACCGCGGCCGACATCACTTTAAGCAACCACTATTATTTTCTTATCCCTTTTCTTGTAAAAAAAAACAGAAGGGAAACTCCCAGTTGGTAGACCAAGAATGAGCTGGGAAAATAACATTAACCGTGATTTGACGGAAGTAAATTATACAGGGGATGATTGTAAAAAATTATCTCAGGATATGGATGCATGGAGAGCTTATGTCCGCGCTGTGCCAGTGAATTAGTCATTCCTTTTCAGCCTCCATGTTGCAGTGAGATAACGGGTGAATAATGGCATTTATTGATGTAATATGCGTTGCATTATTTATGATTAGTCATCACAGAGTTATGGCGTAGAATTATGGAAGCAATTCTTGCAGAAGAATGACGTCACGATGTGCGAGTATTATTGCTAGCCATTCCCAGATAGAGGGACCCGCAAATTCAGCGATTTGAATAAATTGCCAATTATGGTTTATACCATCACTGAAATCGCACACCGCAATTTGAAATCGATACTTTATGTCGTCATAAGTGTTCACAATCAGTGGCGTTACATCACTTCACAACAAATCTATGGTGCGGGGATAAAAGCAATAAGTCAAACATTACAATTTTGCAAACATTATAATATACTAAACACTTAAAAACGTGGATTAAGCCCAGCAATTTGGATTTATGGTCTCATTTTGCTGGTTTATGGAATATACAGGGTGATTCAAAAGGTTGCGCACAAAATTCTTGAGCTTATTGTTCAAATACCTAGGAATAATAATCACAAACAGGAATGAGATGCATAAGGAAATTAAACATAGGCTCAATTCTGGAAATAGCCTACATGCTATTATGCATTACAGAGACTATTGACTTCCCAACTTCTTTCAAAAAACGTTAAATTGAAAATCAATAGAACTATTATTCTACCAGTTATATTATATGGATGCGAAACATGGACTCTTACTTTAAGAGAGGAAAGGAGATTACGAGTATTTGAGAATAAAGTTCTTAGGAAAAATTTTGGACCAAAGAGAGATGAAAAGACTGGTGAATGGAGAAGACTGCTTAACAATGAATTGCATGGTCTTTATAGGAAGCCAGATATAATAAGAACAGTTAAGTCTCGTAGACTGCGATGGGCAGGACATGTGGCATGAATGGGAATGAAAGACGTGCATGGAAGCTTCTTGTAGGAAAACCAAAGGGAATAGCCCAGTTGGTAGACCAAGAATGAGGTGGGAGAATAACATTAACTATGATTTGAGGGAAGTAGATTATACGGGGAATGATTGGAAAACATTAGCTCACGATAGGGATGTATGGAGAGCTTATGTCGGCGCAGCCATGAACCTACGGGTTCGATAGTGCCAGTGAGTTAGGACATCTTTACACGTGGAGGAAGTATATTCACTACATAGGGCCTATATATATATTTCCATCCATAGTAATTCTGCCCGAGGGCATTTTCATACAATGCTTGCAGCTTTACTAGGGAATTGCAGGTGTGGTAGCTTCCAGTTGCTTTCCACAATATATATATATATATATATATATATATATATACACACATAGGCCCCCTATATCTGTCAGAAGTAAAATTGTACTGGACAATAAATTTTGGAGCAGGTGAATAGTTTTACATATCTAGGATCCAATATCTCATATGAAGAAGAAAAGGATGTAAATGCAAAAATATCTAAATTTTTAAGAATTTTAGGGTTAATAAATTCTATTTTCAAGCCAAAAAGCATTCAAGACTGAAAGTGTATAAAACACTGACTCTTCCAACTCTTTTGTATGGTAGAGAAGTATGGACGTTGAAACAGAAGGATAAAACAGAGACTTAGAGCTGCTGAAATGAGATACCTTCAGAGGACTGCAGGATACACACTACTAGATCACAAAAAAAATGAAGACAGCTTAGAAGAATTACACATGGAATCTTTAGAAAACAAAATTTCTGATTATAAGTCAAGATGGATGCAACTTGTTCATCGAATGGAAGATCACAGAATACCCAAACAAATGTTAAGATATCAACCTGCAGGAAGAAGAAGACCAGGACGTCCACTCAAAAGACTTTTGGATGGTGTTTCTCTTGAGGCCGAAACAGGTCAACAAATGGCCTAAATTCGTGAATGTACTATGATGATGATGATGATATATATATATATACACACACACACTGTATTTGGTTTATATCACTCTGTTAATATTTTAAATAACCAGTAAATGTCACTTTAATTTAAACCATTTATAGTCTTCCCCGCGCCGTAGCCATGTGATTAAAGCAAGATGCCTTGGCGCAGAGCCAAAGGACTTGCATCGTGAGGCATTTGGGTAGCTACAGTAAGTAGTGACTCCAGGTTGAGAAGACTAGCTATAATGGCTGAGGGACCCGACATTCACATTGCATTATAATTTTAAGACTTGAGACAGCAAGTGTACAAAATATTATAATTAAAGTCTACGGTTTTAAATCTAAAATCAACACATTGTAGACTTTCACGGCAGGTATTTTGATTCATGTATTTTATGTATTTCGGGCTAAATGACCGTGGTCTGGTTTTATTAACACTCAACGTTTCGTCTACTACTGCGGTAGACATCCTCAGGAGATTCTGCGTGCTCTTTGACCTCTTAACTCTTCAAATGTCGGCTGCACGGCCATTTAACTATTTTTGATATATCTTGTTTCCTATAAAAAATCATATAGCTCATTGTTATGTAGACTTCTCCATTCATCTGTCTGTTCGTCTCTCTTTGATCCCAAAAATTTTCTTGAGAGCTTTATTCTCAAATACTCGTAATATTTTCTCCTCTCTTAAAGTAAGAGTCTATGTTTCGCATTCTTCCCCTGCCCTGTTTGATTTTTGCACGCTCTTACAGAATCACTCTGTATAAATGTTTTGATGAGAAAAGTAGTGTCCTATTATCTGAAAGCTAAAAAAATTTAAGTGTTATTTATATTGTTGGACTTGTTATGTCAGTTATCATAGAATTCACCGTTAGCAGAAATTCGCTGATTCAGTTGAAATTGGAAACAGAATTCTTAGTTGTAATTTAAAGATGGGTTGGTTGGTTTCTTATCCCATGATAAATTGCTTATAAATATGCAGATGGAATCGCAAAAGAGTATTTTGCAAGTAAAGTGAAATGAACTGATAATTATGTCTTCACCTTAATTCCAGACTGTTACAGGGGTGTACAAGCATCAGTTCAAATGTAATAGGTAAAGTGGTCCCACTACAGACCTTAGGACGCTGTTGGGGTATGTATTGCTCGTCCAAGTTAAATCTGCACGCGGAAAACATGCTAGGAATGTGCTGTCTATTCTCTTACTATATTGCCACTTCCTGTCCCCTGTGTTGTGTTATTTGACTGGAGGCTAGAGCTGGCAAATACTGTGATTTTTAAATGATCCATCATCTACAGTAGTAGTTGATCAAATGAATAATTCGGCAACCATATAACTACTGGGAATGAGCTGTCCCTCCTTTGCCTTCCTCATTACATGTTGCCAATTCCCGTCCCCTGTGTTGTGTTGTCCTCATTAAGGGCCGCATGCAAATACATTAGTCTCTACTCAAATTACTTCCAATCACTGGTGAGCTGACTCACCGTGAGCAAGTGCAAAGATCGAATTAGCTACTCACTAACTGGTCATGCGTGAAAGTCGTCGTTTTCGTAATATTGGCCAAAAATTACCCAGAATTCTCAGCAATAAAACCACTTCTGTTATTTTCATCTGCTAGAAGAACGCATTTATGCTTGCGTCCCGCAAATAATACCGCATACAACGACGTCTGCGTCGCGCAATATTACGCCGATTCTCCTGTTCTTCCAGTTGAATTATTTGGTAGACTCTATCAAATTCCTCTTCTCGGCGTATACCGAAAACATGATCAAGTCTTCAAGTTCCGACAGCTTGTATAAGGCAGCAAGGTTTCGAAGCACATATGTTACCATCGTTCCCATCGGGATTCTCACGATTCGTTTCTCTCCTAAGTCACTTCGGCAGGTAGCTTAGGAATTTCATCAATTATTATCGCATGAACAGATTTTTGAGTATGCAAAAACGTATTTTGATACAACTTTATCAGCAGAGAACGACTTTTACGGTCTAATGCGTTCATAGATTCGAGCCTACATGTTGCCAATTCCCGTCCCCTGTGTTGTGTTGTGAGGCCATACCAGTAGCTTCGCTAACGTCGGTATAACCAAAAGGATCACTAGACCATGCAAGCACCGCCACCAGTTTCAAGGTCCTGCAACTCCTAGGGGGTGTAAAAATACTTAGTTTCTTATTAGATTGTCCTCGAAGCTATGTACTAACCAGATGTCACTCGCTGACATCTGTAGGGTAATTTAAAAACTTTCCACTAGCGGGTGGGACGGTTAGGGATATATCAATCATCAATCAATTATAATAATAATCTCTCCTTAAAGGGACCTGTCCACCATTGCAAACCGAAATCTACCTTGAAATGTCTTTCAGAGGAGCTTTCCAATGTACCAAGGTCGTATCCAAAAAAAAATATCTTCCGTTTTTAACTGCAAGTCACAGAAACCGAAGCCAGAATCCAGAATTGGCAACCCGTTATGGATAACAGATGGACTCCCTGCTGTACTTAGAGCGGAGTGGGATGAGGCGAGTGCAGCGCGGGCGTCAGATAGTGAGGATTATCCAATCCAACAAATGAGAAAATATATTTCTTCCCTGTAGTTTAAATGAGAGATTTGGCGCTGGATTTAGTGTCTTGTTGTTAAAAGCATTTTTTTACACTGCCTTGGTATATCACAATGCTTCTCTGGGAAAATTGTCAAGGTAGGTTTTGGCAGTCCCGCGCCGTAACCGAGCGGTTAAGGTAGGAAGCCTTGGCGCAGAGCTAAGGGACTTGCGCTGGTTCGAGTCTCCATGGGGGAAGAAATTTTCTCATGGTATTTCGGCCAGTATGGGACCGGTGCCCACCCAGCATCGTGAGGCAATTGGGTAGCTACAATAAGTAGCGGCTCCAGGTTGAGGAACCAGCTATAACGGCTGGGGGAGTCGACATGCTAACCACATGTCACCCCTACACTGGCTGTTGATCATCTACCTCTGTGATTGATACATGTGGATGTGAAGGGCTAGCAGCCGGCTGGTAAAAGGGCAACCGCTGAAAAGTGGAAAGACCCTCAATCGGAGGTTTTGGCATGCAATGATTGGCAGTTCCCTTGGTAGGCGTAGGAAAAATGTTACGATCTCACTGACGAATTTTGTATCCAGCGCTTCCTTGGACGGCCAGAGATCTCTTATTCATCCAGTTGTTCGGGTGTTCTTGTTGGCTCGTGAGAATTGAAAGCAACTCTAAACTATTGTCGGCGGGTTGCTAGCCCGAAGGGGTGAAACGAAGGGATTTCCATGCAGCATTTCCTCTGCAAGTGATGTTTTTATTTAAAAAATTCAGTCTGCGCATGTTTGTGCTCGCAAAACTCGATAAATTGTCAGTCGATTAACTTAAAAATTTGACACAACGTTGCATTCGAATCCGTGAGTGTTCGAGTTCAAATAACTTCAATTCCCAATACGTCTTGCGTTCGCTATGACTAGAGTCCGGATGTTTAGGCACTTAAAAATTTCAAAATAGGCATGTAAAAAAGGCACTAAAATCATTAATATAGGCACTCAAAAAATCAAAATAGGCTTATACAAAAATGGACTACAACGTAAATTTTTACAGCCTTGCGTTAAAATAAAATAGCCCGTACTTGTTATTTCGCCTAACGGGAGTGCATTGAGGGGCTAACCATCTACCAGCTAGGTTATTGTCTTATTACCACTCTTACCCTAAAATTCTAAAAAGAACAGTTGAAAATGTTTATACAATGATATGTGTCATGAAGTTTGTCCATTTCAATTGATTTCATTGAAATACTAAGTTAATTTCGAGAAAAAATGGCAAATAGGCATTTATAGACATTGTAAGCTGAAATAGGCATTTTAGGCAAAATTAACTTAATGGAAAATAACTCTAGGATCATCGGTATGAATTTATTTGCAGTCACTTTTACAATATATATAATAAATAACTACAGGCATTTTCCCTAACATCCGGTCTCTAGCTATGACTGTCAATAAAGCGCAGATGTAATATTTGCAAGTGTGAAAATAAGTAAATAATAAATATGCTCAACTCGTGTCCAACTCAGGGTCGGGTCGAGGGATGAGATGAAGCTCCTTATATAGAGGTCTGTGAATGACCATGTCTGACGCACATCACAGGGGCAGATGAACGAATGAAAGAGATGAGTATGGAGAAATGGTGGCAGGGGAAACGGGAGAAACCCCTAGGAAAACCTGGCCAAGCTCCGTTTCGTCCACCACGAAACACAGATGGAGTGACCGACACTCGATCTCGGGACCCCAGCGGTGAGAGGCGAGTGTCTAACCGCTTGCGCCACGGAGCCGCCAATTTAGAAAATACCTAATATAAATTCGTTCAATTGGCGAGTGGAATTAAATTATTTAAACCGCTTAACAAAATCCAAAATTATCTTTAACAAAATTAAAATATGACTTTATGAAACATGCAATACGTCTAGTGGTGGTATATGGAAGTGAAACCTGGACTATGACAAAAAGCTCTAAGAATTTTATTAAGACTTTTGAAAGAGACATTTTCAGAAGGATATATGGACCAGTAGAAGAGAAAGCAAGATCGAGAATGAGGTATAATAAGGAAATCTATTATCTTTTTACAGATCCTGATTTATCAACTTTTGTGCCAAAATAGTTAATAATAAAGAAAGATTAAAAATGATTCTCTATACTCGGCCATTTCGTACTAAAGTGTCATAAAATTTAGGTAAAGGCACTGCGCTACAAGCCGGAAAGTCGAGGGTTCAAGTCCCGGTGGGGTCAGGATTTTTAAACTGACGCAAACCCTTTGGTGGCCTATGGCCCTGGGATCGACTCAGCCTCTGAGGGAAATGAGTACCAGACGCTTGTTCTGTGGGTAAATGCGGCCGTCACGCAGGGATGACAACCCGGCTGACATCAAGTGCCGATTGTCAAGAAAAAGTGGGAGCCTTAACCTCCTGCTACCCCAAGGGCCTCTTGAGGCCTGTAGTGGGATTACTTCTAGATAGAAACCATTTTTTTTTAAATTCAATGGGCCGGGCACGTTCAAAGAATGGATAAAGAGTGTGCATGTAAGAAAGTGATGACAGAGGAGATGTTTGGGAAACAGCCAGTAGGAAAACTTAAGAAAAGATGGGTGGACTCAGTGAAGGAAGATTGTCACCAAATCCTAAACTGTTGGAAGTGGCAACAGAGAGCATTGGATAGAGAAAATTGGAGGTTACGCATCAAAAAGTCCCGGACCCGCTTTGGGTTGAACGCCATTGGAAGAAAAAGAAACCGTTCAACAGATCTTCATGATTTTTTTTTTTGCGCGATAGTGCGTTTTGTCGTACTTACAGCAATGGTGACCATGATAGAAAGTTCAACTTCCTACATTTCGGGGTTGCCAACCTAAATAACTATAGGCCTACTGTAATAAAATAAATATACTGTAATATTACATATTACAAAACGCGTCTGGGAATTAAAAACACTGCCCTCTATCTATACTACATACAATGTATATACAAAAAATATTCAAAAGGTAGTGTTAATATACATTAAACGAAACAAATCACTGCATTTTAAATGAACTGAACTTTATTTGAAACAATATAAAACAATAAATACGTATTTGCGGAATTATATCAGTAATTGGTCTCACGGCCCCTGTAGTTTCAACTAATAAACATTGTCCACACTGTTAACGTTAGTCAATTGTTTATAATAAGCGCAAATGTTTCCAACAAAGATGTTACTATTATTTACTATTTTGAAAACACCATCGTGCCAAAAATAATGTACAACGCACGTTTGTGAAGTGTTTTACAGAATCTCGGAAATTAAAATCCTGGCTATCGCTCGGCTTTTAAACATTTTCCTCGATTCTGTAAAAACCACTTCCCAACCTCGCATCGTAATATACTATTACTGAATAATAATAATAATAATAATAATAATAATAATAATAATTCCATGGCGCGACAGGCCTAGAAGGCCCTTAGCCTACCAGCCGACTTCTGGCCTCATATCCACATGTGTCAATCACAGAGGTGACATGTGGTCAGCATGTCGAGTCCGCCAGCCTTTATAGCTGGTTTTCTCAACCTGGAACCGCTACCCAAATGCCTCACGATGCTGGGTGGGCACCGGTCCCATACTGGCCGAAATACCATGAAAATTTTTTTTTCCCCCATGGAGACTCCAACCAGCGGAAGTCCCGTAGCTCTGCGCCAAGGCTTCCTAATATTACTTATTCAACTAAAAATAAAAACACATTCGTTTATTTAGACGTACAGCGCAAGCCGGGTATTAGCTAGTATAAGCAGGTTGCACTAAAGGTAAGTTGAAGATGGGTTTTGGATAGGAGAGGATTATAATCGCCATTTTGTAACGAATTAAATGGATACTTTTAACTCAAATCCTAACATAGTTGAATGCAGGCTTTCACGGCCGGTAATCATAATGTTGAGTGATTCCGGGTTCTGTGGCCGTGGTCCATAGTTGGTGTTGATACCAGACGTTTCGCCCTCAACTGCGGAGGGCATCTTCAGTGGCGAGTGCTTCTAGGCGTGTTTCCTGGTCGGAAGCTCTACTTAGAGTGCTCACTCTAAGTAGAGCTTCCGACCAGGAAACACGCCTAGAAGCACTCGCCACTGAAGATGCCCTCCGCAGTTGAGGGCGAAACGTCTGGTATCAACACCAACTATGGACCACGGCCACAGAACCCGGAATCACTCAACATTATATCAAATCCTAACACTTGTACATATAGAGTTATCTAAGAAGAAAACAGACAAAAAAAAAGTAAAATGGTCAAAAAACGTTTTGAAAACGAGATTCTAAAATAAAAACTTGTGAACGTGAATGGCAAACTAAACGGTATGGACTCTTTCTATCAGCGATAAGTGTCGTGCCTCCAACGATGTTTACTTCTATGCTTGGGTTGTATATAGAAAATGCTGAATCGTCGAGTCCATTTCCTTTCTACCAATCAGTAACTGAAGACAATAAGCGATAAGACATTACACACCCCCTTGATAGTTTAATAGAATCTTCCATCTGCAACCTAATAAACAATAGTAGCTTCTGTTCTTAATTCATGCTTATCAAACTTTACAGTTAAAAGACTTACGAAAGCTGGTATGAAAACAATTATTTTAATCTTTAGAATGTCCAAAACTGCACTAAGAATTATGCTATATGCATTATATTACTTTCTGAAATTGTAAACTAGTTTATTCATCGAAAAATGTATAGTAAAATGAGCTAGAAAAATAGTTTTAAAATTGTGTCTTACCTACTCTGCCATTTCTTCGTTTCCCTCAATTTTTTTCTCTCCTCCTTCATTATGAATTAACAAGCATAAAATTTAACTAATATCACAAAAAATAAGTATTATTACACACACGAAACACGAAAAAAAAATACGCGCACTTCAACTTATAAAAAAAATGTAAGAACCACTATGATGTCACTACGCTAGTCAGGTGAAGTGTTATTTTAGATTAGGGATAAATGCAGAATATGCAAATATTATATGTAGAAAATATATTTAAAATTAAACTCACTTTTATGGAAAACTCTAGTCATTTTTTTTAATTACCTTAATATTCTTTAAAGTCTCATATTGAGTTTCTTTTGACTACCATTTTTTCTCTACCAACATCAACAAAATTTCCCTCTAATTTATATGTCTCAAAATATTAAATTATACTGATGAAATAAATTTATTAAATAATAATTATTCGTTTCAGATTTCACAATGTTTCACAACATCTTCCTGTGCCCAATTAATCTACTCTCATTCTCCCCCACATTTTTCTACCATACCAATCTCCATCCTCCGATTATTTTTCCCTTATGTTATTCAAAACATCAACAATGCATATTATTTTTGGCCCTCCTCTCCTTCTTCTACCAAATGGCACCCATTCTAGTGTTCTTCTTGGGAATCTGTCTTCGTCATTTTTTTACATGACCATACCATTTCAATTGTTTGCTTTTTATGAAATCCACAATTGAAGTTTGAACATTCATCTTTTGTTTAATTGCGCTGTTTTTTATTTTATCTCTTTTAGAAATTGAAGATGAACACCTCCAAAAATCCATTTCTGCAGAATTTAATTTGCTTACTGTTCTAGAATTTAATTTCCATGTTTCTGCACCATGTCGCTGTACTCTTTATTGTATTAAAAATGTTTTGTTTATGATCACATAAAATTTTGATCATGCAGATTTACCCTTGTTCATCCACTCATTAATTTCAGCATCATGACTTCCAGGTGCACTAATTTTTGTCCCCAAATATATATATATATATATTCATTGCATGCTTTTATTTTTCATGTCCATCTTCTAAAATCAGATTTTTGATTTATCCCCTATTACCATATACTTGTTTTGTGCAAATTTATCCTTCTTCAGTTTTCTTATCATATATTTACTAACTTTATTATTTATTTAATTAATCTAACAGAGTTAACATCATAAGATTCTCTCCTCCACTCAACCATTTAAATAATATTATTAATTAAATAAAAATAAAACTTAGTTTTGTTTGATTTTCATATTTATTAAGATATAATTCAGTGACAGCTGTTTCGGTACACTGTACCTTCTTCAGACATCTTAACAAATTATGAATTGTGTTATTATAGTACATATCAACTGATCTAAGCAACAATACAACAATAATTTATTTAAATTTTTTAATTTAACAAAGGCGATTCATTCAAATCAAGTTGAGAATTTAAGAGTTTATTACTACTTTTCAATTTATTTATTTCTACAGCCTCCAAAAGGTCCAACTTCTTACCCTTACATGTTTGCGAAAAGGGTATAGAAAGGGTGTAGAAATAAATAAATTGAAAAGTAGTAATAAACTGTTAAATTCTCAACTTGATTTGAATGAATCGCCTTTGTTAAATTAAAAAAATTGAATAAATTACTGTTGTATTGTTGCTTAGATCAGTTGGAACACAATTCATAATTTAACATGTGTGAAGAAGGTACAGTGTACCGAAACAGCTGTCACTGAATTATATCTTAATAAATATGAAAATCAAATAAAACTTTTATTTTTATTTAATTAATGAATATGGATTTTCATCAAGTAAACACCAACTCAACTGATTATTAAACAATATTAGATACAAAAAAAATTACAACTATTTAACTATAGAACCCAAAGGTTTATGCCTCTGCTGACATAAGATTTCCATACATCCCTATCCTGAGCTACCATTTTCCAATCTATTTCATAATAATTCTGCCCAAGGACAGGTCTTTCACTGCAATCGTAGCATTTTCATGCTATACTTTGCAGCTTTACAAAGGAATTATAGGTGAGGTAGCTTCCCATTGCTTTCCACACCAATGATGGATAATGATAAGGATGATGATGATGATGATGGCCAGATGATTTTCGGGGACTGTTGGGCCCTAAGCTTCCTGACATTTGTCTTACAGGTGAGGAAAAACCCTGAAAAAACCTCACCCAGGAGCCTGTCTGACTGGGAATCGAATCTGGGCCTGCTGCATGACAAAGCACCACACTACCTCGAGACCACAGTGGTGGACTATTTTCCAATCATTCCTTGTATAATTCACCTCTCTCAAATCATGGTTAATGTTATTCTTCCACCTCATTGTTTGCCCACCTGTTGTGCTTTTCCTCTAGTTTTCATGCCCCTCTAACATTTCCCATTCGTGCCACATGTCCTGCACATCACAGTCCACAAGACTTAACTCTTCTTTGTTACATTCGGCTTCCCATAAAGATCATATGATCGGTGTTTAAGTAGTTTCGTCCATTCACTCTGTTCCATCTCTCTTTGATACAAAAATGTTCCTTAAAACATTCTCAAATGGACGATGTTATGCTAAGCGCCATTTTTAAAATATTCATATTTTGAAGCCATCTGTTGCACTGGTTTCTACAAAAAGTGGAAAAATGTACATATTTCAAAGAAAGATTGGTAAATGGGAATAAAGCTTATTTTGCAAATAGAACCTTATTTAAAAGCAAATTAATATCAAAAACTGCAAAAATAAGGATATACAAAACACTCATTAGACCAGTAGTTACATATGCTTGTGAAACTTGGGTCCTAAAAGAAACAATAAAACAGAAATTACTGATTTTTGAGAGAAAAATTTTAAGAAGAATATTTGGACCAAATAGAGGAATTGATAACTGTTGGAGAATCAAAACAAATAATGAAATAAATTAATCAAAAATCAAAACATAGTAAACCATATAAGATCTCTCAGAATTGGTTGGCTTGGACATTTGATAAGAGTGGATGATCAGAGACTGGTCAAAAAACTCTACAAATGGAAACCTATAGGAGACAGAGCTGTAGGAAGACAGGAGATCAGATGGGAGTATGACACAATGAATGATCTAAGGAAAATGAAAGTGACTAATTTGAATATGGCAAGAGACAGATTGGCATGGAGGAGGATTGTTGAGAAGGCCAAAACTTTCACTTTTGAAGTTGTTGTGCCTTAAGATGATGATGATAAATGCAAATGGGAAAATACAGACTAAAATCAGTAAAAGAAGAGAGAAAAGTTTCAAAATCTATAATTTAACTAAACAATTAATCTGGAATAAAGATATACCGACCGAGAGTAAATGGCAATGTATAAAACTTACTTCAAACCAGTTCTAATACATGCAGCTGAGACTTGGGCATATACAAAGAACTTGAGCAGAATCCAAGCTACAGAAATAAAATTCTTACGTGGAATGGTACATTAAACAAGTAGAGATAGAAAAAGGAATGACAAAATCAGGGAGACATTAAGTGTAGAAAAATTAACAACAAACATAGAAAAAAATAGACTAAAATGGTTTGGACATTTAAAAAGAATGGAAAAGAAAAGACTACCACAAAGATTGTTAAATCTCAAGATACAAGGAAAATGACCACGAGAAAGATGGATTAACCAGGTGAAGAAAAGTCTACAAGAGAGAAGATACGACTGGGAAGAACTAAAAAGAAGCAAAGCATGGGATAGAGATGGTTGGAGGCGTATTTGGAATTGACCTTTTGAAAGGACACGATAACAGGATGGTGATGATGATGATGTTGCACTGGCTCATGAAGTAAGTGTACGCACACTTTTAGTGCCAAATCTTTAAATATCTTCTTCTTCTTCTTCTTCCTTCCAAGTATTAGGCCAAGGCCTGTTACGATCCTATAGAAAATATGTTTAAATATAATCTTATTATTAAAGAAAAATGTAAATGCCGTCTGTCCTATCAGAGATTTTGTGCTTTACAACAAACAGCTATGAAACCAGATCTTCATAAATGCTAATCTAAATTTTACATCATACAGCTAAGCGCCAAATGTGTCCCACTCTTAGATTGTTGATGCATAACTGCCAGACAAGGAAAATAACTTGCAATATCCAGTATTGTTAGTTTGGCGCTACTATTATTATATAAAACTTTCCTCATTAGAGGATTGCCTCAAGGACAAAGTGATACAGACAATTAATTTTTGTAATTGATGAAATACATTTTGTAAATATATTTTTAAAAATTCAACTTGTAGGCCTAATTGAAGTATACATACTATAAAGTAATTTTGTAAATATGGTCTCTTAAAATTGAAATTGATCCTCTAATGGCAGCGATGGCAATTCTAGAATTCTAGTGAAGATTGACTTACATTTTAAATGTATTTTCTCTAAACTTACATAATGGCGCATGACACCATCCAAATACTCATAATTTTTTTTCTCGTCTCTTAAAAGAAAGAGACTATCTATTTTAAATCAAATTGATTCACAATTATTATATCATCACATTAATCTGGCAGAGTTAAGGCCACAATACTTTCTGATATAGAAAAATTATCTTCTTCTTCTTCATGGTTTAAGCTTATTTACTAGCCTGTTCCAGCTCCAAATTGCTGCTGTTTAGATCTTTTCTTTGGTCTTCCCAAACTTCTTCCTCGTGGTGAATAGCTGTATGCTGCTTTTGGTATTCTATTCTGTCATCCTTGCCAAGTGTTCTTTCCAGTTTGTTCTGTATTTCTCTATCGTTGTGTTTGATTCCTCTACTTTCAGTTGTTATCTTATTTCCGTGTTATGTTTTTTGTCTTTTCTTTGATATCCTGCTATTGGTCTGAGGAATTTCATTTCAGCAGCTTGTATTCTGGCAGATTGCTGTGATGTCACCGTCCAGGTTTCGGTTCCAAAAGTAATAATAGGCACTGCCATTGCCTTGTATAATTTTTTTGTTTTTCAAAAGAAAAATTATATAATAAGAAAAATAATTAATAATGATGATGGAACTGGGAAGGTTTCAAAACTGGTCTAATTAAAATACAGGATATGAGGTTAGATGATAAAGAATGTATTTTAACATCATACTTGAATAGAAAAATTTATATGATTTATCCATCATTGAAAAGTATGAAATGAATAATAAAGACATTGAAAGAAGTCAAACTGGCTTTATAATGTAATATAAAATTCCCAAATAAATGTCTTCTTAGTAAAGAAGCTGCCATTTGCAAAGATAGAAGCAAAGGTTTCATAGCATTTGGTGCATGGGAATTGACAATGCATATAACAGAAAGATTTGCGTTTAGATTGGAACTCGCCCAGATGGTTCAGTCAATAGAGTATTGCCCCAGAAGACCAAAGGTCCTGGGTTCGAGTCCCAGTCTGTGCATATAAATTTTCTCTTCAAATATGATTTATCCATCATTGAGATGTATGAAATGAAATAAAAACATTGAATGTTTTTTTAAATTTAAGAATTTATATATTTTGTTCATTGCTAAGCTATATTACTGTCAAAAGCAGGCTTGGCCAGTTTCTATTACACTTGTAATTAAGTAAAAAAAATACATATATACACTAAACTGAACAAAATAAACAATCAATAAAGTCAATTCAATAAAATCCAAGTAATTCTGTATATATATGTACGCCACTATACCTCTTCCAAGTTAAGTTCCAGTTGTAATGTAAACAAACAAGATGTATGACTGCATTTTCATTGGTAGAATAATGATTTTACCTTTGAGCAAGTAAGGAAATGTAGTTCGCTCTCTAACACTTGAAATAGAGAAAATAAAAATAATAAAAATATGTATAAGAATTAAATTAATGTTTTTATTACTACACCACATATCCTTTTTCTTCTAGACTGCAGTTTCAGAGCTTATTTCCATCATCAGTAGCCTCTGGTCGACCGGTATTATGTCGTTTCTTGGCGGTTTTCTTCTTACTTCTATCGGTGGACCGATGAACCTCTGGACCAAGTCAAAATTTGCAGGAGTATGAAATTCATGAGTTTATCTTTCTTGTTTTTTTGGATGTGGATTTTTTTCTCAGACTATGAGTTCTTTTTGTTTATCTGTGTGTTTGATTAGGCTAGCTTCTGTATCGATTAAATGCTTTTCAGACCAGGCACGGGCTGTCCACTTCACCCTTTTTTACATTTCTAAGGCGTTCTTTCAATCTGGTTTTATAAATGTAAAAAAGGGTGAAGTGGACAAGTCAGCTGTAGCAGCTGTTTTATTTGATTTTCATATTTATTAAGATATAATTCAGTGACAGCTGTTTCGGTATTCTGTACCTTCTTTCAGACATGTTAACAAATTATGAATTGTGTTATTATAGTACATATCAACTGATCTAAGCAACAATACAACAATATTTATTTAATTTTTTTAATTTAACAAAGGCGATTCATTCAAATCAAGTTGAGAATTTAACAGTTTGTTACTATTTTTCAATTTATTAATTTCTACAGCCTCCAAAAGATCTAACTTCTTACCCTTATCACAAACATGTAAAATTTCAAAATTTGGATCGAAACAATGCTTAAATTGGAATAGGTGGTTAGCATATTTTGAATATTCTAAATTTCTGTTATATGCTCTCATGTGTTCCTTTATCCGAGAGATAAAAGGTCTACCAGTTTGTCCTATATAGACATTGTCACATATGCCACACTTCAATTTATATACACCTGATAATTTTTCTTTTTTCATTTTGGTTTTATTGTTGTTTATTATATTTTATGTTTCTATCTTTGATAGTTCCGCACACAATTCAGTCATATGGTGGGTAAAAGTAGGACCACGGTTCCTCCAAATAGATGGCATCGGCAAAGTAATATCTTATGGAAGTTTGTTTACAGTACAACTGGAACTTAGCTCAGAATAAATATAGTATTACAAATATTGTAGCATGTGTAACTGAAATGGTGCTCTATATTTCTTTGTATTGTAACCAATTGTTTTCCCTTAACAGAGATTGAGGTGCTCTCCCCCCTACAGGGAAGAATTTGAACCATACTAATTTAGCTATATAGGCATGACATATGGTCAGCATATCACATCCCCCAGATGTTATAACCATTCCTCTCAACCTTGGAGATGCTACTGATTGTAGCTATGCAAATCCTGGAAACCAATCACACACTGACCAAAATTCATGAGAAAATTTTTCCCTCGTGGGAATTTGAACGAGCACAAGTCCGTTTTGTCTGTATAAAGGCATCATGTCTTAAACCAGTTGGCTGTGGCGCAGGACTGTTCATTAAACAAGTGATTGTTATTAAAATTAGATTAGAATTCACGGCTTCAAAAGATGTAGTTATATTTTATATAACTTATCGTGTTGAAGTGGAAGAAAGAACATTACAGTAATCATCAAGTAAAATAAATTATATAATAATAATAATACATTTCTGGAAGTAATAAATAAGGAAATAATATGAGTTAGAAAATGGACAACTCTCCTCATATTTGTAGTTTCCTGAAGACCCAGGGTTTAGACACACTATACCTCCATAGTTAAATATGGGAAATAACATTATGAGGTTCTTAATTCGTAAATTAATGAGGAGTCATTTTTTAACATCTTACGTCATATTTTATGTTTCTTCAAACACGGGAACTAGTTTTCGAGAGAAGGATCTCTCTCATTTTCAACCGATATTATGACTACCAGATTTTCATTGGAATTGTTGGAATCTCCATCAATAACGTTGCCATCTGGTGTTGATTTGATGAACTTTGAGATGAGGTCACATTCATCAGGAATCTCGAAATTCATGGATCTAAATTTGTTCTTCTGAATATATATCAAATTTAGATCAATGAATTTTGAGATTCCTGATGAACATGACCTCATCTCAAAGTTCATCAAATCAACACCAGATGGCAACGTTATTGATGGAGATTCCAACAATTCCAACGAAAATCCAGTAGTCATAATGTTGGTTGAAAATGAGAGAGATCCTTCTCTCGAAAACTAGTTCCCGTGTTTGAAGAAACATAAAATATGACGTAAGATGTTAAAAATGACTCATTAATTTACACTATGCCTTATCTGCTCTTAGAGTGATCCTAACATAAACAAATACCAATTGTATCCTTCCGCCATTCGCGCCACAATTACTGTCACATTGACAGAGAGCATGTGTGAAGTATATAAGACATGTGATCGTTAAATGGGGTAGATTACAAAAAAGCTGGTGAGATTTTTCACTGAACTTGTGAAATACATTTAAAATAACTGATCTTTGACCACTAGCCAAAGGTTTGCCAGTTTTAAAAATTTAGATGGTGACACAGTAACAGAAAACTCTACACTTTCAGCCACTTTGTTGCATCAGAATTGACTGAAGCATGACTCAAATGCATCATCCATGTGTAATAAATTATTTTAAGTTGTAATTATTGATTAGGTATGTTTTAGAATATTTTCTATGTTTTGAATATCACGAAGAATAACAAGTATATTCAGAGGACACATTATTTTAATTTAATGAAGGGATCTACTTTTTTGCATACTTATTGCTTCTATATCGTACGTCGGTGTCCATGACCAATAAAAAACGAGCAGGTCTCATGGTTTTATTTTGATGAGGATCACTTTACATGTCATCGTCAATTCTTTCTGACTTTCTAACAATGACAAAGAGTGTCAAAACCCTTCAAGAAACCATGAATATTAGGTGAGTTGTAAAAATCTAACTGTATTTATTAATTAAAATAAACCTCATAGTGTCACTTGCTTTAAATATTAATGAAAAATGAGGTGAATCCAGAATCTTCTTACCTCATAAATTGTTGTGTTTTCTTTGAACATGTTTCAATACCATCATCAGCTTTTCCAGACAGTAGAATTTTTTTGTTGTTGGCCCTAGATGTCGACTCCCACTCCATCTTCTGGCTGACCAAAGAACTTGCAGATCAGATCTTTTTCGCTGTGAATTTCAAAATTCATAATCGTATTTTTGTTCTGGATGTAGATCTCCCGAACAGAGAGTTTTTTTGTGTTTTCCTTCATAATTTTGTGTTTACATTGATTTTACGCTTTTCCGACCAAACATGAGCAGCCACTGGAGAGGTAAACACAAAATTATTAATACAGTTGGAAAATACAAAAGAACTCACTGTTTGGGAAAAGATCTACATCAAGAATAAAAATAAGATTATGAATTTTAAAATTCCCAAGAAAAAACATACAATTTACCGTATTTACATGTGTATAGGCCGCACTTTTTTTACCTAAAATATAAGTTTCAAAATTTGGGTGTGGCTTATACATGACATAACTAAAAAATGTGCTTTATTTTAGAATTAATTTTATCTAATTAATTACATGTTCGAAGGCCTTAAGTTAGCCAAGAATATGGAAATCCCATGCAATAAATTTAAGGCAAGTTATGGCTGGGCAAGGCGATTTATGACATGTCACAACCTTGTAATTTGACAGCGTACATACGGGGTGAATTATAAATATGGCTATACATTTGATCGCGTTGTGTGATGAAAATATTACCATTACAGGAAATATGAAATTACTGTTGGAAAGGCAATTATTCAAATTACAACAATGGAATAAAACAAAACAGTGTAGAACTTACATCATTAGTCAAAATGGCATTGAACATGCAACAGCAAATTACAATTCCCGCATGGGCAATAACGTATGCTAATGATCGTGAGGCCGCAAGATGGGCAAGACGTGAGTTTAACATAGCATTGCAGCTGTCGACTGTGGAGAAGTGGAGAAAAAGACAGCTCTGGAAACGGGAAGGATGCAGAAAATCAAACCTCCTGGAAGGCCTTGCATTAGCACAGTTGCAGAAACAACGAAGAGAATTGTGGAGGCGTTCGACGCTAGCCCACAAAAATCAACCCGCCAAGCTGCACGTGAGCTGTGATTTGTTTTGTTTCGTTCTACTGTTGTAATTTGAAGGATTACCTTTCCAATGATAACATCATATTTTCTTTAATAATAATGTTTTCGTCACAAAATGCGATCAAATGTATAGCCATATTTCTGAATCACTCTGTAGATAGTGCAGAAATTTCCCAATATGTACCAGGAGAAACTGTATCATTTCGATGGATACAGAAAATCCATCTGCCCTTGTTTTCCATACATAATTCAGGAGAACTCTTTTTAACTGGTGGATATTTCGCTTTCTTTCTGCGGAAAGATTGTCGATGTTGTGATGTGTTTTCAAGTGCATGTTTTGTTTAATCACCCATCATATTTTTTTTTTTCGTCCACATCAAACTTTCTTTCTGCTATCCTATTTCCGTGTTCTGCTGCATAGTGCACCACTTGTAGCTCGAATTTGGACGTGTAACACCGGCCCATGTTTAGACACAGTGAACAGGAATGAACAATGAATACTGTATTATATTTGAAGAGAAAAAATTTTTGCCTAGACCGAGACTCGAACCCGGGACCCTTGGTTTCCGGGCCAAGTGCTCTACCAACTGAGCTACCGAGGCGAGTTGCAATCTAGATGCAAATTTTTCTCTTATATACATTGTAATTCCCTCGTGCCAAATGCTTGAAACCGTAGCGCTTCTATCTTTGCAAATGGCGGCTTCTTAGTTAAGAAGACATTTATTGGGAATTTAACACTACTTTATAAAGCCAGTAGGGCTTCTATTGACGATTTTATTATTAATTTAACACTTCTCACTGAAGGATAAATTATATTTGTAGAGAAAAAATGTTCTCGTTCTAGGCGAAAATTTTTTCTCTTCAAATATAATTTATCCTTCAGCGAGAAGTGTTAAATTAATAATAAAATCGTCAATGAATACTGTACCTACCAATTGACTCTCCCTTTTACCCTTGTGTTAATGACTGAGCCACAGCCCAAATGTACCGTTACATAGCAGGCAACAGAAGCTTTGGAATTTACAACGTTGCCAGATTTAAAAATGGTGTAGGCCTACTTCTGTCCTTTGCACTGCTTCTTAGCAAAAATATAAGACAAATATTTTTTCCCCAATTTATTATCGCAAACCTGTTGTTGTTCTTTTCAAATGCTGGGGCTTGGCAACGAAGCCATTAGCATTCTTGCTCTCCAATATTTCTCTATGGTGGATCCAACAGGTAATACTTCACAGGTTTGTAGGTGTTCTTCGTCTTTGTTGCATAGAGGACAATTTGGATTCGCGTAGATTCCTATTTCATATAAATGTTTGGCCAAATAGTCATGTTCTGTAAGCAGTCTAAATTTTGCTACTGTAGTTTTACATGGAATTTCTGGAATAATATCTGGCTTCTTTACTAAAATATTCCATTTTTTGTCTTCGGCTTTATTACATAGGTCTTTGTTTTGTTTCATTTTATATTTGTTTTTAATTATTCTTTTTATGGATGTGAAAGGTAAGCTTTTAGTAGTATTCTGAATTAGATTGGAGCCTTTTTTGGCAAGAAAATCAGCAGTGTCATTTCCAGCAATTCCACAATGTGCAGGTATCCATCGCAAATGAATTCTTTTCTGTAGTTTTTCGAGTTGTTAAATCATTTTGTAGCACTTTTTAATTTGTGTTGACTTCATTTTGTGTGAATTTATTGCATATATTGCTGCCTTAGAATTGACCAAGATGGATATGGAAAACCTACGTCAGAACTATAATGGATAATAGGAATTTGGAAGAGGAAGATTGGAATGATAGAGATAAATGGAAACTGAAGACGGCAAACCTATAAGTGGGGGAAAGCCAAAGAAGAAAGAAGAAGAATCGCAAAACTTGGATGTGGCTTAATCACACACACGACCTATACATGCATAAATACAGTACAAGCCAAAAGATGGGGTGGGAGTCGACATTCAGGGCCAACAACATAAAATTCAACAGTCTGGAAAACCTGATGATGGTATGCATGGCATATTGCAACATATTCAAATAGAACACAACAATTTATGAGGTAAGATGTACCAGATTCACAATTTATGTCCCGTTCTGTCCCTACATCAGATGGAACATTGTCCCACATTACTTCAACAATTTTAACTCTTCTAGGAGGGATCAAGAGAGAAGTTTGTATTGCTTATTTTTTACTTCACTCACCTCATACTTCATAACTCCTCGCATACCCAGGGTTTGTTGTGTGATACACAAGAAAATAAATAAATTTAAAGAACAAAAAATGGTTAATGAAAGTACTCTTCAGACAGATAAAAATATTGGTAAAAAATTCAAGAAGTTCACATTCCATCCTTTATTCTTTGACAAGTTTCAAAAAATCTTCAACAAATTCAACATTAAATTAGCACCGAAAAATGATTACAGCTTAAGTAATTTAATAAAAATCAACAAAAATGAAAAGATTGAAGACTGCAAAAAATCGGGAATTTATCAAATTAATTGTAAAGATTGTGAAAAGATATACACAGGAAAAACAAAAAGGAATCTAAATACAAGATTAAAGGAACACCTCAGAAATGTTAAAAAATGGGGAAACCGAAAAATCTGCAATAGCTGCACATGCCTGGTCAGAGAAACATAGAATAGAAACCAAAACAAAATTACTTAAACAATTGGAAAAACCGAAGGAACTCACAATTTGGGAAAAAATTTACATATGCAAGAATGAAAATACAACTATGAATTTTGAAATACCCAGTTATAAGGAGAGGGGATTGATTTGGAAGTTCGTCGGTCAGCCATCAGATGGTGCGGAGGTCAGTCTGCAGGATAGAAGGTCGTTGGACTTCAGTTGTGAATGTGACACAGCATTGAGAATGTCACAAATGATGTGATGAAACCCTGGGTATGCGAGGAGTTATGAAGTATGAGGTGAGTGAAATAAAAAATAAACTATTAAAAAACCTCATAGTGTTATTCCTATCTACATAACTTAATTAAGAGAAGTTTGTGCTTGGATGGAATAGAAGCCTGAATTAGCTCAATGGCAGAACAACACCACTCAAAGCTGAAGGTTCAGGATTGGATTCCTGGTTCAGGCAGAAAATGTTCTCTTTGTCATTGATTGTAATAGCTTAATATACTTACTTACAAGAAACACCATGAGCTTCATTTTCATCAATTTTTGAGTCAGTTAAATAATTTTACCTCATAATTTAGTAGAATTCCTTTTTTTTTTTTTTGCAAATGCCCCAGGTTGTCTTTCGACATTCCTGGTGTTCTCTCCTGGCATGGCGTATTTGTAACCCACTTCTGAAGTTGGGGTGCCTGGAAGGCGGGGTTACATTGCCCCGATGATATGATGGGTGATGATGATGACAGTGGTGCACCAGGAAAGTCCCTAATCCTAAGCTTAATCTAAGATGAATATGAATGATGATGATTGCGATGGCCATATGATTTTGGGGACCGTTTGCACCTTAGAGTTTTCTTGACATTTGTCTTACAGGTGAGGAAAAACCCCGATAAAAACCTCACCCAGAAAAACTGCCCCGACCGGGGATCGAACCCGGGCCCGCTGCGTGACAAGGCAGCACGCTACCTCGAGACCACAGCGGCGGACATTTAGTAGAATTCTTGAGAACATATTTTATCATCAGCTCAATCTGATTACAGCAAACTCCCGATTATTCGTGTTAATTGGGACAGAGATATGCATGAAAAATCGAAAAACACGGATAATCCAATTAAGTTATTCGGCACCGTGGAAGTTGATCAGAGATGTATTTACCCACTTTAACACTACTTAAATGCAACAAATATTCATAAAATGTTATATTAAATGTATTTAGGTGCAAGTCGTAATTATCATTATTTTATTTTACTTGTAAATATGACAAAAAAAAGTGGGACTATTTCCTGTCATGACCACTCTGGTTACAACAGTTATTCAAAACGGCCATCGTAACCAGCGACAACTACCCTAGTAACCACAAATATCCACACTTATAACCAGTGATAACCACACTAGTAGCACAGATAAAGGCTAAAAGAATAGAATAGGCTGGACATGTAATCAGAATGTATGATGATAGAACGATTAAAAAGATCATCATCATCATCCATGCAAGTATTAGGCCGTGTGGCCTGTTACGGTCTCAAAGAGGAATTTTCCATCCAGTGCTTTTTTGGACGTCCCAGCGATCTTTTGCCTTGGGGGCACTAGCAAAGTATCGCTTTTGGAATTCTATGAGAAGGCATTCGTTGAAGATGGGCTTTCCAGTTGTTCTGGTAGTTTTGTATGTGGTGAAGAATGGGTTCTACATCCAGCTCTTCCATAATTTTCTCATTTCTTTTATGGTCTCACTTTGTGCTGTATGGCACATAAATCATATCTCATTTGCTGTTATTCGGCTTTCATCTCTTCTTCTTATTGTCCATGCTTCACTACCATATCTTAATACTGGTCTTGCGAGAACCTTATAAAGCTGTAATCTTGTGTTCTTCTGTACTAAAGATGGTTTCATTATACTGTTAATTATCCCCATTGTTTTGTAAAATTTGTGATTTTCTTTGATATATCAGTTTTATCTTGAAATGTTAATTATAACCCAAATAATTAAATTTGTTTACTCGTTCTAAAATTTCATCATCCAAAACAATTTTGCTAGGTATAGGGTATTTCCCACAAAAGGCCATCACTTTAGTTTTCTTTGTATTGATTTCCATATTGTACCTTTTTGCAATTACATTAAAATTGTGTACAGAATACTGTAAATCTGTTTCTGTTGGAGCTATTAATACCAAATCATCTGCAAAAAGCAAAGAGTCTATTTTATAGTCTCTATTAATTTGGATAGAACCGTGTCTCATCTGTCGTCAATCTTGGAGTATTCTATCCATGTATATGATAAAGAGCAAGGGCGAGAGGCACATCCTTGTCTTACGCCCCTATTAATTTCGGTCCATTCTGTTTGTGTGTTATTGACTCGAACTGAAATCAAATTTGATTTATAGATATTGTATAAATTTAAAATATGCTGTTGTGGTAGATTGTTGTCAGCTAAAATTTCCAACAGTTTATTCCTATTGATTTTGTCGAAGGCCTTTTTTAAGTCCACAAAAGCTAAATCTGTTTCTACATTGAACTCCCTGTGTTTTTCTATTAATAATTTCATGGAGAAATAACCATCACAGCAGGATCGATTTTTGAAGAAAATCCATGAGGGGGAAGATACAGAGGAGGACCGAAATCGAGGTGGTTGGGCTGTGAAGTATTGGAGTTATAAGACGGAAAAAAAAAGATAAAAAATAGAGAAGAATGGGTTGTCATTGTCAAGGAGCCACTATACAATGTATATAGAGGAATATTTGCATTTAGATCGGTACTTGCTCTGGTACCTTAGTCGGTAGGGCACTTGATCTAGAAAACCAAAGGTCCCGGGTTGAAGCCCCGGTCTGAGTGTAATATTTTTCTCTTCAAATAGGCACTATACTGTCTGAGGAACAACTTGAGATGGCTACCTGTTTCGTTTGCCTGGAGTCGTGGGTAGAGAGTGATCCCACTACAGGCCTCAGGAGGCCCTTAGG
This sequence comes from Diploptera punctata, assembly GCA_030220185.1. Classification (NCBI taxonomy): domain Eukaryota; kingdom Metazoa; phylum Arthropoda; class Insecta; order Blattodea; family Blaberidae; genus Diploptera; species Diploptera punctata. The sequence goes on from JASPKZ010007399.1 coordinate 743,783, forward strand.
GTAGTGGGAGGCCACTACAGGCCTCAGGGGCCCTTAGGGTAGTGGGAAGTTAAGGCTCCCACTTTTCTGGACAATCGGCACTTGATGTCAGCCGGGTTGTCAGCCCTGCATAACGGCCGTCTTTACCCCCAGAACAATCGTCTGGTACGTGGGTAGCATTTGTCACTGTCTTCTGGACATGGAAGGTATTATAGTGATGCTATCGACCCCACAAAGCAGCCCCTGTGCTAAAGAGAGGTTGAGTACCTGTTGATGTTTCTTTCTAAAATCTTGTTTCAGGTTGTTCCTTTTAAACTATAAGATCTGCATGCCATCAGAAGAAGAAAAAAGAAAAATTAATGAATTTTGACATTCCCAGGGAAGTTGATTTGATCAGGAAGTTTATCGGTCTACCAACATATGGCGTAAGCACTGCTTTTATATATAATTGTTTGTCCTGGCTAAGTGTAATTGAAAATGGTTGGTTGGTTGGTTGGTATCTAATGTCAAGCACTTGACAATGAAATTGTTCACTCTCATGCGCTCCAATATTTATCAGGAAGGCTGATCTCTTCTACAAAAGCAGAACATTTAAATTGCAAAAAGAACATTTTGGTGAATTTGCTATGCCAAATCTGTGTAGATGTTTATGTAGATAGCCGTGTTTTGTTAATAGTCTGAACGTTGCCACTGCGGAATTTTTTTGTAATATAGTAATGTTAGTTTGTAAATTTTCTCATTCCTTTCCAGATGTTTTAGTGGTGTATTCTCCTCTAAGTTTATTGTTATATTTATTTGATATGATTCTTTTGACAGAGTGAAAGGAAATCGAAATATAAGTTGGGTTGAAGAAAATTTTGCTACTCTTCTTGAATTTGGTTGATAGGATAAAACTGGGTCCCTCAGAAGTTAGAGTTAAAGGAGGGGAGAATAAAAAGAAAGTTGGGAAATCAGCTGCTTCATTGCCTGCCACTCCACAATGGGCTGGAATCAATTGAAGTACAACTTTTTTTATGTACATGAGATAACTATTTTATTTTCTTATGACATTCAATAATGTGCATGAGAGAACATCAGTTGTGTAACTACTGAAGATGTAACCAGTGGAGACTATAAAAGTGGTCTAATTAGAAGACAGGATATGAGGTAGGTGGAAGAAATTCTATTTTAAATTTTAAATGAAACCTCTTAGTAATAAGAATTAAATGAATCGTGATTTCTTCTTACCTCATACTTCTATGTTTCTTTAAACACAGCACTGCAGTATCAGCGACCATCGTTGCCATCCTAAGCTCTTTTCACGACTGTCAATTTTTTTTCTTTTGCCGGTAATTATCCAAACTGCCATCTGGTTTTCTTTTAAAGGAATTATTTTCTAAACTGCCATCTGTTGTATTTTTGAAGAACTTTATAATCAAGCTCAGTTTGTCTGGAATCTCAAAGTTCATGGTTCTAGTATGGTTTTTTTTAATATATATCTTTCCCCAAACTGTTAAATCCAAAGATTTTGATAGATGTTTCAAAAGTTTTGCTTCTTTTTCAATTCTATGATGCTCTAATAAACTATGTGCTGCTATAGCTGATTTTTCAATTTCTCCATTCTTTATGTTTCTGAAGTGTTCTTTTTTACGAGTTTCCAAGTTCCTTTTTGTTTTTCCTATATATATCGAGATTCCAGACGAACTGAGCTTGATTACAAAGTTGTTCAAAAATACAACAGATGGCAGTTTAGAAAATGATTCCTACAAAAGAACACCAGATGGCAGTTTAGAAAATAATTCCTTCAAAAGAAAACCAGATGGCAGTTTGGATAGTTACCAGCAAAAGAAAAAATTGACAGTCGTGAAAACAGCTGATGATGGTGACAATGGTCGCTGATACTGCAGTGCTGTGTTTAAAAAAACATAGAAGTGTGAGGTAAGAAGAATTCACGATTCATTTAATTCTTATTAATAAAACCTGAAAATGTTAAAAATTTTTGTGGAACCATAAAAAAAACCTTAGGTCGGAAAACAAGGAAAGATACAAAACTTAAATTATATAAAACAATGGCTGTTCCTTTGTTGTTGTATGGAAGTGAAAATTGGATAATGAAATCAAGGGATAAAAGCAGGATACAAACTGTGGAAATGCTGTTTTTACGTAATGTGAAAGGATGCACAAGAGCGGATAGAATAAGGAATGAAACTATACGAGAAGAATTAAATATATATAAAATTGAAGATAAAATCAGCAAAAATAATAAGAAATGGACAGAACACTTAGGGTCGTATGTTAGAACATTACTCTCTACTCAAATTACTTCCAATCACTAGTGAGCTGATTCACCGTGAGCAATTGCTGAGAACGAATTAACGGCCGACTTAACGGTCATGCACGAGAGTCGACGTTTTCGTAATATTGGCAACGAATTACCCAGAATTCTCAGCAATAAAACCACTTCCGTTATTTTCGTCTGCTATAGAGGAATGCATTTATGCTTGCATCCCGCAAATAATACCGTATACAAACACGTCTGCGACACGCAATATTACGCCGATTCTCCTGTTCTTCCAGTTGAATTCTTTGGTAGACTCTATCAAATTCCTCTTCTCCGTGTATACCGAAAACATGATCGAAGTCTTCAAGGTCCGACATCTTGGATAAATGTTGGATAAAGCAGCAAAGTACATCGATTACCATCGGTTCCCTTCGGGATTTTAATTTGAGTTGCTCATGTAAGGTACCTCCGCAGGTAGCTTACAAATTTAACCAATTATTATCGCATGAACAGATTTCTGAGTAAGCAAAATCGTATTAGCATACAACTTGCTCAGCAGAGAAGGCATTTTACTGTCTAATGCGTCCAAACATGCGACCCTTAATGAGAATGAACAACGAAAGAATACCAAAAAGAACCTTCCTGTATAATCCCAGAGGAACAAGAGATGTTGGCCAACCACGCAGAAGATGGACTCCACTATTAACTTCGCCGGAACAGGCTGCATAGCCTAAACCTTGTAGTAGAAGAAGAAGGATGTTAAAAATTCCTAAATTTATTATATAAAGCTCTTAGTGATATTTCCTATAGTTCAATTCTGGAGCATATTCTGAATTATGAGGCAAGATTACTAACTAAAAGATAATTAATTTACTTATTTTGATTACAGTAACAGCATATTAGTCGATATACTTGAACATATGAGTAATCCATATTTAATAATTAAATGAATCGTGATTTTTTCTTACCTCATACATCTATGTTTCTTTAAACACAGCACTGCAGTATCGGCGACACTTTGTCGTCATCGTCAGCTGTTTTCACGACTGTCAATTTTTTCTCCTTCAAAAGAACACCAGATGGCAGTCTAGATAATTACCGGCAAAAAGGAGAAAAAATTGACAGTCGTGAAAACAGCTGACGATGACGACAAAGTGTCGCCGATACTGCAGTGCTGTGTTTAAAGAAACATAGATGTATGAGGTAAGAAAAAATCACGATTCATTTAATTATTATTAATTGAACCTCATAATGTTAAAAATTCCCAAATTTAATATATAAAAATCCATATTTATGCTAAGAGTATGTATTATTCTGAATAGATAGTAGCTACAATATTTGCAGACAACAAACACAAGTAAACACAGAAAGAAAAAAAATTGGAGTATATCCTAACACTCTATGCACTATAAAACAGTCACTGGCAAATAACGAACATTTTTCATCCAAAATGTATGTCCTGTTCTGTCCCTACATCAGATGGGACAACATCGTCCCACATTACTTCAACCATTTCACAATTTCCGTCTCCTGTCATAGCAATAACACGTTCATCTGTTTCCTCACCCTTCCCCACCTCCACTACCTGAACATAAACTGCATTACCTTCCTCCTCCATCTTCTGAACAGTGAGTAACCTCGGCTGTTCAGCCGAACTGTCCTCTGACATATCCATCACACATATAGCTGTAGGAGTAGATCCGTCCATTTCGTTCAACTGAACCTCCGTGCTCTGTTCGATTCCAGCCATCTCTATTGTAACTTCATCACCTTTTGACTCGCCGTTACCCTCATGGTGATTCTGGTCGATGATTATTGCTTGTTCATGTAATGTTGGCAACACTGAACTATTACAAGTTGAAATGTTGGTCTGTACTGTTGAAATGACGACGTCCGGACTTTCAGTGCATCTAGTTTGTGATTTAAATCCTTTAATTTCCTCTGCGATCATTTCTACAGTCTCTGGTTCCGTGTTATCAACGGATACTCCATTTTCTGCTGATATGTAGTTAGTGTAATGATTTGAGCTCGACCTGATGCGGGTTTCTTCGGGTTTCTTGCTGCCACACTGCCTTGCACAACTTCCTCCTGCCTGAATATCTTCCCCGCAGAAGTCGCAAGTGGGATTTTTCTTTTTCACGTGTTGGCGAATGTGATGGATCATGAATGCGTTGTAGTGGGTAGTATATTTACACCTGTCACACTGCATCCAAACATTTGATTTTGGATCGTTTTTCTGAATTGTTGTGTTTGTACTTGTAAAACTGTTTTCCTGCTCATTCTCCATTTCTGCCAGCGCTGCTTTCCTCTTCCGAGCCTGCAACATTAAAACATATAACAATAACAGCATTACGTATTATGACATTAAATGTAAATTGAAGACTGTCAGCAAAATATCTGAATACCATAACTTTCAGAAAACACACAAATTATCATTGTAGATTAAATTAATGTTGGGAAGTAAACATAAGAGTCAGAGTTATGGCTGATGATGAACAATACTATGTTTGAAATCGCGATATCATGGAAGCATGAATCCTATGAGGTGAGTTGTTTAAACAATGTGTTCTCCGATGAATTTTAATATCATTGTAGAATTCCTTATGGAATGTCAAAATGGATTTAGGAAAGGACGATCTTGTATTGATTCAGCATTTTCTGTTAAACTATTGCTTGAAAAAAGAAGAGAATTCAACTTAGAAACACATTTTGCTTTCATAGATTTTGAAAAAGCATTCGACACAGTCAAGAGATCAAAACTCTTAAATATATTGGAAGACAGAAATATACCAAATTTACTTCGGCAGAACATACAAAATATTTACAAAGACAACACCATAAAGATTAAATTAAATAACAGATTTTCTGAAGAAGGAATTATAAATCGTGGTGTGAGACAAGGCTGCCCCCTATCCCCAAACTTTTTGCAATTTATATCAATGAAGTAATATGTTGCTGGAACAAAACATATAAATTTGGAATAAGAATATCAGAAAATAGAAAATTAAACACCCTATTGTTTGCAGATGACCAAATAATAATAGCAAATTCCGAAGATAATCTACAGAAAGGTCTGTATGAACTTAACAAAATTACAGAAGAATATGGATTAAAGATATCTACAGAAAAGACAAAAATTATGGCATTTCAAGGTGTAGATCCTGTCAGAAGTAAAATTGTACTGGACAATAACATTTTGGAGCAGGTGAATAATTTTACATATCTAGGATCCAATATCTCATATGAAGAAGAAAAGGATGTAAATGCAAAAATATCTAAATTTTTAAGAATTTTAGGGTTAATAAATTATATCTTCAAGCCACAGTTAGTCCAAAAGCATTCAAGACTGAAGTGTATAAAACACTGGCTCTTCCAACTCTTTTGTATGGTAGCGAAGTATGGACGTTGAAACAGAAGGATATACAAAGACTTAGATCTGCTGAAATGAGATATCTTCGGAGGACTGCAGGATACACACTACTAGATCACAAAAAAAATGAAGACATCTTAGAAGAATTACACATGGAATCTTTAGAAAACAAAATTTCTGATTATAAGTCAAGATGGATGCAACATGTTCATCGAATGGAAGATCACAGAATACCCAAACAAATGTTAAGATATCAACCTGCAGGAAGAAGAAGACCAGGACGTCCACTCAAAAGACTTCTGGATGGTGTTTCTCTTGAGGCCGAAACAGGTCAACAAATGGCCTAAATTCGTGAATGTACTATGATGATGATGATAGAATTTAGTTACCAAACTAAGATCTGCAATATATATACAGAGTAGAAGTAATCTTCTTTTATAAGATTCATGATGTGTTCCGTTGAGGTATTATTCAAAATTAAAATATAAAATTATGGAATATTCACCTGAAACGTCCATCTCCTCAACTTAATTAGTTATTTAACTGTAGCACTTTCAGGACTTGTCCCATCATCGGCAGGATTCAAAACTGGTGTTCCACTGAAGATCTGGTAGAGGGGGTTATATGTATTGGGTTCGTTTTTGTTTATCAGATTGTCGTTGTTGTGAGCTGCTTTCATGATTTCCATCTCTTCGAGTACGTTTATCTTCGCTGGATTATTTTCTCTGTGCATTACTGTTTGGGTGTTTTCAATATTTAACATGCGATGTCATTCATGGATAATGTGTTTTATTCTAAAACCATTAGGTGTAGGAGTTCACCTGAAGTGAAAATTGAAAAATTGTTCTAGCAGTCACATTTTTCGATGTTTCACAACAAAACTCAGCATATCATATTAAAATTAACCGAAGTAGGCATTGTCCAAACATGAGTGATATCTGACAATTAGAAATGGAGGTTTACTTGAAATCTCAAATTAAAAACTGCAACAGATTTTGATTAAATTTTTTTGAGTGGGTCCCTGGATGGTTTAGATTCACATTTGGACTCGGTAGGTTGAGCTGTGATCGGGTCATAGGAATTTTAATGTCAGATATGTAGTCATCTGCATTATCGACATATTCTGCACAAGAACAATGTGATATCATGCATGCTTCTTGAGCCACAACAGATGGCTGTGAGAGGTTTTTCTGTGGACTTATTTAATAATTTTTAATTGTGTCTTAACACATTCAGTACTGTAAACCAGTTAAGGCATTTAAAGAGACTATCGTGTATGCGGCCATCGGTCAGTTAACTCATTTTAGAGCGGGCGCAAACAAACTGTATTTATATTCGGTGCCTAAATATTGTGTTGGCTTAGTAAGTCTTGGAGATCATAGATGGTACGTAAATGTACATTTTCTATTCCCGTTTGACACGTTTAACTTTGGTGAATCCCCTTTTATTTTTAAAACAAACAAACACATGGAATTCGTTCACCCAAACTTGCCTCCAGGGCTCCAATGCAGTTGTATATGTTTCTCATTATCGTGCTGTTGTTTGTGCGTGAGTGAAACCATGGCGAAAGAAAAATGTCTCATTGAAGAAGAATTAGTGAATATTTTGTATAATGATGATTCAGGTGATGAACTGATTCCTTAATTAGAAGATTCACAAAGTGAAAGTGAAGATGAACTTCCACTTCCTGAAATTGATACGCCGATACCATGTGATGTCAATCATGCAAGTTATTTCACCATCAAATACTACTAGGATATCTCCTTTAGGTTTGTACACAATTTTAATTTTCTAGGACTAATAGTTTGTGAATAATGGTCCATTTTCTGAAGTGCCACGAAAAGGGTAGCTGGGGTATTTAAATGGCTGGCCTGTGGGTTTAAATGCCCTGCTCAGTGCCTGGTACTGAATGTGGATTTTATGGTAAAAAAGTAACATATTTTAATTGTCTGGCCATGACATGAGAATTGAACATTCGGCAGGAAGTCTGCCGGGTGTGCTATTACATATATAATATAATCAAAATATCTTACATATTTTGGATAACAAATATACAGTTTTCTTAGAAAAAAATATATTTTTATACAGAAATTTATTGGTGTATTACTTTATAATGATGGTGAGAAATGTGAACAAAAACTTGTTTTTTTTAAATAATAAATTTGGGAATTTTTAACATTACGAGGTTTGATTCATTAGAATTAAATGAATCGTGATTTCTTCTTACCTCATACTTCTATGTTTTTTAAACACAGCACTGCAGTATCAGCGACCATCGTCACCATCCTCAGCTGTTTTCACAACAGTCAATTTTTTCTTTTGCCGGTAATTATCCAAACTGCCATCTGGTGTTCTTTTGAAGGAATTATTTTCTAAACTGCCATCTGGTGTTCTTTTGGCAGTTTAGAAAATGATTCCTTCAAAAGAACACCAGATGGCAGTTTGGATAATTACTGGCAAAAGAAAAAATTGAGTCGTTACAAGAGCTGAGGATGGTGACAATGGTTGCTGATACTGCAGTGCTGTGTTTAAAAAAACATAGAAGTATGAGGTAAGAAGAAATCACGATTCATTGAATTCTTAACAATAACTTGTAGTTAGGAAATGTGAAGTGGAACAATAATATGGCAAGAAAACTGAAAATTTAAATAAAAGTTGGAATATTCCTTTTTTTTTCAATGCGCCAGGTTGTCATTTCAACATTTCTGGTGACCTCTCTTGGCATTGGCTTAATTGTAAACCACTTCTGAAGTTGGGGCACCTAGAAGGCGGAGTTATGTTATCCCAATGATGTGATGGGTGATAAATGATAATGCAGCACCAGGAGAGTTCTTAACCTAAATTCCAGACCATGGGCAACCACAGGAATAATTCCCTTTAAGGAAAATTCCTATGGTTTGACTGCGAATCGAACCTGGGACCTCATGAACAGTAGTCAGAAACGCTGACCACTAGCCCATGAGGCTGGTCAGGATGGTAATATTAAAGAATGCATATTTTCTTATAGACAACATGGTCAGATTTATTCTGGTCTTGACGCATGTTCTTTCATTAAATAAGATAATAAGTATAGAGCAGTGTTGGTCTCAGCATTAACTTTCTGTAATTACCAACATGTAAAATTACTCACCATAAAATTTTCTGGGTTTGTGTTCACTGTTGATTTAGAACCTGCAAAAAAAAAAATCATGTATAAAAATTTAATTAATTTAAAATTACTATTTAACTCATGCCCCAGATGGGAGTCAATGACCAATCACATTTAAATGATTTTCGGTTTACAACCAATCACAGTCGTGTTTCGCCTAGAATTTACCAACTAAAGTTTATCATAATAAAGAAAGCACTTCCTTTTTAACATTCTGAATAGGTCATAGCATTATTTTGCAGTGACTGACTCTCCAAGAAATACGGCTACCAGATTGTATATATAGTGCATGAATGTCAGCAGAAAGCGCATGCGATAGATAATATAAAAACATTTGTAACAATTGATTATACCACTTTCTTAAACGAATTATTCCAGGAAATGACGATGAAGAAAAATATAATTGACATATTTACATCATAGGACATCAAAAATTAATTAATACCTATGCCACTAGGGTGCATTCTTACAACACTGCAATTCTTTAGCAATAAATAATATTATGATCTGGTTGCAGTGATGAACAAAAGAAGCAAATGAAGCATACCAATCGTTTCTCATTTGTTTTCAAACATTGCCGTTTATATTATGTATATGAATATATTTAAAATAACTATATTTAAATAATGATTTGTGAGTAAAGAACTTAATTTTATTCGTTAAATAATCCTAACAAATGCCACTCTCAGCTCCTGAATGGATACATATTTTTACAGATGGCTCCAGCCTACCAAATGATGGTGGCACTGGTGCTGGTGCAGTACGTCCACTTTTTTCCTTTTATCGTAAACTAAACACAAATTCAACAAACTTTGATGGCGAAATTCTAGCAATTTTCTTAAGTTTACAAAATCTTTTATATCACATCCAAAAATTTACAAAAAGTTGTAATTCTATGTGACTCCAAAGCAGCCATTCTTGCTATAACACGAGACACAACACCCAAAAGCATCAAAAATTATCGAATGTCACAAAATGATAAAACATTTATCCCGTCTACATAAAAAAGTTGTACTTCAATGGATTCCGGCCCATTGTGGAGTGACAGGCAATGAAATAGCCGATTTTCTAGCCAAGAAGGGTAGCAAAATTGTTTCAAACCCAACTTCTGCTCCAGTTTCCTTTCACTCTATCAAAAGAATTATCTCAAATAAATACATCAATAAACTTAGAGAAGAATACACCACCAAAACATCTGGAAAGGAATGGGAAAATCTACAAGCTTATGACATTACATTACAAAGAAAATCTGCAGTAGCAACATTCAGACTGCTAACGGGACATGACTGCTTGAATAAACACCTACACAGAATTGGCATAACAGATTCACCTAAATGCCCTTTTTGCAATTTAAATGAAGATATGGAAAGAAACCATCTCCTCCGTTGTCCAGCTTTTGTAGAAGAGACCAGCCTTTCTGCTAAATATAGGAGTGCAAGAGAGCGAATGATTTCATTATCAAGTGCTCGACATTAGATACCAACCAACCAACAAATGCCACTCTTGATTTCCAAATTATCTAGATAAATTTGGAAATCACTCGTGGCATTACTTATGATGATTATTTCACTTATTTTGACAATAGTGTTTATTCACAACTATAGGCTAAGCTAATTTTACTCTGTTCATCTTTGTTATAATACAGGGTGTAGCAAAGGTCTAAGTCAGTTAACCGAAAATGCAAATAGGCCTATATTATTTTCTGTAGCTTCCTATAAAGTCAATGTAGCTGATAAAGTAGCACGTACCTGTAGTGAGAGAGGGGTTCCGAGGTGTTATCTGCGGAGGCGGACAGAAGCCAGTCGTCTTATTGTTGAGTAATTCTCCTTCTTCTAGAGAATATTTCTTCTCTAAAAAACGCAAAACCACATTACGAACAGAACCCATTTCCGTCTCCAGACGATCCAATGTATTCATAAGGTTGGCACAACCTCTGCATATTATGTCATCTTCTGATATAACAACCATGTATCTGGTAACACAATCATAAATTATTAATACTAGTAAAATTCATATCAAATTCCGTTGAGGTGAAGTCATATGATGCCAGTTAAACATTAAATTTTACCCTGTTGGTAGGTGCCATCATCCTCAACTTTGTTAAAATATTGTATGTAAGATTAACTGAAGTGCTTTCGGAAGTTATCTTCCATCTTCTGCAGGTTGAGTTTCCGCTACTTGTTGTTGTTGTGTACGGTGATGTGTACTCCAACTGTTTGTAGCAGCAACTGGCTTGTTTTTGACAATCTCGTATAATGGGTTTGACTGGGGTGCGTTCTCGTTAAGAACAACAAGGGAGTCTACAAACTAACATGTACAGATTGTAATAAATTTTATATTGGCAGGACAAGCAGAAATTTCAATGCAAGATATAAAGAACACCTAAAAGATTTCATACACGCGGGTGATAAATCAAGCTATGCTAAACATCTCATTAACGCAGGTCATCGAATGAATACAATTCAAAATACTCTCATGATAATCCACCGAGAAAACATTCCAGCTAGGAAAAATATATTTGAAGACCTTGAAATTATAAAGGAAACAAACAACACCTCACTTCTTAACGAGAACGCACCCCAGTTAAACCCATTATACGAGATCGTCAAAAACAAACCAGTTGCTGCTACAAACAGTTGGAGTATACATCACGGTACACAACAACAAGTAGCCGAAACTCAACCTGCAGAAGATGGAAGATAACTTCCGAAAGGGCTCCAGTTAATCTTACATACAATATTTTAACAAAGTTGAGGACGACAGCACCGACCAACAGGTACAAATGTTTAACTTTCATCATATAAATTATTATGCAGAATACCGTCACCACAAGAGGCATTATATTCTTTTGTTCCTATATATTCTGGTTAGATGTTCTATTCTATAGTGCTCTGCCCTAGGGCAGGTCTTTCACTGCAATCAAAGCATTTTCATGCTATGTTTTACAGCTTTACTAGGGAATTATAGGTGTGGTAGCTTCCTGTTGCTTTCCACACCGACGGATGATGATGATGATGATGGGCAGATGAAGTTCGGAGACTGATTGTGTCTCAAAGCTTCCTGACATTTGTCTAATAGGTGAGGAAAACCCCTGAAAAAACGTTACCCAGGAAGCTTGTCCCGACCGGGAATCAAACCCGGGCCTGCTGCATGACAAGGCAGCACACTACCTCGAGACACAGCAGTTGTAATAGATCCATCCATAGCAATCATAGCACTACTTATTTTAGGAATTCTCACTATGACGTATATTCATTAAGAAAGAATTTTTTTATCACTCACCTCATATTGTTCTTCTTATTTGACTATAAACTAATTTTGGATCATAGTTTCTGTTCCATCCTCAGTATCGTCACGACTGTTGTTCTGTCGTCTTGAAGAGGTGTCCTTCGCTCCTTCCATTGGCTGACTGAAAAACCTCGAAACCAGGTCATTCTCACCGGCAATTTCAAAGTTCATCAATTTTGTTCTTTTCGCTCTTTTGAATGTACATTCAAATTCCCGATAAGAATGACCTGGTTTCGAGGTTTTTCAGTCAGCCAATGGAAGGAGTGAAGGACAACTCTTCATGGCGACAGAACAACGGTTATGACGATACTGAGGATGGAACAGAAACTATGTTCCGAAACTAGTTTATAGACAAATAAGAACAATATGAGGTGAGTGATAAAAAATTCTACCTTAATCATAGCATTTTCATGCTATGCTTTGCAGCTTTCACTAGGGAATTGTAGGTGTGGTAGCTTCCCGTTGCTTTCCACACCGGTGAAGGATGATGATGATATGATAATAATAAGGATGATGATGATGATGATGGCCATATGATTTCGGAGACCGTTTGGGCCTTAAATTTTTCCTGACATTTGTCTTACAGGTGAGGAAAAACCCCGAGAAAAACCTCACCCAGAAAAACTGCCCCGACCGGGAATTGAACCCGGGTCTGCTATGTGACAAGGCAGCACGCTACCTCGAGACCACAGCGGTGGACTTGTAATAAATAATAATTAATAATTACAATTTACCTTTCTCTCTACTGGTCCCATATTCAAATGCAATGAATCATCATTCACAAATACATAATGAATGGCTTCTATTTAAGAAGACATGAAGGGACTTCCACACAGCTATAGCATTATTTATTAAATTAATTTTGAGAAGCTAAAACTATTACTTTGATAGAAATAAGTAAATTAATGAACACAAATTATTGTAATCAATGGTAAAGAGAAAAAATTTTGCTTGAACCGGGAATTGAACCCCGAACCTTTAGCTTTCCGTGCTAACGCTCTGACCACTGAGCTAATTCAGGCTTCTTGATGTTGGAAATTTAGCTCGAAACTGCAATCTAGAAGAATAAAGGATATGACGTGAGGTATTAAAAATATTAATTTAATTCTTAATATACATGTAATTAATTTTGTTAGAGTAGGAAGGGGAAGATGAGGAAAAGTTTAAGTTTGATTTCCATAATAAATTTCTAAGTCTTAGAAAATAACAGTGCGCATGTGCAAACGTTTATAGAACTTACTACGCTAGATGGAACCACATATCTGTGAAGTCCTACAAAAATTTTATAGAGTTGTCGCTAGATGGAACCATGTAGCCGTGAAATCAATTTGACCAACCTCGCGATAAATTCCCAAATGTTGTTAGAAATGGATGTACACCAACTTCCATCTTCCTAACCTAACAAAATAAATTACATGAATATTATTTTATGAAGTGTACACTAATCTGATGTGCACTAACTTGTTCCATCAGAATCTAACAAAATTAAGTGAATGAATATCCATTTCTTAAAATATAATTTCGATTTCACAGATATCTCCACCATCTACTAGAAGTTTCTTTAAGCGTTCATGCATATGTACAACAATACTGCTGAACTTTGAAGAAATCATTGCATAGGCTTACATATTTAATAATTGTAAATAAATGTTATAAGTATTGTAGCAAAACGTTTAAAATAGTACGAAATGTTAGTAAAGACAGAAGAAGTATGTAAAGAAACAGTATTACAAGAATATAGTACGGAAAATCAAGGGGAATTAATCTAAAGTTGAGCTGGAAGTTGGTTTACACTCATTTCTTATAAACTTGTTTGGAATTTATTGCGAGGGTTGGTGACCGATTTCACAGATATGTCTAGCCATCTGGTGGAAGTTATATATAGCATTCGCACATGCATACTGAAATCTATTGAACTTAGAAAAATTCATTGAGTGAAGGGCAAATTCAAGTTTTGAGTGAGGTAGGTTATATGCCGGTCACAATTCTACACTTAACTCTTATGCCACTGATGCACTAAACACTTGTAAACACTTTTGTATTGTTTTAAACATTTTGCAAAGATCTTCAAGCTTCCTTTACAATATTTTATATTTATACATTTACGTAAAATATGATTGTGGATACATTACTTACTTGCTACTTTCCCATGTTGTTCCAACGTTGCCACCATTTGAAAATAATTTCAAACCATATTTAATGTTAGTGTACGTAAAATTAGTTTATTAAATAGTACGCATGTAAATTTTTTGTTAGGTTAGGAAATGGGAAGTTGGTTCACGTCCATTTTTTTAAGCATTTGGGAATAAATAAAATGCATATAAATTGTTTTCTTTAGTTAGGAAATGGCAAGTTAGTTTACGTCTATTTTTTTTCTTTTTTTTGCATTTGGGAATCTATTCCCAAAGTTGGTAACGCCGACTGCAGAGCCATCTACCAGAGGCTATATTAACCATTACAGCAACTACCGCAACTGTGCATGTGCACTGCAATTCTGTGGAACTTAGAAGAATTCATGTCCGGCATATACCCGACTTTTTCCCAAGTTTTTCCACATTCTCTAATCCAATTTGGTTTCATGTTCAGTATAAAAAAATTTGGCATACCTCTCTCCAACTAGTTGACCTAATTTCTCTATCAATCTCATTTTAGTGCTCTGTGTCCGACAGGTAGCTAAAGTATAATACCGTCCAGTCACCGTAACATCGCAGACAAAACAGCGTATTTCTTCATCATTGATGTTTGCTGTTGGGTTTTCTGCTATTGTAGCCATTGTAACTGCAAACAAATAAGTTTGAAAAAATCAAATTTGAGGTTATAGTGAAGGATACTGATGATTATTAACAAATAACCAACAGCATATAAACAATGTAATTTGCTAGGATAAAATAAAAACTTACATGCCGTGAAGAATAAATTCCTATTAAAATATGTTATTCCTATCTACTCAAACGTTTCAAAATACCACACACCTCTGGTCACGGCCAACTAAATAGACGCCATAGAGGATAAACGCCTAATAAAAGTAACACTATCGGTATCGATTGTTGCCATAAAAAAACAATTCGAACTGTTTCCAACAATCCAAACTGTTATATTAGGTCTCAAACAGCGGCCAATCGTTCTCTATGCACGGAACTGCTGAAGCCCTCTAGCAAATATGGCTGTCGATACCATAGAGATAGAGAACGATACTGGGGAATTTTTTGTTGAATGTACCTCTCCTGCTGCGAAAGCGGCAAATTCAATTTATTCATAAGGTTATTTATTTTGTTTGGCAGCACACATACAGAGTGATTTACGATTTTTTAAATCTGAATTTCATGAAAATGAATGACTAGATCCTTTAAAATAAAATTCTATTGTGACAAGAAAAGTTGTAGGAGAAATTATGGATGAGGTACGTTTTTTGGCGGACACAATTCTACAATTACATCCTTATACCACTGATGCACTAAACACTTGAAAACACGTTTCGTACTATTTTAAACATTTTGGAACCATTTTATAAACATTTCTTATGATTATTAAATATTTATAAATTACGCGAAATGTGTGCATCGGGTTCTAGAGACGCGAAAATGCTTCATGTAACATCCGCTAGGTGGCTCTCAAATGGGAGTTACCAACATTTGAAAATAATTTCAAACCATATTTAGTGTTAGTGTACGTAAAATTAGTTTATAGTTTATTAAATAATACGCATGTAAATTGTTTAAATTGTTTTGTTAGGTTAGGAAAAAGGGAAATTGGTTTACGTCCATTTTTTAGCATTTGGGAATAAATAATATGCACGTAAATTGTTTTCTTTGGTTAGGAAATGGCAAGTTAGTGTACGTCCATTTTTTTAGCATTTGGAAAGTTATTCCCAAAGTTGGTAACACCGACTGCAGAGCTATCTACCGGAGGCTACATTAACCATTACAGCAACTCCCGCATGCGCACTGCGATTCTGGGGAACTTAGAAGAATTCGTGTCCACCAAATAACCGACTTTTTCCAAAATTATAATTCAATTTTACATAAACTATGACATAAGCTCTCCATACACTCCTATCCTGAGCTATTTTTCCAATCATTCCCTGTATAATTCACCTCCCTCAAATTGTGGTTAATATTAATTACCCAATCTTGTTCTTAGCCTACCTGTTGGGCCCTTTCTACAACTAGTTTCCATGCCCTGCATGTATTATTTATTCGTGCCTCATATATGCCCATTATAGTACTTACCTGTTATTATGTGTGCATCCCATAAAGATCATGCAGCTCACTGAATGTAGTTTTTTCCATTAACCTGCCTGTTTGTCACTGATCACTTTATTTTCAAATAGTCTTAATCTTTATAGAATGATAGGCACAAACAATATTTTATATATTTTCAGTTTAATATTTTTTTTAGAGAAGTTGGGATGAGAAGAGTCCTAGTGACACATAATAGCATTCATTTCTAGAGTTGAGCCTATGTTTAATTTTAATTTTTTTTTTACACCTCATTCCTGTTTCTAATTATTAGAGACCGGACGTTAGGGAAAATGCCTATAGTTATTTATTATTATTGTAAAAGTGACTTCGTATCATACCAACGACCTTAGTTGTTTTCCATTAAGTTCATTTTGCCTATAAATGCCTATTTCAGCTTATAATGCCTATAAATGCCTATTTGCAATTTTTTCTCAGAATTAACTCAGTATTTCCTGAAATCAATTGAAATGGACAAACTTGAGGGCACAAATCATTTTATAGAAGTTTTCGAGTGTTTTTTTTTATAAATTCCGTAAGAATATTTTAGAATAAAGGTGGCAATAACCCAATAACCTAGCAGGTAGATGGTTTCCCCCTCGGTGCACTCCCATTTGGTAAATATTGTATTTTTCCACCTCACGCATTCACGTTAAGCGAAATAGCACTAAGCTATGTCCCATTGTATTATGCTCCGGCTCTATGGCTTGGAGAAAAGTTATTTGCATCTTTTCAATACAAACATTGCTGAGTGAGAGCAGATGACTCAAGCTTTCTTTCCCTCTCTCGCACCTGGTGCTGAAACCGGCCCTCTCTCGCACCTGGTGCTGAAACCGGCCCTCTCTCGCACCTGGTGCTGAAACCGGCCCTCTCTCGCACCTGGTGCTGAAACCGGCCCTCTCTCGCACCTGGTGCTGAAACCGGCAATATTATTTTTGATGTTGGTAACACTGAATTCAGTCTGCAGTCCTCAATTCACAGACAGGTGATTCAAAGACAAACTGATGCGGCAAGTGTATTTTTTTTAACCTTCAGAACAGGTTTTTTTAAAAATATCTAAAGAGCAGACAACAGTAAGAGACAAACTGACTAATTTCGTGAAAGAATTTGGTGCAGAAATATTCTCAAGTGACGGTTCTGCTCTTTGTAAAAAGGCAAAACAAATTACATAAACATCTCTGATATCTTCGCATGCTATTGATAGCATATGTTTATATTCTTAACGTAAGACTGTAAAAAGTTATGTTGTAATCATTTTTTGTAAGAGCCTATTTCAAATTTTTTAGTGCCTTTTTGCCTGCCTATTTTGAATTTTTTAAGTGCCTAACATCCAGATTCTACTAATTATTGTTCCTAGATACTTGAATTAAGTAATTTCTTCAAAAAATCCTTCATTTGTTTCTGATTATCAAAAAAAAGATCATAATTCACTCCTACAAATTCCCTATGTGATGTGATGTGCATCTTAAGACACAAAAAAAAAAAAAAGAGAAGAAGAAGAAAGGGAAGGCTCCAGAGGTGCCAAGTGTTGTTCAGTAGGCTTTGGGAACTGTTGACATACAGGTGAATTCACCTGTAATGTTTTATACTTCCTATTGCTATCTGTAAAGTATGCCATGTACTATACTCCCAGTAAAAGAAAGTCCCTGACGGTCTAGTGCAGAATGGGTAGTGTTGACTTGGAATGCACATTGAATCCTTGAATAACATTGGCTAGTGATAGTGTGACGATTGTTGAACTACACATAAATTAGTTGGTACAGATTCCAGCTATGGAGCAAGGTTTATTTAACTGTTACATTCATATGACATCACACTAGTTTTAAATGTTATGTTATTTTTTAATTATGTTACAGTACATAGTCCAAGATCCGGCTGCAAGATTACTACGTTCATTGAGTGTATGAACAAAATCAATTTTTTTCATAAAATTATGAATTACGATTACATTTTTGCTGAGTTGCCTATTAAAATTAGGCCGCCAGTATGTTTAATTAAAATATTATTTATTTATTCAAAATAATTTGATTTACTTGTTATTAAAATAAATTATAATCCAGTTCGCAAAAATCAATGTAGAGAACTTGAAAAGTTTTGGTTGACATTGCACACTTGGCCGTAAACCTCCTCGTGGCTACAGCAGACTGTGACACCAATCAGTATAAAATGGCAGCAAGTACGTATTTATTGTCTTATATTGTTTCAAATAAAGTTCAGTTCATTTAAAATGCTGTGATTTCTTTTGTGTAATGTATATTAACACTATCTTTTGGATATATTTTTGTATATACATTGTACATGGTAAACATAAAGGCAGTGGTTTTACTTCCCGCTGCAAGGGAACAACATAAAACAATAAATACAGATCATCATAAGATGATAAGATGATTCCAGATTCACCTTATTTATTAAACAAACATACAGGGTGAACAGTAATTACACTGACTATTTAACTCATGCCACAAATGCTAGTCAATGACCAATCACGTTACAATGATTTTTTATTTACAACCAATCACAGTCGTGTTTCACCTTGCTCTTTATCGATTTCTCTTTATCAGCTGCTGCTTTTGTGATAAAGAAAGCTCCTCTTTTTTAATGTTCTGAACAGGTCAAAGCATTATTTTTCTCCAACAAATACATTGAATATAGCAAATAATGAAAAGATCCCTTGATTTTACTGAGTTGTTTACTAAAAAAATTAATTAATAACCCGTAATGTTGTTTGTGATATATAGTTTGATGTGTTTCATTATTTCTCCACTTGGGTGCACTCTTACAATATTGCGATCTTATTTGGCAATAAATAGTATGATCAAGCAGCAGTGAATGAACATAACCTCACATTTCTGATTTGTTTTCAAACATCGCCGTTTACATTAAGTATATAAATATTTTAAAATAACTATAGTTAAACAATTATTTGTGAGTAAACAGCATAATTTTATTCGTTAAATAGTCCTAAGAAATGCCACTCTTGATTTCCAAATTCTCTAGATAAATTGACTCCTCACTTCGTGAGTCATGAATTTATCGATAATTTGGAAATCACTCGTGGCATTACTTATGACAAACTTCAGGGACTGATTCCTGACTGGAAATGAAAGAAAAAAGGTCCTATAAACATGTGTCCGGAAATGAAAGATGTGGATGCAACGACAACATATCGTTCCCAGCACACAGTACATAGGATAATCGTATCCATGTCATACAGAGATGTTCAAAGTGGCCTCCATGGGATGCAATGCATGCATTCACACATTGCATCATGGATTGCCTCACTCGTTCGTATGTTCCTGTCTCTCTATGAATAGTGTCACAGATGATGTGGACACGCTGTAGAAGGATATGCACATCAGGAACTGGTTCAGCATACACAATACTTTTCAGGTGCCCCCAGAGGTAAAAATCCAGGGGGTTTAAGTCCAGTGATGTAGCAGGCCATGCAACAGAGCCGAGAGAATAATGCCATTCGTCAGTGCCATCTACCGTGGCAACGATGCATTTATGGACACTTATTCATAGGACATTTTTTCCTCCACTTACAGTCAGGAATCACTTCCTGCAGTTTGTCGGTGTAATTAAAACTCACTCTGTATATTTCATTTATACCCAATTCATAATATTTTTTTTCATTTTCAAATAGAACAACAAGTTATGAGGTAAAATGATTCCACTTTCAACTTATTTGTTACAAAGAACTTCATAATGTTATTTCCATTATAATTTATTGATATTTTTTGTTTATTTGTTTGAATACAAAATATATAAAATTCTTTACATACATTTTTTTACATTATTCAATATGTCAGATAGAATATTTTTACAATAGATCTTTAACATAATGTATAACAGTTTCTACTAAAAAGGAGAATTTGCTGAATGCACTAACAATTTTAAAAGTAGGTATTGAACCTAGCACCTAGATACTTTCGGGCTGTGGACCTTTGACGAAATGTTCCAGCATTCGCTTTACAACCAGGGAAAACCACAGAAAACCAAGGTCGGAACAATAATGGGAGCTTTGAACTGTTCTTACAGTGAGGAAGTGTATTTGCAGAATATAAAAGTAACAATGATTCAAAATTACAAAAATATAATAAAATGAATGGGGTAATAAGAAGACATTTTGGTAAACAGATGAGGGCAGATACAAAACTAAGATTACATAACATTGCCTCAAAAGCTGCTCTAAAATACGGAAGTGAAATTTGGATTTTAAATAAAAGAAATTCTCATGAACTTAGAGTAAGCCAAATGCGCTTCTTACGTTCAGTGTTAGGAATTAACAGACTGGATCACCAAAGGAACAGTATCATCAGAGAAAAACTTTGAGTACCAAGTTTAAATGAAGATATAGAAACATACCAACAAGAAACAAGAATGGAAAAATCACCTGTAACAATGGAAAGAAATAGACTTCCAAAATTGGCGTTCCAATACACTCCAACTGGACATAGGGACCAAGTAAGACTAAAACATCAGTGGAAAGATCAAGACCATCTTTGTTAGATTTACCATCACAGGTCACATGGGCTAAAATTAATTTGTTCATGATGATGATGATGATGATGTTTTCTTAATATCTATAGTTTTTCATTATCTAGAACCTCCAGGCTTCACTCTGAGACATATATTTAAGTTACAAAAGTTAGTAATGAATGCCATCTCATAGAATTCCAAAATCCATACTTCGCTACTGCCCCCAAAAAGATCGCTGGGACGTCCAAAAAAGCACTGGATACAAAATTCCTCTCTGAGACCGTAACAGGCCATACGGCCTAATACTTGCATGGATGATAATGATGATTACCTATTTAAGAACTCAATCTTTTATAATTTTTTTATAGTTGTCGATACGTAATTTTTAATTTATCAGATTTAGTAGAATTACATTCTCTAGAACACAACAGTTATTTAACAAAATACATGTTTTTATCACCTGTCTGAAATTGACAAAGTATGATTACTCAAACCAAGTCTGTTGAATTATTGGAATTTTTAATCACTGTCACACCAAAAAGTCTCTTGATGTAGGGATTATCAGATGGTAACTGAGGGTATAAATTTTAAAAAAAATATATTGCATAACAGCCGGTTGAGTTAAACTGTCGAATGCTTCATTTTTCTTTCTTGACTTCTTTAGGACTTCCAGGCGTGTTATCTCTTGATCTCTTCTATTCTTGCCACCTAATTCCTGGACTCTCTGGATGTTGCAACTAACAACATATCTGCAATAAAAAAATAATACATTAGATTTTTGTAAAATTAATGTTGGGAATTAACATTATGAGGTTTTGAAATTAATAAAATTAAGAAGAGTCGTTATTCATCACACCTCATATACTCTGTATTCTTCACAGCACAGAACTGCGGTTCCTATCTTCCGCCATCATAAAGAATTTATGAGGTGAGCTAAATGTCTCTTTTTAATAATTAAGTTATCTGTTCTTACCTCTTGTTTTTGTTAAACCATAAGAGGTAAGAATATACAGACCAAATAACTTACTTATTGAGTAAACCTCTTAATTTTTGGTGAAATTAAATGTTTCCTACCTCTCCTCATTTATATCTTCTAAATAGATCGCGATTTCAAGACCATAACGGTCTCATCTTCAGTACAATCTTGGCGGCTGATGTTATTACTTATTTTAGGAATTCTCACTATGAGGTATGTTCATTAAGTAGAATATTGTTCTTCTTATTTGACTATAAACTAGTTTCGGAACATAATTTCTGTTCCATCCTCAGTATCATCACGACCGTTGTTCTGTCGTCTTGAAGAGCTGTCCTTCTCTCCTTCCATTGATACTGAGGATGGAACAGAAATTATGTTCCGAAACTAGTTTATAATCAAATAAGAAGAACAATATGAGGTGAGTGATAAAAAATATTCTACCTTAATGACTGATGTTATGTCGACTGAAAGAAACTCTTCTTCGATAGGGATAGAGGGAATCTCATTAATCCATTCATGCATGTCACTAATTAGATGACAAGGCATTTGGCTACCTTAAGAAACTCTTCTTACGATCGACATAACATCAGTCGCCAAGATTGTACTGAAGATGAGACCATTATGGTCTCGAAATCACGATCTACTTAGAAGATTTATGTGAGGAGAGGTAAGAAACATTTAATTTCACCATAAATTAAACCTCATAGTGATTATTTCCTATAAAAGTTAAGCCTCTTAATTATTTAACTTTTACAGAGAAAAAACACTATGAGGTTTAATTTAAGAATTAAATTAATATTTTCATTACCTCACCTCATATCCTTTGAAGGAATAAAAAAACTGCCAAGAAACAACATAACACCGGTCGATGACAGGCTACTAATGATGGAGATATTGCTCCGAAACTGCAGTCTAGAAGTACAAAGGATATGAGGTGAGGTAATAAAAATATTAATTTAATTAATTTAAACCTCTTAATGTTACTTCCTATTATATTTTTTTAAAAAGTCTCTCTTTAATTATATTAATACATTAGAATACTGGATAATTAACTGCTAAGTCATAAAGAATGCATTTTTTGGTCACAGTATACAGTTTTTATTTTCATATCTGCAAATGCACTTAAATTTACAAGAATTTTTTATTAATATCTCTAAAGTACCTTTTAAATCCGTTGTATAATTCCCAGGTTTTCGGATGTTGCATCTGCTATTTCTCTAGCATCCTGTTTTCTTGTAGCATCTTCTTCCCCTTTTCCAGCTGCTTCACTCATGTTGGATTTCAGAAGTGATAATTCCATATTCCAGATCAACTAGAATATGAATACTGAAAAAAATAAAACATAAAACCATTAATGAAACAAGAGTTAATAGAAACAGTTTGGAAGCAATAATATTCTTATCCCTTCTGGTAGATTTGCAGTGGCTTCAAACCTGAAACAGAAAGAATACAACACATTAGTACATGAATATGATTTGAGGAAGATGTAAAAACACATCGTCCTCTTTTTAAGCAAGACACAGCCCAAGCCTTGCAAACCACAGACCACACCCAGCACATAAGCACAGCTAGGAGCGATAGAGCCAGCATCATCGTCGACGTTTAAAACTAAACCCTACCTACACCTAGCCACTGGCCGACCAATGATGCTTTCATATCCTAACTACAGAGAGATCGTAGCATCAGACCAGCAGAGACGTAGGTCAGGTGGGGACTTGCCTGGTGGACTTCATCTGTCCTGGTCTGTGCGCAGATCTTGATGCTTGCAACATCGTTCACAGTCAAGATCAAGCAGCAGGTGCGCAGAGATGTAGTTCAGGGGGGGACTTGCCTGGACTTCATCAGTGCTGTTTAGTGCACAGATCTCGATGCTTCAAACATCACATCTACGAAGATCCTAGCACCAGACTCGCAGAGACATAGCGACAGCGGGGACTTACTTTGCTATGTCAGTACTTGTTTGGTGCACACATCTTTTCCCTGAGTGTCAGCGAGATCTCCAAATGTGAGACCAGCCAAAATGATCCAGAAACAGAATTATTACATTCTGGAATCTGGATTTAGTTTAGCTCTGTTTAACCTGGGCATTAGCAGCGTTAACCAGAAGCACTGACACTCGTACGCGCTATGTACTGCTGTGGGTGGTCGTCTGTGGTTTACTTTTGTTTTGTCTTCTCCTACCTTTCGATGAGGAGTTCCCACGATGTTTGTTGTTTTCCAACGATGGAAGGCTGCTACGTGGCCCCGGTCAGAACCGAGACCGTTTTCACCCCTTAAAAGGGGCCCTCACTAACAAAAAAAAATAAAAGAAAAAAGATATCTACGAAAACACAAAATAGCACACAACACGACTTCCGCACAAAAAAGCACTGTTTGTTGTTTTCCAACGGTGGAAGGCTGCTACGTGGCCCCGGTCAGAACCGAGACCGTTTTCACCCCTTAAAAGGGGCCCTAACTAACAAAAAAAAAATAAAAGAAAAAAGAAATCTAAGAAAACACAAAATAGCACACAACACCACTTCTGCACAAAAAAGCACTGTTTGTTGTTTTCCAACGATAGAAGGCTGCTACATGACCCAGGTCACAACCGAGACCGTTTTCATCCCTTAAAAGGGGCCATAACTAACAAAAAAATAAAAGAAAAAAGAAATCTAAGAAAACACAAAAAGCACACAACACCACTTCTGCACAAAAAAGCACTGTTTGTTGTTTTCCAATGGTGGAAGGCTGCTACGTGGCCCCAGTCAGAACCGAGACCATTTTCACCCCTTAAAAAGGGCCGTAACTAACAAAGATCTAACACATCTGCAAAAAAAAAACAAACGGCATTCATTAGAATACTAGACAATTAAATAGTTGCCCCCGAAAAGAGATCTAACCAATAAAAATTCAAAATAATCAATAGAGTTGGTGTTTACTTGATGAAAATCCATATCCATTAATTAAATAAAAATAAAACTTGGTTTCATTTGATTTTCATATTTATTAAGATATAATTCAGTCACAGCTGTTTCGGTAAACTGTACCTTCTTCAGACATGTTAACAAATTATGAATTGTGTTATTATAGTACATATAAATTGATCTAAGCAACAATATAACAATAATTTATTCAAATTTTTAAATTTAACAAAGGCGATTCATCCAAATCAAGTTAAGAATTTAACAGTTTATTACTACTTTTCAATTTATTTATTTCTACAGCCTCCAAAAGGTCCAACTTCTTACCCTTATCACAAATTAAAATTTAAAAAAATTATTGTTGTATTGTTGCTTAGATCAGTTGATACGTACTAGAATAACACAATTCATAATTTGTTAACATGTCTGAAGAAGGTACAGTGTACTGAAACAGCTGTCACTGAATTATATCTTAATAAATATGAAAATCAAATAAAAACTAAGCTTTATTTTTTATTTAATTAAAATATTCAAAAGTTGAGTTTTCAATGGTTTAGCGATCTATCCAGAGAATACCACAGCATGGTGCATACAAAACTATCTCTGCTCTCTTCCAGATCTGTTTTATTTACAGGGTGGACCGCTTGAATGGACCTAATTTCAATTGCTTGTTACTGGCAAACGGTTGAAGATAGAAACTTAAAACAACGTTCATAGTACAGAAAAACTCACCAAGTTTCGAATCCTGTCGGTAGATGGCACAAAGATACGTTTCTCGTTCTTAGATTTAATTGTTTGTGAAAATGGCGACTCCGCAGATGAAAGCGCAAGCTGTTTTGTGGTATGCGGAGTTTAAATCAATCATTAGAGTTCAAAGGGAGTTCCGGCGTGTGTTTAACCGTGATGCTCCAACTGCTAGAAGCATAAAGAAGTGGCGTGATACATTATTAGCTACAGGATCTGTGTTGAAGAAGCATGGTGGTGGTCGCAGAGCATCCGATGAAATGGTAGCAAATGTTCAAGCCGCATTTGAGCGAAGCCCCCGGAAGTCATTAAGAAGAGCTTCGCGGAACTTCAAATACCAAAATCGACATTACAACGGATTGTCCACAAACGCCTCAAACTGCACGCATATAAAGTGCAGTTAGTGCAACGTCTGGAGCCGAATGACATGCCGAAACGAGTGGAATTCGCCAATACGATGCTGGACCGTCTCGGCGCTGATCCTGACTTCATGACCAAGATTTTCTTCTCGGACGAAGCCACTTTCCATTTGTCAGGCAAGGTAAACCGGCATAATGTGCGGATCTGGGGATCGGAGAATCCTCACGCTATTCAAGAGCATGTTCGTGATAGTCCGAAGATGAATGTTTGGTGCAGTTTGTCACATAATAAGGTCATTGGACCGTTTTTCTTCGCCGAGAAAACTATTCGTGGTACCACATATCTTGACATGCTGGAGCAGTTCTTCTTTCCACAAATTGAACAACTGCAGCCTAACATCGTTTTCCAGCAAGATGGTGCTCCTCCCCACTGGTCCAATGAAGTTCGTACAACTTTGGACACATTTTCCCTGGCCGTTGGATTGGTAGGGAGGACCAATCGCGTGGCCCCCGAGATCTCCCGATTTAACACCACTGGATTTCTTTCTCTGGGGCTATGTCAAAGATAAAGTTTACACCACCCCAGTCAAAGACCTTCGTGATCTTCGTGAGCGCATCATAGAGGCTATTGAGAACATTCCAGAAGACATACTCCAACGTACTTGGCAAGAAATTGTTCATCGCTTTGATATCGTCACAGTGACTGCTGGGGCTCATAGAGAGAAGTGGTGATCTGGATATCAAAACTTGGGTGAGTTTTTCTGTAATATGAACGTTGTTTTTAAGTTTTATCTCTTCAACCGATTTAGCCAGCCTACAAGCAATTGAATTTAGAGGCCATTCGAGCGGTCCACCCTGTATTTTAAAAGCTGGCATTCAAGCGAGTAGTGATCTAAATGTAACAAAATGGCAGAAGAAGCTAGTCAAGTCATGAATAGCAGTTTATGGGCTAGATCTGTTTTCAGGCAACTATTCAATTAGGCATTGAAGACATAAAGAATGTATTTTTGGCCATAGTATACAATTTTTATATTTATATATGCAAATGCACTGATATTTATTTTTATTTATATCTCTAAAGCACCTTTTATATCCACTGCATAATTCCTGGACTCTTCATTTGTTGCATCTGCTGTTTCTCTAGCATCCTGCCTTGTTATGAAGTCTTCTGTTTTCTAACTGCTTCACTCCTGTTGGATTTCAGAAGTGATAATTCCATATTCCAGATCAACTAGAATATGAATACTGAAAAAATAAAACATAAAACCATTAATGAAACGAGAGTTAATAGAAACAGTTTGGAAGCAATAATATTCTTATCCCTTCTGGTAGATTTGCAGTGGCTTCAAACCTGAAACAGAAAGAATACAACACATTAGTACATGAATATGATTTGAGGAAGATGTAAAAACACATCGTCCTCTTTTTAAGCAAGACACAGCCTTGCAAAACCACAGACTACCCAGCACATAAGCACAGCTAGGAGCGATAGAGCCAGCATCATCGTCGACGTTTAAAACTAAACCCTACCTACACCTAGACACTGGCCGACCAATGATGCTTTCAATATCCTAACTACAGAGAGATCGTAGCATCAGACCAGCAGAGACGTAGGTCAGGTGGGGACTTGCCTGGTGGACTTCATCTGTCCTGGTCTGTGCGCAGATCTTGATGCTTGTAACATCGTTCACAGTCAAGATCCAGCAGCAGGTGCGCAGAGATGTAGTTCAGGGGGGGACTTGCCTGGACTTCATCAGTGCTGTTTAGTGCACAGATCTCGATGCTTCAAACATCACATCTACGAAGATCCTAGCACCAGACTCGCAGAGACATAGCGACAGCGGGGACTTACTTTGCTATGTCAGTACTTGTTTGGTGCACACATCTTTTCCCTGAGTGTCAGCGAGATCTCCAAATGTGAGACCAGCCAAAATGATCCAGAAACAGAATTATTACATTCTGGAATCTGGATTTAGTTTAGCTCTGTTTAACCTGGGCATTAGCAGCGTTAACCAGAAGCACTGACACTCGTACGCGCTATGTACTGCTGTGCGTGGTCGTCTGTGGTTTACTTTTGTTTTGTCTTCTCCTACCTTTTGATGAGGAGTTCCCACGGTGTTTGTTGTTTTCCAACGATGGAAGGCTGCTACGTGGCCCCGGTCAGAACCGAGACCGTTTTCACCCCTTAAAAGGGGCCCTAACCAACAAAAAAAATAAAAGAAAAAATATATCTAAGAAAACAAAAAATAGCACACAACACCACTTCCGCACAAAAAAGCACTGTTTGTTGTTTTCCAACGATGGAAGGCTGCTACGTGGCCCCGGTCAGAACCGAGACCGTTTTCACCCCTTAAAAGGGGCCCTAACTAACAAAAAAATAAATAAAAGAAAAAAGATATCTAAGAAAACACAAAAAGCACACAACATCACTTCCGCACAAAAAAAGCACTGTTTGTTGTTTTCCAACGAGGGAAGGCTGCTAAGTGGCCCCAGTCAGAACCGAGACTGTTTTCACCCCTTAAAAGGGGCCCTAACTAACAAAAAAAATAAAAGAAAAAATATCTAAGAAAACACAAAATAGCACACAACACCACTTCCGCACAAAAAAGCACTGAATCACCAACTGCAACTGCACAAAAAAAGCACTGCAACACCATATCTGTAAAAAAAAAAGAATAGCATGAATTAAAATTAACACTGAGTTGAGAATTAAATGAATAATGAATTATTCTTACCTCATACTTCTATGTTTTTTTAAACACAGCACTGCAGTATCGGCGACACGTTGTCACCATCCTCAGCTGTTTTCATGACTGAAAGTGAAAACGAGTCGTGAAAACAGCTGAGGATGGTGACAATGTCGCTGATACTGCAGTTCTGTGTTTAAAAAACATAGAAGTATGAGGTAAGAAGAAATCACGATTCACTTAATTCTTATTAATAAAACCTCATAATGTTAAAAATTCCCAAATTTATTATATAAATTTAACAGACCGAGTTATTATTTATTTAAGAAAAATTGTATCAACTCACTTCATATCCTTCTGCTTATTAGACCAGTTTTGGATCTAATTAAGTTCCATCGTCAATACTTTCACAACAGCTCTTCAAGATGACATAACAATGGTCATGTAAGTGCTGAGCATGGAACCTAATTAGATCCTGAAACCGGTCTAATAAGAAAAGGATATGAGGTGAGGTGATACAATTTTTCTTAAATATACATTATAATACTGGATAATTAGGCACTGACGTCATAAAGAATGTGTTTTTGGTCTAGTATACAATTTTTTATGCTCATATATGCAACAACACTGAAATTTATAACAACAATTCTGCGGAACTATGAAAAAATAATTTGAGATAAATGAGACAATTTGCATATGTAGATAAATATTTAATAATTGTAAAAAAATGCTATAAGTATTGTTACAAAAGTTTAAAATAGTACGAAATGTAAGTAAATATGGAAGAAGCATGTAGAGCAACGGTATTACAGGAATGTATATGGAAAATCATAGGTCGATGTATTCTAAACTTATATTCGAATATTATTGAGAGACATAGATAATGTCCCCCCCCCCCGACGTGTTTTTGAATCGCTCCCCATATAGTTATTATCGCCTCACTATGATGCTTGTCCGTTTATGTATAAGCGGGTGCCGCGCGACAATGATTAACATGCGGAATTATTATAGTGGCAGTAGTCGGCATCTTTGTATTTATATGTAATTAATTATTGTATTATTCAGTAAAATAAGTAACCCTACTCAATCTCCTGTCTTGTTCCACCAAAATATCAGGATTCCACTAAAATTTATTTTAAAGCTGTTATTGTACCGGTTTCTAATTATTACCGATGATTAATTATTGAACTTACCGGCAAATTTGCATTCAGTAAATTCTGTGATACGCTAAACTACATTAACCGCGCATATTGAATCGCCCAATCTCTAAAAAAGGCGGTTATTTTTAAAATCTCTCATTGACTACTGTTAAAGCCAATCATATCAATCGGCGGCAATTCTAAACTTGTGCGATGACGTCTTGTTACTTAGTAATATAACAATTAAACACGTCAGTGAAATATTTATATCAACATATTTTAGTAAATTATTAGTAACAGTCGATTATATATATTTTTTGAGAGATCTTAAAACCTAACAGAACTCTAACCTAAGGCCTCAACTATACTATCCAACACCCCTCCTATAATAATTTGTAATGGACTCATCCTTGATCGAAGAAATAAAATTTATATTTATACGAGATTTATTTTTGAAATATAGTTAATAAAACTAACAAAATAAAATCAGTCACGCAATTATGAAAAGAATAAAATTTCATTAGGACACTTCAACACAATTATTGCATTATTATCCTTTGTTCATTTTTTATTAGTTAATGTTGAAGGCGAAAAAATGGAGGAAGTAAAATTACAACAAAGCTGATTGCGTCATGCGCAATAGCACAAACACATAGTTTACACGTTTTCCTAACTTCTCTTTTATTGTCAAAATTGTTTATCAAATTGAACGAATAGTTCACTGACTACTACTTTGTAATCATTATAATATATATATATATATATATATATAGAATAAGATCGAGTGGATACGTAGTTTTCTCATCAATAATTTTTTAAGGTTTTACTTCTTTAGGCGGAAACGGAGATGGGGTTGTGTCAGGTTAGAGAAGCCCGTAAAAGTGGCATAAGTAACTTACGACCTTATTTTGATTTTCACACATTTGAATTTTTCTTCATCAATGCCACCAGATTGCCATTACGACATTTCTGGTATTCTCTCTTGGCATGACGTACTTGTAACCCTTTCTGAGGCTGGGGCGCTTGGAAGGCGGGGTTACGCCCTCTGACGATATGAAAAGGTAATGAAGCGACTATGATGATGGTGACCAGATGGTGTTCGGAGACCGTTTGGACCTTAAATTTCGTGACAGTTGTCTTATGGGTAAGGAAAGGCCCTGAAAAAAAAAAACGTATCCTGGAAATCTGCCTGACCGAGTATCAAACTCATGTCACCATTTGTATATAACCCCAATAATATTTAATGATCGAACATTAAGTTGTCGCGGTTTTATTTTTATCAACACAAATCGCTTGTAATTATATATTACATTTAATAATACGGTTTACATACAATTGGAGAAGCATGTGCAATGAAATGTATTGTACAATTTACAAGCAATCAGGGTTTAAAACTAAATTAATTTCAAATTACTACAACTCACCTTAAATTAATGTCTTCTCAATTCCTTTCAGCATAAAAATCACGGGATTATACTTAAATCTTGGTCTACATCCGCATCGAACACACAACCGGTCGAGTAGGCGTCCAGGAAAGGAAGAGGGAGGTCAAGAGACAGTTTTTGCTATTTCCGGTTCAACATCGACACCTTGTGACCAATTAAAACATAAGATCTATAAAAAATCGATATTCCATTTCGTGCGATCAATATCTGTCTCATAAGAGAGATGGGATGAAGACCCGAATTTTCACGAAAGAAGCCGAATTGTTTCCGGAGCACTGCCTGACACTGCCATACACCATGGTTTGAGACGGAAAAGTGGGCTAAGAGACAAATGTAATCGAAGCGATCCGAGTCGAATTTCGACAGTATCATTGAACTAAACAACTCACTGGCACCATAAATCCGGAGGTTCATGGCCTCGCGGCACATGCTCCGCATACATCCCTAAAAGTAAAGTAAAGTGATCCCACTATAAGCCTCAGGAGGCCCCTGGGGTAGTAGGAGGTCAGGGCTCCCACTTTTTTCTGGACAATGGGCACTTGATGTCAGCCCTGCGTGACGGCCGCCTTTACCCCCAGAACAAGTGTCTGGTACTCATTTCCGTTAGAGGCTGAGTCAACTCCAGAACCATATGCCGCCAGAAGATTTGGGTCAGTTTAAAAATCCTAACCCCACCGGGTCTCGAACCCTCGACCTTCCGGCTTGTAGCACAGTGCCTTAACCACTATGCTACGGTGTGCTCCCGCATGCATCCCTAATCTGAGATAATATTTTCCAATCTCCATGACGTGACAGGCCTAGAATTGCCTTGATATATGGCTGACTGCTGATCTCACATCCACGTGTGCCATTTAGAGAGATGAATAGTAAGGGGTGATGTGTGGTCAGCATTTAGGGCTCCCTAGCCGTTATAGCTCGTTTTCTTAACCTAGGAAGGAGTAGAGCAATTTCTACATCAAAAATTAAAAAGATAACTGCAATTAAGAAGAATCGCAGGGAAAATGGTAAGCGGGCAGAATTGATACTTATTACAACTTCCTAAATTCGTCATAATACAGGTGAGCATTGGCTGAAATTGTATGAGAAAATGTATTCACTCATGAGGGCATGTCTTGTAGCTCTGTGCCAAAACATGATGCCTTAAATCGCTTGGCTACTTACTTACTCACTGACACTATCGAACCCGTAGGTTCATGGCCGCGCGGACATAAGCTCTCCATACATCCCTATCCTGAGCTAATACTTTCCAATCGTTCCTGTATAATCTACTTCCCTCAAATCATAGTTAATGTTATTGTCCCACCTCATTCTTGGTCTACCAACTGGGCGTTTTCCCTCTGGCCTTCCTACAAGAAGCTTCCATACAAGTCTTTCATTCCCCATACATGCAACATGTCCTGCCCATCACAGTCTACGAGACTTAACTGTTCTTATTGTATCTGGCTTCCTATAAAGACCATGTAGTTCATTGTTATGTAGTCTTTTCCATTCACCTGTCTGTTCATCTCTCTTCGGTCCAAAAATGTTCCTAAGTACTTTATTCTCAAATATCACTTGACTTTGGTGGAACAAATATTCTTCAATTATTCTCTATATAATTCACTTCTCTCAAATCATAATTGTAATTCTTCCGCCTCGATCTTACCTTACCTACTGGCTGCTTTCTCTATGGTTCCATAAAAAAACTTTTCATGCCCCTCTTTATTTTTCCATTCATGCCACATGTCCTGCCAATTACAACAAACAATACCTATTTTTTCTCATTACATCTGCTTTCCCATACAGATTATGTACCTTTCTATTATGCAGTTTTCATACTAATTTATTAGCTTAAAATAAATACTACAATTTGTTTAAAGTATATTTATCCTATTCTATAATAATTCTGTCCGAGGGCAGGTCTTTTACTACAATCATAGCATTTTCATGCTATGCTTTGCAGCTTTACTAGGGAATTGTAGGTGTGGTAGCTTCCCGTTGCTTTCCACACCAGTGAAGGATGATGATGATGATGACCAGATGATTTTCGGGGACCGTTGGGCTCTAAGTTTCCTGACATTTGTCTTACAAGTGAGGAAGACCCCCCCAAAAAAAACCTCACCCATGAGCATGTCCCAACTGGGAATCAAACCTGGTCCTGCTGCATGAGAAGGCAGCACACTACCTCAAGATCACAGCAGTGGACAAATATATTTAAAATGTTGGGAATACTAGTGCAAAAGACAATCGACAGAAATTCAAAGAAAAATACAAAGTACCTCTTCTTCTTCGTCAGGCTCTACGACTTCCAGTGGAATGTCTTGGCCTTCTCAACCAGTTTACGCCACTTCTTCCTATCTTGTGCAGTGGATTTCAAATCAAAAATCCCCATTTCTCTCAAATCTTCAATTACGTCATCTTCCCATCGATCCTTGGGTCTTCCCCTTGGTCTTGTTCCTTGTGGCTTCCAATTCAAAATATCATTTGGCAATCTTCCCTTTGGCATTCTTAGTGTATGTCCAAACCATTGTAATCTTTTGGATTTGATGAAACTAACTATATTTTCTTTATTATTCTTGAGGTATAATTCGTCATTCCTTCTCAACCTCCAATTTCCATTTTCCTTTACTGGACCTAGCACTCTTCTAAATATTTTCCTCTCAAACGTTAATAGTCTTAGTTTATCTGCTTCTTTTAGTACCCAGGTTTCAGCTCCATAACATATGATTGGTCTTATTATTGCTGTATATAAATACAAAAGTACCTACATATACAATAAAACAATTTACCCTAGAAGTCATCATCATCAATAGCTTGATAGCCCCAATATGGGCCTCGGCCGCACATTTCTAACTGTGAACATATATTTAGCTTTACTAATGTTACTTACAGTTCCAATTTCTTAGTGTCACTCAATAGAGTGTGCATGTTGGCCCTTAGTATCTCCTCGCTATCACTCAATAATACTACATCATCACTTTAAATACCTAGGAAGCGAAATTGGTGGAAAGGAAAACAAAGTTACACACCAGATGCTTTAATTTAATTACTAGTTTGTTTATGCAACCAGAATACACAACTGAAATGTAAAGAATGATTAAAACACATCTTACATCATTATTACTAAAAGGGATGACACGTGGATTACAAGAATGGATCAGAAAGTAACACACAATAATTTTTTCTGCATTGGTATTGCAGCCAGAATGTTGAAATTTCACTGAGATATAGTTTGAAGTTTTCACTATAGACACATTTTTTTCATGTCGAATCCTAGTAAGAGAAACATGAAGAATAAAGATGGTGTGCATGTTACTGTCATCAACACGTGAAAAACAGCAAAATGTATAGCCTACTAATTCGATTTTGTTTAGTTGTTTCTTGACTCACCTCATACTTCTTAACTCCTTCGCATATCTAGATTTCGTCACTGTATTTGTGACATTCTCAATGCTGTTCACATTCACAACTGACGTCCAATGGTCTCCTCTCCTGCAGACTGACCTCCACGCCATCTGACAACTAACCGACGAACTTGCAAATCAATCCCCTCTCCTTATCACCGGGTATTTCAAAATTCATAGTTGTGTTTTTATTCTTGCATATGTAATTTTTTTCCACATTGTGAGATCCTTCGGTTTTTCCAATTGTTTAAGTAATTTTGTTTTGGTTTCTATTCTATGTTTTTCTGACCAGGCATGTGCAGCTATTGCAGATTTTTCAGTTTCTCCATTTTTAACATTTCTGAGGTGTTCCTTTAATCTTGTATTTAGAAAAATTACTTAAATAATTGGAAAAACCGAAGGAACTCACAATTTGGGAAAAAAATTTACATATGCAAGAATAAAAAAAAAACAGTCCTGCACCGTAGCCGAGCGGTTAAGGTAGGAAGCCTTGGCGCAGTGCTACGGGACTTGCGCTGGTTCGAGTCTCCATGGGGGAAGAAATTTTCTCGTGGTATTTCAGCCAGTATGGGACCGGTGCCCACCCAGCATCGTGAGGCAATTGGGTAGCTACAATAAGTAGCAGCTCCAGGTTGAGGAACCAGCTATAATGGCTGGGGGACTCGACATGCTAACCATATGTCACCCCTACAGTGGCTGTTAATCATCTACCTCTGTGATTGACACATGTGGATGTGAAGGGCCAGCAGCCGGCTGGTAAAAGGGCAACCGCTGAAAAGTGGAAAGACCCTCAATCGGATCGGAAGAATAAAAACACAACTATGAATTTTGAAATACCCGGTGATAATGAGAGGGGATTGATTTGGAAATTCGTCGGTCAGCCATCAGACGGCGTCGAGGTCAGTCTGCAGGACAGGAGACCATTGGACGTAAGTTGTGAACGTGAACAGCATTGAGAATGTCACAAATACAGTGACAAAATCTAGATCTGCTTGGGAGTTAAGAAGTATGAGGTGAGTCAAGAAACAACTAAACAAAATTAAAATAAACTTCATAGTGTTATTTCCTACCTACATAACTACTAATTCGAGCTAAGTTCCAGTTGTACTGTAAACAAACTTGCATAATGCATTACTCCATCGATACAGTCTATAGGGGGAACTGTGGTGCTACTTTTACCTGTCATATGATTGAACTGTGTACAGAAGTGTCATTGACAGAAACATTGTTCTTAGGTAACATTGTATTTTACAGGAAATAAGATGGAACACAAGGTAAGATGGTACCAATAATTAGGAACTTCCATATCTTATTTATTACAAAGCTTATTCCTCATTTCAAAAATAATGAAGAGTAATAACATACACTCAGCTACTAAAATAAGGCTTACTTACTTACTCACTGGCACTATCGAACCCGTAGGTTCATGGCCGCACGGACATAAGCTCTCCATACATCTCTATCCTGAGCTAATGCTTTCCAATCATTCCCTGTATAATCTACTTCCCTCAAATCATAGTTAATGTTGTTCTCCCACCTCATTCTTGGTCTACCAACTGGGCGTTTTCCCTCTGGCTTTCCTACAAGAGGCTTCCATGCACTTCTTTCATTCCCCATATGTGCAACATGTCGTGCCCATCGCAGTCTACAAGACTTGACTGTTCTTATTATATCTGGCTTCCTATAAAGACCATGTAGTTCATTGTTATGTAGTCTTCTCCATTCACCTGTCTGTTCATCTCTCTTTGGTCCAAAAATTTTCCTAAGAACTTTATTCTCAAATACTTGTAATCTCCTTTTCTCCCTTAAAGAGTCCATGTTTCACATCCATATAATATAACTGGTAGAATAATAGTTTTATATATTTTCAGCTTAACGTTTCTTGAAAGGAGTTGGGACATCAAAAGTCTCTGCAATGCACAATAGCACGCATTTCCAGAATTGAGCCTATGTTTAATTTCTTTGTGCATCTCATTCCTATTTGTGATTATTGTTCCTAGGTATTTGAATTCAGCCACTTCCTCAAAATTTCCCTCATTTGTCATTAGCTGTCCATTTCCATTATATACTGAATTTCTATGTGTGACCATATATTTAGTTTTACTGATATTTACTTCCAGTCCTAATTTCAAAATAAGGCTATATAAAGTTTTAATAAGAACAGTTTTGACCAATGGAAGTGCGACATGAAGCCTCACTAAGGGTCATATCTATGAATGCATTAGACCGTAAAAGTCGTTCTCTGCTCAGAAAGTTGCATCCAAAGATGTTTTTGCGTACTCAAAAGTCTGTTCCTGTGATAATAATTGTCGAAATTCCTAAGCTACCTGGCGAGGTGACTTTGCAGAGAACGAATCGTGAGCAACCCGATTGGAACTGATGTAGTTTGAAACCTTGCTGCTTTATCCAAGATGTCCGACATTGAAGGCTATGATCATGTTTTCGGTATACGCGGAGAAGAGGAATTTGATAGAGTCTACCAAAGAATTCAACTGGAAGAACAGGAGAATCGGCATAATATTGCACGATGCAGACGTCATCATGTACGGTATTATTTGCGGGACGCAAGCGTAAATGCATTCCTCTAGCAGACGAAAATAACAGAAATGGTTTAATCGCTGAGAATTCTGGGTAATTCGTTGCCAATACTACCAAAAAAAAAGTACTTTCATACATGACCAGTCAGCGACTCGCTAATTCGAACTTTGCACATTCTTCTAGAAAACTCAACTAACCAGAGACTAATGTATTTGCATGCGGCTCTAAGAGGAAGACCAGGAATAAGATGGTGAAACTGTGTACAAGCAGATGTGAAAGGATTTGGAATAAAGAACTTGAGGGAGTTGGTGATGGATAGAGAAGGACGGAAGAAGGCCATAGAGGAGGTTAAGGCTGTAACACCAAATAACAAGAACTTGAAAGCCTCAAAATGTTATTTCTCATAATTAGCTTATGGGAAAAAAAAATGCAAGTTCACATGTGTGTGTTTTTTTTAACTATTAAACTTTTAAAAAAAATTATTGTGTATTACTTTTCGATCCTCTCTCGTACAGGGAGTGGAAATGAAATGTGTAAGGAGTATGTTGGAAAGACAAAATTTGGAACACATAAATAAGAGAAACTTTGAATCTGGAGAGAGTACAGGATGAAAAAAGAATATAGCACAGGCATGGGGAGCTTGGGCTCCAAGAGCTCATAACAAACGTCCCCGCTAATTATATTATTTTTAGTCTGGACATCTTACCTCAATATTAATGTTGATTTGTTCTTGGACATGTTACAAAACAAGTCTGTTTTATCGTCAGCTTTCCCAGTCTGACGATAAAACAGAATTGTTTTGAAACATGTCCAAGAACAAATCAACATTAATATTGAGGTAAGATGTCCACACTAAAAATAATATAATTAAAATAACCTCAAATATAACTTCCTAAAATTAAATATTAGTCCCTGCTAATACTCCTTGCACTCATTTGTATCTGCACTGGAGACGCAGGTACACAGTGAGAGTCAGTGGCGTTCAATCCAGTGTGAGTGGGGCAAATTCTAAACACTGATAACATTTTAATATGGACTGGGTAAATGATTATTTTTGCATTCAGAATGGTACGAAAGTTGTTTGTTTATTGTGTTCTACGCGGTTCCATCATGTGAAACACTATAATATCCCACAACATTTCAGATCTTCACATGCAAATCAATATGGACAGGCACAGGCACGATTAGAAATGTA
The DNA here is from genome assembly GCA_030220185.1 of Diploptera punctata. Taxonomy (NCBI): domain Eukaryota; kingdom Metazoa; phylum Arthropoda; class Insecta; order Blattodea; family Blaberidae; genus Diploptera; species Diploptera punctata. The sequence goes on from JASPKZ010007399.1 coordinate 781,914, forward strand.
TAACTATATTTTCACAGGGGCATATTAATGATATATACTTGTAAAGTACATTAGGTAACATGCATGGAGTTCAAATTCATAAAATTAAATATAATGGACATAGGGGACATTGTATGTTTTGTTTACACAGGGGATAACAGGGTGGGATTTTTAAATAATCTAAAGCAGCAATCACTCCAAAACGATAGCAGACAACCACTTTCAGAGAAATCAGTACGTGCTAGTTACCGGATTTCAAAATTGATTGCTGAGAAATCATATCAAATCTAAAACATTCTCCAGATTAAACGATGACACCCTTGGCTCAATATTACGTCTCTCTACGAGTGCTATCAGCCTGACATAGATAAATTAGTGTCAGCGGTCTACTACATGCCCTTCAAACGTTTGCACAGATATACGTAAAGTACATACGAATGGAAGGGATAGTGCATATGTTTCAGGTTGTAAGGTTGCGCCGCGCATGGTATACCGAGATCACTAGAACAACAGTCTTGAGTTCAATGAAAGGTGGAATGAGGAAGATGTCATACTACCCCTCATTTGGCGCTCCCCATGCCTGATATAGTAGAAAGGGGGCTTATCCAGAGATAGGCCAGGTGGTCTTGTGGTTATGTTCCCTGCCTCTAGTCCCAAGGACCATGGGTTCAAATCCAGCTCCAGGTTCAATGTATTTTTATGATGAAAAAATCCAAGAGACTAGTTCTCCAGGAGGGATCCAAATCTAAGATTTTCAGTCTCGTAAAAGAACCACAAGACTGAATAAAAAGGCCTTTCTGCATAATTTAAACAATCTTCAGTCATCTGCCCTAATACCTTGATTTTCTACTAGATGTCATCTTGAGGCACTATATTAACCACATGTCCCTCGCTGACATCTGTAGGAAATAAACATAATTAAATCATTAATTAAATAAAAATAAAACTTAGTTTTATTTGATTTTCAAATTTATTAAGATATAATTCAGTGACAACTATTTCGGTACACTGTATCTTCTTCAGACATGTTAATAAATTATGAATTGTGTTATTATAGTACATATCAACTGATCTAAGCAACAATATAATAAAACCAGTCTGGAAAAGCTGACGATAAAACAGAATTGTTTTGAAACATGTTCAAGAACAAATCAACATTAATATTGAGGTTAAGATGATCAGACTAAAAATAATATAATTAAAATAACCTCAAAATATAACTTCCTAAAATTAAATATTATACAATAATAATTTATTTAATTGTTTTAATTTAACAAAGGCGATTCATTCAAATCAAGTTGAGAATTTAACAGTTTATTACTACTTTTCAATTTATTTGTTTCTACAGCCTCCAAAAGGTCCAACTTCTTACCCTTATCATAAACATGTAAAATTTCAAAATTTGGATCAAAACAATGATTAAATTGGAATAGGTGGTTAGCATATTTTGAATATTCAAATAAAACTAAGTTTTATTTCCATTTAATTAATGAATATGGATTTTCATCAAGTGAACACCAACTCAATTGATTATATAACTAAATCAGTGTAGATAAGTAACTTCCCACTAAGGAAACATCCATATTTCCATAATGGGATTCACGGGATTGTAGAAAATAAATAGAATATAAGGGAAGAGTCCAAGAGGTTGGCCGAGATATAGATGAGTGGGACAAATTATGAAGGATGTTGAGAGAAGAATGGATTGAAGTGGAAGAAAGTGTGATGTGGAATGATTGAGATAGGTACAGGCTTTTATCCAAAATTCAACCCCCCTAAAAGGGGACATGAGGAAAAATTAGATCACATTAAAATAGATGATTATTGAAAAAGGAAAATTGCTTGGCTAGCATCCACAATGTGCTCTTCTACAACCGATTCCTCAAATTTTGTTTCTGGAAGCTGCAGTTCTTGTGAGTCTTCTTTCGATGTTTCTTCTTCAGGATTTGTCGGTAATTCACTTGGTTTTAAAACCATTTTATATTCACATTGAACAGGTTTAGCATTAAGCATTTCATAATCGTTATGCTCCTTAGCCATGTGTCTTGCGAGTTTAGTCCTTGTTGTAAAACCTTTAGGGCAAAGTTTGCAGTTATACGGGAAGTTTTTGGTGTGCAAGATAATGTGTTTGTGAAGCGTGCCACTAACGCTGAAAGTATACGGACAGTGAGGACACTTGTAAGGTCGTTCGCCCGTATGTGCTCTTCGCATGTGCACTGAAAGTATAGACGTATGTTTAAATTTTCTATCGCAAAGTTTACATTTATACGGAAGAGGATTGTCGTGCCACTTACGATGCATTCTATACGTGCTATTGGACGTAAAGTTACGTCCACAGAGCTCGCATGTATAACGGATTTCTTTTGTATGCGTAGCTTTATGCTCTTCTAATATCATTTCCGAATGCATTCCTTTGCCGCATGTTTCGCAGTACACTGGATATTTACCAGTGTGTACGCTCATGTGGTATTTCAAACCAGATGGCGTTCGGAACACTTTAGAACATAGCTGACATGGAAATTTATTTTTATACATTTCATGTCTTCGTTCGTGATTGAAAAGTTTTATAGGATCTTCTATTTCTTTCTCGCAGTAACGACAATGTGGGTCCCTGTGAAACACTCGTTTATGCTTTTCGAGTCTCGTTTCGTTTAAAAACATTTTCTCGCAGACATCACACTTATAAACAAAACGTTCTGGGTGCGTAAGTTCATGTGATTTACAAAGCTTTTTATTAGAAAAAACTTTCTGACAAAACGGACATTGATGCGTTTCAGGATGCATTTCTTCCATGTGTTGACGAAGATGTAATCTGTCTGTTAATTCCTCAGAGCACAAGCTGCACTTAACGCTTCCTGAACTCTTCTCGTGATTCCGGATGTGTCTCTTTAAGTTATGATACGTCGTTAGAACTTTAGAGCAGATATGACACTTGTACGATTTGCCATCAAGATCACCATCTTTTGAGCTATCATGCACGTTTTCAAAATGTGTTTTTAAACGAAGTTGAGTTAAGAATCTTTCGTGACAGACGTTACATTCGTGAACAGCTCTTTCAGGATGAGTAAGCTCGTGTTCCTTGAACGCTCTCTTGTTTGTGAACTCCATGTTGCAGAACGAACAGTGCTGAGGCCCGGCATGTTGATCGTCTAGATGTTGCTTTAAATGCAGTCGATCCGAGAGCTGCTCATTGCACACGTTACAAGTTACCGGACCAGAACAGTTCTCATGATTTGAAAGATGTCTATTTAAATTACTTCTTGTTGTCAGAACTTTATTACAAATATGACATTCGTAAATCTTCTTCTCCAGCGCTACATGACTTTTAAAATGTCTCTTTATATGGGACTCGCTGTGCGTTTCCAAACCACATACTGAACAGACATAAACTCTCTTCTTGGAAGGTGTCGTCGTTACATCGTCATCTTTTCTAACCTCTACATTACTGCCATCTTCCACGTTTTCTTTCTTTTCATCAACAGCAGATGTTTCTGTTTGAACATTAGTTTCACTGTTGTTTATTTCTTGATTCTCTTCTCGTTTTTCGCTCTCAGATTGAAAATTGCACAAATAACTGGAAGGATCGTTAAGGAAATCATTTGTATCACTTCCTTCATTTCTATCCAAATCGCCAGATATTTCATCATTGTCGTCTTCCTTCTCAAATATTGGATTCTCCAATAGAAACGAAGCATCTCGAATATCGCTAGCAACCTGTTGGAATTCATGTTTGTCTCTAATTGAATCCCCAGTATATTGTTCAAGGCTGACACTTTCAACTTGTTCATTCTGTTCTTGTAAGTTTGTCTCTTGTATCACACTCTGACACTCGTTTATTATATCTGACATGTTCGTAACTGGATTTTCCGCATGTAATTGTTCGAGTAATTCTTCCACGGCATTGTAATTACATTTATCATCAGATTGTATTTCAGGGGTGTCCATTTTAACATCTCCTTCAACTTGGATGTATTTATCAAGATTCTCACTGGAATCTACAAGAATTTGCTGTTCAATTTGTTCATTTGAAGTCTTGTTTGTTTCTACGTCATCGACTACGTTTTGAGAGCTACAAGCATCACATTGCACATTCTCTGAATTCATATCACACTTTAACAACTCTTTCAAACTTAATTTTTTTGAGCATACGGAACATTTACTAACCGAAGTTTTATTGTGTTTTAAAACATGATTGTCAAAAACTGATTTAACCAAACTTTGAAATTTACATAAGTTACACTCATAGAATGTTAGTGGAATTTTGTTGGTTTTGTTAACATCCTGGGGACGAGCGGTCTGAGTGTAGTGGACACTCATGATATGCGCTTGAATGTCCACGTGGTTGTGGAACTCTACGTCGCAGTTGGAACATTTGAAGTACATTTCGTTGGAGTGAGTTTTCAGATGCTGGAGGAACACGGCCGAGCTGGTGGTCTTGTACTGACAGGACATGCATTTGTATCCCGTGATGTCCAAGTCCTGTAATGTGTGAACTTCTTGCTTTGTTTCATTGAGTTCGTCTTCTGAATATATCAGGTCTACATCTTGTAATGCTTCAAATATGCTCTGGTCGTTACTGTCAGCTCCATCTTGCATCTGAAAAATAATAAATCCTGTAAGTAAATGTCATAATTAGAAAAGCAAAAGTTTTTATAATTTGGATGCTAAGTTGCGGCAACTTTTTAATCGCAATATCAAACTTCTGAACTACAATCACACTTAAATTATTTTCAGTTTGGTCACATGGCCTTAACTCCACCAGGCTAAATAAATCTAATCTTACCTCAATATTAATGCTCATTTGTTCTTGGACATGTTTCGATTATATCATAATCATCGTCAGCATCTTGCCCAGACTGGTTAGATTTTATGATACACACCCTGGATGTTGATGTCAGCTCCATCCTGTGGTTGGCCAAAGAACCTCCAAACAAGGTCACGTTCAGTCAGTATTTCAAAATTCATAATTCTGTTTTTGTTCTTCTGAATATAGATTTTTTTCCCAACTAGTCAGCTCTCTTGTATTTTCTAACTGTTTTAATAATTTAGTGTCCGAATTTATATTATGTTTTTCAGACCTAACATGAGCAGCAACTGTAGATTTTTCTACTTCCCCATTTTTAATATTTCTTAAGTGTTCTTTGGTTCTAATTTTTAGGTTTCCTTTTGTTTTTCCTATACATATATATATATCTATATATATATATATCTTTTCACAACCCGTACATTTAATTAGATATATTGCTCATTTTTTTATTTTTATCAGTTTTTTCATTTTTGTTGGTTTTTTATTAGTTTACTTAAACTGTAGTTATTTTTCGGTGCTAATCTATATTCAGAAGAACAGAAACAGAAGTTATGAATTTTGAAATACCGACTGACAGTGACCTTGTTTGGAGGTTCTTTGGCCAACCACAAGATGGAGCTGACATCGACATCCAGGGTGTACAACATAAATCTAACCAGTCTGGGCAAAGATGCTGACGATGATTATGATATAATCGAAACATGTTCAAGAACAAATCAACATTAATATTGAGGTTAGGTCAACAGACTAAAAACATGATGAAATTAAATGTTTCTTACCTGTCCTCATATAAATCTTCTAAGTAGATCGTGATTTCGAGACCATAACGGTCTCATGTTCAGTACAATCTTGGCAACTGATGTTATGTCAATCGGAAGAAACACTTCTTCTTCCCTCTGTTGGTGGACCGATGAACCTCTGGTTAGGATTTGTGGAAATTTCGAAGTTCTGAAAAACAAAGAAAAACTTATGAACTTCGAAATTCCCGCAAATCCTGAGTTGATCCAGAGGTTCATCGGTCCACCAACAGATGGTAGAAGAAGTGTTTCTTCCGATCGACATAACATCAGTTGCCAAGATAGTACTGAAGATGAGACTGTTATGGTCTCGAAATCGCGATCTACTTAGAAGATTTATATGAGGAGAGGTAAGAAACATTTGATTTTATCATCATTGTAAAAGTTTAAAATAGTATGAAATGTTAGTAAAGACAGAAGAAGTATGTAGAGCAACAGAATTACAAGATTATAGTATGGAAATTAATGTAAAGTTGAGCCAAATCCTGACACTCACTGATACCTCATCTTCAGTTTGTTCAACGAGCTGGTAACTTAGATTTTCCTCCTCTTCATATAGACTATATTTCATTTTCAAATATCCAGTCAACGCTTTCTTCACAACATCCATGTCTGTTTCCAACTTGTCCAGTCGAATTATTAACGAGGAACATCTCCGACACAAGACGTCGTCACCCGTCACAATAATCACAAAGCCTTCTCCCATCAACTGTCCTATTTTTGTTGGTAATGAAATTTTAGAATAAGGTGCACAACCCATCAGCAGTGAAATGCCTTTACCAGTAATAGAACTGTCACATATAAAACAGTTCTGAATGCCTGCTATAGTATTAGGTTTTAAATTGTTCACTTGCTGCACTGAGTTACCATTCCGCACCTGAAATAAAGAAATAACATTAGTATCAATTTGCTTGTATCCAATGGCTGGTATATTGTATAACAATCATTGGAAAAAAAATTAATTTAACTTCCACAATACATTTTCTCTGGTATCTTTCTATATCTTCATTTAAACTTTGTACTACAAGTTTAGATGAAGATATAGAAAGATACGAACAAGAATGGAAAAATAATCTGAGAAGAATGGAAAGAAATAGACTTCCAAAATTGACATTCCAATATACTCCAACTGCATATAGGGACCAAGGAAGACCAAAACATTACTGTCACAAGCCACATGGTCTAAAATGGATTTGTTCGCGATGATGATGATAAATAAATGGCTCAACTGCACTTCTACTAGCGCTTGATTTTTCAGTTACATTGTAAACTATAGCTCTTCTTCTGTATTTACTAAATTATTTAATATTTTAAACTTTTTCAAACCATTTTTAATAACATTATTAGACAATTTTGAAGTAGTTATTTAAATATGCAAATCAGAATATTATGACACTGTTAGACAATATTGTGATGCTAACTGCTATTTTCTCATAGAGTATATTAGTCTATGATTTTTCTATTGCTCGTTGGATTAGCGTTAGGGAGTGATAAGTAAGTGTACACCCATTTTTAATAAATGTTTGGTAATTTTAATATTATTAATATATTTTTTAACGTAGATTTGGGGATTTATTGCAAATACTGGTCATTTAAATTTCATAGCAACGGATAGTAATTGAGGATGATAATCGATATGTGGTTCGATTGTGGGTTATTGCTGGCTCTATAAACTCTGGCGCATGCGCACTGTTGTTCTATAGGACTTTGAAAATATTTCATGCTAGTTTAAGTGCAGTTTTTTCCGAATAAATTTTCTAAGTCTTACAGAATAACAGTGTGCATGTGCAAAAGTTTATAGAGTTGTCGCTAGATGGAGCCATGTAGCTGTGAAATCGATATGACCAACTTCGCAATAAATTCCCAAACCTTTATTAGAAATGGATGTACACCAACTTCCCCCTAACCTAACAAAATAAATTACATGCATATTATTTAATGATGTGTATACTAATCTGAAGTATACTAACTTGTTCCATCGGAACCTAACAAAATTAAGTGAGTGTACATACAGTTTCTAAAATATATTTTTGAATGTTGGTCAGCCATAGTTTTTTTTAAGCATTCACTCATGCACACAACGATTCTGCAGAACTTTGAAGAAATCATTGCATACATAAACAATAATTGTAAAAAAATATATAAGTATTTTTGCAAAATATTTAAAATAGTATGAAATGTTATTAAAGACGGAAAAAGCATATAGAGTGACAGTATTACAAAAATATGGTATAGAAAATCAAGGGGAAGATAATCTAAAGTTGAGCTGGATTAGTCCTATAGGCTAAATTGTGAACTAATTCAGTAATAATGAAAGACGATAACATTTAAGGTTAATGGTTATACTTCGGATAATAAAGTTAATGTGATTTTTAATTATAGGCTTACGCTCTAGAAATTGTATGAATGTATCTTGAGTGACAAATATAATTATGCATTTTTTACGAAATATTTTAAAATTCATACGAATAGTTCATATTGTTGCGATTTGGGTTGCATTCCATAGTTCACAATTTAATAGCACTCCTACGACGGGATTTACTATATCTAAATTTTTAAAAAACGAACTTTCAACAGTTTTCCCATGGTTAAAAATAACATTATATTACCTTTCTTGGTCGTCCAACCATTTTTTTATGTTTTACATAACTCATTGTGGGGAAAATTAATATTTCTTTAAATATAGGAGTCCATTTTGTCTTCAACGTGACGTGAATTAAAAACAGCAACATTTTATACCTCCATGCCATTCTAGTAAGATAGCCTCTATGGCCACATAACATTATGCGGGAAATTTAAAATACTTTCACTATTTTAAAAAATAATTTAGCATGCCGGTTTACTAGACTCAAAATTGATATACCCACTTTCACACTATAACCAGAGTAAGTATAGACAATCTGCAGCCAATATAGAGATAAATCAAGGAGTGAGACAAGGGTGCCTTTGTCACCGCCTTTATTTAATTTATATATTGACGAAGTCTTGAGAAAATGGCAAAATATTTTATTAATAACTTTAGTTTTGTCAATAATAAATTATATAGACTTCTTTGATCAGGCAATTATAGCAGCGGATGAAGACAGCTTACAAAGAGCCATTTTTCAATTGAGGAAAATTGCTGTTGAATATAACGTACAAATATCCCCAAGTAAAACTAAAGTGATGGCATTTCATGGGAAAAATCCAATAAGTGCCAAAATAATAGTAAATGATTTTGTAATAGAACAAGTAATGGATTTTAATTATTTAGGAGTTTTCCTATGCAATGATCGGACAAGAGATATTAATACTTACCCACTGGCACTATCGAACCCGTAGGTTCATGGCTGCGCGGACATAAGCCCTCCATACATCCCTATCCTGAGCTAATGCTTTCCAATCATTCTCTGTATAATCTACTTCCCTCAAATCATAGTTAATAATATTCTCCCACCTCATTCTTGGTCTACCAACTGGGCGTTTTCCCTCTGGTTTTCCTACAAGAAGCTTCCATGCACCTCTTTCATTCCCCATTCGTGCCACATGTCCTGCCCATCGCACTCTACGAGACTTAACTGTTCTTATTATATCTGACTTCCTATAAAGACCATGTAGTTCATTGTTATGAAGTCATCTCCATTCACCTGTCTGTTCATCTTTCTTTGGTCCAAAATTTTTCCTAAGACCTTTATTCTCAAATACTCGTAAACTCCTTTCCTCCCTTAAAGTAAGTGCAGGGATTATATAATCCCTGGTAAGTGTCCATGTTTCGCATCCATATAATATAACTGGTAGAATAATAGTTTTACATATTTTCATTTTTACGTTTTTTTTAAAGGAGTTGGGACGACAAGAGTCTCTGACTTATATCGTAATATTGTGAATAATGCTGATGTGGGATTGCAACGCAACCAATGACGCATCAGCATTTTAAATGAAGGGGAGGGCTGGCTTACTGCTTTGCTCCAAAGACATCTGGAATATTGTATAACAGTTTTCTTTTCATGTTCTAAAGTAGCTGTCAATCATCTGCTATCCTTTTCTTTACCTATAACAGTTATTCCTTGCTCTTCCATCAGTCATCTTAATTTCCCTTTGTGACAATATCCACATAATTGCAGTTTAGAAATTTGTAGCTCAATTTACACATGTGAACAGAAAAAAATTGCAATATGTTAATTTCACTACAGTCCTCAGGAGGCCCTTGGGGTAATAGGAGGTTAAAGCTCCCACTCTTTCTGGACAATCGGAACTCGATATCAGCCGGGTTGTCAGCCTTGCGTGATGGCCGCCTTTACTGCCAGAACAAGCGTCTTGTACACATTTCTGTTAGAGGCTGAGTCGACCATAGTGCCGCCAGAAGGTTTGGGTCAGTTTAATTCTCTGACCCCATCGGGACTCGAACCCTCGACCTTCCCGCTTGTAGCGTAGTTCCTTAACCATTACGCTAGGGTGTGTCCACTATGAGAACAATCGCAGTGGCTTCATTCCTTCGGAAATCGCTAAAAAAAAGTTAAATAAACATTTTGTTTCTTTTGAAATTCCGAATAGGATAAAGCAAGGAGATGCACTATCTCCTCTACTATTCAATTTTGAAGTAGATCATGCCATAAAATCTTCAGAGGCTAAAGAAGGGCTACAACTCAATAGTATTAATAAGCTGTTAGTTTATGCTAATTATGTAGTATTATTAGGTGATAGCGAGGAGATACTATAGTGTAAAAGTACTAAGTTGGCATGATTTCTGCTATCCTTGTCTAGAGAACTGTTCTTCCACCCTTTGCAAAACACAATGAGCTACCCTTGTAAAATTACTTAGGAATGCTAGAAAAACTCCACCCCCCCCCACTTCCGTCTAGTCACTTTTGTGTCAGGAAATTTTTGTCAGTGGCGACTGGTTCAGAGTGCTCTGTTAAAAGTGACTGCAGAGCGTGTGAAAAGATTGAAGAGTCATATTGGCAGGCAGACGGTTTAATGGACCAAATTAGTGATCAGTTTGAAATAAATTTAGACGATACCGACGACGATGAAAATGAAAATGAAGACATAGAAACTTCGCAGGAAGAATGTTTAGAAGAAGAGAATGCCACCACTGATCTATGTTCACTGCAGGGAGTGTCTGCCTACCGCTGTCACGGTGAAGAGATATGTGTATGAGTGAGAAAGAAGATGGTGAGTACTCTCTTTCTCTTTCTAAAATATTCTAGACACTTTAGCCCTCATGGACTATAGGAGACAAGCCTTTTGAGCAGGCATGGGGAACTGCCGAATGAGGGGTAGTATGACATCTTCCTCATTCCACCTTTCATTGAACTCAAGACTGTTGTCATTGTGATTTCGGTATACCATGCGCGGCGCAACCTTACAACCTCAAACATATGCACTAACCCTTCCATTCGTACATACTTCACGTATATCTGTGCAACCGTTTGAAGGACGCGTAGTAGACCGCTGACACTAATTTATCTATGTCAGGCTGATAGCACTCGTAGAGAGACGTAATATTGAGACAAGGGTGGCATCGTTTCATCTGGAGAATGTTTTAGATTTGATATGATTTCTCAGCAATCAATTTTGAAATCCGGTAACTAGCACGTACTGAATTCTCTGAAAGTGGTTGTCTGCTATCGTTTTGGAGTGTTTGCTGCTTTAGATTATTTAAAAATCCCATCCTGTCATCCCCTGTGTAAACAAAACATACAATGTCCCCATATGTCTATTATATTTAATTTATGAATTTGAACTCCATGCATGTTACCTAATGTACTTTAAAAGTATATATCATTAATATGTCCCTGTGAAAATATAGTTATATATTTCTAATCGTGCCTGTGCCTGTCCGTATTGATTTGCATGTGAAGATCTGAAATGTCGTGGGATATTATAGTGTTTCACATGACGGAACCGCGTAGAACACAATAAACAAACAACTTTCGTGCATTCTGAATGCAAAAATAGTAATTTACCCAGTCCGTATTAAAATTATATTGGTGTTTAGAATTTTCCCGGCTCACGCTGGATTGAACGCCACTGACTCTCACTGTGTACTGTCAATCACTGTGTACCTGCGTCTCCAGTGCAGATACAAATGAGTGGAATGGGTATTGGCGGGGAGGTTTGTTATGAGCTCTCGGAGCCCAAGTTCCCCATGCCTGCTTTTGAGTAAGACTAAGAAATTGGGACTGGAAGTAACAAGTGTGTGAATTCCAACACCAATAGTAATGAAGTCTTCTTCTTCTTAAACTTAATTTGTAGGATTTTCATCCTGTTTATTTCCAAAATCACTCCTCGGAGAAAGACGTATTGGATGTACATTCACTGTCTATCCATCTCTTGGCAGGTCTTCCTCTTGTTCTTCTCCCGTCCATTGGTCTATCTTCTTTAGCTCTTTTTGCAAGTCGGTTGTCTTCCATTCTTTCAATATGACCCTTCCACTAATTTCGTCTATCTGTAATAAATTTGGTTGTCTTGAATATGGCATTTGTCCCTAATTTCTGTGTTGTGTATTTCATCAAATAATGTTTTTCCCTGAATAGTTCTTAAGATTTTCATTTCGCATGTGCTTATTATTTGTTTAGTTTTTTGTTGTATCAGCCCTAGTTTCTGCTCCATATGCGATAACTGGTCGAACTATCGTTTTGTAATGAAGTGCATAAATAAATTTAAAATAGGCTCTGTTCTGGAAACATATATTGTTATACATTATAAGGATTATTTAATCCAACTGAAAACACATAAAACTGTTATTTTTTTCAGTTATGTTATGTGGATGTGAAATATGGATCTTACTTTAAAGGAGAAGATAAGATAACTGATATCTGAGAATAAATTTCTTAGAACATGTTTTGGACCAAAGAGAGACGATCAGACAGGGGAATTGAAAATGTAACAGTAAACTGAAATTAAACATTGGCTCAATTCTGGAAATGCGTGCTATTGTGCATTGCAGAGACTCTTGATGTCCCAACTCCTTTCAAAAAACGTTAAGCTGAAAATATATAAAACTATTATTCTGCCAGTTATATTATATGGATGCGAAACATGGACTCTTACTTTAAGGGAAGAAACGAGATTACAAGTATTTGAGAATAAAGTTCTTACGAAAATGTTTGGACCAAAGAGAGATGAACAGATAGGAGAATGGAGAAGACTACTTAACAATGAACTACGTGGTCTTTATAGGAAGCCAGATATAATAAGAACAGTTAAGTCTCGTAGACTGCGGTGGGCAGGACATGTTGCACGTATGGATGGAAGCTTCTTGTAGGAAAGCCAGAGGGAAAACGCCCAGTTGGTAGACCAAGAATGAGGTTGGAGAATAACATTAACTATGATTTGAGGGAAGTAGATTATACAGGGAATGGTTGGAAAACATTAGCTCAGGATAGGGATGTATGGAGAGCTTATGTCCGCGCGGCCATGAACCTACGGGTTCGATAGTGCCAGTAAGTAAGTAAGTAAACTACGAGAACTTTATAGGGAACCAGATTTAATAAAAACAGTTAAGTCTCTAACACTGCGAAGGGCAGGACATGTGGCACCAATGGAAATAAAAGAGGAGCATGGTAACTTCGTAAAAATACCAAAGAGAAAGAATGAAGAAGAGTGAGATAAAGAATGAGGTGGGATAATAACGTTAACCATAATTTGATGGAAATAGAATATACAGGGGATGGTTGGAAAACATTAGCTTAGGATAGGGATGTATGGAGAGCTTATGTCGGCGCGGCCATGAACCTACGGGTTCGATAATGACAATGAGTTAGTTATGTTCCTGGGAGATTGCATTAATAAAAAAATCCGTCAATGGAGACATATTTATGAATTTTGGATCAAATGAAACGTTTTCAAGAGTTCCAAGAATAAAAAACAAGCTGACAATTGAGATTCAGAATTTCTTAATATATAAAAATTACGTGTCACATTGTTTGTCCGCGATGGAATCCTAAACTACTGAACCGATTTTAATAAAATTTTGCACACTGTGTGCAGTTTGATCCAACTTGAGACTTAGGGTAGTTTATAACTAAATTTATAGTCGCATTATTTTTATTGCAAATTATTTGTTTATTATTTAACAAAGAGTTATAATTATCTTGAGTTCCATGCGATTCTAATAGATGGCGGTGTAAGGTAATTTTGTAAGGTAATTGGTTATTTATTTTACAAGGAGAGATCCAAATCGCAGTGCTTTTTGTTGCAACCGCGAATTTCAATTGAATTACAAATACTGATTATTTCATAATTTAAGTGTTTGCAGTGTTTATTTTATTTTCAATATTATTAATTTCGTGTGTAAGTATTAGTTTTAAGCAATCTGGCTGAAAGACAGCAACTTAATTTAAATTTTTAACGTATACCTTAGCCACAGCAACGCGTGACCGAGAGTTCTAGTAAGTTGAATAAAATTCGTCTCCATTCAAAATACTGAAGTAATTTTGATTTTTGGAATATCATAAATTAATTACCGCTGTGGTCTCGAGGTAGCGTGCTGCCTTGTCACGCAGCGGGCCCGGGTTCGATCCCCGGTCGGGGCAGTTTTTCTGGTTGAGGTTTTTATCGGGCTTTTCCTCACCTGTAAGACAAATGTCAGAAAAACTTTTAAGGCCCATACGGTCTCCGAATCATATGGCCTTCATCATCATCCTTCACCGGTGTGGAAAGCAACGGGAAGCTACCACACCTACAATTCCCTGGTAAAGCTGCAAACCTATGATTGCAGTGAAGGGCCTGCCTTCGGGCAGAATTACTATGGATGGAATGTGGTTGGTTGGTATCTAATATCCAGCACTTGATAATGAAATCATTCGCTCTCTTGCACTCCAATATTTAGCAGAAAGGCTGGTCTCTTCTTCAAAAGCTGGACAATGGAGGAGATGGTTTCTTCCCATATCTTCATTTAAATTGCAAAAAGGGCATTTAGGTGAATCTGTTATGCCAAGTCTGTATAGGTGTCCATTCAGGCAGTCATGTCCCGTTAGCAGTCTGGATATTGCTACTGCAGATTTTCTTTGTAATGTAGTAATGTAAGCTTGTAGATTTTCCCATTCCTTTCCAGATGTTTTGATGGTGTATTCTTATCTAAGTTTATTGATATATTTGTTTGAGATAAATTGATGGAATGTTACCTTTACTCACTTATCAACTTTGCACTCTCGTTAGTTGAATAAATATGTATTTAGGAATGATAATAACACAAAAGGGGAGGAACCCAAGGACTCCCCACCTTTGGATCAACCATCGCAGGCAGCTCACGTGGGAAGCCCATTCTTTCATTCCGTTTATTGTATATTGTCAAATTGCCATTTTCAGTTCAAGAACAGACGAGACAATATACCTGAGGTGAAGAGAACCGCTTCAATATCAGTTATCCTGAGATATGTCTACGAAAATGTATGTATTTATATCACCAGCTGGTGATGTATTTAAGTTATTTATTAGTCAGTATCTCTCATGGAACATCTTATTGGCATTTTTCCTACACTTTTTTAGAACCTTTGGTAATTTATCTTACATTCTGACCACATGTTCTAGCCACTTAGAGTTATAATTTTATATTATTAGAGAAGATTGTAGATATTTCAAGTCTAACTATTTCTGTTAGTTTTGCAATCTGACCATGTGTAACCGGCCATTTTTGTCATGTACAGTATCTGATTTTGTGTTGGTCTTATTCTTGAGGCATCCCGCGCCGTAGGTCAGTGGTTAAGGCAAGATATCTTGGTGCAGAACTATGGAACATAAGCTGGTTCGGGTCTCCATGGTAAAATTAATTGAAAAAAGTCGGTTATTTGGCGGACACGAATTATTCTATACTCTATGTCAACGGAGTTAACAGAAGGGACGTCATTTTACTACCCGCACTACTGTAGAGGTGCATACAATAATTAGGCCAAAGTTAGGAATGTGGCTGTTACCAGTTATAAACCCACAGAAGTTTCTCTACGTTATAAACCAACTCCCCCAAAACTGTGAAAACCACAAAATAAAATATTATAATTTATCATTTTTTCAGAGGATTTTTGTAAAAAAAATGATATATAGTTTTTAATTCCTGATTTATTTTGTTATATTTTGAATTTATATAAAGGATCTATAACTAATATAATACAAAACACAGTTTTAGTATGATAATTTGCGGGGTGGCAGACCGGCGGAGGGTCGTCTATTGATAATAGTGTAGTTCAGTACTGACATTGTATTGACAGCACAAAAAACATTTGTCTTTTTCAGTAGACTGTTCTTAGTTCTAACAGTGTGGTGGATTTTAGAACTGTCTTGAAAATTTAGTTAATACATAATTTATTTAGTAGAATTAAGTATTTAGTTAGCGTTTAATATCTTGTTTGGCTGTGCTTTCCTTCAGATCGCAAAAATTTTTCAATTTAATATCTTATTCCACTGATGCACTAAACACTTTTAAACACCGCCATTTGCAAGATAGAAGCATGGCTTCACAGCATTTGGTGGATGGGAATTACAATGTATATAGAGAAAGATTTGCGTTTAGATCGGTACTTGCTCAGGTAGCTCAGTTGGTAGAGCACTTGGTCTAGAGAACCAAGTGTCCCGGGTTCAAGTCCCGGTCTGAGCGTATAATTTTTCTCTTCAAATATGATTTATCCATCATTGAGATGTACGAAATCAATAATAAAAACTTGTAAAAAGCCGTACTGGCTATAATGTATAATTCCCAAATATGTCTTCTTAATAAAGGAGCCGCCATTTGCAAGATAGAAGCATGGCTTCACAGCATTTGGTGGATGGGAATTACAATGTATATAGAGAAAGATTTGCGTTTAGATCGGTACTTGCTCAGGTAGCTCAGTTGGTAGAGCACTTGGTCTAGAGAACCAAGGGTCCCGGGTTCAAGTCCCGGTCTGAGCGTATAATTTTTCTCTTCAAATACTTTTAAACACGTTTAAAACATTTTGCAACACTTTTAAACACATTTTAAACATCTTCCAATGTTGCAACGAGTTTTTTTCATATTTATATATTTGCGTAAAACACGGTCGTGCTACATTGCTTACTTCCTACTCTTTGTTAATTTCCCTCCACTTCCTATGTTGTTCCAGCGTTGCCACCATCAACAACCCGAACTTGCTTTTTAAATGTGATTCCACGTTCCCTGGATTTCACCTACGTTAGAGTAATTGATTTGTGTTACAGTAATTTATTTAGGTTTGGTTAGCTTTTAGGTTCCTTGCTTTTTAAATGTGATTTGATACGTAAAATAAATTATACATTTTTAGACAAGTTCTGGGAATTTTGTGTCAATGTTGGTCATACTGATTTCACATATATATACCGCCAACTGCTGGAGGTTGCATTTATCTACCTGGGATAATTGGAGCACTAGCGCATGCGCACTGCGATTCTATAGAACTTGGAAAAATTTTCGTGCGACCCGAAGGAAAGCAAATCCTCTTGTTTTTATACATTGTTAAAAATATTTAGATAATAATTATTATTTTAGTAATACTTAGTACTTAGTTATTGTGTGATAGATATAAGGAAAACACAGTTAAACGTTTGAGTATATATATATATATTAGTTTCGGTAAACATTTGAACATAATTTAGACACAGTAGAAGATGGGATTCAAATATGCATACAAAGGAGATGTTAAACAAGTAGAAAAAAATGCATATGTAGTTTTAAGTTTTAAAAATACTATTATATATTAAGTTATATTACTATTATAATTTTTCGAATTTATAATCCTTTATAATTTTATTGGCATAACATAATTTAGAAGACTGATGTATTTGTAACAGAGAGTAACAAGAAAAGTAGTGAAATTTGGGGCTTCTTCGCCGATTTAGGCGATGGTAAAGCAGAGTGTAACTTTTGTTCTAAACACAGTTTCATTCAGGGGTCGGGATGCTTTTAAACTTGCACGGCATATTCGCTCCAAATGTGTAGCAAGGTAAGATTTTTACTAAATTTTGCAACAGCTTTTTGTAAACCTAGTAAAATATGTTGTTTTAAAACTTGGATAAAATGGATTTTTATTAAATACTTTCGGAATTCTAGTAAATAAAATGTAAAGTGATTGTAATATTAGACTACATTAGATTTGTAGCGTTAGTGATGACGTAAACAAGAGGCGGGAGAGTGCCGTAATTTTCATGTAATAAATGAATGAGCGTGTCGAATGTTGAGAGTTTGAAGTACTGAATGTTTAAAACCAGTTCACTCTGTCAAGGTAGTTCGTTCCTCTAAAACACTTCACTCTTCCAAGGTAGTTCGTTCTTTGATACCACTTCGTTCATCCAATACACTTTACTCTTCCAAGATAGTTCGTTTTTCTATGTAACTTCACTTAGGCCAGATAGTTCGTTCCTCTCAGACACGCACTGCGATACGAACGATATGGATGACGTAGGAAAGAGGCGGGGACATGCAAGGTCGATGGGCGGAGAAATGTAGAGTAATCAACGAATGAGCGAAAGTTGATTTGGAGTGAGATCAGGGAGACACTGAAAAGACATCTAGAGCTTGAAATAAAAAGTAAATTTTAATTTTAAGTAGCAGTAGTGAACTCTGAACTGGCAGTTCATTAAAAGTGAGTAACTTCACAGTAGTGAAGCGTTCTTTTTAAACGACTCACTCTCGAATTACCCATCACTACGTATAATCTACCTCCCTCAAATCATAGTTAATGTTATTCTCCCACCTCATTCTTGGTCTACCCACTGGGCGTTTTCCCTCTGGTTTTCTTACAAGAAGCTTCCATTCATGCCACATATTCTGCCCATCGCAGTCTACGACACTTAACTGTTCTCATTATATCTGGCATCCTATAAAGACCATGTAATTCACTGTTGTGCAGCCAAAGTTCCTGGGTTCGAGTCTCAGTCTGGGCAAAAATTTTTCTCTTCAAATATAGTTTCAGATATCTTTAAAATTCACATTAAGTTTTAGTAAGAAGATGTAGTATTACTTTTAGCATGTTGCGAGCAGGCAAACACTTTTCAGAGATTTTAAAATTCACAGTAAGTTGTAAGATGATCCAGTATTTCCCCTAGAAGGGTGCGGGTAGACATGCACTTCAAGTATATTTAAGATTCACAGTAAGTTGTTGTGAGATGATGCAGTACTTTTTCTAGTAGGATGAAAATGGGCAATCCGTTTTCAGATATCATAGTTCACAGTAAATTGCAGTAAGAAAATGATGTGTTTCTTCTTGTAGGCTGCGGGGAAGAAAAACATTCTCAGATATCTTTCAATTTAATAAAGAGTTGTAGTAATGTGATACACTATTTTCTCTACTATTTAATTTTATACAGAGAATGCAATCGAACATTTGGAAGATATTAAAAACTTTTTGTAGCGAAGCCAGATCGAGAGAGACTAGTTATTAAGTCAAGAATGCGATGGGAGAATAACAATAATCATGATCTGCGGAAGGTGAAACCCTTACTGATAGTCAATAAAAGAATTTAGATTTCGGAATATAATTTCTTAAGCACTCATAACCTGTAAAAATGTGTTCTATTTTTCAGAATGGAGGTTTGCTTTCAGCCAAGAACACTTTTCGATCTTGCTATTGAGAGTTTCGAAGAGAGAATCATCTCTTTTTGCAATGACGAAGCTTCCAAAAAAATGGAAAATGAACTATATGATGAAACAGACAGCTGCTTGTATCTCCAAAATGAAATTTGCTCGCTTCCTGTTTCACTTGGCGATCTAGTGACAAGCAAGATCATGCAACATATTCCAGGATATCCAACTCGAGGAAGAAAACTATTACATCCTGGATCCAAAACTATAGCATTGAATCTCATAATACGGCCGAATATTCAAAACCTACATATTAACGTAATCAATTCTCATCCTGTAGTTCTCTATACGTCTCATAAAAATCTTCACACTTTCAATAATCTGAAAGGTCTCCTTAATTTGAAAGTTATCAGAATTGGATGTTTTGCAAAATTCGATGATCGTGTAAAATTTCCTGTAAATTTAGAAGAATTGTCAATCCCAAATTGTATTATCTCGGATGCAGCATTAGAAAACTTATCAATATCTTGTCCTAAACTCAAGCACCTGAATATCAATAAATGTGTTGGCATAACAGGTAATTCTATCAGAAGCATTTCAAAACTTATACATTTACAAACACTTTGTCTGGTATTTGTAAGTATATTTGGTGATAAATTTATGGAGTTGCTCAAACTTCTAAAAGAAAATGAAAATAAGGTACCTACGCTAAAACGACTTGAATATAATTCTTTCAATTCTGACCATTTGCATTATCTATCTGAGAATTTCCCTCTCCTTGAAAGACTGCATTTGTTCTTTTTTAAAGTACTGATATACAATTCCATTCCACGTTAAGTAATATAAAACAAATTGATATCTCCATACTTACTCCAGATGGAATATTTAGATTTGATGATTTACCCACAACCTTAGATAGCAAACTGGTAAACCTTCATATAACGTGTCAAGAGTTAATGTTCACAAGCATTCAAAATCGTTCCTGGCCAAAGTTAAGAAGCTTATCTTTGAATACTATTCGTCTACAATTTTTATATCAACATAACAGTTTAAAATATGAATCATTATCACAGTTTCCTGCAATTGAGAACCTTGAATTTTGCATCTCAGATTATGACAACGATTCATACAAAATACTTCAGTATCTAATTTCAAAATGTATAAACTTGAGAAGAGTCTTTTTTAAATTTTATGACGGGACGGTTTGTAGAGCACGAATGTTACTATTTCTTTTAACATTCCTGGCCGATGTAAAGACAAAAGAATTACAAAATTTGGAAATCATTAGAATTTATCCATGTCCTATGGGAGATCATGATTTCTTGGCTAAAAGAATGATAAGTGTTTTTCCAAAATTAAGAGTTGTTGTTGGTTTGGCTCCAACTGATCTCAAGTATCAGTCTGTATCATTTATGGATTCTGTTGAGACATGTCCTTCGCCATATGATTTAGAAACAGTACATTTTACTTCATGAAGATCATATTATTTTCCAAAAACAATCATGGAGTCAAGATTTTGTAGCCGTATTGTGATCAAATTAACTGTGATGTGATATCACTTACTTTATTTTAAGTTTAAATTCTTCTTCTTCTTCTTCTTCCTTCCAAGTATTAGGACAAGGCCTGTTACGATCCTATAGAAAATTTTCCCTCCAGCGTTTCATAGGATAGCCCAGAGATCTTCGTCCTCTTGGTATATAATTATAAACAGCTTTGGGAATCCGATTTGAACTCATTCTTTGAAGATGGTGTTTCCAATTTAGTTGGTACTGTTTAATATATTCCAAAATTGGCATAATCTTCAATTCTTTTAAGATATCGGTGTTCCTTTTCCGATCCCATCTGGTGTAACCTGCTGTTCTGCGCATGAATCTCATTTCACAAGCCGTTATTCTTTCTTGTTGTCTTTTTAATTTTCCATGCTTCACTACCATAGGTCAACACTGTTCTAGCCGAAGTGTTATATAAACATAATTTGATGTTTTTTTGTACAAGGGATGGTTTCATAACTTGATTAATAATTCCCAAACTTTTATTATAACTAGTTACTTTTTCAGGAATATCCTTTCATTCCCAGATAGAGAGATAATATCCAAGATATTTAAATTGATTAGATCTCTCTAAAATTTTATTCTGGAGACAGATTTTACTTTGTATGGGGTCCTTCCCATGAAATGCCATAATTTTAGTTTTGTTAATTGATATTTTAATATTAACTTTGGCACCTATTTTTTGTAAATTATGAATTGATCATGGCGAATCATTTTTGGAAAGTGCCAGAAGAGCTAAATTGTTTGCAAAAAGAATATCATCGAGTTTGAGGTTCCTATAAGCTTAAATTAGAGTTTTTTTTTGTAAAGAAATATTTGACATTATATGTATGTGCAGTATGGTTAGATACATAAAATGTACAAAATTTTGCCTAAGTAGGACATAAAACATGATTTCATCATTCACCTTAATATTTTTCACAGCACTTACCTTAAAATTGTACATGGAAAAGCCTAGCTTTTAAGCATTCCTGAAACACATACTGCTATTCAGTTTGCTCTATTTTGGCCAAAGATAAATATCAGAGCAACTTGTACATTTCCAAATCTCTAGCTGTAAATTCGAGCCTTATGAGTATTTTCTAATGTTAATAAAAAACTTTGTAGAACAATAAAATCAAATTTTATGAATTACTATATTCAGATAAATTTGAATTTAGATGTCAAAAGTGTGTATCTGTAATTACATTAAATAATTTTGAAATCTGTATATTCCTTTATTATTGTTGTTTAATTAATGCACAAATCGTAACAGTAATTGTTACTTTCTATTATTGAATGATATATTTTGCATTCTCAATAGATGTATTGTTTATTCCTAAGAATTAATCACATATTATACAATTTTCATATATGTAATAATATAATAATTTTGGAAATAAATAAATTTTATCTTGTAAAATATATCTCATTCCCATTTGTGATTATTGTTCCTAGGTATTTGAAGGAACAATAATCACAAATAGGAATCAGACGCACAAAGAAATTAAACATAGGCTCAATTCTGGAAATGCGTGCTATTATGCATTGCAGAGACTTTTGATGTCCCTACTCCTTTCAAAAAACGTTAAGCTGAAAATATATAAAACTATTATTCTACCAGTTATATTATATGGATGCAAAACTTGGACACTTACTTTAAGGGAGGAAAGGAGATTACGAGTATTTGAGAATAAAGTTTTTAGGAAAATTTTTGGACCAAAGAAAGATGAACAGACAGGTGAATGGAGAAGACTTCATAACAATGAACTACATGGTCTTTATAGGAAGCCAGATATAATAAAAATAGTTAAGTCTCATAGACTGCGATGGGCAGGACATGTTGCACGTATGGGGAATGAAAGACTTGCATGGAAGCTTCTTGTAGGAAAGCCAGAGGGAAAATGCCCAGTTGGTAGACCAAGAATGAGGTGGGAGAACAACATTAACTATGATTTGAGGGAAGTAGATTATACAGGGAATGATTGGATAGCATTAGCTCGGGATAGGGATGTATGGAGAGCTTATTTCCGCGCTGCCATGAACCTACGGGTTCGATAGTGCCAGTGAGTAAGTAAGTAAAATATATCGAGGCGAACAATATGTTTCACTTTAACATTATTTATTTACACTTGTAAATGTACTTCCATTGATTGCCCTTTTGACGACTGGCACTTGTTTTCTCCATGTAGTTATATTTAGTTTCCAGCTTTTTATTTCGTCTTTTAATAAATTTTAGGTTCTCATTTTATCAAATACTTTTAGACCAAGAACGTTTAAACTGTACTTAATTTTTAAAAAAATAATAATTTTGCACGAATTATAAATATATTGTGAAATACTTATTTTATTATATTTTGTATTCCCGACAACATTGAGCAACAAAAAATAAACTTTTTTTTTTGTCTCAGAAAGAAAAATATGTGGTTCTGATAGTATTTTTTCTGCTGAATTCTAATATGATATCGGTTTTTCTCCATCACGCAAGGTTTGAAGAAGATTCCATCCTTTTAGCCGGGAACCAAGCATTTCAGACTGGTTTTTGGATAACTTTAAATCTCGTATGAAATCGTTAAGATCTTCTTGAGTCAATAAATGAGGCTAAGATGAACAGCTTTGTTCAAAAGTTGTATCACCAAAATCTGTTTCTTCTTCTTCCTTACTTCCATCAGAATCTACGCTCCCTTAATCTAATGTCACATGATGTGGAGGCTTTGGTATGGGCAATTCTTCGCAGTGTGGAACTGGTCTCATTGCTGATAGCAAGTCAGGGTACACCACTGTATGTTTTGATTTTGACGCAATCCCTTTAATGTTTGTTAAGCAGAAGATAATTATTTAAATCCATTAATTGAAATTGATGTAAAAAAACTGTGGGTGATGGACAAATTCCGAATACATATTTGAAAACACGATAAAACTGCATTAAATACAACTATTGGTACTCATGAGACAAAAATCACGTTGACAAGTGTTATTAACGTAAGTACTTGATCTACGAATATCAAATTTACAAGAGTAGTGGTATAACCCACACATCTGCCTCAGTGTTATTTCTGGCTGTGTTGGCAACACTGTTTACACGATAGCCAACAAGAGTGAACTTTCTCAATATCATATTCATCATCACTTGAGCGACGAATTATATGAAGAGAATTATACCAAAATATGAAAAATATGACACAAAAATATTATGAAGCTGCTATTTTTTCAACTTTTTACATTTATTTATATACATAAGCCCTGTATAATTTTTTCGGTATACATAACACCACACAAATGGGACAAAAAGACCCTTTTATAGAACAAGAATTTCACTGTATCTTAATTTTAATTTAACTTTTTATTAATTCTGACCTATTATAAAATAATAAGTGATTTGAAGCAATTTTAGTGGCTTCACATTGTAGTGTAGTTGTTTGAGGAATCACGCCAACAAGCCGGAAGGTCGTGGGTTTGAGTCTCAATTGGGTTGGGGTTTTTAGCTGGACCAAATCTTCTTGGCAGCATCATAGCCCTAGGGTCTACTCGGCTCTTAATTAAATGAGTACAAGACGCATGTTATGGGACAAAGGTGGCTGTCTCGTAGGTCTGAGAACATAGTGGACATACCTTGGCAATTGTCAAGAAATGTAAAAGTCTCAACATCCATCTATCCCAAGGGCCTCCCAAGCCTATAGTGCGACACTTTACTTTAATGAATTAATACCGGGGTATTTTACATATATAAAACACGATCAATTCGTTTATCGAATGATATTTAATTACGAAATCCAAACATACACAAAAAAAAAAGCATAGTAACCGAAACAAACATGCTTCAATCGAATATACCAGTAACAAAATTTATTGTGGGTACAGTTTGGATGACGATATTTACCTTGCATAAAGATACTGAACTCCAATATATGTAAATGTCACAATAATATTAAATTGGATGAATCGAAAACAAGTAGACCAAGACCAGTTGTGACATTTGGAAAAACAAGATGTTAAAATAAATTAGTCCACAAATATGATGATCTTGAAGAAGATTTTCGGGCTGTAGGCCGTGGTCTCAAGACAACCCGAGGATGCCAGACGCAGTCTCTGGCGAAACGTCGGGGAACTACAAGCCTCACGACCACGGTCTACAGCCCGAAAATCTTCTTCAAGATCATCATAGCAACTCCGGCCGTGAAAGTCTACGTAAATACATTAGTCCACAAATAGTTCTAAGGAATATTTCAAAACTCTCTTTGCAAATACGATTATTTTTAATTGTATAAACTGCACGTATGAACATGGTGAAATGTAGTTAGAATTATTTTAACATTAGTTTTTTCATGAAATTGGATGAACAGAGTGTCTAGCCTTGGTCTACTTGTGCTTTGAACAATCAAATTATAAATTCTGTGCCTAATACACAGTTAAGAGCTTTGTCTACATTTTATACATATTTTTAAATGCCGGTCAATCAGAATTGTTTTATACGATCAGAAAGTACGCTCCACGCCATATGATGTTATGTGAGTAAACATGTACCGCGCTATATTTCATAGTTTGATGTAAGTGAGAATAATATTGGCCTTACCTACAAGAACTGTACTAATTTCATAAACTCTGGACATAGACCTTATTTCTCAGAGCAGCAGCAGTCTTCCCTACATTTAAATACTGTAATCCATTCACAAAGTAAGGACTGTCCTTAGGTAACAAAAAGCAAGTGGTTGCTACCTGATGTAACATTGTTCTACTTATTCATGGTCTGGTCACAGATTAGGAAATCCCTGAGCTTGTTCTGTAGTTTCGGACGAAAGCCTCCACTTGGCCATTCTATGTCTCCTTATTCATTTACTTTCTTTTATCAAGATTATTTGTCTT
This sequence comes from Diploptera punctata, assembly GCA_030220185.1. NCBI lineage: Eukaryota > Metazoa > Arthropoda > Insecta > Blattodea > Blaberidae > Diploptera > Diploptera punctata. Next base: position 807,381 of record JASPKZ010007399.1, read on the forward strand.
GTTCTGGATGGGAAAGTAAGGAATTTTCGCCTGTCTACCATATTACGTTGTCAAATAATTTCAAAATTACAATCACTTCAAAAATGTTTTTAAGCAATTATTAGAAATTTTATTTCAAAAATTGAAAGTTCAAAAATATGAAATGAAGTAATATTAACTTTTCACTAAACAAAATTAACATTTTGCCACAATATTGTGAAATATGAAAAAATATGTAGGTTTTACTTGATTCTACAGATCATAAAATGTAAAGATACTTTGTCTCAGTGCTCTCTGACCAATGGTTTAAAACATGAAATTTCATAAAAATCGTCGCTCTAACCATAATTATTCCCAAGTATTTAGTTTGTTTCACTTGCTCTATTTGATTTCCTTTTCCCAATATTAAATCATCAGTGGTACTGTACATCAACTATACGTAGACTTCAAAAGAGCATATGATAGAATTATCCTGAAGAGTTCGGAATTCCTAAAAAGTTAGTTAGACTTATACGAATGTGTCTAAATGGCACAAAGAGTAGGGTGCGTGTAGGCAAACAGTTTTCGGACACCTTTGAAATCCACAATGTGTTGAAGCAAGTAGATGCACTATCTCCTCTACTATTTAATTTTGTACTGGAGCATACCATGAAATCTTTAGAGGATGAGGAAGGCTTACAACTCAATGGTATTAATAAGCTGTTAGTTTATGCTGATGATGTAGTACTATTGGCCGATAGCGAGGAGATACTAAAGGACAAGACACTAAGGAATTAGGACTGGAAGTCAATATCAATAAAACTAAATATATGGTCACACGTAGAAATACATTATATAATGAAAATGAACAACTAATGACAAATGAGGGAAATTTTGAGGAAGTGGCTGAATTCAAATACCTAGGAACAGTAATCACAAATAGGAATGAGATGCACAAAGAAATTAAACATAGGCTCAATTCTGGAAATGCGTGCTATTATGGCAGAGACTCTTGATGTCCCAACTCCTTTCAAAAAACGTTAAACTGGAATTATATAAAACTATTATTATACCAGTTACATTATATGGGTGTGAAACACGGACTCTTACTTTAAGGGAGGAAAGGAGATTACAAGTATTTGAGAATAAAGTACTTAGGAAAATTTTCGGACCAAAGAGAGATGAACAGACAGGTGAATGGAGAAGACTTCATAACAATGAACTACATGGTCTTTATAGGAAGCCAGATATAATAAGAACAGTTAAGTCTCGTAGACTGCGATGGGCAGGACATGTTGCACGTATGGGGAATGAAAGACTTGCATGGAAGCTTCTTGTAGGAATGCCCGAGGGAAAATGACCAGTTGGTAGACCAAGAATGAGGTGGGAGAATAACATTAACTATGATTTGAGGGAAGTAGATTATACAGGGAATGATTGGAAAGCATTAGCTCAGGATAGGGATATATGGAGAGCTTATGTCCGTGCGCCATGAACCTAAAGGCTCGATAGTGGCAGTAAGTAAGTAAGTAAGTATTATTTTGCTACTCAATTCAATTCTATGTTTTTTATGGTCTCATTGCCTATACCTTCAATGTTATCCATAATTATTCCCAAGTATTTAGTTTGTTTCACTTGCTTTATGTGAATTCCTTCTTCCAATATTATATTATCTCTGCTTCTTCTTCTTCACTTCCTGGTTTAGGCAAGAGCTGCCTGTTCCGTTGAATTATCTCTTTCATTTTTATTTATTGCCAAATATTATTATTTTTTTGTAAATTTACTCTGAGGCCGCATGATTCATATGTTTTTTTCAACTTTTTCATCATGAATAATTAGCAAAATATTTAGAGATAGACCAAACCAGGCATGGGGAACTGCCGAATGAGGGGTAGTATGACATCCTTCCTCATTCCACCCTTCATTGAACTCGTAACTGTTGTTATTATCGTCTCGCATACCATGCAGTATCAGTGGCGGTACACCCTTATAACCTGAAACATATATACTGCTCGGGACCCAGCTCCGTGTGTCTGAAAGGAAATTTGCTGTCTCAGCTGTTAGTACTATGAGAAGCATAGAAATGTACCTCCTCCCACTCCCCACACTTCTCCCCGCAAACACACAGAGCTTGGTCTCGGGCTATATTAATCCCTTCCATTCTTACGTACATTACGTGTAACGTTTGAAGAGCGCGTAGAGGACCGCTGATGCAATTTTCTTGACACTAATTTATCTACGTCAGGCTGGATAGTACTCTTAGAGATGCGTAATACTGAGACTAGGGTGTCACCGTTTATTCTGGAGCGTATTTTAGATTTGGTATGGTTCAACTTCGAAAATAATTGTTCGTATATATAAGTCGAACCAAACATTGCGAAAATGTGGCCTGCAAAATCTCTCATGTTGGGATACGAGTCTATTGACAACAACCTGTATAGTTCCAAGCCTTCCGTGCCATTCTGGATACAAAAATAATCATTTTCCCAGTCAGTATTAAAATTGTATCGGTGTTTATAATTTACTATGCTCACGCTGAATTGTACGCCACTGACTCTCACTGCGTATTGTCAATCACTGTATACCTGCGTCTGCAGTGCAAGTACAAATGAGTGGAATGGGTATTGGCGGAGAGGATTTGTTATGAGCTCCCGGAGCCCCAGTGCCCCATGCCTGGACCAAACAGTTTCTTTTCATGTTCTGAAGTAGCTGTCAATCATCTGCTATCCCTTTCTTTACCTATTCCTTGCTCTTCCATCAATCATCTTAATTTCCCTTTGTGACAAGTGATAATATCCACATAATTCAGTTTAAAAATTTGTAGTTAAATTTACGCATCCATCCATCCATAGTAATTCTGCCCGAAAGCAGGTCCTTCACTGCATTTCCATGCTATGCTTGCAGCTTTACTAGGGAATTGTAGGTGTGGTAGCTTCCCGTTGCTTTCCCATGATGATGATGGCCATATATGATTTCGGGGACTGTTTGGGCCTTAAAGTTTTCCTGACATTTGTCTTACAGGTGAAGAAAAACCCTCACCCAGAAAAACTGCCCCGACCGAGGATTGAACCCGGGCCCGCTGCGTGACAAGGCAGCACACTACCTTGAGACCACAGCGGTAGACAAGTTACACATGTGAATAGAAACAAATATTTAAATATGTTAATTTCACTACTGGCCTCAGGAGGCCCTTGGGGTAATAGGAGGTTAAAACTCCCACTCTTTCTGGACAATCAGCACTCGATATCAGCCGGGTTGTCAGCCCTGCGTGACAGCCGCCTTTACTGCCAGAACAAGCGTCTGGTACTAATTTTTGCTAGAGGCTCAGTCGACCCCAGGACCATAGTGCCGCCAGTACGTTTGGGTTAGTTTAATCCCCTGACCCTACCAAGATTTGACCCTCGATCTTCCTGCATGTAGCGTAGTGCCTTAACTATTACGCTAGGGTGTGCCCCCTATGAGAACAACCGCAGTGGCTTCATTCCTTCGGAAATCGCTAAAAAAATTAAATAAACTACATGGTCTTTATAGGAAGCCAGATATAATAAGAACAGTTAAGTCTCGTAGACTGCGATGGGCAGGACATGTTGCACGTATGGGGAATGAAAGACTTGCATGGAAGCTTCTTGTAGGAAAGCCAGAGGGAAAAAGCCCAGTTGGTAGACCAAGAATGAGGTGGGAGAATAACATTAACTATGATTTGAGGGAAGTAGATTATACAGGGAATGATTGGAAAGCATTAGCTCAGGATAGGGATGTATGGAGAGCTTATGTCCGCACGGCCATGAAGCTATGGGTTCTATAGTGCCAGTGAGTAAGTAATTAAGTAAACTACAAGAACTTTATAGGGAACCAGATTTAATAAAAACAGTTAAGTCTCTTACACTGCGAAGGGCAGGACATGTGGCACCAATGGAAATAAAATTGGAGCATGGAAACTTCGTAAGATTACCAGAGAGAAAGAATGAGGTGGGAGAATAACGTTAACCATAATTTGATGGAAATAGAATATACAGGGGATGATTTGAAAACATTAGCTTAGGATAGGGATGTATGGAGAGCTTATATCGGCGCGGCCATGAATCTAAGGGTTCATTAGTGCCAGTGAGTTAGTTATATTCCTGGGAGATTGCTTTAATAAAAAGTCCGTGAATGGAGAAATATTTATGAATTTTAGACCAAATGAAACGTTTTCAAGAGTTCAACAATAAAAAAACAAGCTGACAATTGAGATGCAGAATATAAGTTGAATAAAATTCGTCTCCATTCAAAATACCGAAGTAATTATGATTTTTGGAATATCATAAATTAATTACCGCTGTGGTCTCGAGGTAGCGTGCTGCCTTGTCACGCAGCGGGCCCGGGTTCGATCCCCGGTTGGGGCAGTTTTTGTGGGTGAGGTTTTTATCGGGCTTTTCCTCACTTGTAAGACAAATGTCAGGAAAACTTTAAGGCCCAAACAGTCCCCGAAATCATATGGCTATCATCATCATCCTTTACCAGTGTGAAAAGCAATGGGAAGCTACCACACCTACACTCTAAGTAGAGCTTCCGACCAGGAAACACGCCTAGAAGCACTCGCCACTGAAGATGCCCTCCGCAGTTGAGGGCGAAACGTCTGGTATCAACACCAACTATGGACCACGGCCACAGAACCCGGAATCACTCAATACCACACCTACAATTCCCTAGTAAAGCTGCAAGCATAGCATGAAAAATGCTATGATTGCAGTGAAGGACCTGCCTTCGGGCAGAATTACTATGGATGGAATGTTACCGTTACTCACTTCTGAACTTTGCGCTCTCGTTGAAATCAACACAATATGTATTTAGGAATGATAATAACACAAAAGGGGAGGAACACAAAGACTCCCCACCTCTGGATCAACCAGTCGCAGGCAGCTCACGTGGGAAGCCCATTCTTTCATTCCGTTTATTGTATATTGTCAAATTGCCATCTTCAGTTCAAGAACAGACGAGACAACATACCTGAGGTGAAGAGAACTACCTCAATATCAGTTATCCTGAGATATGTCTACGAAAATGTAAGTATTTATATCAGCAGCTGGTGATGTATTTAAGTTATTTATTAGTCAGTATCTCTCATGGAACATCTTATTGGGATTTTTCCTACACTTTTTTAGAATATTTGGTAATTTATCTTACATTCTGTACACTTGTTCTACCCACTTAGAATTATAATTTTATATTATTTTCATGCTATGCTTGCAGCTTTACTAGGGAATTGCATGAGTGGTAGCTTCCCTTTGCTTTCCACACCGGTGAAGGATGATGAGACGATAATGATAAGAATGATGATGATGATGGCCATATGATTTCGGGGACCGTTTGGGCCACTGATGCACTAAACACTTGTAAATACGTTCCGTATTATTTTAAACATTTTGGAACCATTTTATAAACACTTCTTACGATTATTAAATATTCATAAATTACACGAAATTCGTGCATCGGGTTCTAGAGACGCGGAAGTGCTTCATGTGACATCCGCTAGGTGGCTCTCAAATCGGAGTAACCAACATTTGAAAATAATTTCAAACCATATTTAGTGTTAGTGTACGTAAAATTAGTTTGTAGTTGATTAAATAATACGCATATAAATTCTTTTGTTAGGTTAGGAAATGGGAAGTTGGTTTACGTCCTTTTTTTTAGCATTAAGGAATAAATAATATGCATGTAACTTGTTTTCTTAGGTTAGGAAATGGCAAGTTAGTATACGTCCATTTTTTTTAGTATTTGGGAATTTATTCCCAAAGTTGGTTACGTCGACTGCAGAGCCATCTACCGGAGGCTACATTACATCAACTCGCGCATGCGCACTGCGATTCTGTGGAACTTAGAAAAATTCGTGTCCGTCAAATAACCGACTTTTTCCTAACCCATTGATTGACATTGCTTTGTTTATTAAGTCCTACGTATACAGTTGCGTTACAAGAAAAAATGGCGAGCGATACAAGAGTTTTTAAATTAAAACTTTCAGATAATGGTCGGATTTTATTGGTTTTATGAAAATATCTTTCTTGTATTATTTCAATGGCATATATTTACTTTGTCCATCGCTGTGGTCTCGAGGTAGCGTGCTGCCTTGTCATGCAGCGGGCCCGGGTTCGATTCCCGATCGGGACAGGATCCTGGGCGAAGGTTTTTTCCCCCCAAGATTTTTCCTCGCCTGTAAGACAAATGCCAGGAAGCTTAGGGCCTAACGGTCCCCGAAAATCATCCGGCCATCATCATCCTTCACCGATGTTGAAAACAACGGGAAGCTACCACACCTATAATTCCCTAGTAAAGCTGCAAAGCATAGCATGAAAATGCCACGATTGCAGTGAATGACCTGCCTTCGGGCAGAATTACTATGGCTGGATGTATTGGATATTTATTTTCGTTGTGAAAAATCGTAAGTTGCGGAAGAAAGAGCAGTTGTTATATATTTTAGCTTCAGACAAACTCTCAACTCAGAGTGAACTGATTTTGCTGGTTAATAATCTCTATCTTACTTTTCTTGATTGATTTTTATTTTATATTTTCATGTGAACAACATGAAGAGCTACATTCGGATATGCTACACTTCGGGTCGCACGAAAATTTTTCTAAGTTCTATAGAATCGCAGTGCGCATGCGCTCGTGCTCCAATTATCCCAGGTAGATAAATGCAACCTCCAGCAGTTGGCGGTATATGTATGAGAAATCAGTATGGCCAACATTGACACAAAATTCCCAGAACTTGTCTAAAAATGTATAATTAACACGAAATGAACTAGTGGAAATGTGATTTTACGTGGTAACCGTCCGATATTTTGAATGTTTCATAGAATAACAGATATGAAGAGGTAATTTATTTTACGTATCAAATCACATTTAAAAAGCAAGGAACCTAAAAGCTAACCAAAAAAAAGTAAAGTGATCCCACAACAGACCCGGAGGTCCTTGGGGTAGTAGGAGGTTAAGGCTCCCACTTTTTCTAGACAATCGGCACTTTATGTCAGCCGGGTTGTCAGCCCTGCGTGACGGCCGCCTTTACCCCCAGAACAAGTGTCTGGTACTCATTTCCGTTAGAGGCTGAGTCGACCCCAGGGCCATAGTGCCGCCAGAGGGTTTGGGTCAGTTTAAAAATCCTGACCCCAACGGGACTTGAACCCTCGACCCTCCGGCTTGTAGCTCAGTGCCTTAACCACTACGCTACGGCGTGCCCCAAAAGCTAACCAAACCTAAATCAATTACTGTAACACAAATCAATTACTCTAACGTAGGTGAAATCCAGGGAACGTGGAAATGGTTGGCAACACCTAATTATATCAGGTTGACCTAAATCTAATAAAAATGAATGTTTGTTCGTACTTTATGCGCGGCCATACCGTTGATCCGATTGTGATGGGGCTTTCTGTAAAATGTTGAGGAGATTCCCGGGATCGACATAGTCTATAAGAGAGTTGTGATACTCAACTCCTACACCCTTAAAAATTCCCACTTTATGGTGGAAAATGTGAAAAAAATTGCTCTTTGGACGCTTAAATGGCTTACGCTGCCTAGATAATTACAAATAAACAAAACTAATGTACTCATAATTAAATATCTCAAAAACCTCTACAAAAAAGTCCGCGACAGCATATGTTTATCTCTTACGGATAACTCACAATAACGAATTTTGTCTTTTAGCTCATGTATGCCAAGAAGATCGAGATAAATAGATTCCCGGGCAACACCGGGTAATCAGCACGGGAAATCTTAAAATAATTACGATATACATATATAATTATTTTTCATTTTACTTATTCAACTAATCATAAGAAGTACATTAATTATCGTCTTTCAGCTCATTTATGCCAAGAAGATCGGGATGAGTAGATTCCCGGACAACGCCGGGTAAACAGCACGGGGTATCTAAAAATAATTACGTTATACATTTTTCATCCACTTATTTAACTAAACATAAAACACGGGTGTGGTGTACAAACCGTCGCACAAAATTCTCAATCTTATTTCTTATTCCACTGGTAACTATAGTTTTAGTCTAGGTGTGTTAGAGATGATTTTTTTTGACCATTTTAATTTTATCCCATGCGAGTTGAAAATTAAAACTATTTTTCATTTTTTAGTTCGGTTTTCTAATAAAGCGTGGTGTTTTAGTTTTTTTTACTTTTTTTTTAATATTTAATATTTTACAGAATAAGATAAACATGTAAATATCTTTAAATTCGATACTATTGTAGTATGATCTAAAAGTAATACTCTACTAAAAGAAATCCTCCGGGCCGGATTTGAACAAGCGACCTATGGATTACGAAATTATATACCACTACAGTCCACCGCTCTACCAACTGAGTTCTTACAACGATTATACCGGTTTTTATTATTTTGATTTTCTGATGATTCTGGCCAGGATGTTAGAAAAACATTTATGAAATTATTGTATTGACATTGTCCTTCTATAAGTATGCAAAGTCTCAAGACGATCCAAAGATTCTAAGTGGGTGAAAATCGTGTTGAAAGATTCCGTTACATAATTACAGACACATTTTTAAATTTTCTGATGATTCTGGCCAGGATTTTATAAAACTATCATGAAATTATCGTATTGTCATTGGTCCTTTACAAGTATACAAAGTCTCAAGTCGATCCAATGATTTTAAGTTGGTGAAAATCGTGTTGAAAGATTCCGTTACATAATTACAGACACATTTTTAAATTTTCTGATGATTCTGGCCAGGATTTTATAAAACTATTATGAAATTATCGTATTGTCATTGGCCCTTTACAAGTATACAAAGTCTCAAGTCGATCCAATGATTTTAAGTTGGTGAAAATCGTGTTGAAAGATTCCGTTACATAATTACATAGACACGTTTTTAAATTTTCTGATGATTCTGGCCAGGATTTTATAAAACTATTATGAAATTATCGTATTGTCATTGGTCCTTTACAAGTATACAAAGTCTCAAGTCGATCCAATGATTTTAAGTTGGTGAAAATCGTGTTGAAAGATTCCGTTACATAATTACACAGACACATTTTTAAATTTTCTGATGATTCTGGCCAGGATTTTATAAAACTATTATGAAATTATCGTATTGTCATTGGTCCTTTACAAGTATACAAAGTCTCAAGTCGATCCAATGATTTTAAGTTGGTGAAAATCGTGTTGAAAGATTCCCTTACATAATTGCATAGACACATTTTTAAATTTTCTGATGATTCTGGCCAGGATTTTATAAAACTATTATGAAATTATCGTATTGTCATTGGTCCTTTACAAGTATACAAAGTCTCAAGTCGATCCAATGATTTTAAGTTGGTGAAAATCGTGTTGAAAGATTCCCTTACATAATTGCATAGACACATTTTTAAATTTTCTGATGATTCTGGCCAGGATTTTATAAAACTATTATGAAATTATCGTATTGTCATTGGTCCTTTACAAGTATACAAAGTCTCAAGTCGATCCAATGATTTTAAGTTGGTGAAAATCGTGTTGAAAGATTCCGTTACATAATTACACAGACACGTTTTTTTGATTTTCTGGCCAGGATTTTAGAAAAAAGGAAATTATCGTATTGTCATTGGTCATTTACAAGTATACAAAGTTTCAAGTCGATCCAATGATTGTAAGTGGGTGAAAATCGCGTTGAAAAATTCCGTTACACAGATAGATACAGGTCAAGCTAATATAAAGCGTGTAAAAAGGAATAGGACATGGATAGGCAAACAGTTTTCAAGTATATTTAATTGACAGTAAGTTGTAAAATGATGCAGCATTTCTTATTGCAGGGTGCGGGTAGGCAAACAGTTTTTAATTTATTTTTTTTAATTTCACAGTAAGGTTAGTAATGTGATGCTGTGTTTCCTATAGTAAGTTGGGTGCGGGAAGTCAATCGAATTTCATATATATTTAAATTTCTCAGTAAGTTGTAGTAGAACGATGCAGTATTTTCTTCAGTAGGGAGCAGGTAGGCAAACGGTATTCAAGTATTTTAAATCCACAGTATGTTGTAGCAAAGTGTTGTAGGGTAGTATCTATGAACGCATTAGACCGTAAAAGTCGTTCTCTGCTGAGAAACTTGCATCCAAGGACGTTTTTGCGTACTCAAAAATCTGTTCATGCTATAATAACCAAAGAATTCAACTCGAAGAACAGGAGAATCGGCGTAATATCGCGCGACGCAGACGTCTCGTATACGGTTTTATTTGCGGGACGCAAGCGTAAATGGGTTCCTCTAGCAGACGAAAATAACGGAAGTGGCTTTATCGCTGAGAATTCTGGGTAAATTCTTGCCAATATTACGAAAAAAACTACTTTCATGCATGACCAGACAGCGACTCGCTAATTCGAACTTTGTACGTTCTCACGGAAAACTCAACTCACCAGAGACTAATGTATTTGCATTCGGCCCGTAGTAGTTTCTTTAGTAAGGAGCGAGTAGGCTTACAGTTTTCAGATGTATTTGAAAATCATAGTGAGTTGTAGGAGGATTTTGAAGTATTTCCTATAGTTGGGTGCGGGTAGGCATACATATTTTAGTTATCTTTGCAATTCACAATTAGTTTCAGTAAGGTGATGAAATATTTCCTACAGTAGGGTGCGGGTAGGTAAACAATTTTCAGATATCTATGAAATTAACAATTATTTGCAGTAAGATGATGCATTATTTCCTATAGTAGGTTGAAACCTTTTTCAGGTATCTTTAAAATTCAGAGTTGTAGTCAGATGATGCAGTTATTTCCTTTAATAGGATGCGGGACGGCAATTAGTTTTCAAATATCTTTGTAATTCTCAATTAGTTGCAGTAAGATGATGCAATATTTCCTATAGTAGGGTGTGGGTGCACAAACAGTTTCAGATATTGATGTTAATATTATTAATTTAACACTTCTCACTGAAGGATAAATTATATTTGAACAGAAAAACTTTCGTCCAGACTGGTATTGATGTTATATTATTAATTTAACACTTCTCACTGAAGGATAAATTATATTTGAAGAGAAAAATGTTCGCCAAAACTGAGACTCGAAACCAGGACCTTCAGCTTTCCGGACCAAATGATCTACCAACTTCGTTACATGGGGCAAGTTCTAGACGAAATTTTTTCCATTATATACGTTATAAGTCCACCGCTGTGGTCTCGAGGTAGCGTGCTGCCATGTCACGCAGCGGGCCCGGGTTCGATCCCCGGTCGGGGCAGTTTTTCTGGGTGAGGTTTTTATCGGGGTTTTTCCTCACCTGTAAGACAAATGTCAGGAAAACTTTAAGGCCCAAACGGTCCCCGAAATCATATGGCCATCATCCTTATCATTATCATCCTTACCATTATCATCATCATCCTTCACCGGTGTGGAAAGCAACGGGAATCTACCACACCTACACAATTCCCTAGTAAAGCTGCAAGCATAGCATGAAAATGCTATGACTGCAGTGAAGGACCTGACTTCGAGCAGAATTACTATGGATGGATATACGTTATAATTCCCACGCCCCAAATGCTATGAAATCATTGTTTCTATCTTTGCAAATGGCGGCTACTTAGTTAAGAAGACATTTATTGGGAATTTAAACACTACGTTATAAAGCCAGTAGGGCTTCTATTGATGTTTTTATTATTAATTTAACACTTCTCACTGAAGGATGAATTATATTTTAAGAGAAAAAATGTCGCCCAGACTGAGACTCGAACACAGGACATTTGGCTTTCCGGTCCAAATATAGAAGCAAAGGTTTCATAGCCTTTGGTGCGCGGGAATTACAACGTATAGAAGAGAAAAAATTGCGTCTAGATTGGAACTCGCCGCGGTAGCTGAGTTAGTAGAGCATTTGGCCAGGAAGCCAAAGTTCCTGTGTTCGAGTCTCAGTCTGGGCGAACACTTTTCTCTTCAAATGTAGCTTCATATATCTCTAAAATTCACGTTAAGTTTTAGTAAGAAGATGTATTATTTCTGTTAGCATGTTGCGACTAGGAAAACATTTTTCAGAGATTTTAAAAATCACAGTAAGTTGTAAGATGATCCAGTATTTCCCCTAGGGTAGACATGCACTTCAGGTATCTTTAAGATTCACAGTAAGTTGTTGTGAGATGATGCAGTACTTTTTCTAGAAGGGTACGGGTAGACATGCACTTCAGGTATCTTTAAGATTCACAGTAAGTTGTTGTGAGATGACGCAGTACTTTTTCTAGAAGGGTGTGGGTAGACATGCACTTCAGGTATCTTTAAAATTCACAGTAAGTTGTGAGATGATGCAGTACTTTTTCTAGAAGAGTGCGGGTAGACATGCACTTCATGCAGTACTTTTTCTAGTAGGATAAGAATGGTCTATCCGTTTTCAGATACCATTAAAGTTCACAGTAAATTGCAGTAAGAAGATATGTTTCTTCTTGTAGGCTGCGGACAAGAAAAAAGATTTCAGAATTCTTTCAATTTCAAAAAGAGTTGTAGTAATGTGATACACCGTTGTCTCTACTATTCAATTTTACACAGAAAATGCAATCCAACGTTTGGAAGATACTGAACACTTTTTGTAGCAAAGCCAGATCGAGAGAGACCAGCTATTAAGTCAGGAATGCGATAAGAGAATAACAATAATTGTGATATGAGGAAGGTGAAACCCTTACTGATAGTCAATAAAATAATTTAGATTTCGGAATATAATTTCTTAAGCACTCATAACCTGTAAAAATATGTTCTATTTTTCAGGATGGAGGTTTGCTTCCAGCCAAGAACACTTTTCGATCTTGCTATTGAGAGTGTCGAAGAGAGAATCATCTCTTTTTACAATGACGAAGCTTCCAAAAGAATTAAAAATGAACTATATGATGAAACAGACAGCTGCTTGTGTCTCCAAAATGAAATTTGCTCGCTTCCTGTTACACTTGGCGATGTAGTGACAAACAAGATCATGCGACATATTCCAGGATATCCAGCTCCAGGAAGAAAACTATTATATCCTGAAGCCCAAACTATGGCATTGAATCTCATAATACGGCCGAATATTCAGAACCTTCATATTAACGTAATCAATTATTATGATCCTGCATGTCTCTATACGTTTCGTAAAAATGCTCACACTTTCAATAATCTGAAAGGTCTTCTTAATTTGAAAGTTATCAGAATTGGATGTTTTGCAGAATTCGATGATCAAGTAAAATTTCCTGTAAATTTAGAACAATTGTCAATCCCAAATTGTATTATCTCGGATGCAGCATTAGAAAACTTATCAATATATTGTCCTAAACTCAAGCACCTGAATGTCAATAACTGTGAAGGCATAACAGGTAATTCTATCAGAAGCATTTCAAAACTTATACATTTAGAAACACTTTGTCTGGTATATGTAGGAATATTGCATGATGAATTTATGGAGTTGCTCAAACTTCTAAAAGAAAATGCACAAGGTAGCATGGAAAATAAGGTACCTACGCTAAAAAGACTTGAATATAATTCTTTCAATTCCGACCATTTGCATTATCTATCTGAGAATTTCCCTCTTCTTGAAAGACTGCATTTGTTCTTTTGTTTTCTAAGTGATATACAATTCCATTCCACATTAAGTCAAATAAAACAAATTGACATCTCCATAATTCCTGCAGTTGGAATATTTAAATTTGATGATTTACCTACAACCTTAGATAGCAAACTGGTAAACCTTCATATAATATGTCAGGAGTTAATGTTCACAAACATTCAAAATCGTTCCTGGCCAAAGTTAAAAAGCTTATCTTTGAATTGTTCTCGTTCACCATCTTTATATCCACAAAACTGTTTAAAATATGAATCATCATCACAGTTTCCTGCAATTGAGAACCTTGAAATTTGCATCTCAGTGTATGACAATTCATACCAAATATTTCAGTATGTAATTTCAAAATGTATAAACTTAAGAAGAGTCTATTTTAAGTTTGATAACGAGACGATTTGTAGAGCACGAATTTTCGCATTACTTGTAAAATTACTGGCCGATGTAAAGACAAAAGAATTACAAAATTTGGAAATATTTAGAATTTATCCGTCTCCTAAAGGAGATCATGATTTCTTGGCAAAAAAATTGATAAGTGTTTTTCCAAAATTAAGAGTTGTTGTTGGTTTGGCTCCAACTGATCTCAAATATCAGTCTGTATCATTTATGGATTCTGTTGAGACATGTCCTATGCCACATGATTTAGAAACAGTACATTTTACTTCGTGAGGATCATATAATTTTCCAAAAACAATGATGGAGTCAAGATTTTGTAGCCGCGTTGTGATCAAATTAACTGTGATGTGATATCAGTTATTTTATTTTAAGTTTAAATTCTTCTTCTTCTTCCTTCCAAGTATTAGGCCAAGGCCTGTTACGATTCTATAGAAAATTTTCCCTCCAACGTTTCATAGGACGGCCCAGAGATCTTCGTCCTCTTGGTATATAATTATAAACAGCTTTGAGGATCCGATTTGAACTCATTCTTTCAAGATGGTGTTTCCAATTTAGTTAGTACTGTTTAATATATTCCAAAATTGGCGTAGTCTTCAATTATTTTAAGATGTCGGTGTTCCTTTTCCGATCCCAACTGGTGTAACACGCTGTTCTGCGCATGAATCTCATTTCACAAGCTATTATGCAGCTTTGATGTTCTCTTTTTAGTGTCCATGCTTCACTACCATAGGTCAACACTGGTCTAGCCAAAGTGCTGCATAAACGTAATCTGGTGTTTTTTTTGTACAAGGGATGGTTTCATAACTTGAATAATAATTCCCAAAATTTTATTATAACTAGTAATTTTTTCAGGGATATCCTTTTCATCCCAGATAGAGAGATAGTATCCAAGATATTTAAATTGATTAGATTTCTAAGATTTTATTCTGGAGATAAATTTTACTTTGTATGGGGTTCTTCCCATAAAATGCCATTATTTTAGTTTTGTTAATTGATATCTCCATATTAAATTTTGCACCTATCTTTTGTACATTATGAATTGATCATTGAAAATATTTTCGGAAAGTGCCTGAAGAGCTAAATAGTCTGCAAAAAGAATAGCATCGAGTTTAAGGTTCCTATAAGTATAAATTATAGCTTTTTATGTATATTTAGAGAAATATTTGCCATTATATTAGATTAGATTAGATTTATTTAGCCTGGTGGAGTTAACGCCATGTGGCCTTCTCTTCCCCTCACCAGGACAAACATATATTACATCAGAATATAAAAATCCTAATTAACTCTAATATTAAATACTAAATACAAATTTGATCAAAAAGATAATATCTATTATATTACGATCTATAATACAACCAGTTAATGTTAGTTAAAATTAAGACTAAAACTAATAATAAAATGTATACAAGCAAGGCATATTAAATTGTCCCTGTCTAGTGTATATAAAAAAACAAAGGAAAATAATGAGATATAGAAAACTAATTTTACGATTATACAATATTTAAAACAAAACAAATAAAAATATTTGTTATTCTTAATATTATTTTCATAAATAATTAAATTTATTATTTGTTAAAAGAATACTATCAATGAGGTGTATAAGTTAGTTTGTTATTAAATAATTCTTTAGTTTGTTTTTGAAGGATGTTATAGTTTGACAGTCTCTGACATAGGGGCGAGACCGTAAAAGATAATGAATAATATACAGTGTGATGAGGAGGGATATAAAGGACAATGTGCTGATGGGATCGAGTGTCAACATTATGTGTGTCGGATAGTCTGATGAAGCGGCGTGATAAATAATTAGGCGATGATGTGTGAAGTATTTTATAGAGAAGGGATAGTGAATGGACAGTTCTACGATCTCTTAGACGAAGCCACGATAATTGTTCCAGGGACGGTGTAACATGGTCAAATTTGCGAATACCACAAATAAAACGTGGGCAAGAATTATGAACGCGTTGAAGTCTTTGAGTGGAAATAATATTTAAGTCTGTAAAAAAGAGTGTCACAATAATCAAAATGGGGCATTGCAAGTGTTTCTACTGACATTTTCCTAAGAGCGAATGGCAGACAATTTCGTACGCGATTTGGTTAGATACATAAAATGTACAAAATTTTGCCTAAGTAGGACATAAAACATGATTTCATCATTCACCTTAATATATATTTTTACAGCACTTACCTTAAAATTGTACATGGAAAAGCCAAGCTTTTAAGCATTCCTGAAACACATATTGCTATTCAGTTTGCTCTATTTTGGCCAAAGATAAATATCAGAGCAACTTGTACATTTCCAAATCTCAAGCAGTAAATTCGAGCCTTATGAGTATTTTCTAACGTTAATAAAAAACTTCGTAGAACAATTAAATCAGTTTTATGAATTACTATATTCAGATAAATTTGACATCGATGTCTGATTAGATATCAAAAGAGTGTATCTGTAATTACATTAAATAATTTTGAAATCTGTATGTTCCTTATATTATTTTTGTTTAATTAATGCACAAATCGTAAAAGTAATTGTTACTTTCTATTATTGAATTATATGTTTTGCATTCGTAATAGATGTATTGTTTATTCTTAAAAATGAATCACATATACAATTTAATATATGTAATAATTTTGGGAATAAATTGATTTTATCTTGTAAAATATATTTGTTTCACTTTAACATTATTTATTTACACTTGTAAATGTACTTCCATTGATTGCCCTTTTGACAACTGGTACTTGTTTTCTCCATGTAGTTATATTTAGTTTCCAGTTTTTTATTTCGTCTTTTAATAAATTTTGGGTTCACATTTTATCAAATACTTTTAGAGCAAGAACGTTTAACTGTGCTTATTTTTTCCAAGAAAAATCATAATTTCGCACAAATTATAAATATATTGTGAAATGATAATTTTATTATATTTTCTATTCCGACAAGACTGAGCAACAAAAAAGAAACTTTTTTTCTTTTTGTCTCAGAAAAATATGTGATTCTGATAGTATTTTTTCTCCCGATTTCAAATATGATATCGGTTTTTCTCCATCACGCAAGGTTTGAAGAAGATTCCGTCCTTTTACCAGGGAACCAATCATTTCAGACTGGTTTTTGGATAACTTTAAATCTCGTATGAGATCGTTAAGATCTTCCTGAGTCAATAAATGAGGATCAGATGAACAGCTTTGTTCAAAAGTTGTATCACCAAAATCTGTTTCTTCTTTTTCTTTACTTGCATCAAAATCTGAGTTCTCTTCAACTAATTTCACATGTTTTAGAGGCTTTGGTATGGACAATTGTTCGCAGCGTGGAACTGGTCTCATTGCGGATTGCAAGTCAGGGTACACCACTGCATGTTTTCATTTTGACGTAATCCCTTTAATGTTTGTTAAGCAGAAAATAATTATTTAAATCCATTAGTTGAAATTGAAGTAAAAAAACTGTGGATGGTGGAGAAATTCCGAATACATATTTGAAAATACGATAAAAAACTGCATTAAATACAACTATTGGTACTCATGAGACCAAAATCACGTTGATCAGTGTTATTAACGTAATTACTTCATCTACGAATATCAAACTTACAAGAGTAGTGGTATAACCCACACATGTGTCTCAGTGATATTGCTGGCTGTGTTGGCAACACTGTTTACACGATAGCCAACAAGCGTCAACTTTCTCAAAATCATATTCATCATCCAATAGAGCGAGGAATCATATGAAGAAAATTATACGAAAATATGAAATCATAATAAAATATGACACAAAAATATTATAAAGCTGCTATTTTTTCAACTTTTTACATTTATTTATATACATTAAATGTTCCTATAATATTGAACTATTCTAATACTTATAAAGGTTCCGAACCCTTCAAGCTAATGGAGCCTCTATATTCTTCATTTGTATCTATCTACACATTGGACGAGGGATATATTACAGATCCTTTAAATTTATATAATACTACTGTATAATTTTTTGGGTATACATAACACCACACAAATGGGACAAAAATACCCTTTTGTAGCACATGAATTCGCGGTATTTTTATTTTGATTAACTTTTTATTAATTCTGACCCATTATAAAATTCGTTCGTTATTTGAAGCAATTTTAATGGCTCCCGTTGCAGTGTAGTTGTTTGAGGAATCACGCTAACAAGCCGGAAGGTCGTGGGTTTGAGTCTCAATTGGGTCACGGTTTTTAGGTAGACCAAACCTTTTGGCAGCATCATAGCCCTAGGGTCTACTCGGCTCTACGAGTACAAGACGCATGTTCTGGGACAAAGGTGGTGTCTCGTAGGACTGAGAACCCAGTGGACATCCCTTGGTAATTTTCTAGAAATGTAGAAAGTCTCAACATCCATCTATCCCAAGGGCCACCCAAGCCTATAGTGAGACACTTTATTTTAATGAATTAATACCGGGGTATTTTACATATATAAAACAGGATCAATTCGTTTATCGAATGATATTTAATTACGAAATCCAAACATAAACAAAAAAAAAGCATAGTAACCGAAACAAAAACGCTTCAATCGAATATACCAGTAACAAAATTTATTGTGGGTACAATTAGGATGACGATATTTACCTTGCATAAAGATACTGAACTCCAATATATGTAAATGTCACAATAATATTAAATTGGACGAATCGAACACAAGTAGACCAAGACCAGTTGTGACATTTGGGAAAACAAGATTAAATAAATTAGTTCACAAATAGTTCTAGGGAATATTTCAAAACTCTCTTTGCAAATACGATTATTTTTAATCATATAAACTGCACGTATGAACATGGTGAAATGTAGTTAGAATTATTTTAACATTAGTTTTTTCATGAAATTGGATGAGCAGAGTGTCTAGCCTTGGTCTACTTGTGCTTTGAACAATCAAATTATAAATTCTATGCGTAATACACAGTTAAGAGCTTTGTCTACATTTTATACATCTTTTTAAATGCCGGCCAATCAGAATTGTTTTATAAGATCAGAAAGTACGCTCCACGCCATATGATGTTATGTGAGTAAACATGTATCGCGCTACATTTCATATTTTGATGTAAGTGAAAATAATATTGGCCTTACCTACAAGAACTGTACTAATTTCATAAACTCTGGAGTTATACCTTATTTCTCAGAGCAGCAGCAGTCTTCGCTACATTTAAATACTGTAATCCATTCACAAAATAAGGACTGTCCTTAGGTAACAATAAGCAAGTGGTTGCTACCTGATGTAACATTGTTCTACTTATTCATGTTCTGGTCACAGATTAGGAAATCCCTAATCTTTTTCTGCATTTTCGGACAAAATCCTCCACTTGGCGATTCCTTGTCTGCTTATTCAATTATATTCTTTTATCAAAACTATTCATCTTGTTCTGGATGGATACTGAGGAATTTTCGCCTGTCTACCATATTACGTTGTCAAATAATTTCAAAACTACAGTCACTTCAAAAATGTTTTAATCAGTTATTAAAAGTTTTATTTAAAAAACTGAAAGTTGGAAAATATGATGGAATACTAATTATTTACAAAAATGTGAACATTTTGCCAAAATATGAAAAAATATATGTATTTGATTCTACAGAGCATAAAATGTAAAGATACTTCCTTTGAGTGCTCTCTGACTAATGGTTTAAAACATGAAATTTCATAAAAATTCTGGCTCTATCCATAATTATTCCCAAGTATTTTGTTTGTTTCACTTGTTTTTTTTTTTGAATTCCTTCTTCGAATATTAAATTATCTCTTTAATTGCTATTTATTGCCAAATATTTTTTTTTGTAAATTTACTGTGAGACCCCATGATTCATATATGTGTTTTTCAACCTTTTTATCAAGAATAATTAGCAAAATATTTATACCTAACCGTTTTCTTCCCATATTCTAAAGTAGCTGTCAATCATCTATCCCTTTCTTTACCTATTGTGTATTTCAAACCAGTTGATAGAGATCCTACCTTCACTCACTCCACTAACAGGTACAGGCAGCTAGTAAATGGGAAGGTACTATTCTCTGTTACAAATACATCAGTCTTCTAAATAATGTTATGAAAATAAAATTATATTGGATTATATACTGAACAATTTGAATATTTATAATAGTAATATAATACATAATAGTTATTTTTAAAACTTATAACTATATATACATTTGTTTGTTTGTACTTGTTTAACATCTCCTTTGTATGCACATTCAAATCCCAGCTTCTACTGTGTCTAAATTATGTTCGAATTTATACCGAAACTAAAATGTATATATATATATATATATATATATATATATATATATATATATATATATACACACTCAAACGTTTAACTGTGTTTTCCTTATATCCATCACACAATAACTAAGCACTAAGTATTACTAAAAAAAATAATTCCGATTGATTGAGGGTCTTTCCACTTTTCAGCGGTTGCCCTTTTACCAGACGGCTGCTGGCCCTTCACATCCACATGTGTCAATCACAGAGGTAGATGATCAACAGCCAGTGTAGGGGTGACATGTGGTTAGCATGTCGAGTCCCCCAGCCGTTATAGCTGGTTCCTCAACCTGGAGCCGCTACTTATTGTAGCTACCAAATTGCCTCACGATGCTGGGTGGGCACCGGTCCCATACTGGCCGAAATACCATGAGAAAATTTCTTCCCCCATGGAGACTCGAACCAGCGCAAGTCCCGTAGCTCTGCGCCAAGGCTTCCTACCTTAACCGCTCGGCTACGGCGCGGGACAAAAAAATAATTATTATGTAAATATTTTTAAAAAATGTATAAAAACAATCTATTAAACGCTAACTAAACTGTTAATTCTACTAAATAAATTATGTATTAACTGAATTTTCAAGACAATTCTAAAATCCACCACACTGTTAGAACTACTCAGAAAGTCTACTCAGAAAGACAAATATTTTTTGTGCTGCTAATACAGTATCAGGACTGAACTACACTATTAATAGATGGGCCTCCGCCGGTCTGTCACTCTGCAAATTATCATATAAAACTGTGTGTTTTGTATTATATTAGTTATAAAAATGAAGGACGACATTCAGCGAGCGGTAAGTATCATTAGAGATTGCTTTACATTAATGAAAGTTGCCTTGGAGAATGGAAACAAACTACAAGAACATATTCAAGGAGACGATGTAGTGGCAAATGCTGGAGATATGCGTAAGGAAGAAGACACACGTATAGCGGAACAACTAGCGACATCTGTCGGGGAAGTGGAAGAATCTGCAGACGGCGGGAAGCTCCATAGCGAGCAGACATCCCCACCTACTGGACCCCAGCGGAACAACCATGAGAACTTCGGCGGCCACATCGGAAAGAAGTGCGCTTCGACCGAAGAAGGAACGAAAGATCAAAACAATGATGATAGACACGGAGATGATAGTAAAATCCAACGCCCGGAAAAGTCAAACTTAACTCACTCACGACTTACAGACACAGAACTAGAAAGAAAAATAATACACAAAATAAGCCAGCAGATGCAAAGTATGATGCAAAACATCACAACCAGCATCAATAAGATGATAAAGGAAGAAAGGCAAGAAGGGGAAAACACAGCTTGCAGCCTCAACTCGCATCCTTTGACACACGTCACCACAGGAAAGGAGATCGATGGAGACGTAACGCAAGGAATAATTGAAAATGAATATAACCATGAAAACCAGGAGAGCTGGACTGAAGTTCGAACAAGACACAGAGGCAATACGCGCATCACGGGGACCAGAGAGAACGGGGAGAACACACTTAGAGCAGCAGACCGGACAGCGTGGCTATACATAGGCCGCCTCCACCAGGCAACCGAGTGTGAGGACCTCATAAATTATATGAATGCTAACGGCATAAATGGGGCGATAGAATGTGAAAAATTGGAGGTAATCGGCCGTAACAGGGCATTCAGAGTAGGAATCCCCTTTGACTTACAAGACCAGGCAAAACAACCACAACTATGGCCGAAGGGAGTTATCGTGAGGCAGTATATTTTTCGGAGACAACAAAGGCAAGGTATACGACTATAACAAACAATCATGTAACGGAAATCCAAAATCAGCAACAACAATACAGACCCCTGCAAACTTAAGGAATGTAATAAACGCGGTACCGAAAAGGGGACCCCGTGTTCCGGATAGCACGTTACGAACGGTGAACAACAACAATAACGCGAATGACCACGTGAAAATAATGGAATGGAACGTGGAAGGACTGAACTCCGTATTAACCGCGATGCCCATAATTACATTTCAAGAAAATGATATACTATTTTTCTCAGAAACTTTCTGCATGGAAGACAAGAAATATCCAACTTTTATGGAATTCACTCCCCAGCCAAAAAAGGAGATAAAGGTCGTCCCTCAGGGGGACTAAGCTGCTTTGTAAAATCGCATCTACAACCCCTCAACGGAATCATCTGTACCGAGAACACATTAACGATATCCACCAGAATAGTAAACATAATTGGTGCATACTTCGCGCCCAACACTGAACCCGAGAGCATTATAGATGACCTAGGAAGGGCTCTGGAGAACATAGACGGCGGTAAACCAACCATTCTAATGGGAGACCTCAACTGTCGCATAGATAAGTGGAACACAAAAACCCAAGCGGTAATAAGACTTCCTCCTAGACTACAGACTGCGACTCCTAAACCGAGAACAGGAATTTACCTATATAGCTCCAAACGGGAGGAGTACAATCGACCTGGTCTTCACAGATAGCCAGGGACAAGCCCAAGTCAAAATAGAGAAATATGCAATTAGAAAACACCTACCAGTAATAACTAAACTCCAGCTGAGTCACCTAAGACAGCCAAGACCAAACTGCAACCATAGAACAAAAATATCACGACATATCGACGAAGAAAATAGAAATGGCAAGCAAGCAAAGCAGAAATACCGGCAATAATAAGTATGATGAGACAGGGAAATCTTGACGGAGCAACAGCAGCCTTGACCGAGAACATCGCACAGGCCACCAATAAGGTAACCAGGGCCACACGCACGGCGAAGCCATGGTTCGACGAGGAATGTTACTTATCAAGGCAAAGAACTCTACAGCTCCTCCACGAAGCCAGAAAACCTGAAAACATCGCACTAACGGACTACGCAGAACAACGCCGGGAGTACAAACGCCTACTAAAAGAAAAGAAGACAGCCTATGATCTACACCTAGAACAAATCCTAATCGCCGCAAACAGAAATTAAGCCATATAATATATTAAGGACTTCCAAGAAACGTCACCCAACTCCTCTCGTGAATCTGGAGCAATGGGAAACCCACTTCAGAAACCTACTAGGAGAGAAGGGCGAAACAGCAGTTGATCCAGCGCCGCACATGCATAATACAAGAACAGAACTCGACGACCCACCCAATCACTCCTGACGATGTAGCCCGCTTCATAAGCAATACTAAAAACAACAAGGCTGCTGGTCCGGATGGGATATTCGCGGAACACCTGAAAACCTTGTCTCAAGATCTGGCAGTACCGCTAGCCCTCCTATACAACGAATGGCTCACGAACAGCACAATCCCACAGCAATGGAGAAAGACAATAATAGTGGTACTCCACAAAGGCAAAGGCAGGAAAGACGACCCAAACAGTTACAGGGGAATCGCTTTGGAGAACACAATGTTCAAACTATTCTCCAAAATCATACTAGAGCGCATCGAGCTAAGATTACGAGCAAACATCCCCACGAATCAATTCGGATTCACTCCAGGCAGGTCGACTTTACATGCAGTACAAGAAATCCTAGTTGAGATAGAAAATAGCATGGCACAACCAAACACCCCCCTGTATGCAATATTCATAGATTATTCAAAAGCATTTGACAGCATTAACAGAAAGTTACTTTGCCACAAGCTGGAGAACGCACTGGGCAGGTCAAGTCGCGAACTGGAGACAATAAAATCGATTCTCAGCACCAACTATGTAGCAATCTACGATGGCACATCAATGTCAAAAGAAATTGCTCAAACACGAGGAGTCCTACAAGGAGACCCACTGAGCCCAGTCCTCTTTAACATTATGACGGCCGATATTGGACAAGCTATAAACGCAAGAAATACAAAGCTATTAATGTATGCCGATGACATGGCCATCCTTTCCAAGAGTCCTGAAGATCTACAGGAGGCCATGAAGAATATCAGAAAATGGGCGTCAGAAAATTCAATGGAAATAAATAGCTCCAAAACAAAAGCAATGAAGTTCAGAAGAGGAGGCAGATTATCAAAAAATGACCACTTTATGTGCGGCGACTCAGCCCTAGAAATAGTCCCCAACTTTAAGTACCTGGGAGTGACGCTGCAGACCACTGGAACCACGTTCACCATGCATATACAAGACAGGACCACAGCGGCAATAAATTCGATGTTCGACATCCCCAAGCTTGAGAGACTGTCCCTGCCAACGGCGATGGCACTGTTCCAACTCAAGGTAGCACCAGCGGCCACATACGGTATTCAGATAATTTGGATTCACCTAACAGCGAAAAACCTCAAGAAATTGGAGAATGTCAAAGTCAGATATCTCAAGAGGGCCTTGTCACTATCAAAGTACACAAGAAACAGCTACGCCTACAGAATAGCACATGAATCCTACTTCATTGAGGACATCAAGCTTCGCTTCAATCTACCAGAAACCCAGGCATATAAAGACGCCATCAAAGAGAGACAAAACAAAGCCAATGCAATACCGATGGAAATAATGGACACAGAAACGATGAAAACCGATGTGTGGAAAGGACCGAACTTCCAACTTCGCCACCTATACACACGCTTCGCCGCGCATGGTTTCCACTGGAAAATATGTCAGAATCCGTCATACCACGACCCGAAGGAGGACTGCAGATGTAAGCTTTGCGACGAGCCATGCTCCAGGTACCACCTAATGAAATGCCAAAGCAGAACTCAGCCTCTCACCAAAATTACAAAAGACTGGTGAAAATTCTAAATGTACACATTGTGTTTAATAAAATCAAATTAAAATCTTAATATAAATTCAAAATAAGTCAAGAATTAAAAACTATATGTCATGTTTTTTTACAAAAATGCCCTGAAAAAGGTTAAATTATAATACTTTATTTTCTGGTTTTCACAACTTTGGGGGAGCTGGTTTATAACTGGTAACAGCCACATTCCTAGCTTTGGCCTAGTTATTGTATGCACCTCTACAGTAGTGGGGGTAGTAAAATGACGTCCCTTCTATCAACTCCGTTTGACATAGATAATAGATCATCAGTCATCTTAATATCCACATAACTTCAGTTTAGAAATTTGTAGTTAAATTTACACATGTGAAGAGAAAATTATTGAAATATGTTAATTTCACTACCGTCCTCAGGAGGCCCTTGGGGTAATAGGAGGTTAAAGCTCCCACTCTTTCTGGACAATCGGCATTCGATATCAGCTGGGTTATCATCCGTGCGTGACGGCCGCCTTTACTGCCAGAACAAGCGTCTGGCACTCATTTCTGTTAGAGGCTGAGTCGACGCCAGGACCACAGTGCCGCCAGAAGGTTTGGGTCAGTTTAATTCTCTGACACCACCGGGACTCGAACCCTCGACCTTCCTGCTTGTAGCGTAGTTCCTTAACTATTACGCTAAGGCGTGTCCCTATGAGACCAATTGCAGTGGCTTCATTCGTTCGGAAATCGCTAAGAACTGAAATAAACATGTTACTTTAGAAATTCAGAATGGGATAAAGCAAAGAGATGCACTATCTCCTCTACTATTCAGTTTTGAAGTAGATCATGCCATAAAATCTTTAGAGGCTAAATAAGCCCTACAACTCAATGATATTAATAAGGTGTTAGTTTATGCTGATGATGTAGTATTATTAGGTGATAGCGAGGAGATACTAGGGCCCAGCCTTTTGAGTAAGACTAAGAAATTGGGACTGGAAGTAACAAGTGTGTGAATTATAACACCAATAGTAATGAAGTGCATAAATAAATTAAAATAGGCTGTGTTCTGGAAAAATATGTTGTTATAAATTATAGGGATTATTGTAATCCCACTAAAAACACATAAACTGTTATTTTTTTCAGTTATGTTATGTGCATGTGAAATATGGATCTTACTTTAAAGGAGAAGAATAAGATTACGGGTATCTGAGAATAAAGTTCTTAGAACATGTTTTGGACCAAAGAGAGACGATCAGACAGGAGAATTGAAAATAAAACAGTAAACTGCAATTAAACATAGGCTCAATTCTGGAAATGCGTGCTATTTTGCATTGCAGAGACTCTTGATGTCCCAACTCTTACTTTAAGGGAGGAAAGGAGATTACCAGTTTTTGAATGAAGTACTTTTTTGGAAAAAAGAGAGGTGAACAGACAGGAGAATGGAGAAGACTACTTAACAATGAACTACATGGTCTTTATAGGAAGCCAGATATAATAAGAACAGTTAAGTCTCGTAGACTGCGATGGGCAGGACATGTTGCATGTGTGGTGAATGAAAGACTTGCATGGAAGCTTCTTGTAGGAAAGCCAGAGGGAAAACGCCCAGTTGGTAGACCAAGAATGAGATGGGAGAATAGCATTAACTATGATTTGAGGGTAGTAGATTATACAGGGAATGATTGGAAAGAATTAGCTCAGGATAGGGATATATGGAGAGCTTATGACCGGCGACCATGAACCTACGGGTTCGATAGTGCCAGTGAGTGAGTAAGTAAACTACTAGAACTTTATAGGAAATCAGATTTAATAAAAACAGTTAAGTCTCTTACACTGCGAAGGGCAGGACATGTGACACCAATGGAAGTAAAAGAGAAGCATGGAAACTTCGTAAAAATACCAAAGAGAAAGAATTAAGAAGGATGAGATAAACATTGAGGTGGGAAGATAAAGAATGAGGTGGGAGAATAACATTCACCATAATTTTGATAGAAGTAAAATATATAGGGGATGAATCGAAAACACTAGCTTAGGATAGGGATGTATGGAGAGCATATGTCGACGCGGCCATGAACCTACGGGTTCGATAGAGACGATGAGTTAGTTATTTTCCTGGGAGATTGCATTAATAAAAAATCCGTCAATGGAGACATATTTATGAATTTTGGACCAAATAAAACGTTTTCAAGAGTTCTAAGAATAAAAACAAGCTGACAATTGAGATGCAGAATATAAGTTCAATAAAATTCGTCTCCATTCAAAATACTGAAGTAATTATTAAATTAATATTAAGAAGCTAAAGCTGTTACTATCATTGAAATAAGTATATTAAAGTATACTACTAAATTATTGTAATCAAATGGTAAAGAGAAAAATTTATGCCTGAACCGGGAATCTAACCCCGAACCTTCAGCTTTCCGTGCTGATGCTCTAACCATTGAGCTAATCCAGGATTCCTTCCCATCCAAGCATAAACCCTTCCTTTACCTTAATGTGTTGGTCCCACATTCAAATGCTATGAATCATCATTTTGATTTTTGGAATATCATAAATGATTGTTACCATTACTCACTTCTGAACTTTGCACTCTCGTTGAAATTAACACAATATATATTTAGGAATGATATAACACAAAAGGGGAGGAACCAAAGAACTCCCCACCATTGGATCAAACAGGCGCAAGCCTCCCCCGTGCGTAGCACATTCTTTCATTCAGTTTATTGTATGTTATCATATTGTCCTTTTCAGTTCAAGAACAGACGAGACAACATACCTGAAGCGAAGAGAACCACTTCAATATCAGTTATCCTGAGATATGTATCCGAAAATGTAAGTATTTATACCACCAGCTGGTGTTGTATTTAAGTTATTTATTACTCAGTATCTCTCATGGAACATTTTATTGGCATTTTTCCTACACTTTTTTAGAACCTTTGGTAATTTATCTTACATTCTGACCACATGTTCTAGCCACTTAGAGTTATAATTTTATATTATAGAGAAGATTGTAGTTTTTTCAAGTCCAACTATTTCTATTAGTTTTGCAATCTGACCATGTGTAACCGGCAATTTTTGTCATGTACAGTATCTGATTTTGTGTTGGTCTTATTCTTGAGGCATTCCGCGCCGTAGCCGAGTGGTTAAGGCAAGATATCTTGGCTCAGAACTACGGAACATAAGCTGGTTCGGGTCTCCATGGTAAAATTAATTGGAAAAAGTCGGTTATTTGGCGGAAACGAATCATCGCAGTGCGCATGTGCGTGTTCCGAGAGTTTCTGTAATGGTTAATGTAGCCTCCGGTAGATGGCTCTGCAGTCGGCATTACCAAGTTTGGGAATAAATTCCAAAATGCTAAAAAAATTGACTTAAACTAACTTGCCATTTCCTAACCAAAGAAATCAATTTACATGCATATTATTTATTGCCAAATGCTAAAAAAATGGACGTAAACCAACTTCCAATTTCCTAACCTAACAAAACAATCTACATGCGTATTATTTAATAAACTATACAACTAATTTTACATACACTAACACTAAGTATGGTTAAAAATTGGTTTCAAATGTTGGTAACTCCGATTTGAGAGCCACCTAGCGGATGTTACATGAAGCATTTCCGCGTCTCTAGAACCCGATGCACAAATTTCACGTAATTTATAAATATTTATTAATCGTAAGTAATGTTTATAAAATGGTGCCAAAATGTTTATAATAGTACGAAACGTGTACAAGTGTTTAGTGTATCAGTGGCATAAGGATGTAAGTATAGAATTGTGTCCGCCAAAAGCCGTACTACAGCCAATTAATTTTCTCATGGAATTTCGGACAGTATGGGTCCGGTGCCCACCCAGTTACGTGAGGTACTTGGGTAGCTATTATTGCCTCATTATGATGCTTAACAAGCGGCTCGCTTTGTTTCCCCGCAGCTGTTATATGTTACTAAAATACAACGATCTAATTGAGACCTGCACAGACTAACGACACTGTGAAAAGTAGTGTAGAAGACATTAACTTTAGTTAGATTCATGCACAACTTGTGCGCTTTTTCGTTTTATAAAATACAAAGATCTCGACTGTCGCGACTACCACGATGTTGGCACATTGCTCTTCTTCCCTCAGTTTCAATTAAAACTCGGAACGTGGAGCAGTCGATCCAGTGATAAAATTGTATACCGTAATTAATTGTTACAATTATCAGTGATTTATTATGATATGTAGCTTGAATAATAATACAATATCTACATATTATATTAGTTAAATATATAAGTGATTACTCTGGATGCCGTGAAAAAATATTTCAGATCGAACAGTTAATAATAATAATAATAATAATAATAATAATAATAATAATAATAACAGTAATAATAATAATAATAATATTTTCGGCATGATGTTGTATGATGAGATGATAATAATGATGATGGCCATATGATTTCGGGGACCGTTTGGCCCTTAACGTTTTCCTGACATTTGTCACACAGGTAGGGAAACCCCCGATAAAATCCTCACCCAGAAAAACTGCCCCGACCGGGGATCGAACCCGGGCCCGCTGTGTGACAAGGCAGCACGCTACCTCGAGACCACATCGGTGGACATATTGGAATTAAATTATTTGGATAAGGTGTATAAACCGTCTCACATTAATTCTTCTAAGTTCTATAGAATCGCAGTGCGCATGCGCAAGTTGCAGATTGCTGTAATGGTTAGTGTAGCTTCCGATAGATGGCTCTGAAATCAGCATTACCAACTTTGGGAATAAATTCCCAAACCCTGAAAAAATGGACGTAAACTAACTTCCCATTTCCTGACCTAACAAAACAGTTTACATGCATATTATTTTTGTAAGGGGTAGTGACGTGTGTATAACCTCTCCTACCCAATTCTCATCCTCACCTTCTCGTGGTACAACCCGTTTTCACAAACGAGGCTCTGAGGACCGAGTCACGGCGGTATAACCGTTCCATCAGGTACTGAGTAAATGCGGTATCCTAATGTCTGTCCAGAGACTAAAAGGTAGCAGCCCTACCACTGGACTACTTAGCGTCGGGCCTGTAACCTGTCCTAAGGAACTTCAAAACTACTTTCAAGTCTCAACACGAAAAAAGCCAGAAGGAATTGAAATATGACATATAAGTCAAGATGGATACAACATGTTCATCGAATGGAAGATCACAGAATACCCAAACTAATGTTAAGATATCAACCCGCAGGAAGAAGAAGACCAGGACGTCCACTCAAAAGACTTCTGGATGGTGTTTCTCTTGAGGCCGAAACAGGTCAACAAATGGCCTAAATTCGTGAATGTACTATGATGATGATGATTATTTATTTCCAAATGCAAACAAAAAATGGACGTGAACTAACTTCCTAAATCCTAATCTAACAAAACAATTTACATGCATTTTATTTAACAAACTATAAACTAATTTTACGTACACTAACACTAAATATGGTTTCGAATTATTTTCAAATGTTGGTTACTGCAATGTGAGAGTCTCCTTGCGGATGATACATGAAGCATTTCCGCGCCTGTAGAACTCGATGTACATTGATGATCTTGAAGAAGATTTTCGGGCTGTATGCCGTGGTCGTGAGGCTTGTAGTTCCCCGATTCCCCGACGTTTCGCCAGAGACTGCATCTGGCATCCTCAAGGGTTGTCTTGAGACTGGCAATTCTGTCCGCTGTCTGTCTTATTTATACGTTCATCGCGATGTGTTCGTAAGTTGTATCTGCCTTCTGATAGGTCAGCATTAGGGACTTCCATTGCTCCAATGAGATTCTTTTTGATGGTCTAGTCGACTGTACGTTATATCTGTCTTCTGATTGGTCAGCGGTAGGGACTTCCATTGTTTCACTGAGATTGCTGTTTGATAGTTCAGTCGACTGTGCTTGTAGAGGTTTACATTTTGCGTTTTTTAGAACCGGTATCCATACTTTTTTGACTTTTAATGATTCTTCTTTTCTGTTGAAACTGTTATTATGTTTGAATATTTCGATTGCTTCTCGTTGTAGACGGGTAAAATAGTGTGTGCAGTTAGATAATATGTCTGTATTCTGGTATTGTACCCTGCGGCCATCAAGTAAAGAGTGTTCTGCTACTGCCGACTTATCCATTTGTTTAAGACGACTGATTGTGAAGAGGGATAGGAGTTGTTGGATTGGGGTATGTTGAGTGTCAGATAGAGTATGGAGTGCTGGAAGAGTGGGAGGATTTATGTTTTGTATAGGAGTGGATTCTGATTTGCTTATAGGTGGGAAGGAGGGGTGAGTTTTGTGTGGTCTTTTCTTTTGTAGGTTGTTGTCTCGTCTTTAAATACTTCTGGAAAGCTGGGCATTGCATGAAGCTCGCCGCGTGTTCTTGATAGCAGTTGTAGCATTTGGGCGTTGTCTGGGTGCACTCAGCAACTCGGTGTTCTCCAGAGCACCGCACACATTTTGTCGCCCTGTAGCAGAACTTTGCGATGTGCCCGAAGCCCTGGCAGTTAAAGCACTGAGCCCCTCCAGTCGGTTTCTTGTAGCTTTCTAGGCGGAATTGGATTCCAAAAAGTTCGCTGAGGTCTTCTTTCAGTCGTGTTTTCAGATCTTTCGTCTTGTCGAACGTAAGGATGTGGATCGGCAGTTCAATCCTCTTCTTAACGCCGTCTTATATGACTTGTTTGTCAGGGCTGCGCATTTCTCGTAGTGGTAGCTTCCGATCCATGAGTTCATCATGTACCTGTTGAACTGTGATGGAACTGGGAAGTTCTTTCATGGTGATCTTGATGACCGGGGGTTTGCCATATTCGTGCGTGCAGAACGGTGTCTTCGACTCCTTGAGGTGTTTATATGCTTGTTGGTAAACTTTTTTCGTCGTTGTTCGAATGGTCAGACGGCGTTGGGTGTACCGCATGGACACTTCTTTCTTGTTGTCAGCGGTGATGCATTCCAGTTTGTATGGAGTAATTTCATCGGTGTGGACCACTATGGGTGGTGGCGTTTCTTCCTTCTCGGTGTCCAGAAGCTCGGATAGGTTTCTTGTTTCTATTGGTATATAGTTTCACCTAGTGTTGTTCTTTCTAGAGTATGGCGGGCTGGTGGGAGGGAGAATCCCATGTCATCCGTGCCCATGGTTGACGGCTTCTTCGTTATCGATGCGATGGTTTCTACGTTGTGGAGGCTTTGCACGAGTGTCGGGCTGTAGGCCGTGGTCGTGTGGCTTGTAGTTCCCCACGCTGACCAATCAAAATGCAGATATAACTTACGAACATATCGCGGTAAACGTATAAATAGGACAGACAGTGGACAGAATTGACAATCTCAAGACAACCCTTGACGATGCCAGACGCAGTCTCTGGCGAAACGTCGAGGAACTACAAGCCTCACGACCACGGCCCACAGCCCGAAAATCTTCTTCAAGATCATCATAGTTTTTATATATCTTTATTTCTCAGTAAGTAGTGAGATGATGCAATATTTTCTTCAGTATGGAGCAGGTGGCAAACAGTTTCCAAATATTTTTAATTCACAGTATGTTGTAGCAAAGTGTTGTAGTAGGAAGGTGCGAGTAGACTTACATTTTTCAGATGCATTTGAAAATCATAGTGAGTTGTAGGAAGATTTTGAAGTATTTCCTATAGTAGGGTGCGGGTAGGCATACAGATTTCAGATATCTTTGATATTCACAATTAGTTGCAGTAAGGTGAAGAAATATTTCCTACAGTAGGGTGCGGGTAGGTAAACAATTTTCAGATATCTATGAAATTCGCAATTAGTTGCAGTAATATGATATATTATTTCCTATAGTAGGTTGCGGACAATGAAACCGTTTTCAGGTATCTTTAAAATTCAGAGTAAGTTGTAGTAAGATGATGGAGTTATTTCCTATAATAGGATACGGGTAGGCAATTAGCTTTCAAATAACTTCGTAATTTTCAATTAGTTTCAGTAAGATGATGCAATATTTCCTATAGTAGGGTGCGGGTAGACAAACAGTTTCAGATATTGATGTTAATATTATTAATTTAACACTTCTCACTGGAGGTTAAATTATATTTGGACAGAAATTTGTTCGCCCAGACTGAGACTCGAAACCAGGACTTTTAGATTTCAGGGCCAAATACTCTACCAACTGCGCTACCGGGGCAGTTCTAGACGCAAATTTTTCCCTTATATACGTTATAATTCCCACACACCAAATGCTATGAAATCATTGTTTCTATCTTTGCAAATGGCGGCTACATAGTTAAGAATATATTTATTGGGAATTTAAACACTACTTTATGAAGCAATTAGGGCCTCTGTTGATGTTTTTATTATTGATTTAACACTTCTCACATAAGGATAAATTATTTTAAGAGAAAATCTTTCGCCCAGACTGAGACTCGAACACAGGACCTTTGGTTTTCCGGTCCAAAGATAGAAGCAAAGGTTTCATAGCTTTGGTGTGCAGGAATCACAACGAATATAAGAAAAAAATTGAGTCTAGATTGGAACTCTATACGGTAGCTCGTTAGTAGAGCATTTCGTCCGGAAAGCCAGCGGTAGACATGCACTTCAGGTATCTTTAAGATTCACAATAAGTTGTTGTGAGATGATGCTGTACTTTTTCTAGAAGGGTGCGGGTAGACATACACTTCAGGTATCTTTAAGATTCACAGTAAGTTGCTGTGAGATGACGCAGTACTTTTTCTACAAGAGTGCGGGGTAGACATGCACTTCAGGTATCTTTAAGATTCACAATAAATTGTTGTGAGATGATGCTGTACTTTTTCTAGAAGGGTGCGGGTAGACATGCACTTCAGGTATCTTTAAGATTCACAGTAAGTTGCTGTGAGATGACGCAGTACTTTTTATAGAATGGTGCGGGTAGACATGCAGTTCAGGTATCTTTAAGATTCACAGTAAGTTGTTGTGAGATGATGCAGTACTTTTTTTAGTAGGACGAGAATGGGCAATCCGTTTTCAGATATCATTATAGTTCCCAGTAAATTGCAATAAGAAGATCATGTGTTTTTTTTTTCTTGTAGGCTACGGACAAGTAAAAAGTTTTCAGATATTTTTCAATTTCTTAAAGATTTGTAGTAATGTGATACACTATTTTCTCTACTGTTCAATTTTATACAGAGAATGCAATCGAACCTTTGGAAGATATTGAAGATTTTTTGTAGCAAAGCCAGATCGAAAAATACCAGCTATTTAATCAATAATGCGATAAGAGAATAACAATAATTGTGATATGAGGAAGGTGAAACCCTTACTGATAATCTATAAAAGCTTTTAGATTTCAGAATATAATTTTTTAAGCACTCATAACCTGTAAAAATGTGTTCTATGTTTCAGAGTGGAGGTTTGCTTCCAGCCAAGAACACTTTTCGATCTTGCTATTGATAGTTACATAGAGAGAATAATCTCTTTTTGCAATGACGAAGCTTCCAAAAAAATGGAAAATGAACTATATGATGAAACAGACAGCTGCTTGTGTCTCCAAAATGATATTTGCTCGCTTCCTGTTTTACTAGGTGATATAGTGACAAGCAAGATCATGCAACATATTCCAGGATATCCAACTCGAGGAAGAAAACTATTACATCCTGGAGCAAAAACTATGGCATTGAATCTCATAATACGGCCAAATATTCAAAACCTACATATTAACGCAATGAATTATTATCATCCTGTAAGTCTCTATACGTTTCGTAAAAATGCTCACACTTTCAAT
Source organism: Diploptera punctata (assembly GCA_030220185.1). NCBI lineage: Eukaryota > Metazoa > Arthropoda > Insecta > Blattodea > Blaberidae > Diploptera > Diploptera punctata. The sequence goes on from JASPKZ010007399.1 coordinate 841,847, forward strand.
AATCTGAAAGGTCTTCTTAATTTGAAAGTTATCAGAATTGGAAATTTTGCAAAATTCGATGATCGTGTAAAATTTCCTGTAAATTTAGAAGAATTGTCAATCCCAAATTGTATTATCTCGGATGCAGCATTAGAAAACTTATCAATATCTTGTCCTAAACTCAAGCACCTGAATGTCAATAACTGTGAAGGCATAACAGGTAATTCTATCAGAAGCATTTCAAAACTTATACATTTAGAAACACTTTGTCTGGCATTTGTAAGAATATTGGATGATGAATTTATGGAGTTGCTCAAACTTCTAAAAGAAAATGCACAAGGTAGCTTTGAAAATAAGGTACCTACGCTAAAACGACTTGAATATCATTCTTTCAATTCCAACCATTTGCATTATCTATCTGAGAAATTCCCTCTTGTTGAAAGACTGCATTTGTTCTTTTTTGAACTAAGTGATATACGATTCCATTCCACATTAAGTAAAATAAAACAAATTGACATCTCCATACTTAGTCCAGATGGAATGTTTAGATTTGATGATTTACCCACAACCGTAGATAGCAAACTGGTAAACCTTCACATAACGTGTCAAGAGTTAATGTTCACAAGCATTCAAAATCGTTCCTGGCCAAAGTTAAAAGGCTTATCTTTGAATACTATTCGTCTACCATGTTTATATCCACATAACAGTTTAAAATATGAATCATTATCACAGTTTCCTACAATTGAGAACCTTGAAATTTGCATCTCACATTATAACAACGATTCGTACCAAATAGTTCACTATCTAATTTCAAAATGTATGAACTTAAAAAGAGTCTTTTTTAAATTTGATCGCATTATGGTTTATAGAGGAAAAATGTTACTATTTCTTTTAACATTACTGGTCGATATAAAGACAAAAGAATTACAAAATTTGGAAATCATTAGAATTTATCCGTGTCCTGCTGGAGATCATGATTTCTTGGCAAAAAAAATGATAAGTGTTTTAATTAAGAGTTGTTGTTGGTTTAGCTCCCACTGATCTCAAATATCAGTCGGTATTATTTATTGAAACTGCTAAGAAACGTCCTGACCCGTATGATTTGGAAACAGTACATTTTACTTCATGAGGATCACATAATTTTCCAAAAAAATGATGGAGTCAAGACTTTGTAGCCGCGTTGTGATCAAATTAACTGTGATGTGATATCACTCACTTTATTTTAAGTTTAAATTATAGCTTTTTAATTGCATTTAAATAAATATTCGCCATTATATGTACGTGCAGTATGGTGGGATATATAAAATGTACCAAACTCTGCCTAAGTAGGACATAAAACATGATTTCATCATTCACCTTAATATTTTTTTCACAGCACTTACCTTAAAATTGTATATGGAAAAGCCTAGCTTTGAAGCATTCCTGAAAGTTATACCGCTATTCAATTTGCTTTAGTTTGGCCAAAGATAAGTATCAGAGCAACTTGTACATTTCCAAATCTCTAGCAATAAAATCTGAGGCTTATGAGTAGAGTTCGGATGTTAGGCACTTAACAAATTCAAAATAGGCATGCAAAAAGGCACTAAAATCATTAATATAGGAACTAAATATTAAAAATAGGCTCTTACAAAAAATGGACAACATAAAATTTTACAGCCTTACGTTAAGAATATAATATTACCTATCAATAGCTTATGAAGATATCAGAGATGATTTTGAAACTTGTTTTGCTTTTTTACAAAGAGTATACTTATATTTAGCAGTGTGTACAAGCTGCGAAACATGGCATTTCTTCGCGCAATTCATTGAAGTTTTACACACTTTGCAAAACAATATTGAACCATCACTTGAGAATATTTATGTACCAAATTCTTTCACGAAATTGGTCAGTTTGTCTTTTACACTTGTCCGTTCATTAGGCATCGTAGAACAACCGTTCTAAAGGTAAAAAAATAAGCCACATACACTTGTTGTCTTTGAAGCACCTGTCTGAGAATGTGGATAACAGACAGAATTCAGTGTTATCAACATAAAAATAACATTGCCACTCACTTAAAGGTTTCCGTACCAGGTGTGAGACAGAGAAAGAAAACTTGAGCCATCTACCCATTTTTGTCACTCAGCAATGTTTGTATTGAAAAGAAGCAAAGCTGTACTGTAGAAGTTTCTCCAAGCCTTAGAGCAGGAGTATAATATAATGGACATAGCTTAGGGCAGGCATGGGGAACTGGGGCTCCGGCAGCTCATAACAAATCCTCTCCGCCAATACCCATTCCACTCATTTGTACTTGCACTGCAGACGCAGGTATACAGTGATTGACAATACGCAGTGAGAGTCAGTGGCGTACAATTCAGCGTGAGCATGGTAAATTCTAAACACCGATACCATTTTAATACTGACTGGGAAAATGATTATTTTTGTATTCAGAATGGCACGGAAGGCTTGGAACTATACAGGTTGTTGTCAATAGACTCGTATCCCAACATGAGAGATTTTGCAGGCCACATTTTCGCAATGTTTGGTTCGACTTATACATACGAACAATTATTTTCGAAGTTGAACCATACCAAATCTAAAATACGCTCCAGAATAAACGGTGACACCCTAGTCTCAGTATTACGCATCTCTAAGAGTACTATCCAGCCTGACGTAGACAAATTAGTGTCAAGAAAATGGCATCAGCGGTCCTCTACGCACTCTCCAAACGTTACACGTAATGTACGTAAGAATGGAAGGGATTAGTACAGCTCGAGACCAAGCTCTGTGTGTTTGCGGGGAGAAGTGTGGGGAGTGGGAGGAGGTACACTTCTATGCTTCTCATAGTACTAACAGCTGAGACAGCAAATTCCTTTCAGACACACGGAGCTGGGTCCCGAGCAGTATATATGTTTCAGGTTATAAGGGTGTGCCGTCACCCACTGATACTGCATGGTATGCGAGACGATAATAACAACAGTTACGAGTTCAATGAAGGGTGGAATGAGGAAGGATGTCATACTACCCCTCATTCGGCAGTTCCCCATGCCCGGCTTAGGGTTATTTTGCTTAATGGGAGTGCATGATGTGGAAAAATACAGTAGCCGGCACTTGTTATTTCACCTAACAGGAGTGCAATGCATTGAGGGGGAAGTTTGTCCATTTCAATTAATTAATTGAAATACTAAGTTAATTTCGAGAAGAAAATGGCAAATAGGCATTGTAAGCTAAAATAGGCATTTACAGGCAAAATGAACTTCATTGAAAACAACTCTAGGATCGTCGGTATGGACTTATATTAAGTCACTTTTACAATATCTATAATAAGTAATTACAGGCATTTTTCCTAACATTCAGTCTCTACTTATGTGTATTTTCTAACGTTAATAAAAATCTAGGTACAACAATTAAATCAATTTTATGAATTACTACATTCAGATAAATTTGAATTTAGATGTCAAAAGAGTGTATCTGTAATTACATTAAATAATTTTGAAATATGTATATTCCTTTATTGTTGTTGCTTAATTAATGCACAAATCGTAACAGTAATTGTTATTTCCTATTATTGAATGATATATTTTGCATTCTCAATAGATGTATTGTTTGTTCTTAAGAATGAATCACATATTATACAATTTTCATATATGTAATAATGTAATAATTTTGGGAATAAATTGATTTTATCTTCTAAAATATATATGTTTCACTTTAACATTATTTATTTACACTTGTAAATGTACTTTCAATGATTGCCCTTTTGACAACTGGTACTTGTTTTCTCCATGTAGTTGTATTTAGTTTCCAGTTTTTTATTTTGTCTTTTAATAAATTTTGGGTTCACATTTTACCAAATTCTTTTAGAGCAAGTACATTTAAACTGTACTTAATTTTTCTAAGAAAAATCATAATTTCGCACGAATTATAAATATATTGTGAAATAATTTTTTTTTTATTTTCTATTCCGACAAGACTGAGCAACAAAAAAGAAACTTTTTTATTTTTGTCTCAGAAAGAAAAATATGTGATTCTGATAGTATTTTTCAACTGAATTCAAATATGATATCGGTTTTTCTCCATCACACAAGGTTTGAAGAAGATTCAAATACCTAGGAACAATAATCACAAATAGGAATGAGATGCACAAAGAAATTAAACATAGGCTCAATTCTGGAAATGCGTGCTATTATGCATTGCAGAGACTTTTGATGCCCCAATTCCTTTCAAAAAACGTTAAAGTGAAAATATATAAAACTATTATTCTACCAGTTATATTATATGGGTGCGAAACATGGACTCTTACTTTAAGGGAGGAAAGGAGATTACGAGTATTTGAGAATAAAGTACTTAGGAAAATTTTTGGACCAAAGAGAGATGAACAGACAGGTGAATGGAGAAGACTAGATAACAATGAACTACATGGTCTTTATAGGAAGCCAGATATAATAAGAACAGTTAAGTCTCGTAGACTGCGATGGGCAGGACATGTTGCGCATATGGGGAATGAAAGACGTGCATGGAAGCTTCTTGTAGGAAAGCCAGAGGGAAAACGCCCAATCGGTAGACCAAGAATGAGGTGGGAGAACAACATTAACTATGATTTGAGGGACGTAGATTATACAGGGAATGATTGGAAAGCATTGGCTCAGGATAGGGATGTATGGAGAGCTTATTCCGCGCGGTCATGAACCTACGGGTTCGATAGTGCCAGTGAGTAAGTAAGTACTAAAGCGGTCAACGATCTACCCTTGTATCTCCATCTGTCTTTGTGCCAAGTTAAACCAGCTATACAAAGGAACTAACATTGAACGTTCACAAATTTATGAAATTATGATTAATTGAGAACATCCTCTCCAGAAACCAAGTGCAGATAGACGATGGAGTTTCAAAAACAGAGCAAATAGATCAAACAAACGGCGTACTCCAAGGTGACCCGTTGAGTCCCCTACTCTTCATAATAGCAACAGCAAAAATACCCACAGAGATAGAAACAGAAAACGTCCAAATCTTGGCATACGCTGATGACATGGTGATTACATCCCAAGACATCGAAAAAGCTCAAACAGCGTTCGACAAACTCGTAGCATGGGCCGAAAAGAACGACCTAGAAATAAATGAGAAGAAAACAGTAAAAATGACCTTCAGGAAAGGAGGAAGACTCGCAGCGAATGACTGCATTCGGTATAAGGGAGACCCACTGCAAAATGTAAACCAGTTCAAATATCTGGGGATCACACTGCAGAGCCGAGGTGACACCTTCGATAAGCACATCAAAGAACGCGCCTTAGCGGCCAGAATAGCAACGAACAGCATTAAAAGCCTGAGTAAACTATCCCTGGAGACAGCAATGACCATCTTCCGCTTAAAAATAGCACCAATCATGACCTATGGAATAGAAGTGATTTGGAAGAACCTAAATAAGACAAACCTAGAGGAAATAGAGAAAGTCAAAGCACACTTTTTAAAGACAGCGCTAAGCGTATCAAAATACACGCCTTCACGCCTAACATACATACTGACAAAGGAACCATTCTTCATTGAAGAGCTCCACCTGGACCTTCTCGTGCCGGCAACAGATGCCTACAAAGAACTGCTGTGGGAACTCAACGAGAAGAGAGAACAGATATGGCCTGAGTTCTACGCAACGGACGCGATGATCTACAGGGAATGGACAGCAGCCAGATACGACCTCAGACACACCGTGACGAGAGTCGCAGTCCATGGTTTCCACCACAGGATATGCGCAACAGTGAAGCGCCATAACCCAGAAGAAAAGTGCAAGTGCAAACTATGTGGGTCGCACTGCGACCGATATCACCTGTTACAGTGTAAAAACATAGGAACATCGATAACAGACTTTTGTAAGACATGAAAACAGTTCTTTCTACATGGCCATTGGCTGCAATTATACCTATTATTATTAAATTTATGAAACAAGAACCGGAAGGTGGAGTGTCCAAAAATTTAAAACTTAGTTACGTATTCTGTTACTACGAAATAGCGCTACCATTGTAGTTTGCTCATTGTAGTTCATCGTAAACGACCGAAATTTTTTAGATGTCACTGTACTCCGTTTTCTCTCTATTCGAAGTTTCTCTGTCAGGGCCGGTGACTCAACGGCTGGGCTCTCCTGAACAAGCTCTTTGCAGTGAAATAATTCTGAAGAATTGCAGAGTTGAGTTGCGAATCACAGTTTGCGAGGCAGACGGAGGGACAATGTGTTTATCGCATTCCGTGTAGACACGCGTATGAATAGAAACCCCACACAATGCATGTCACTGTTATTCTAACAACATTAATACTAACTCCAACTGCTATTGAATGCGCCATCTACCAGATCTATACTGTACTACACACCGCCAATAAAAATTGTTCACTCGCATTTCAATAAGCGTTATCGCTTCTGATTTGACAGAGACTTTGTAAAACACACTTTCATTTGTGTAAGATAAAGACTTGTTCCTCTTTACCTCCTTTGTCATTACAGTCACAATCTACTTCCTTCATTCTACCACCTCCTTTGTCATTCTCTTCAGTTCTCCATTTCATACCCTCTCTTCGACCATCCTTTAATATAAATTTCCATCTGCCCTTGCTTAAAAAAAACGATAAACTGAAAATATATAAAACAGGTATTCTTCCTGTTAGATAGATGCGAAACACGGACTCTTACTTTAAGAGGTGATCAATACTTTCAAAATTCATTACGAAATACCGTTCTTCTTCTTCTTCTTCTTCTTCGATGGTCCTTGACCTGCTTTTTAACAGTCGTCCATTCACTTCGATCACTTGTATTATTTCCAATTAGGTTCAGGCTAGGTTCAAGTTAGGTTCAGGATATGTTCAGGTTTCGTTCAGGTTAGGTTCAAGTTACGTTTAGGTTAGGTTCACGCTAGGATCAGGTTAGGTTCAGGTTATGTCTAGGCTATGATCAGGCTAGGTTCAGGTTAGGTTGAATAAGGTTCAGACTATGTTCAGGCTAGGTTCAAGTTAGGTTCAGGCTATGTTCAAGCTTGGTTCAGATTAGGTTCACACTAGGACCAAATTAGGTTCAGGTTATGTCCAGGCAATGTTCAGGCTAGGATCAGTTTAGGTTCAGGTTATGTCCAGGCAATGTTCAGGCTATGATCAGGTTACGTTCAGGTTATGTCCAGGCTAGGTTCAGCTTAGGTTCACGCTAGGACCAGGTTAGGTTCAGGATATGTCCAGGCAATGTTCAGGCTAGATTCATGTTAGGTTCAGGCTAGGTTGAGGTTAGGTTCAGACTATGTTCAGGTTAGATTCAGGTTAGGTTCAGGCTAGGTTTAAGTTAAGTTCATGTTAGGTTGAGGCTTGGTTCAGGCTAAGTTCAAGTTAGGTTCACGCTATGTTCAGGTTAGGTTCAGGTTATGACCAGGCTATTTCAGGATAAGTTCAGGCTAGGTTCAGGTTATGATCAATTTAGGTTCAAGTTAGGTTCAGGTTAGGTTCCAGTTAGGTTCAAGTTCAGTTATGTTCGGTTAGGTTTGGTTAGGTTAGGTTACGTTAGGTCCGGTCAGTATAGGTCATGTTCGGTCAGGTTGGGTCAGTATAATAATCAGGTCAGGTCAGGTCATTTAAGCGTCCAAAAAGCTCTTTTTTATATTTTTCACTACAAAGGGTGGTTTTTAAAGGTGTATGAGTTGAGTGTCACAGGCTCTCTTACAGCCTATGTTCATCCCGGAACATTTTTCAAAAAAAAAAAACAATCGGGCGAACTGTATGGTAACACATAAAATACGAACAAATAAACAAACATTTTTATATACGTATTAGATTATTGATTCCAGCCTGTTTTAGATCTTCCTGTACATCATCCAACCATATCAACTTATGTCTACGAATCCTTCTCTTACTTTCCAGTTTGGAGTTTAGAACCTTTTTAGGTGTTCGATCAGTGTTCATCCTACAGACATGGCTCAGCCATTCAATTCTTGACGTTACTATGTAAAAAATAGAAAATAAAAACATAAATTTGGTGCCTCAGATCTCAGTCGTTCTCAACTCAATGATGCTGTAAAATATTAAGAAGGCCTTTCGGAACATATATTCCACCTTCTCCCTGTATAATGGTACTAAATTTATACATATATTAATTTTTAAGGGAGGAGAAAATTCTACGAGTATTTGAGAATAAAATTATCTTCTTAGCTCTTTCCTTCCCTGTGCCTGGAATAGGACACTCCCTAACGGGAACTTATTGACCAAGTAAATTTAGTTACACTCATTTGCCCACAGATGTCAACGACTGATAGGGATCGGCGCAGCGCCTCGGTGAGACATCTTGTGGATAATTAAGGCATTGCTTGATGGGAAAAAATCAGTAAAATTTTGCATAGAAGCCTATGGTTCTATTACGAACCTGATAATCTTTAAACTCGGGATCCACGGCTTAAGGTCCCACCCAGAGGACTTGTTATTACTTGGGCTTTTCCATCCTAAAAATCCATCAACTTCGGCCGGGTTTGAACCCGCGTTCCTTGGAACTAGAGGCAACATTAGCTCAGCATAGGATTGTATTGAGAGATTATGTCCACACGGCCACGAACCTACGGGTTCGACAATGCCAGTTACTTAAGTAGGTAGTTAATAGTTTGTTTGTTACTTTGTTAAGTAGTTAGTTAATAATTTGTTAGTAAGTTAGTTTGTTAAGTAGTCGGTTAGTTAATAGTTTGTTTGTTTGTTAGATAGTCAGTTATCATTTTAGTCAGTTAGTTAGTTAATTAAGTGGCTGATTGTTAGTTAGTAGCTAATTAGTTAGTTAGTTAGTTAGTAACTTGAAGACTATCAAATGGGCTTCAGAGAAAATAGATCAACGAAAGAGAATATATTCATTGTACAGCAAATTTTTGAAAAGTGTTATGAACACTTAATTATTTAGGTGTATTAATAACAAACACTAAGAATTTAATAAAAGAAGTAAAGAAACAAGCTGATAAAGCAGCATAAATATCAGGGTATATGAAAGATTTAATTTGGCCCAACAAAGATATGTCAATAGAAAGCAAAACCGGCATATACAAAACGATAGTTCGACCAGTTATCGTATATGGAGCAGAAACTAGGGCTGATACAACAAAAACTAAACAAATAATAAGCACATGTGAAATGAAAATCTTAAGAACTATTCAGGGGAAAACATTATTTGATAAAATACACAACACAGAAATTAGGGACAAATGTCATATTCAAGACATAACCAAATTTATTATAGATAGACGAAAATATTGGAAGGGTCATATAGAAAGAATGGAAGAAAACTGGCTTGCAAAAAGAGCTAAAGAAGATAGACCAATGGACGGGAGAAGAACAAGAGGAAGACCAGCCAAGAGATGGATAGACAGTGAATGCACATCAAATAGGCCTACGTCTTCCTCCGAGGAGTGATTTTGGAAATGAACAGGATGAAAATCCTACAAATTAAGAAGAAGAAGAAGTTATGAACACAAAGTAGATCTGCATAACATTTTTATAGATTACACACAGGCCTTTGATTCTGTCAATAGGAAACAAATAATTGAATGCCTCAAATATTATCAAGTACCACACAAATTAATTCAATTGATATCCTTAACTTTAATAGATACAACTGCTAAAGTAAAAATCAACAATAAACTAAGCGAAAGTTTCAGTATTAAATCAGGAGTCAAACAAGGAGACACCCTCTATTTGGCTTAATCATTGATTGTATATTTAAGAAAATGGAATTAAGTGGAAATATTACAACAAAACTCAAACAATGTATAGCTTATGCAGATGACATACTGATTACAGCAAGAACCAGACAAGCGTTGTGTGAAACCTTCACAAAATTGAAAGAGGAATCTAAAAAAAATTGGTCTAATAATAAATCAAGAGAAAACAAAATATTTAAAATGCAGTAATCACAATAGAAAATCTGAAAATCTACAAATTGTTGACATACAAATTAACACAGTAGAATAATTTAAATACTTAGGTACCAAAGTAAATGGACATAATACATTAGAAGAGGAAATTAAAGAAAGATTGGTAAATGGGAATAAAGCTTATTTTGCAAATAGAACCTTATTTAAAAGCAAATTAATGTAAAAAACTGCAAAAATAAGGTTATACAAAACACTCATTAGACCAATAGTTATATATGCTAGCGAAACTTGGGTCCTAAAAGAAACAATAAAACAGAAATTACTAATTTTTGAAAGAAAATTTTTAAGAAGAATTTTTGGACCAAATAGAGGAACTGATAACTGTTGGAGAATCAAAACAAATAATGAACTAAACAAATTAATCAAAAATCAGAACATAAGATCTCTCAGAATTGGTTGGGTTGGACATTTGATAAGAATAGACGATCAGAGACTGGTCGAAAACTCTACAAATGGAAACCTATAGGAGGCAGAGCTGTAGGAAGACCGAAGATGAGATGGGAAGATGACACAATGAATGATCTAAGCAAAATGAAAGTGACTAATTTGAATATGACAAGAGACAGATTGGCATGGAGGAGGATTGTTGAGAAGGCCAAAACTTTCACATTTGAAGTTGTCGTGCCTTAAGATGATGATGAGTTATTTATTTAGTTAGTTAATAGTTTGTTTGTTAGATAGTTAGTTAGTTAATAATTAATTAGTTTGTTAGTTAGTATGATAGTCATTTAGTCAGTGAGTCCGTGAGTTAGTTAGTTATCCCACTATAGTCCTTAGAATGCGTTTGAAAATTTCACGAAACATCAGCCGTTTTGTCAGCCCTGCGTGGTGTCCGGTGTTCATTTCAGTTGGAGGCTGAGTTAACACCAGGGCCACGGTCTGTCAGAACGTTCAGGCTACTTTAAACATATTGATCATGTCAGGAATCGAACCCGCGACTTCCGCGTTGTAGCATACTGCCTTGACCAATTACAGTACACCGTGCGCCCTTAGGGATCCCTTTAAAAGTGTGTTTAAAACAATGCGAGGGGTGGGGATGCAGATGTTGGTGTGCATCTGCCTGACATCTGGCGAGTCGATAGATAAGCTGTCATTCCGCAATTACCACTACAGGAGCACCTGGTCTGCACCTCCGGCTTCAAAAATATCCAAGAGATTGTGATAATTTGTGAATTTCTAGCTACACAGCTGGCAATTTAAAACTAAGTGGCTTCCAGTTAGAATCAGAGAGCAGCTCTGCGACCTCAAATAAAACAACTTTCATATAATACACATTACTTACTTACTCACTGGCACTATCGAACCCGTAGGTTCATGGCCGCGCTCTCCATACATCCCTATCCTGAGCTAATGCTTTCCAATCATTCCCTGTATAATCAATCTACTTCCCACAAGTCATAGTTAATGTTATTTTCCCACCTCATTCTTGGTCTACCAACTGGGCGCTTTCCCTCTGGCTTTCCTAAAAGAAGCTTCCATGCACGTCTTTCATTCCCCATACATGCAACATGTCGTGCCCATCGCAGTCTATGAGACTTAACTGTTCTTATTATATCTGGCTTCCTATAGAGACGATGTAGTTCATTGTTATGTAGTCTTCTCCATTCACCTGTCTCTTCATCTCTCTTTGGTCCAAAAATGTTCATAAGTACTTTATTCTCAAATACTTGTAATCACCTTTCCTCTCTTAAAGTAAGACTCCATGTTTCGCACCCATATAATATATAACTGGTAGAATAATAGTTTTATATATTTTCAGTTTAACATTTTTTTGAAAGGAGTTGGGACATCCCCAATGCATAATAGCACGCATTTCCAGAACTGAGCCTATGTTTAATTTCTTTGTGCATCTCATTTCCTAGATTTTGAATTCAGCCACTTCCTCAAAATTTCCCTCATTTGTCATTAGATGTCCATTTCCATTAAATAACGTATTTCTACGTGTGACCATATATTTAGTTTTATTGATATTTACTTCTATTCCTAATTTCTTAGTGTTACTCAATAGTGTGTGCGTGTTGTCCTTTAGTATCTCCTCGCTATCGGCCAATAGTACTACATCATCAGCATAAACTAACAGCTTATTAATACCTTTGATTTGTAAGCCTTCCTCATTTTCTAAAGATTTAATGGCATGCTCTAGTACAAAATTAAATAGTAGAGGAGATAGTGCATTCCTTGCTTCAACCCATTCTGGATTTCAAAAGTGTCCGAAAACTGTTTGCCTACACGCACCCTACACTTTGTGTCATTTAGACACATTCGTATAAGTCTAACTAACTTTTTAGGAATTCCGAGCTCCAGCAGGATACTATATAACTTCTCCCTCTTAATTGAATCATATCATTTTTTGAAGTCTATTAAAAAAAATAATTAAGTCAAAAACTGAATCGATTTTTTTAATTTTCATCTATATACATGAGTATTGTCCACCGCTGTGGTCTCGAGGTAGTGTGCTGCCTTGTCACGCAGCGGGCCCGGGTTCGATCCCCGATCGGGGTAGTTTTTCTGGGTGAGTTTTTTATTGAGGTTTTTCTTAACCTGTAAGGCAAATGTCAGGAAAAGTTTAAGGCCCAAACGATCCGCGAAATCATATGGCCATCATCATCATCATTCTTATCATTATCATCATCATCATCATCCTTCACCGGTGTGGAAAACAACGGGAAGCTACCACGCCTAAAATTCTCCAGTAAAGCTGCAAAGCATAGCATGAAAATGCTATGATTGCAGTGAAAGACCTGCCTTCGGGCAGAATTACTATGGGTGTAGGCTACTATGGATGATTGATAATTTAGACTTTTCCCAGGCAATCTGTTAGTATCCATTCTGCAGACATGTTCATACCATTTTCTCCTGTACTCTTCTATTTTATCTGTCAAACTGAATATTTGTAGTTCTTTACGGATATCTTCACTCAGTTTTTTATCCATTAAAATATATGCTGCCACAAATCGTAAATATTTAATTTCTGCTGCTTCTATTCTTTTAATTGACTGTTTATTTAGAGTCCATATTTCTGAGCCATACAATATTCCAGGTACAGCCAATACTTTATAAAATTTTAAATGCGTTTCTTTTCTTACTTTCTTTCCCAGTGTTCTTTTAAGTGTGCCACATGAATATTGAAATATTTGTAATTTATTATTCATGTCTTTTACATATCACAACCTGAAAATCCCGCTTTATTTATATTAAAAGGGGGCACGCCGTAGCGTAGTGGTTAAGGCACTGCGCTACAAGCCAGAAGGCCCAGGGTTCAATTCCCGGTGGGGGCAGGATTTTTAAACTCACCCAAACCTTCTGGCGGCACTATGACCCTGGGGTCGACTCAGCCTCTCACGGACGCTTGCTCTGGGGGTAAAGGCGGCCGTCACGCAGGGCTGACAACTCGGCTGACATCAAGTGCCGATTGTCCAGAAAAAGTGGGAGCCTTAACCTCCTACTACCCCAAGGGCCGCCTAAGGCCTGTAGTGGGATCACTTTACTTCACTTATTTATATTTAAAAAAACATAATCTGTAAATAATAAGTGGGTCCACTGCTGTGGTCTCGGGGTAGCGTGCTGCCTTGTCACGCAGTGGGAACGGGTTCGATCCCCGGTCGGGACAGTTTTTCTGGATGAGGTTTTCGGGGGTTTTCCTCACCTGTAAGACAAATGTCAGGAAAACTTTAAGGCCCAAACGGTCCCCAAATCATATGGCCATCATCGTCACCCTTATCATTATCATCATCATCATCCTTCACCGGTGTGGAAAGCAACGGGAAGCTACCACACCTACAATTCCCTACTAAAAGTTGCAAACATAGCATGAAAATGTAATGATTGCAGTAAAGGACCTGCCTTCGGGCAGAATTACTATGGATGGATGGATATTAAAAAAAAAACATAATTTGTGAATGATAAATGGTAGCGAAATAAGTTTTGAAACAGGCTGTAAGGTACAAAAATGAGTCTCAGGTGGCCCACAAGTAAACATACAAGCAATAAATTAGAAGTAATATTTTGTATCGATATTGTGAAACAAATGATAGTGCATGGGGAAGGAATGAAATTTATATGATGAGCGGTCAAAGGTCACCAGCAGAGCACAAAAAAACCGCAAACAGACCGCTGCACGTTTGTGAAGAACTGACTTAGGATTGATTGAACGGTCGCCACATTCCCAGCCCTGTCAAGCGCACTCATACATAACTCTCTCCGCCAGTTAAACATGTCTTCAAACAGCACGCCAAATATTACCCATTTTCTACAAAAAAAAAAACAATCTCATTACCCTTAAATTGTATCCGATAAATAGAATCAGAATTTTTATGTACTAAAAGGTAAGATTGTAACACAGTACAATAAGTTACAATTATAACTGTCTTTTTTGCACGACTATTTAACTCATGCCGCAAATGGTAAGCAATGGCCAATCACGTTTCAATGAATTCTGTTTTACACCAATGACAGTCGTGTTTCACCTCGCTCTTTATCGATTTTTCTTTATCAGCTCCTGCTTTTGTGATAAAGAAAGCTCCTCCTTTTTTTAATATTCTGAACCGGTTAGACCATTATTTTTCTCCAACAAATACATTGAATATAGCAAATAATGAATAGATTCAGTGATTTTACTGAGTTGTTTATTCAAAATATAAATGATTAACCTATAATGTTGATTATAATAGTTTGATGTGTTTCATTATTTCTCCATTAGAGTGCATTGTTACAATATTGCGATCCTATTTGGCAATAAATAATATCATCGAGTTGCAGTGAATATACATAACCTCACATTTCTAATTTGTTTTTAAACATCGCCGTTTACATTAACTATATAAATATTGTAAAACACCGGTAACTATATTCAAATAATTATTTTTTTAGTAAAGAGCTTAATTTTATTCGTTAAATAGTCCTAACAAATGCCACTCTTGATTTCCAAATTCTCATAAATAATGCCACGAGTGATTTCCAATTTATCTAGAGAATTTGGAAATCAAGAGTGGCATTTGTTAGGACTATTTAACGAATAAAATTAAGCTGTTTACTCACAAATCATTATTTAACTATAGTTATTTTAAAATATTTATATATTTAATGTAAACGGCGATTTTTGAAAACAAATGAGAAACGATTGGTACGCTTCAATTGCTTCTTTTGTTTATCACTGCAACCAGATCATACTATTTATTGCCAAAGGAACGCAATATTGTAAGAATGCTCTCTAGTGGAGAAAAAATGAAACACATCAAACTGTATATTAATTCATTTCTGATGTCGTATGATGTAAATATGACAATTATATTTTTCTGGATTATTACCTGGGAAAAAGTACATTTAACAAAGTGCAAATAGTGGTTTCTTTTTTGGTGGTATAATAAATTGCTACAAATGTTTTTATATTAACTCCTGCAAGCGCTATGTGTTGACATCTATGCACTATATATACAATCTGGTAGCCGTATTTCTTACAGGCTCAGTCACTGAAAAATAATGGTCAGACCTGTTCAGAATATTAAAAAGGAGGAGCTTTCTTTAATATGGTAAATATAACACTGATAAATATTTCGTGAAACACGATTCCGATTGGTTGTAAAACAGAAATCATTGAAACGTGATTGGTCATTGACTCCCATTTGGGGCATGAGTTAAATAGTCTAGATAAATTCACTAAGTGACTTAAAGAAAATTATTGCTCTTTCTACTTTAAGTCAGTTGGGCTTAATAATAAGTATTTTATCTTTAGGATTTGCTGGGTTAGCTTTTTTTCATTTATTAACTCATGCTTTATTCAAGGCATTATTTTTTTATATGTGCATCGATAATTTGGAAATCACTCGTGGCATTACTTATGATAATGCGTTCTGTCGTACCTATGCTACGTTTTTTTATACAGTAATATAATGTACGGTTAAAAACTATAAAATAGTTACCTTGTAGGTCCGTCTCCTCAACTTAAGTTATTTTAAAACTCTGTAGGCCTTTCGGGACTAGTCACATCATCAGCAGAATGCATTAGGT
The DNA here is from genome assembly GCA_030220185.1 of Diploptera punctata. NCBI lineage: Eukaryota > Metazoa > Arthropoda > Insecta > Blattodea > Blaberidae > Diploptera > Diploptera punctata. The sequence continues at coordinate 857,735 of JASPKZ010007399.1, forward strand.
CCGTAATTATTGACCGTTGTTGAAGCACTGACTTGGTTGTGAGAATTTTGTACAGAGGATCGTGTGGATTGGGTGTGTATTCATTGACTATTTAACTCATGCCACAAATGTTAGTCAATGACCAATCACGTTTCAATGAATGTTGTTTTACAACCAATGACAGTAGTGTTTCGCCTCGCTCTTTATCGATTTCTCTTTATCAGCTCCTGCTTTTTGTGATAAAGAAAGCTCCTCCTTTTTAATGTTCTGAATAGGTCAAAGCATTATTTTTCTCCAACAAATACATTGGTTTAGGCTAGGTGCATGGAAATGTCTAAAAATTAGCGACGATCACGTTATGCGAATATGTCCAATGTGCGGGAACTTTGAAGACGAGATACATATATTAGGACAATGTGATGATTTAGAATATTGGAGACGTCAGTTATTACCGGAAAGATTTCTAAATTCAAATCGGGAAAGATTGGCATGCTACGAGTTAATGGTAAATCCAGAAAATTGGATAAACTTGGGTAAATTTCTGGACAAAACGCAGAAAATAAGAACAACACTCTTTCATGAATAAATACATGTTATCAAAATGCAATACCATTAATTCTTAATAATTATATATAAATTAATTAATGTATAATGTTATTGAATTATTATGTAATTGTAATATTATTGTGTTTTCTTTATGTAATTGTAATGTTATTGTTTTTTTTTTCTTTATACTATTACCAATTATTACTTTATTGTAACGGACTGTCAAGAGCACGTACGGCTTACTGCCCGTGCGACCCATATTTGTAAATAATATTGTAAATATCTTACTTTTTGTCTAATAAAGTCCTACTACTACTAGTTCGCAGTTTTCCCGCATTGAAAGTTAACGTGGTCGAGTAATAGGTACTGAACTGCAAGATGTATTTTACAATGGGCACCCTGTATTTGCATTTCTTCCGAACCGCATAACACACAAATCCACAGGGGAGAGGCGCAATCATCCGCTCCACAGCAAAATAATTGATTGGATCATGAAACCGATTTCTCATCTTCAAAATGCTATTTAGTAATTGAATCAGAATGCAGAGGGCGATAAGCACCTTCATATCTTTAATCTGATCAAGTGGAGAGTTATTTCGCGTGCCTCTCTCCCATCATAACGCATTGTCTTCCTTTCTTTTGTTCTCTACGTCACTCATATAATATCTTCAAAGCCGATTCTTATATATTTATTCCTTAGCTTTCCCCACCAAACCAACCATTCTCGGCGAATTCCACACAAAATTTGACACAACACGTAGAAATTAAAATTTCTTCCCTTCTTCCCAAAGAGGTATTTGGACTATTTAAAAGATTTTCAAATGCTTAAATTCCAAAATATTGCAGAATATGTTAAATTGAAAAAAAAATTGCAACTGCCTCAGGTTTTCTTTCGACATTCCTGGTGTTCTCTCCTGACATGGCGTACTTGTAACGCACTTCTGAGATTGGGGCGCCTGGAAGGCGGGGTTACGTTGCCCCGATGATATGATGGGTGATGATGATGATAATGGTGCGCCAGGAGAGTCCCTAATCCTAAGCTTAACCTAAGATGAATATGAATGATGATGATTGCGATGGCCATGTGATTTCGGGGACAGCTTGGGCCTTAAAGTTTTCCTGACATTTGTCTCACAGGTGAGGAAAACCCCCCATAAAAACCTCACCCAGAAAAACTGTCCCGATCGGGAATCAAACCCGGGCCCGCTGCGTGACAAGGCAGCACGCTACCTCGGGACCCACAGCGGTGGACCAACTGAAAATATATAAAACTGTAATTTTTCCAGTTACGTGGATAAGAAACAAGGACTCTTACTTTAAGGGAAGAGAAAATATTACGAGTATTGATAATAAGTTCTTAGGGCAAAATTTTGGACCAAAGAGAGATGAATAGACAGGAGGATGGAGAAGACTACATAACAGTGAACTGCATGATCTTTATGGGAAACCAGATATAATAAGAACAGTTAAGTCTCGTAGACTGCGATGGGCAGGACATTTGGCACGAATGGAGAATGAAAGTGTGGCTTGGAAACTTCTTGTAGGAACAACCAGAGGGAAAGCGGCCAGTAGGTACTACAAGAAAAATTTATATCGTAATTATTTTATATACCCCGTGCTGATTACCCGGCGTTGCCCGGGAACCTACTTATCCCGATCTCCTTGGCATAAATGAGCTGAGAGAAAAACATTCGTGATTGTGAGTTATCCGTAAAAGAATACCTACCGTTCGCTGCTACGCTTCCCCAGAAATCTCCGATTGAGGGTCTTTCCACTTTTCAGCGGTTGCCCTTTTACCAGCCGGCTGCTGGCCCTTCACATCCACATGTGTCAATCACAGAGGTAGATGATCAACAGCCAGTGTAGGGGTGACATGTGGTTAGCATGTCGAGTCCCCCAGCCGTTATAGCTGGTTCCTCAACCTGGAGCCGCTACTTATTGTAGCTACCCAATTGCCTCACGATGCTGGGTGGGCACCGGTCTCATACTGGCCGAAATACCATGAGAAAATTTCTTCCCCCATGGAGACTCGAACCAGCGCAAGTCCCGTAGCTCTGCGCCAAGGCTTCCTACCTTAACCGCTCGGCTACGGCGCGAGACCCCCAGAAATCTACTTATCCAAATTTTCTTGGCATCAATGAAAGACAAAAATGGCCATTGTGAGTTATCCGTAAAAGATAAACATGTTTACGCGGACTTTTTTGTAGAGTTTTTTTTTTAGATGTTCAATTCTGTGTACATTAATTTTGTATATTTGTTTTGATTTAGGCAGCGTAAGCTATTTAATCGTCCAAAAAGCTACCTTTTTCACATTTTTCACTACAAAGGGTAATTTTTAAGAGTGTAGGAGTTGAGTATCACAACTCTTTTATAACCTATGTTCATCCCGGGAATCTCCTGAACGTTTTGCAAAAAGCCCCATCACAATCGAATTAACGATATGGCAGCGCATAAAATACGAACAAACAAACAAACATTCATTTTTATATATTAGATAAGTTACATTTTCTCGTCATTCCGCTGGGGTAATTTCTCTGACCACCGCCCACCACTGGATCATAAGTACTGCCACGAGTGATTTCCAAATTATCGATAAATTCACGCCTCACGAAGTGAGGAGTAAATTTATCTAGAGAATTTGGAAATCAAGAGTGGCATTTGTTAGGACTGTTTAACGAATAAAATTAAGCTGTTTACTCACAAATCATTATTTAAATAAAGTTATTTTAAAATATTTATAAATTTAATGTAAACGGCGATGTTTGAAAACAAATGAGAAACGATTGGTACGCTTCATCTGCTTCTTTTGTTCATCACTGCAACCAGATCATATTATTTATTGCCAAAGGAACGCAGTATTGTAAGAATGCACTCTAGTGGAGAAAAAATGAAACACATCAAACTGTACATTAATTAATTTCTGATGTCCTATATCAATTATATGCTCAATTCTGGAAATGCGTGCTATTATAAATAAAGGAGAAATGCGCACAGACTGTGCAGATATTACATGTGAAGTGCTTAATTGTCTTTGCTATAAGCACTGATTGATTTAAGTCGTTTTTTACAATTCAGAATGTGGTACTTTTCACATTTTTGTGAACACAAAACACATATGCACATGTCGTTAGGTTCATGAAATGTCTTGTTGCAGCATATCTTGTGATGGAAGCCATGCACTGCCAGTCTGGTAGTGATATGACGCATTTCACAGTTCGAATGCGTGCTATTATGCATTGCAGAGACTTTTGATGTCCCAACTCCTTTCAAAAAACGTTAAACTGAAAATATATAAAACTATTATTCTACCAGTTATATTATATGGGTGCGAAACATGGACTCTTACTTTAAGGGAGGAAAGGAGATTACAAGTATTCGAGAATAAGGTACTTAGGAAAATTTTTGGACCAAAGAGAGATGAACAGACAGGTGAATGGAGAAGACTACATAACAATGAACTACATGCTCTTTATAGAAAGCCAGATATAATAAGAACAGTTAAGTCTCGTAGACTACGATGGGAAGGACATGTTACACGTATGGGGAATTAAAGACTTGCATGGAAGCTTCTTGTAGGAAAGCCAGAGGGAAAACGCTCAGTTGATAGACCAAGAATGAGGTGGGAGAATAACATTAACTATGATTTGAGGGAAGTAGATTATACGGAGAATGATTGGAAAGCATTAGCTCAGGATAGGGATGTATGGAGAGCTTATGTCCGCGCGGCCATGAACCTACGGGTTCGATAGTGCCAGTGAGTAAGAGTAAGTAAGTATATGAATTATATTTTTCTGGATTGTTACCTGGGAAAAATACATTTAAGAAAGTGCAAACAGTGGTTTCTTTTTTTGGTGGTATAATCAATTGCTACAAATGTTTTTATATTAACTCCCGCATGTGCTATGTGTTGACATACAAGCACTATATATACAATCTGGTAGCCATATTTATTAGAGTCAGTCACTGCAAAATAATGCTATGACCTATTCAGAATGTTAAAAAGGAGGTGCTTTCTTTATTATGATAAACTTTAGTTGGTAATTTTTAGGCAAAACACGACTGTGATTGGTTGTAAATAAAAAAGTAATTAAAATGTGATTGGTCATTGTTTCCCATTTGGGGCATGAGTTAAATAGTCAACATAAAGATGTTTTTTATGATGTCTATGGATTTGCAATCTGTTGTTTTTTAACTGTGTAGCCCCTATAAAAGTTTATTTCATTTCACGATCAGGCGATGTAATTATTTTAATAGTGTTTTATAAGAGATGAAGGTATTATTGCGCGCCCGTATCTTTGTGCAGTGCGCAGGTGCGGTCTGCATTGTGCAGCTGCGCTCAAGGAAGTGCTTGTTCCTATTTCTTTAAGCTTATTTCCTTTGCATTACTCCCGTCTTCCGGTACATGTGTTGTCAAGAAGCTGCGAGACTTTATTATAACACGCACTGTCGCTCTTATGTTTAACTATTGTATTATTGTTTATAGCCGCTTTAATGTTTTATCAAAACTAGAATCGTTTATTGCAGCGGTTCCCAATCTTTTTCGACTCGCGAACCCCTTCCACAAAGATCTGAGTTGGATGAACAACTGACTTTTAAATATACATACAGTAGACATGAATACAATTTAATTCCAAGCAAAAGGTTTAATAGCACTGGTCAACATGAGTTTCGTCTCATGAGTACCAATAGTTGTACTTAATGCAGTTTTTTATTCTGTTTTCAAATATGTATTCGGAATTTCTCCATCACCCACAGTTTTTTTATTTAAATTTCAATTAATGGATTTAAATAATTATTTTTTAATAAACGTTTTTTCGTCCATTTGTCCATTGTAAAATAAAACCAAATGAGCTAACTCAGGAGATTTCAGCTATGGAGTAAAGCATGGAAATAAAATTAATAAATCTTATGTCGATGGAAATGGATTTCTTGAGGAGAGCAGCAAGATGTCCAAAATTGAAAAAGTAGTGGTTATGCTCCTTGCCTCTGGTCCCGAGGGTCGCGGGTTCAAACCCGGCAGGGGTCGATGGATTTTTTAGGACGGAAAAATCCAAGGAGCAAGTCCTCCGGGAGGGACTTTAAGCCGTGGGTCCCGAGTCTGAAGATTTTCAGGCTCGTAAAAAATCCTTAAGCCTGAATGAAAAGGCCTCTAAGCAAAATTTACCGAATTTTCCCGTCCTAGTACTACCTTGGTTTCCTAGATGTCAGTATGAGGCGGAACGCTGACCACGTACCACTCAAAATGACATCTATACGAAAACAAGTGTAAGTAAATTAGCATGGTACAAATTCTTCCCTGTAGGGGGAAGCGCCTAAATCTCTGTAAAGGGAAAACATAGGCTTACAATACAATAAACAACTGACTAACGTTAACAATGTGGGCAACGTTTATTAGTTGAGACTACTGTCCATAAAATGGCGGCAAGTACGTACAATTTATTGTTTTATATTGTTTCAAATAAAGTTCAGTTCATTTAAAATGCAGTGATTTGTTTCGTATAATGTATATTAACACTACCTTTTGGATATATTTTTCTATATATACATTGTACGAGACCACGATGACATAGAATATAAAAACTAAAAGAAGAATACGAAAAATGGGGACTTTATATAAACATTGAGAAAACTAAATATCTGTGTATAGGAGAAGAAATAGAAAATATAAATTTCAACAATGGAGAAGAACTAAAACCTAGTATTGATGCACTTTTTTAGGAACAATATTAGACAATTCAGGCGATAACACAGTGGAAATTAAAAATAGAATCGCTCAAACAAAACAAACAATAAATGCTTTAAACTCTGTTTGGTGAAGCAAAAATATTACAGAAAATAGAAAATTACAAATATATGAAACCATAATTCAGAGCATTTTAACATATGGTGCTGCAGTCTGGCAAATTCCTACCAGGGAAATGAAAAGAATTTTAAGTATAGAAATGGATGTTTTAAGAAGATCAGCTGGAAAATCTAGAATGGATAGAATACGAAATAAAGAAATAAGGGAAATATGGGTGTACAAGAGGAGCCGGACATCATAGACATTATAGAAAAGAAAAGATTACAGTGGTATGGCCATGTCAAAAGAATGCCAGAACAAAGATTGCCTAAAATTGTTATGGAATGGATCCCAAAGGAAAGGAGGAAGAGAGGAAGAGCGAAGAAAACTTAGATAGAAGGGGTACAAGCAGCTATGAATATCAGAGGATTGGAGGAAGATCAATGGATGGACAGAGAGGAATGGCGTTTGATTTCCGGAAGACGGCGGCAGCTGCCATGATACCGGATGATGATGATGATACATTGTACGTAGTATACATAAAGGGCAGTGGTTTTACTTCCCAAAGAGGTTTGTAATATGTAATATTATATGGGTGCGAAACATGGACTCTTACTTTAAGGGATGGAAATGAGATTACGAGTTTTTGAGAATAAAGTTCTTAGGAAATATTTGGACCAAAGAGAGATGAACAGACAGGTGAATGAACAAGACTACATAACAATGAACTACTTGGTCTTTATAGGAAGCCAGATATAATAAGAACAGTTAAGTCTCGTAGACTGCGATGGACAGGACATGTTGCACGTATGGGGAATGAAAGATGTGCATGGAAGCTTCTTGTAGGAAAACCAGAGGGAAAATGCCCACTTGGTAGACCAAGATTGAGGTGGGAGAACAACATTAAGTATGATTTGAGGGAGGTAGATTATACAGGGAATGATTGGAAAGCATTGGCTCAGGATAGTGATGTATGGAGAGCTTATGTCCGCGCGGCCATGAACTTACGGGTTCGATAGTGCCAGTGAGTAAATAATATTACAGTACAGATAATTAGGTTGGCAACCCCAAAATGTAGGAAGTTTAACTTTTAAATCATGGTCACCATTGCTGCAAGTCCGACAAAACGCACTACCGGGCAAAAACGTATTTTTCTCAAAACTAACATAATGATGCATAGCCGAGTGATGCATAACACCGTCCATTTTCCTTCTCTGTCAGTCAGTCTGCGGCGTCAAGTGGCAACAGCTTTCACATTAGAGCAAAACAATTTTGTAGACATGAAAACCCCTATAGTTGGATGGGGGGTGGGGGGTGGAGTGTGCACGTGGACAAGCTGACATCGTGGAATTTGAGAAGATAATTAATAACATATCACTGCACTGGACGTACAATCGATATCACATCACGAATACATATAACTGCTACTGTTATACACTTCACTGAAGAACACAGAGGTCCCCCGTTCTATTCCCCATCATGTTATTTCGTGTACGAAATTGTTTGCCATTCGCCCTTAGGAAAATGTTAGTAGAAACACTTGCAATGCCCCATTTTGATTATTGTGACACTCTTTTTACAGACTTAAATATTATTTCCACTCAAAGACTTCAACGTGTTCATAATTCTTGCGCACGGTTTATTTGTGGTATTCGCAAATTTGACCATGTTACACCGTCTCTGGAACAATTATCGTGGCTTCGTCTAAGAGATTGTAGAACTGTCCATTCCCTATCCCTTCTCTATAAAATACTTCACACATCATCGCCTAATTATTTATCACGCCGCTTCATCAGACTATCCGACACACATAATGTTGACACTCGATCCCATCAGCACATTGTCCTTTATATCCCTCCTCATCACACTGTATATTATTCATTATCTTTTACGGTGTCACTTACCAAAACATGGAATTCCCTTCCGCCCTATGTCAGAGACTGACAAACTATAACATCCTTCAAAAACAAACTAAAGAATTATTTAATAACTAACTTATACACCTCACTGATAGTATTCTTTTAGCAATATTAATATATTTAATTATTTATGAAAATAATATTAAGAATAACAAATATTTTTATTTGTTTTGTTTTAAATATTGTATAATCGTAAAATTAGTTTTCTATATCTCATTATTTTCCTGTTTTTTATATACACTAGACAGGACAATTTAATATGTCTTGCTTGTATACATTTTATTATTAGTTTTAGTTTTAATTTTAACTAATATTAACTGGTTGTATTATAGATCGTAATACGTATATTAGATATTATCTTTTGATCAAATTTTTACTTAGTGTTTAATATTAGAGTTAATTAAGATTGTTATATTCTGATGTAATATATGTTTGTCCTGGTGAGTGGAAGAGAAGGCCACATGGCCTCAACTCCACCAGGCTAAATAAATCTAAATAAATAAATAAAATACAGCAGTTTCCACAGCCTTACTTTTATATCCGTATATATGCTCCCATGTTACAAATATATAATTCAATAGTGAGAAGTACTGTCCAATTAAAATTTTACAAAACAGTAGCCGTTCCAACGTTAACATACGGGTCTGAGACTTGGCCTTTAACGATCTCTGATAAAAATAAAATTGAGACATTAGAAATGAGATTTCTCAGATCAGTTGCAGGTGTATCTCTAAGAGATCAAAAGAGAAGTCATGATATCAGAGATGAATTGCAAATATATAATATAAACGAGAGAATACACAGAAATAAATGTAATTGGTTTGAACATATACAAAGAATGCCAAATAATCGTTTATCAAAACAGCTGCTTCATAATAAACCTCTAGGCCGAAGAAATGTAGGAAGACCAAAACGTCGTTACAAAGACGATCTGCACCTGCAGCATATAGTGCCCCTGGGAGCGGAACGGTCCAACAAGCCCATACCTTGAAGAAGATGATGATGATGATGATAAGTACTGTCACACATGGAGCTGAAGTTTGGAAATTCAACAAAAACTTATGTCGATGGAAATGGATTTCTTGAGGAGAGCAACAAGATGTTCATAATTAGAGAAAATAAGAAATACTGTCAGAAGAGAAAAAATGAATATTGGTTAATCAATAGTATATTATATACGGTATAAGCAATTAAATTGGTATGGGTACGTACGACGAATGCAAGAAGAAAGATTACCCAGGAAAACATTGGAAGAAGGAGGAGAGGAAGACCTCGAAACTCATGGATGCAGGAAATAAAAATTGGAATGAGAGCAAGAGGACTGGAGGACATGGATTGTATTGGAGAGAGACGAGTGGAGAAGAAAAATAAAACTTTAGGCACAGAAAGATGTGTAAACATTAAAATTCTGTATATAAAAATACATGCTTCCATCCTATTTTGCATTACAGGGACCATTGTAGTCCCAACTCCTATCAAAAAACTTTAAATTGATAAATTAATTAAATAAAAATAAAACGTAGTTTTATTTGATTTTCATATTTATTATATAATTCAGTGACCGCTGTTTCGGTACACTGTACCTTCTTCAGACATGTTAACAAATTATGAATTGTGTTCCAATTGTGTTATTATTATTATTATTATTATTATTATTATTATTATTATTATTATTATCATTATCAATCATTATCATCATCATCATAATTATCATCATCATCATCATTCATTATCATTATCATCATCATCATCATCATCATAATTATCATCATCATCATTATCATTCATTATCATTATAATTATCATCATCATAATTATCATCATCATACATTATCATTATCATTATCATCATCATAATTATCATCATTATCATTAGCATCATCATCATAATTATCATCATCAATATCATTCATTATCATTATCGTTATCATTATCATCATCATAATTATCATCATCATCATTATCATTCATTATCATTATCATCATCATAATTATCATCATCATACATTATCATTATCATTATCATCATCATCATCATCATAATTATCATCATCATCATTCATTATCATCATTATCATTAGCATCATCATCATAATTATCATCATCATCAATATCATTCATTATCATTATCGTTATCATTATCATTATCATCATCATCATCATAATTATCATCATCATTATTATTATTATTATTATTATTATTATTATTGATCTTTTCAATGCATGACAGTTATTAGTGTGTCAGTAAATACAATTGGCTTGGACTGGGAGTGTGCGCACATTATTGATCTCTGCTGTAAAAACTGTCTATATCCTTCGAATGCTTTTAAACGCCAGCTCCTCCGTGTTAATGCAAAAACCTCGTTATGCACTAAGTGACAGGATTCACTCGCGTCTTATCCTGTCATCTCCACTCTACCGTCGCGCCTACAAGACACCGTATCTTCATTCTATGGCACATACTGTTCTTAAACAGTGTTTTGAAATTGTCTTCATTAACTATTGGATCACATTCTGCAAAAAGGAACCAACCGTCAAATTTGAAATATATCCTGTCCGGGACCAACACTACCAAAAATAAATTATGAATAAAACAACTAATCCGTGCCTGGTTAGCTTACATGGGGGTTTGGTTCTGAAAGACTTAACCTCATGTAAGACACTAGGATGGGGGTCCCCAACCGCAACACCAAAAGAAGATATCGAAAATATAGTGAAAAAAGAATGCAAAATTATAAGAAAAGTTTTAGGTCCACAAGTCATAGGTGAATCATTTAGACTCAGAAGTAAAAAGGAAATAAAAATATATACAGACATTCATAGTGATATTAGAAAACGAAGGTTAAAATTTTATGGCCATATTAAACGAATGAACTCAAATGGGCTTACAAAACAGATAATGGAATTCTACGAAAACAGAAGCAAAGCTCCAGTGGATACTATGAAGTGGATTGATGAAGTCAAAAATGACTTAAAATTGGCAGGAATTACTAAAGAAGATATCCCAAACAGAGATATATTTAGAATTAAGGTGAATGAGTGGCAAGTTGACCAAGAAGACAAACCGAAGAAAAAAACTGGAACAACTTGGACAGATGATAGAAAACAAGTTCATAGCAAAAGAATGAGAGACATTTGGGATCAAAGGAAACGCCTCTAAGTATTTTGCGTAGTCCTACATGGGCTCATCCGCAATAAAAAAAACTAATAAACCCAGTAATTCAAACCCAGTCTTTAAAGTTATAACGGACCAGCCAGTCTTACATTCGAAGCCGGTGCTTGCAGATATGGATGCAACATCGCTCATAAAAAACATCGATATTAGAACATTAATGTTTTCAAAAGTATAATATCGATGTTATTGAACGATATATCGATTTTTTCAATTTCTGGGAAAACAATTAAAACACAAAGAATCTTCAATTTTTTTATTAATTATTTATTTCGTAAAACAGAATTTAAAACAACAATTTTGACAATATTGTGCCTAACTAACTCATTAGCACTATCGAACCCGTAGGTTCATGGCCGAGCGGACATAAGCTCTCCATACATCCCTATCCTCAGCCAATCGTTTCCAATCATCCCCTGTATAATCTACTTCCCTCAAATCATAGTTAATGTTATTCTCCCATCTCATTCTTGGTCTACCAACTGGACGTTTCCCCTCTGGTTTTCCTACAAGAAGCTTCCATGGACGTCTTTCATTCCCCATTCGTGCCACATGCCCTGCCCATCGCAGTCTATGAGACTTAACTGTTCTCATTATAATGCTTTCCTATAAAGACCATGTAATTCACTGTTATGCAGTCTTCTCCATTCACCTGTCTGTTCATCTCTCTTCGATCGAATCGTTTTCCTAAGAACTTTATTCTCAAATACTCGTAATCTCCTTTCCTCCCTTAAATTAAGAGTCCATGTTTTGCATCCATATAATATAACGGGTAGAATAATAGTTTTATATATTTTCAGTTTAACGTTTTTTGAAAGGAGTTGGGAAGTCAAGAGTATCTGTAATGCATAATAGCACGCATTTCCAGAATTGAGCCTATGTTTAATTTCCTTGTCCATCTCATTCCTGTTTGTGATTATTGTTCCTAGGTATTTAAATTCAGCCACTTCCTCAAAATTTCCCTCATTTTCATTAGCTGTCCATTTCCATTATATAATGTATTTCTACGTGTGACCATATATTTAGTTTTATTGATATTTACTTCCAGTCCCAATTTCTTAGTGTTACTCAGTAGTGTGTGCGTGTTGGCCTTTATTATCTCCTCGCTATCGGCCAATAGGACTACATCATCAGCATAAACTAACAGCTTATTAATACCATTGAGTTGTAGGCCTTCTTCATCCTCTAAAAATTTGATGTCATGCTCTATTACAAAATTAAATAGTAGAGGAGATAGTGCATCTCATTGCTTCAACCCATTCTGGATTTCAAAAGTATCTTAAAACAGTTTTCCTAAACGCACCCTACTCTTTGTGCCATTTAGACACATTCGTGTAAGTCTAACTAACTTTTTAGGAATTCCGAATTTCAGCAGGATACTATATAACTTCTCCCTCTTAATTGAATCGTATGCCATTTTGAAGTCTACATATAGTTGATGTACGGTACCAGTATATTCCCATTTCTTTTCTAAACTCTGTCTTATAGTAAAAATCTGATCTGTTGTAGACCTGTTTCTTCTAAATCCGCATTGATGATCTCCTAGAATGTCATCAATATAGGGAGTATGTCTGCTTACTAATATATTTGTTAGAATTTTGTACGAAGTTGAAAGTAATGAGATGCCCCTGTAGTTGTTGCAATCAGTTTTATCTCCTTTCTTATAAATTGGTACGATAATCGATTCTTTCCATTCATCTGGAAGAGCTTCTTTTTCCCAAATCATATTAAGCAACTGGCGTATCTTGTCCATCAATTTATCTCCCCCTGATTTTATCAGTTCTGCTGGGATCTCATCTGAACCTGATGTTTTATACATCTTCAATTTTTCTATCGCCATTTCAACATCTAATGCACTTGGTTCTGCGATTAGCATTTCTGCTGTCTTTAAATGATCCTCTTGAATATCCTGTTCTGTATATAGCTACATTTAATAGTTGATTAAAGTAATTTTTCCATCTATTTAATATACTCCTGGAATCTGCAATCATATCCCTATTTTCATTCCTAATTATGCTTGTTCTAGCCTGAAACCCTTTCTTCTCTATCCTAATTCCCTGATATAATTCTCTAATGTTCCTATTTTTGGCATTCGTTTCAAGATCATTAATCTTCTCTCTCAAATATTCCCTCTTTTTACTCTTTAGTAACTTGGTGGTTTCCCGTCTAACACTACCCAATTGCTCCAAATTTACCTCATTTGGCTAGTAATCTGTTTCTTTCTTGGGTAATCGTAGGCCCAGTCTCTGAAAACAGCTGCTCACTGGACACCGATGTTGCTATGATAGGCAAATATATCATCGCCAGTTTATACAGCCCAGGAAATAAACCTTTCATGTCATCCCACATTTCTAAAGCATCTGCTTTTGGCTGAGGAAGCGAACGAACAGCAAAAATAACACAATAGATGACGTTAGGCATAACAAAATATCGTTCATAAAACATCGTTCATAAAGAGCGATGTATCGTCGATGTTAGGGGTTTTAACATCGATGTATCGTTTGCATCCCTAGTTGCAGACATACTTTCTGCTGATAATGGGACAATTCCCGAAAGGCCTACAGTAACTAAATGTTTCAACGGTTGAGAAGACGGACCTAAAATATATATAATTCTAAACATATAAACTCAAGACATTTTATGGTGACCAACATGTTGTATATACGTAATTATTAAGTTTCTGGGGACTGACGACAAAAGCGAAACTATGCCATTTCTCCAGGTTTCTTTTAATTCTGCATGACGCTCCAGAACCCCCGTAGCGTGCTGGCCGTGTCACGCAGCGAGCCCGCCCGGGTTCGATTCCCGCTTGGGACAGGCCTCACCTGGTCAGACCAAATGTAAGGACATGCGTAGGGCCCACCAACGCGTCCCCAAAATCATACGGCCATCATCATCATCCTTCGCCCCTCAGTGTGCCCCGAGGAAAGAACAGGGAGGCGGCTTACCACACATTACAATTCCCTAGTAAAGCTGCAAAGCATAGCATGAAAATGTCTATGATTGCATGTGAAAGACCTGGCCCATCCGCGGCAGCCCGGGCAGGATACCTAAGATGATGGATGTGGTGATAACAATATAAAATTATGTAAATTAGCATTATTTATTGGTTCGAGCGCTAACGTATAGAGTTAAGGTCTCGGGTTCAAATTTTCCGACTTCAGACATTTATTTTTCCTTTTCATGTCATATTTGCCTTCATTTACCCCAACTGTAACCCACAAAATAATTCTAACATCTAAAGATACAAGCGTTACTGCTATAAAGTAAAAATTCGCTTTACATTGTTACGTGTTATAGTGGCCACTAGATGGCAGTTGGACCGATTTTCAAACATGGACTCTCGTGAATTGAGAATGTTTAGTTAGGATCGCGTAGTGGCATCAAATGTCCCCCCCCCCTAGAGCACTAACGTACCAGAGTTAGAAAGATATCGGGTTCAAAATCCCGACTCAGGGCATTTATATTTCATTTCATGGTTTATATATATATATATATATCCGGGTTCGAATCCCGTCCAGGCATTTATTTTTCTTATCATACCATATATATATATATATATATATATATATTGCAGATTTTCGCGGATATAAATATGAATATGTAAGTTTTCTTGGGTTTTCCGCGTCTTGGATTCAAGTTCGGCCTCTGGCCACTGATACCAGACGTTTCGACATGATCCCACATGTCATTATCAATGAATGTTAAGTTCGAGTCACAGGTTTAGGTCTTATATAATAAAATACATGGAGTTTTCGCTGTGGTCCGTTTCCGAAGACGTACACCCATCCAAGGTTTAGTTCTTATGTAGTTAAATACCTTCAGTTTTCAGTGTGGTCCGTTTCCGAAGCCGTACACCCAACGAAGCGTCGACCACACTCCATGTTGCCCAACCGTGGTTTTATTCATATCTTCTGCGCTGTTCTGGGGATGACATGGTGGGCAGCGAGAGCAGTTTTCCATGTAGATGGTAATCTTTGGGCATTATCTCGGCCGTTCATGGAGTGTGGCCTTTTCTCAATCTCTATTGCTTCTCTGTAGATTCTTGATTTTCCATTATCTATTTTAGCCAACGTTCTAGATCCTGTGAAGTCGATCTTGTGACCCCTCTGTTTCATATGTTGCACTCGAACTTATCATTCCTTGATAATGACATGTGGGATCATGCCGAAACGTCGGAATCAGTGGCCAGAGGCCGGACTTGAATCCATGACGCGGGAAACCCAACAAAACTTTCATATATATATATATATATATATATATATATATATATATATATATAGTCATTTTCTATATCTAGATGGAATCAATGACGATATGTAATAAAAAATATATATCCATGAGAACAACCTCAATAGCTTGAGAATTTGGTAAAAAGAAGTAATCACAAGAGATGGGTTAAATGTAAATACAGTAGCAGCAGGTAGTGGTTGCGGAGTTTAAGGGGAGGAGAGAGACAGAATTCTCTTCTAAACAAGTGTCAATAAATGAATTTTGTTTGGTTCTGAGACAATGGTATCCTGGCGAGATTCAAGTTACGAATTCATCAGACACAGTACAATGCAAACTCGTAGTGTCGGACTGTCACTTCAGTGTCGGAATGGTACTTTTATCAATCCTGACTGTATAACATATCCACAGAGAAAACTCAGGATAAAACTCACACAATAAAAAAATTGAAGTTATTATTAATATTATTATTATTGTTAGTATAATATACATTATTATTATTATTATTAAACTATGCGTTAAGGCAATAAGCAACAAACCGGAAAATTGAGGGTGGGGTCAGGATTTTTAAACTGATGGCACCTTGATCCAAAATCTGAGAATAAATTTGTTATAATTTTCAGTAAGTTTATAAAATATATTATACAGTAAAGCTTGTTCAAAGCGGAATCGCATGAGACCATTTTTTCCACATTAGACAAAATTCCGCATTACAAAAAATACAAAAGAAAAGTAACCAATCTTAGATTATAGAGTACCGCATATGTCTTTTTACTTATCTTGGATTAATTGTTTACATTTATATAACACTTTGGCTAGACCAGTGTTGACCTATGGTAGTGCAGCATGGGCACTAAACAGACAACATGAAAGCAGAATAACGGCTTGTGAAATG
This sequence comes from Diploptera punctata, assembly GCA_030220185.1. Classification (NCBI taxonomy): domain Eukaryota; kingdom Metazoa; phylum Arthropoda; class Insecta; order Blattodea; family Blaberidae; genus Diploptera; species Diploptera punctata. Next base: position 874,258 of record JASPKZ010007399.1, read on the forward strand.
GGTGGGTCATATAATGAGAATGGAGGAGGAGAATACCACTAGAAAGCTTACACTACTGAGATCAGATGGAGGAAGAAGAAGAGGAAGACCGAGATGGATGGAGTAGAGGTGAACCTTCGAAAGCTCGGGGCCCGGGGATATAGAAGGAGGGCGTTGGACAGGGATACGTGGAAGAGTATCTTAACAGCAGCCAGGGACCATAAAGGGCTGTAGAGCTAGATTATTATTATTATTATTATTATTATTATTATTATTATTATTATTATTATTATTATTATTATTATTATCATTATAAGATAAAAACTTAAAATATGTAGGCTACCTTTTTGAAAGGTGCCGTCGTCCTCAACTATGTTAAAATATTATATTTAAAATATTATCTAGAGGCCTTTCGGAAGTTAAAATCCATCAGCAGCAGGATGAGCTTCTGCTACTAGTTGTTGTTGTTTATGACGATGTAGACTCCAAGTGTCTGTAGCAGCAAATGACTTGTTTTTGACATCGTCATAAACAACAACAACTAGTAGCAAAAGCTCATCCTGCTGATGATGGATGTTTACTTCCGAAAGGCCTCCAGATAATATTTTAAATATAATATTTTAACATAGTTGAGGACGACGGCACCTGCCAAAAGTTACATATTTTAAGTTTTTATCTTATGATTATTCGCCTCAATGGGATTTGATATGAATTTTATTAGTATATTATTTTTTTTTTAATTGCGGATGAACCCATGTTGAATTACGCAAAGTACTTAGAGGCGTTTCCTTTGAGCCCAAATTTCTTTCATTATATTATTATTATTATTATTATTATTATTATTATTATTATTATTATTATTATTATTATTATTATTATTATTAATATCAAGAACTCTTAATTTGCGGGATGAAAGTGGATTATGAATATTTGAGAATAAAGTTGTTAGGAAAATGTTTGGACAAAAGAGAGATGAACAGACAGGTGAATGGCGAAGACTTACATAACAATGAACTACATGGTCTTTATAGCAAGTCAGATATAATAAGAACAGTTAAGTGTCTTAGACTGCGATGGGCAGGACATGTTGCACGTATGGGGAATGAAATACGTGAATGGAAGCTTCTTGTAGGAAAGCCAGAGGGAAAACGTCCAGTTGGTAGGGGGAATAACATTAACTATGATTTGAGAGAAGTAGATTATACAGGGAATGATTGGAAAGCATTAGCTCAGGATAGGGATGTATGGAGAGCTTATGTCCGCGTGGCCATGAAGCTACGGGTTCGGTAGTGCCAGTGAGTAAGTAATATCGATATTATTATGTCAAAAATGAAAATTATAGCAATGTTTGAGAAATGTGACCATTCTATATAAAACACATGCATTGGCATGGGCACACTAGAGTCTACTTGTAGGGGTTTGGGAACCAATGGAGACAGACAGACGGAACAATTTACCGGATTGGTTTAAAAAAGTGTGTTTTATATACAATTTATTGAGGTGTTCTTTGTCTCGAGTGTCCACCCCCATCTATATGCGGTTACAACAAACATCCCGTGAGCCTGACACAGCTGTGCTGGTTGTGTTTACCAATATCAGTGGAGAAGACAGAAAAAAGGGCAGATGGCCGGCACGCAGAGAGTTTAATGAGATTGATATTAAGTAAAATCACATCTGCCACGTGCCGGACCCTAATTTACCACCTGTCGCTTCTCTGTTCTTCCAGCTCCCAGTTGTCTTGCGCTTCCTTAACGTAATAATAATAATAATAATAATAATAATAATAATAATAATAATAATAATAATAATAATAATAATAATAGTAATAATAATAATAGTAATAATAATAATGATAGCAATAATACGAACAGCATTAATAATAATAATAATAATAATAATAATAATAACTAACTCACTGACACTATCAAACCCGTGGGTTCATGGCCGCGCGGACATAAGCTCTCCATACATCCCTATCAGGAGCTAATGTTTTCCAATCATTCCCTGTATAATCCCTAAGACTAATAATAATAATAATAATAATAATAATAATAATAATAATAATAATAATAAATAACATAACATAACTCCTGGCGCGACAGGCCTACCAGCCGGCTGCTGGCCTAACATCCACATGTGTCAATCACAGAGGTAGATGATCATCCAACCAGTGTCATGTGGTCAGCATGTAACAATTTTAGGCAATCTTTACTCTGGTATTCTTTTGACATGGCCATACCACTGTAATCTTATCTATAATGTCTATGATGTCCGGCACACACATAATTTCCCTTATTTCTTTCAATAATAATAATAATAATAATAATAATAATAATAATAATAATAATAATAATAATAATATAATGTTTAAATTAATATATGAGGAACATGGGAACTTCTTGTAAGAAAATCAGACAGAAAGCGCCCAGTAGGGAGGGCAAAAATGCCCTGGCATTGGCGGAGTTGTAATCCATTTCTTAGGTTGCGACACCTGGAAGACGGAGTTACGTTACCCTGATGATATGATGTGTGATAAATGATGATGAATCACCAGGAGAGTTCTTAACCTAAATTCCAGACCATAGGCAACCACAGAAATAATTCCCTTTAAGGAAAAATTCCTAAGGTTTGACCGAGAATCGAACCCGGAACCTCATGAACAGTAGTCTGGAACGCTGACCACTAGTCCATAAGGCTGGTCGCGAGGTGGAAGAATAACGTTAACAATAATTTGAGACAGGTGAATTATGCAGAGGATGAATGGAAAGTATTAGCTCAGGATACGGATATATGGAGAGCGTTTTCCACATGTCACGGGCCCCCGGGTTCGATAGCACCCATGAGCTATTAAATAAAATAATAATAATAATAATAATAATATAAATTATGGTTATAATAACCATATGTTTTGTTCTAACTGCATTTTATGGTTTTTACGTTTTCTTCTGTCCCGCGCCGTAGCCGAGTGGTTAAGGTAGGAAACCTTGGCGCAGAGCTACGGGACTCGCGCTGGTTCGAGTCTCCATGGGGGAAGAAATTTTCTCATGGTATTTCGGCCAGTATGGGATCGGTGCCCACCCAGCATCGTGAGGCATTTGGGTAGCTACAATAAGTAGCGGCTCCAGGTTGAGGAACCAGCTATAACGCCTGGGGACTCGACATGCTAACCACATGTCACCCCTACACTAGCTGTTGATCATCTACCTCTGTGATTGACACATGTGGATGTGAAGGGCCAGCAGCCGGCTGGTAAAAGGGCAACCGCTCAAAAGTGGAAAGACCCTCAATCGGAATCGGAAACGTTTTCTTCTTAGAGACTTTACTTTTACCAATATCTGTTTATTATCAAATATATTAATTGATAAAGAGCACCCCACGCTTTTGATGTTAAAATTATTTTTTTTTTGTAGATAACTCTAGTTTTATTCTAGATGTGTTGGAGATGAGTTTTTTGTTGACCACTTTAATTTTATTCCAAGCGTGTTGGAAATTAAAGTTATTTCTCATTTTTTAGTTCGGTTTTCTAATAAAGCGTGTCGTTTTCGTTTTTTAAACTATTATTTATTTTTTATTTTTTAGTTTGGTTTTCTAATAAAGCGTGTTGTTTTAGTTTTTTTAAACTATTATTTATTTTTTGTTCTTTCCTTGTCATCATGACAGGGACATGGAGTGGATGGATTGGGACGAGTGGAGAAGGAAAATAAAACTTTAGGCATAGAAAGATGTGTAAACATTGAAAATCTGTATATAAACAAATAAAATTATGGTCACTTAAATAAATTATTATTATAAATATTATTATTATTATTATTATTATTATTATTATTATTATTATTATTATTAAGAAAAACGAAGATATAAGAACAGAAGTTAATATATTTAATCTCTGTGAAAGAATAAAATATTATCAAAATGCTTATCTTCAGCACGTATTACGAATGAATGACAGCGCATACCAAGAAGAATGTATAATTATAAACGAAAAGGGAGAAGAATGTTGGGAAGACCATTGAAGAGATGGAAGGACCAATTCGACCTATAATGAGATCGGAACAGGCCATTGGGCTTAATCCTTGTTGTTGTTGATTATTATTATTATTATTATTATTATTATTATTATTATTATTATTATTAATGAAAACAATAAAAGTAATAATTATTTGAGATTGGTCAGGGGGGCATTTTAGGCTATTGCAGCTGAGATGTTGGTGGTATTCTGCAGAATAGTTGGTAACAATGTAATCGTAAATGTGTCTGATTTTGTTTTACTTCATCAATGTGGTAGAAATAGCGTTTTAAACTTTCAAACAGGAACGCTGGATGACAGGAGAGACAGACAGAGAGAGAGAGAGAGAGAGAGAGAGAGAGAGAGAGAGAGAGAGAGATAGACTGTATACGAACTTTGCAAAACTCTTTTCAACTTGTGCTGCATACAGCACGTGTATAAATAGAAAGCCAAAGGTACGTCTTACTGGCAGTTTCCAGAACTTTGCCTCTAAGAGCAGCCCAGAATTACTTAAGTCCTAACACATGTTCCAACCAACAACACCCCTCAGAACCAGGTCATCATGTAAATCAATATCAAATATATCCTCACTAGGATGGCAGGACTTTTTTTTGCGACATTTTGGTGTAAAAAAATAATAATAATAATAACTTACTTACTCACTGGCACTATCGAACCCGTAGGTTCATGGCCGCCCGGACACAAGCTCTCCATACATCCCTATCCTGAGCTAATGCTTTCCAATCATTCCCTGTAAAATCGACTTCCTTCAAATCATAGTTAATGTTATTCTCCCACCTCATTCTTGGTCTATCAACTGGGCGTTTCCCTATGGAATAATAATAATAATAATAATAATAATAATAATAATAATAATAATAGCTTTATTTTACCTGGCAGAGTTAAGGCCTTGTCTGCCACTCTACCAGGTTTTAAAAAAATACAAAAAAATAGTCTTACATCTAAATTACAATAAACAAAAACAATTACATGTTATAAATACAATACAATTAATATTTATAATGTATTTTGTTTTACTCTAGATTTAACGAATTTAATGTATAATTCGTACAAAATATATAAAAAAGCAAGAAAATTATGAATGACATAGTATAAAATTAAATAAATAGAGAAAAATTAATTATTAGACAACAGGTAACTGCATAAGCGTGACTTAAAAGTGCCAAGTGTGCGGCAACCCCTGATATCTTGAGGAAGGAAATTCCAGGAGCGGGCAGAGGCTACTGTGAAGGAAGTAGAATAAGAGGAAGTGCTATGACGAGGGATTGTTAGCAGACTGTTATCTTGTGACCTAGTGTCAATATTGTGGTAAGAGGATAACTTCTCAAATCTGGATGCCAGGTAAGTAGGAATGTAGGAATTCAGAAGCTTGAAAAGTAGTGAAATAGAGTGCAATTTACGTCTGTCAGTAAGACGGAGCCAAGAGAGGTTATTAAAGTGTTGGGAAATATAGTCATAACGGTGGATATTGAAAATGAATTTGTTTAAAATTTCACTTACCAATTTATTTCTTTCCACGATTATCAGTAAACTTTTGTTCAGAATTACAACTCACAATTAATATTCTTTTAATTTTTATCACAGTCACTACTGAATAAGTTCGCCACAATTTCCCATTCGCTAAAATTAACACTGTCCAACGCGCCATCGTCAAACACAGACTGACAGCCTCCGCGAGGAAACTTCTAGTCATAGCTTCGAGATATTTCGAAGCCTAGAAGCCTCTGGCCACCGATCTTTCCTGGCGATGGAAATGTCTGGCAACATACTCCAGACGCTTCGGCTGGTATGTGCGGGTCCTCTAACTGGCGATTCTCACACAGCCCGTGCAATTCAAACGTCGCTATGCGACACGTAACAGTATTTAAGTAATTATATATATATATATATATATATAATATATATATAACCCGCTAAATATCTTAGTAACTTCATTTCTGCAGCTACTATCCTATTTAATTTGCTTGTAGTCCAGGTTTCATAGACATGTAGAGTTGGAAGAGCCATTGTTTTATAAAATTTTAGAATTGTATCTGGACGTACTTTAGAGAGATATGGAAATTACACAGACCAATAGCAGGATATCAAAGAACAGACAAAAAAACATAACACAAAAATAAGACAACTAAAAGTAGAGGAATTAAACACAACAGTAGTGAAATACAGAACAAACTGGAAAGAACACTTAGCAAGGATGACTGAGGATAGAATATCAAAAGCAGCATACAGCTATTCACCACGAGGAAGAAAAAGTTTGGGAAGACCAAAGAAAAGATGAAACGAGCAGCAATTTGGAGCCGGAACAGGCTAGTAAATAAGCCTAAGCCGTGAAGAAGAAGAAGAAGAAGAATGAAAATTACAAGTATATAATATAAACGAGATAATATACACAAATAAATATAAATGGTTTGAACATGTACGAAGAATAATCGTTTATCAAAGCACATACTTTATTATAGATCTGAAGGCCGAACAAATGTAGGAAGATCAAAACAACGTTGGAAGGAGGACCTGTAACATATTGTGCAGCGGGGAACGGAACGGGCCAACAGGTCTATACCTTGAAGAAGAAGAAGAAGAAGATGATGATGATATGGTTGGTACTTATTTTAGAATCTAGAAACAATAATTTTATGCGAATGAGAGTCCATATACGGGATGATAAATATGGCTATACGTTTGATCGCGTTGTGTGATGAAAATATTACCATTACAGGAACATGAAATTACCGTTGGAAAGGCAATTATTCCAATTACACAATGGGATAAAACAATGCAGTGTAGAACTTACGTTATTAGTCAAAATGGCGTTGAATATGCAACAGCAAATTACAATTGCTGCATGGGCAATAACGTATGCTAATGATCGTGAGGCCGCAAGACGGGCAAGACGTGAGTTTAACGTAGCATTGCAGCCGTCGATTATGGGGAAGTGGAGAAAACGACTGCTGGAAACGGGAAGGATGCAGAAAATCAAACTTCCTGGAAAGCCTCGCATTAGCAAGGATGCAGAAACAACAAAGAGAATTGTGGAGGCGTTCAACGCTAACCCACAAAAATTAACCCACCAAGCTGCACGTCAGCAGTGATTTGTTTTGTTTTATTATATTGTTGTAATTTGAAGGATTCCCTTTCCAATGATAACATCATATTTCCTTTAATAATAATATTTTCGTCACAAAATGCGATCAAACGTATAGCCATATTTCTGAATCACTCTGTAAGTTTAGTATAGGATAGAAATTATTTTATTCGAATAATGTTAGTTTTTAATTTGTATTTATTTTATTTCAGTTTGAAGTCATGCGCGCCCTACAGGCTAAAATAATAAGCTTAATATAACAACTGACGTCACACATAGTGTGTCTATTTTGAAGAACAATATTTTACCCGTAGAAGCTAAAAAAGTTTTTTATTTTTTTTATTTTATTTTTAGTGTTCTGCGCAACGCTGTGTAAAGGTCGGTATATTAGCAAGTAAACGCCTGGAGGGTAGACGTCTCTCTCCGCTTGTGTGTCAGAGAAGTTGCTTAATAGAGTTGGCAGGCGCTTCCGTGTACAACACATGCGCGTCAGGTTTACACTTTGTCATGGCGTTCAGCTTAAAAAATAAATTAAAACTTAAAATACAATAAAACTCTGTTTCGTAGCTAGAAATTCGCTTCCTCTCTATTACAGACTTCAAACAGGTTCAAACAAAGACAGCTGTTTCAGAATTTACTAATTCGTAATTTCGGATACACAGGTAAGAGCTCACGAGAAGGCTAGCGTTAGGAATGAGTGACGTAATACTTGACATAACTAGGGAAAGGAATTTGAGGTGCGGCACAATATAGCTTTTTCATGCCAATAGTTTAATATATGTATTTGGGTGGATGAAATGAAGCGAAATGAACACAATTTATTGCACTTTTTTGCACCTTTTCGTGAGATTACTACATTTCGCCCCTTTCCCCCTCTTTTTATGCGTCAGCACCTTTTCCTCCGCATTTTTAAAAGACAGGACAGAAAAATTTATTTTTTTTTCTTCTTGAACAGCTTTTTAAAAACTCAATCAGAAGTCAACAATATTAAAATATAATTTATGTAATTTATACCCCAGAAACAATGGCCATACAGAGACTTAGATCTGCTGAAATGAGATACCTTCGGAGGACAGCAGAATACACACTACTAGATCACAAAAAAAGAAGACATCTTAGAAGAATTACACATGGAACCTTTAGAAAACAAAATTTCTGATTATAAGTCAAGATGGATGCAACATGTTCATCGAATGGAAGATCACAGAAAACCCAAACAAATGTTAAGATATCAACCTGCAGGAAGAAGAAGACCAGGACGTCTACTCAAAAGACTTTTGGATGGTGTTTCTCTTGAGACCGAAACAGGTCAACAAATGGCCTAAATTCGTGAATGTACTATGATGATGATGATGATGATGATGATGATGAAACAATGGCCAATCTGCAGCGTGAAGTCAACAACAGCAAATAATAAATGTTAAAATAGAATTTATACAACCCCCAGTAATTTATATTCCAGCAACAATGGCCAATCTGTAGCTGTGAATTTAGATTTAAATTTCAAGTGTTGCTGTAACAGTTTAAAATAAGTTCAGTTAATACTGGCAATAATTTAACAGTTTTCTATCTACCGACTTGTTGTTGGCTGCGTTTTAGTAGTCTGACCCACAACGTATTTGTATTAGTATTACAACTGGGTTTTCACAACAATAACATGGCGAATGTTAAGAAGGATAAGTTGTATGCACTTTCAGAAGAATTCAAAACGCAATTTATCGATCATTCTTCGATGTTCCATCTGCGAAGTAAATATTACAATAAACTAAAGAACTATGAATTACCTCTTATGGACTCTATAAAGAAGACAATATTGGTGCAAAATGACATGCATATTATATAAACTGATGTCATGTATCTGGATTAAACGTTAATTCAATTGTTTCAGAAGCACCTTTTTGTACCTTTTTGTATGTATTTCAGAACCCTTTTCTCTCTTTTACGACCAAATTTTGCACCTTAAAATTATTTCCCTAGACATAACACTTATATCTTAGTACTAGGTGTGCTGAAAATATTAGTCGCGTTTCTAATTAAACATTTTAATGCGAAAGATTTTTTAACATTTAATACCAAATTAAGCTATAAGTTATTCTCAAAGCAGTTAAATACCTAAATTGTTACTTTATTCAGGAATTCGATAATTTAAGAATAATTTAATCTGCAAAAACTGTGTGAATTAATGTAATAATACTATGTAATCAATAAGATTAGAACGCTATACTTTATTACATGATTAAGAATGTAATAATTGCATAACATTTTAAACTTTCAACACGTGATATGGCTTCATATTAAATTTTATTCTTAACCCTTAAATTGTCAGTACAGTAGTAGTAGTACCATGTAATGGAAATTGTGTCACTTCTCGAATTTCCCCCTAATATCCATCTAGGAAAACATCCATTTTTGTGGAAGTCGTCCTCGATCAATGGGAATTATTCAATCGTGAACTCAACTATTATTAGGGATTTCCAACCCTCTTTAGCCCTTGTGAATTAAATATATCTTCGTTGTTATTTAATAATTTGTCATTTACGAACTTATTTGTTCGTATTCTGATTTTTATATTGTATATCCTCTGCCCACGATAACTAGTAGCAGTCCGGTATCAAAGGTCCAGTGGTTGAACACTCCAATCCTGCATTCAGTTTCTAGGTGAATTTCATTGAAGTTCTAGTTGTTTCACTTGATGCACTGAGCTGCCAACAGGAAGACCGCCACCACCACAGAAGCCGCCAGCCCTAAAGAGGGCAAGAGCGGGAAGTCAAGTCGGCATTCCAATCAGAAACGGCTCTTTTTCGGATTTAGCTGTTCTTATTTAATAATAATTTTGAATTTAGAATATTTATTGGACTTTAATGACTTTACTAGTGGATGCTAGGGGACCGCTCCGGCATTTGCCTTAACATCAAGGGAAACCACTGAAAACCTTAATAGAGTGGCTTGAATTTAATAAAATTAGATCCAAATTGAACAGCTTTTTGCTCCAATTGGAGAAATTTAAGATGTAACAGGGCACTTCCTATTTTCATCATTGGTGCACATACACTCTATTAGAAAGGTGTGTGTTTTATGATCCAATTCGATAGATAATATTATCGAATCTGGATCATTTACTAGTTCCTTAACTAGTTTGTCTAATACTTCGTTAGTGATTAGACTATCCCTTTTTGTGGGGCCAGTTTGAACCGGCCTACTTTTGGTTAAAGGAACCATGGCAGTTTGAGTGCCTATGGTCACTTTTTTGTTTCAGGTGGGATTTTAGGCCCACCTAAGACCTTTAGTGGCAAGGCCTTTTGTTCAATATTTTCTCGTGCCAGTTATTTAAATGTTCCTGACCGCAAGAAAAATAAATTCATGTTAAACTGCGTTATTATTATACATTATTGCGTAATTTGGCATAAATTTAAGTAATTTTTACTCGTTTGTTTTTCTATGGGTCTAAAAACAATATTAAATAAATGAATTCAATGTATCCAATAAGATACATTTTTAATTTAAGGGTTAAGGTTTCACTTATGAAATGATTTCCCACCATTTACAATAATCTGTACATGTTTTATAACGATTATTTGAATATATTTTTTTCACGATATTGAACTATATGAGGACGTGGCAGCCATATTGATTGTAACAAATATTCTGTGTTCCAGTGTAGCCAACATAGAGTCCATACTAATTAACTTACACAAAAAATCAGCGTGCATTATTTCACAGGTTAGAGTACTTAAATTGTGTTAGGTTAGCTTTTAGGTTCGTTGGCAACGCGAGTTCTAATATCGTGTACATGTTGGTTGCATTCCGTGATTTCATAGTGTAAACAGCTTCGCGTCTGTAGACGCATGCGCATGGTATATGGTTAGAACTTAGAAAAATGTCTTGTCACGTCATGTTGTAAAGTATTTCCCGAGTTTACAATGTAAGAGTTTCATACGCTGTTTTTTGTACAAGAGAATTTATTTTTATACAAATGCAGGGGACTTGACAGAAGTGATTGTCCATTTACACTGAGCAACAAAAAAGAAACTTTTATTTGTCTCAGAAAGAAAAATATGTGATTCTGATAGTATTTTTCCTCCTAAATTCAAATATGATATCGGTTTTTCTCCATCTCGCAAGGTTTCCGAGAGACAGGTTTTTATAATTTCAAACACTTTAATATTTTCTACATTCGTAACTACACGATATTCGAACATTCGGACTCATCTAAAAAGTAAGAAATGACTATTTTCTGCTATATTTCGCCTGAGGAGCATCCCTCTTGATTTTGATCAACAATAATCGGTCAGCATATTAAGATTCCATTTGCCTTGATATCTCTTTTCCATAGCTGAAATCTCCTGAGTTAGCTCATTTGGTTTTATTTTACAATGGACAAATGGACGAAAAAACGTTTATTAAAAAAGTAATTATTTGAATCCATTAATTGAAATTGAAATAAAAGAACTGTGGGTGATGGAGAAATTCCGAAAACATATTTGAAAACACGATAAAAAACTGCATTAAGTACAACTATTGGTACTCATGAGACAAAATCATGTTGACCAGTTTAATTATAGAGTAAACAAAGGGGTATAAAGATAGACTCATCTCCATGTGGTGTATCCTGAAAACGGACATTCTTTTGGCCAAGTAGTTTTTCACATAGCAAACATGAATTCAGAACAACAGAATTATAAAAGTATATTAATAAAATAAAATAAATATTAATGCAGGCCTAAATACAACTCTACATTTTAATTCAGGTGTTGATTCCGAAAAGTAGTTAATACATCAACCAACAACGCCCTACTTCAAAAACTAAGTTCGTCATGCAGGGACAATTTAAAACAGCTAAAGAATTTTTTTTGGACTAAAGAGAGATGAACAAAGAGGCGAATGGAAAAAGATATAGGCCTGCAACTATGAGCTACATTATGTTTATAGGAAAACATATAAAAGAAGAATTAAGTCTCGCAGACTGCGATGGGCAGGACATGTGGCACGAATGGGAAATGAAGATGATCGTACAAAACGCCTGTAGGAAAAGCAGAGAGTTAGCTCACAGTAGGTAGCTCAAATTAATATGATTTGAGGGAAGTGCATTATACAGGGGATGATTGGAAAATGAAAATTAAAAAAGGGAAGATACATCCCTTAAGAAGGACTTGAACAGAATCCAAACTACAGAAATGAAATTCTTACGTGGAAAGGTAGAATAAGGAATGACAAAATCAGGGAGACATTAAGTGTAGAATAATTAAAAACTAGCTATCTATCTTCGGATTTTTACAGCTGCTGCCGTCTTCCCGTGCCAAACCTCCAAAGCCTACGATCTTGGGCATCTTCAATGCTTAGACCTCTTGCTTGCATTAATGTCTTCATGTTTTCCTTCCATGTTAACTTAGGTCTCCCTCTCTTCCTCCTTCTGGTCGGTTGCCATTGATATAGTTGCTTTGGCCATCGCTCATCTTCCATTCTTAAGACATGTCCTAACCACTTTAATTCCTTCTCCTCAATTCTTTCAATTATGCATTCTTCTGCTTCCATTATATTTCTAATTTCCTCTTTTGTGATATGTTCTAATTTTGACTTTCTGGCACTTCTGCGTAAATAATCCATTTCTAGAGCTATTAGTCTATTCTTGGTAGTCCATACCTCACTTCCATGCATTGCAACAGATTCCACCAATGTTTTACCAATATATTTTTTGTGTCTTTCCAAATATGCTTATCTCACCAGGCATGTGGAATTTAACGATGATATTATTTTGCTACTCAATTCAATTCTGTTTTATATTCTCTTTGCCGATACCTTCAATGTTATCCATAATTATTCCCAATATTTAGTTTGTTTCACTTGCTTTATTTGGATTCCTTCCTCCAATATTAAATTTTATCTTTCATTGCTTTTTACTGCCAGATATTAAAAACTGACATAGAAAAAAGTAGACTAAAATGGTTTGGACATTTAAAATGAATGGAAAAGGGAACAATACCACAAAGACTCTTAAATCTCAAGATACAAATAAAACGACCACGAGAAAGATGGATTAATTAAGTGAAGAAAAGTTTACAAGAAAGAGGATCCGACTGGGAAGAACAAAAAAGAAGGAAAGGATGGGAATATAGAGATGCTTGGTGGCATATTTGGAATCGACATTCAGAAAGTACGACACGATAAGAGGATGATGATGATGATGATCCATAAGCCAACAAAATCGGACCACAAATTCCACTTGTTGTGAATTCGCTTAGTTTACGCAATTCCTTCATGACGAACTTGTCTCTCAGCATTAATTGTATTTGGGGTAGATGGCAGATACACATACCAGCGCAAGTTATTGATTGGATCAGAACTAAAGAAATCTTGAAACAAAGGTGGTTATAAATCGCAAGTAGATGTGTAATGTATCCCCCCCCCACCACGAGAATGGCACGCGCTGGGCACACGTCCCATAATTAAGAGCGCAACACCTGCCTGTCTCTGTTACACCTGGCGTGGTGCACATGCGCAGTGCGACGCGCGGGTTTAAAACCAAGTGTAGCCGTGAAGTGGGTAACAGTGCGTTCCGTGCGGCGACCTCAACATGTTGGTGGTTCTGCTGGTGATACAGCTCGTGGTGATTGTGAACTCTAGCGATAGTGATGATCTTGTTGACACTGTGAGGACGTTGAAAGCGCAAGTGAGTGCCCTGTTGGACAGGAGGCAGGAGGACTACAGGATACTTGAGGACTCGCTCAGGAAATCTCTCGAGAAAAATTCACAACTTTCGGCTTTAAGGAAAGAAGTTACGTCCTTAAGGTAAGAAATAAAACCTTATATTAATTGCACGTGAAGAAAGGAAATAAGATACTACCAGACTTCGAATTATTTCAAATAAATCTGGATGATAATAATAATAATAATTTTATTTATATACAGATTTTCAATGTTTACACTTCTTCTTCTTCTTCCTTTCATGTGATAGACCTAGTGGTCTGTTACGATCTCAATCCAACGTTTGAAGGGTCTGCCCAAAGATCTCTCGCCTGGTGGCTGGTAATTTAAGATCTGACGTGGTATTCTTGTTCTGCTCATTCTTACGTGAGATTTCCAGTTCTTTCTGTATTTTTTGTACATATTCCATGATTGATTCTGTTTGTAATTCTTTGAGAATCTCATCTTTCTGTGCCTAAAGTTTTATTTTTCTCCTCCACTCGTCTCTCTCCATCCAATCCATGTCCTCCAGTCCTCTTGTTCTCGTTCCTGTTCTTATTTCTCGCACCCACGAGTTTCGAGGTTTTCCTTTCCTTCTCCTTCCAGGTTGACACCATTCCAATGTTTTTCTGGGTAAACTTTCTTCTTGCATTCGTCGTACGTGCCCGTGCCAACTTAATTGCTTGTATCTTATATAATCTACTATTGAATATCTAATATTAATCTTTTTTTTTTTTGTATGACAGTATTTATTATTTTTGTCTAATTTTGAACATCTTGCTGCTCTCCTCAAGAAATCCATTTCCATCGACATAAGTTTTTGTTGAATTTCCAAACTTCAGCTCCATATGTGACAGTACTTCTCACTATTGAATTATATATTTGTAACTTTTTTTCCTGGTTATATGTCTGTTCCATAAGAATCTATTTATCATTGCTGTTATTGCTCTACAATTATTTATTCTGTTCTTAAAATCACTTTCTTGTTTATCCTCTTTATCCACTTTTATAATAATAATAATAATAATAATAATAATAATAATAATAATAATAATAATAATAATCACTTCAAGGTTTCGGCAATTCGGCTGTTCCGAATTCACAATAATTTCTTGCATCTCTTCCTAGGTCTTCCTACATCCCTTAATCCCTTTGGTTTATAATGATATGCTATGTTGGACAAATCTTATTTCTTCCATTCCGTAAACATGTTGTTCCCAGCCGTCGCGGTGTTGTTGAATTCTATAATTTCTAATTCACTTCTTATGTTTTTATTTCTTATGTGATACAATTGTATGCTTCAAAAAGTATAGGAGAAGCAGCCATTTGAATATATATATATATATATATATATATATATATATATATATATATGTATATGTATGAGACATGATAAGAAAAATAAATGCTCGGACGGGACTTGAACCAGAACCTCTGGATTGATACCCCAGTAAGCTACCGATTACGATACCGAGCAAGTCTAGTACAAACATTAATTTTTCTTATATATATACATACTCTTATTATTACGAGATGTAGCGGGAACTCGGTCTCCACTGCCATCTAGTAGCTCCTATCACAAGTAAGTAAATTAAAGAGAATATTTCTACTTTATAGCAGTGACGCTTCCGGATTCAAGTCCTTTCCGGGAATTTATTTTTCTTATCATGTCATATTAAGTTATTTAACAACACGTTTTCAAAATTTATCGGCTCATCACAATTTAGGAACAAGATCACAAGACTCTTCTTTACTTTTGATACCACAGCACAGGACATGTCTATACTCTGAATCTTACACAATGTCTATGACTAGAGCATGGAACTCACTTCCCAGTCATGTCAGGGACTGTCAATCGCTATCATTATTTAAATACAAATTAACTGATATCTTAAGTTCGACACAATGAAAACATTAACTGCATAACAACTATATAGAACACTCCATTAATAATCATCTAGGAAGCTACTTACTTTATTTTATATCATTTTAATTTTATTATATTCTATGTTTTTGTTAGTATTAGCTAGTATTAGATCACATCATCATTGTATTTTGTTTAGTCTGTATTTTAATAATATCTTAAAATTGTAATATGTAATTTTTGTATAATTCTACTATTCGAAGGTTGAGTGGAAGAGAAGGCCTTATGGCCTTAACTCTGTCAGCTAAAATAAAGCATTATTATTATTATTATTATTATTATTATTATTATTATTATTATTATTATTATTATTAAGCTTGCATTGCTCAATGTCAAACAATTTAATTATATATATATATAGGCGTATATATACTATTTTTATTTTATTTATTTCGAGTGTTAGATAGCGAACTACATTTTCTTACACGTTTAAAGGCAAAACCAATATTGGACCAACGATACGTGTTTACATTACAACTGTAACTTAGCTCGGTAGATGTAATGGTGATGCGTTCCACTGGGTTTGAAATGGATATTATTATTTTTTACGTTAAATTATGATGGCGTGTTTGAACCTCGTGAAATTTGTGAACTAATTCAAAATTCTGAACTCGCATTGGCAGTGCTTTACATTTATGTAGCACGTAATAAATTAATAGCTTGTTGTTGAGTGGAATTTGCAACAACCCATCCACATGTTATCATGCACTTCAGCTTTCTGTCATATCTCAATATTTTAAAAATACCATTTCACACACTCATTTTCTTTCTATTTTCGCTTTAACTACTAATTGCCACTATCGAACCCGGAGGCTAATGTCCGCGCGGATATAACCTCTCTACACACACACACACACACACACACACACACACACACACACACACATATATATATATAATACATATATAAGAAAAATAAGTGTTTGAATTGGATTCGCCTGGTGGTGTAATGGATATCACGCTGAGGTACAGACGAGTTCCGGGTTCGAATCCCGTCCAGGCATTTATTTTTCTTATCATACCATATATATGTGTGTGGGGGGACGCTGTAGAGTAGTGGTTAAGGCACTGCGCTACAAGCCGGAAGGTCGAGGGTTCAAGTCCCGGTGGGGTCAGGATTTTTAAAGTGACCCAAACCTTCTGGCGGCCCTGGGATCGACTCAGTCTCTAACGGAAATGAGTAACAGAAACTTGTTCTGGGGTAAAGGCGGCCGTCACGCAGGGCTTTCAACCCGGCTGGCATCAAGTGCCGATTGTCCAGAAAAGTGGGATCCTTAACCTCCTACTACCCCAAGGGCTTCCTGAGGCCTGTTGTGGGATCACTTTACTTTACTTTACTTATATATTTATTTATCTATTTATTTATTTATATATTTTTCTAAAATACTTAAATTATATATTATCCGCTCTTAGAGTAATCCTAACATCAACAATCGTCAATTGTTTCCTTCCGCCATTCGCGCCACAATTACTGTTACTTTTGACAGGGAAATTACGACACAGCAACAAAAGACTGGACACTTTCAGCCATTTTTTTTCAGAGAATCGACTGAAGCATGACTAATGTATCACCCATATGTAGTAAACTAGTTTAATAACCAATTGAGTTGGTGTTTACTTGATGAAAATCCACATTTATTAATCATCATCATCATTATCATCATCATGAACAAATTCGTTTTAGGCCATGTGGCCTGTACGGTAAACCTAGCGAAGATGGTCTTGATCTTTCCACCGATGTTTTGGTCTTCCTTGGTCCCTATGTCCAGTTGGGGTATATTGGAATGCCAATTTTTGAAGTCTATTTCTTGCCATTCTACTCAGATGATTTTTCCATTCTTGTTGGTATCTTTGTATATCTTCATTTAAGCTTGTTACTCCAAGTTTTCCTCTGATAATAGTTAACTATATTATAATATCTAAATATACAAGCGTCACTGCTATAAAGTAAATATTCTTTTTAAAAATTTGCTCAACTTTTATGTTGGGCACTAGATGTCAGTCGGAACGATTTTCCGCTACCTCTAGTGTGAATTGAGAATACTACATAGATAAGAAAAATGTATGTTTGTGTTGGAATACTTGAGTAGTTCAGTTGGTTAGAGCGCTAAACGTAGAGAATTTAGAGACTCGGGTTCAAATCCCGATTCAAGCATTCGTTTTTCTTTTCATATATATATATATATATATATATATATATATATATATATATATATATTCCACCGCTGTGGTCTCGAGGTAGCGTGCTGCCTTCTCACGCAGCGGGCCCGGGTTCGATCCCCGGTCGGGGCAGTTTTTCTGGGTGAGGTTTTTATCGGGGTTTTTCCTCACCTGTAAGACAAATGTCAGGAAAACTTTAAGGCCCAAACGGTCCCCGAAATCATATGGCCATCATCATTATCATCATCATCCTTCACCGGTGTGGAAAGCAACGGGAAGCTACCACACCTACACAATTCCCTAGTAAAGCTGCAAGCATAGCATGGAAATACTATGATTGCAGTGAAGGACCTGCCTTCGGGCAGAATTACTATGGATATATATATATATACAAAATATAGTTTTATCATGTGATGTTAGTAGCCTGGGTCCAAAGACAGGCTGAAAGAGCTATACTCCTGAACCTGAATTTCAGGCAATGACAATTTGGCTTATGTGGACATATGTGACGTCACACGAGTGGTTATTGTTTGAGTCAGGTTTAATTGATTGTGTTGGCTTTTTGTTTTACAAATAGCGATGTTATTTTGTTTCCCTGTGGACGACGTGTGGGATATTAAAATAACCAGTAAAGGACGTGGGATTGCAGGTTCCAACCTAACCAACATAACAGTTTAATTATATGAGCAACCAATCAACGGCTGTCGTTAAAGCTTTATATAGGTCTTAGGGTAACTCATTTGCAAATCATCATAGTGTATTTTTAGAAACATCAATAGCCCACACAAACCAGTATTAAGGTAAGTTTTTTTTTTATAAGCCCATACTAATTTAGTTACACTTGTTTTCGTGTAGATATCACTTGAGTGGTCCGTGGTCAGCGTTCCGCCTCATACTGACATCTAGGAAACCAATGTAGTACAAGGACGGGAAAATTCGGTAAATTTTGCTTAGAGGCCTTTCCATTCAGGCTTAAGGATATTTTACGAGCCTGAAAATCTTCAGACTCGGGACCCACGGCTTAAAGTCCCTCCCGGAGGACTTGCTCCTTGGATTTTTCCGTCCTAAAAAATCCATCGGCCCCGGCCGGGTTTGAACCCGCGACCCTAGGGATCAGAGACAAGGAGCATAACAACTAGTCCACCGCGGCTTTCTATCATCCCCGTATAATTAATATAAACTGTTATTCTTCCGTCCCGCGCCATAGCCGAGTGCTTAAGGCAGGAAGCCTTGGTGCAGAGCTACGGGACTTGCGCTGGTTTGAGTCCCCATGGGAGAAGAAATTTTCTCATAGTATTTCGGCCAGTATGGGACCGGCATCGTGAGGCATTTGGGTAGCTATAATAAGTAGCGGCTCCAGGTTGAGAAATCCAGCTAAAACGGCTGGGGGACTCGACATGCTGACCACATGTCACCCCAACACTGGCTGATGATCATCTACCTCTGTCATTGACACATGTGGATGTGAGGCCAACAGCCGGGTGGTAGGCTAAGGGTCTTCTAGGCCTGTCGCGCCAGGAGGGGAGTTATATTTCCACCTCATTCTTGACCTATCCACTGAGTAATTTCACTCTGGGGTTTCTTCACAAAATTTGTGTGCATTCCCCAGACGTCCTGCAGACCGCAGTGTAACCGCTTTCAACCAGATTCGGCTTAAATTTGAGAATCGATGAGTGATTGCAAGTTTTGAACGGCGGCGGCGGCAGTTGGTATTGAAATTTTGTGAACCGTTGTAGAAGAGTTTTAGAAACGGTTGTCCTAAACATGAAGGTATTCAGAGTCAAGGACGTAATTACTTTTAAAAAAGTTGTGTTTCCCATGAGGTAGACATAACACCCCGCGGCTATCGTACACTTCCTAACTCAGGGGTGTACCTCCCACCTCTCTATAAGTTCCGTGACCCCAACCTGCACCTCCTCAAGCATCCAAAGTTAGACTGATGTCGGCTAAAAGCGATCAAAGTCACGTTACATAATTTGTTTCTATTATATTGACTTAGGCTTTCACGGCCGGAGTTACTATGATGATCTTGTAGAAGATTTCCAGGCTGTTGGCCGTGGTCTTGAGGCTTGTAGTTCCCCGGCGTTTCGCCAGAGACTGCGTCCGGCATCCTCAAGGGTAAATGTATAAATAGGGTAGGCAGAACTGGTGTTTTGAATCCTGATGATGATGGGACTAGTCCCGAAAGCGCTACAGTTAAATAACTAATAAAGTTGAGGAGACGGAGCTTTCAGGTGAATATTACATAATTGTATATTTTAATTTATTGTATAATAGAAAAGTAACAGTTTTGTATCCTGGTAAACGTTTTAAAGATAGCTAGGACGAGATCTTAAATGGAGTCGTGAATTCGCCTGGAATCGAACCCCTGCCTTGCTTACACGATGACAAAAGTGTAAATTAGTTCTCTAGATCCTATTTCCAATTTAAGTTAAGATACATTTTTAAAGTAATCCCGGGCCGAGATAAGAGCAAAACTTATATTGCAGTCGTTCCACTCTCGTCTTGCTTGTTTTAATATCACTTCCCTAAGTGCGAGTTATTGTTACCGTTACTACACCCTGTTACAAAAAAAATCAAACTAATTCCACAGTAATTGTAAAATACTCAGATGGTAATTAAATTAATTAATTATATGCTACTCAAATAATAACATAAAATACTGAAACAAGAAATAAAGCAATGCAATGATGATGATGATAATAATAATAATAATAATAATAATAATAATAATAATAATAATTGACGAAAGAAAAAGTAATACAATAATTCAGCAATAATAAAATAATATAATAAATAAAATACCGAAAAAGTAAATATAAAATAATATAATTACAAAATAATAAAGAAAATAATAATAAATAATGAAACAATAAAATAATGCAATAATTCAGAAATAATAAAAGTATATAATAATATAATAATTTAATAAAATACTGAAAATGTAAATATAAAATAATATGATTACGAAACAATAATAACATAATTAAATAATAATGATAATGATGATGATAATAATAATAATAATAAAAATAATAATGATAATAATAATAATAATAGTAATAATAATAGGATATAATGATATAAAGAATAAAATAATGTAATAAAATAAGATAATGAAACAATAATAAAACAGTAACATAATGATCGAACAATAACATAGCTGGGAAAATAACAATTTTCAGTTGTTTTTTTGAGAGACATTGGGACAAGGGTCTCTATTATGCATAATAGCATGTATTTCCATAATTTGATCTATGTTTAATTTCTTTGTGCATCTCATTTCTATTTGTAATTATTGTTCCTAGATCTTTGAATTCAGACACTTTCAAAATTTCCCTCAAGTATTTATTATTATTATTATTATTATTATTATTATTAATTATTATTATTATTATTATTATTATCTCGTTATTTTTTGTATATTGCAGTCATATGTTATAGAATAAAGTTATTTGTGATGTACTTTAATTCCTGCACAAACAACCAACAGTTCTGCAAATGTAAATTTTCTCTTTTTAAAAGGGGGTGGCACTTGATGTGTATTTAAATCAGAACGAGGATTGTTTTATGCCAGTCTAGTTCCAACTAAACACAAGAAGCAAAATTACGGTAATGGAAATGTTCAGCAACGCGATAAAAATAAACACAACTGATGGACTGGCGCTGCATCATTTATGTCAATTCTTCGAGTGCAGCTTTATTAATTACATTATATATATATATATATATATATATATATATATACATAATGACTGTGAGTGTCCGTCTGTCCTTTATAGACTCAAAAACTACTGGACTGATTTGAATAGCGTTTTTTTTTCATTATTTAGAGATTTTTTCTGGGACAATTAATGTATGTAACATATTACCGTACGTACTCTAGGATCGCTGACGATGTTGTACTTTTAGCAGAATCTGAAAATGAGCTCCAAATGTTAGCATATAAATTTAAATTAATAGCCAATAGATATAATTGTAAAATATCAATAAATAAGTCAAAAGTAATGGCATTTATTGGTAAATATGGAATTAGATCAAAAAATTGTACTGGATAACAAAATAATAGAACAAGTATCACATTTCCAATATTTAGGATGTGATATAACTTATAGAGAAAATAAAGATATAGAAAATAAAGTAAATAAATTGCAGGCTATTTGTGGAACCATAAAAAGAACCTTAGGTCGGAAAACAAGGAAAGATACGAAACTTAAATTATATAAAACAATGGCTGTTCCTTTATTGTTGTATGGAAGTGAAAATTGGAAAACGAAATCAAGAGATAAAAGCAGGATACAGACTGCAGAAATGCTGTTTTTACGTAATGTGAAAGGATGCACAAGAGCGGATAGAATAAGGAATGAAACTATACGAGAAGAATTAAATATATATAAAAATTGAAGATAAAATCAGCGAAAATAATAAGAAATGGACAGAACACTTAATGAGAATGAACAACGAAAGAATACCAAAAAGAACCTTTCTGTATAATCCCAGAGGAACAAGAGATGTTGGCCGACCACGTAGAAGATGGACTCCACTTTTAACTTCGCCGGAACAGGCTGCATAGCCTAAACCTTGTAGTAGTAGAAGAAGAAGGACTCTAGGGTCGGAGTTTAAAAAAGTGTATTGCTGCGTGACAAGACAGCACGCTACCTCGAGACCACAGCGGTGTACGTTCAAAATATAGTTGAAGAAATTGAGTATTATCATAAGTAATGCCACGAGTGATTTATCTAGAGAATTTGGAAATCAAGAGTGGCATTTGTTAGGACTATTTAACGAATAAAATTAAGCTGTTTACTCACAAATCATTATTTAACTATAGTTATTTTAAAATATTTATATATTTAATGTAAACAGCGATGTTTGAAAACAAATGAGAAACAATAGGTACGCTTCGTCTGCTTCTTTTATTTATCACTGCAACCAGATCATACTATTTATTGCCAAAGTAACGCAATATTGTAAGAATGCTCTCTAGTGGAGAAAAAATGAAACACATCAAACTGTATATTAATTCATTTATGATGTCGTATGATGTAAATATGACAATTATATTTTTCTGGAATGTTACCTGGGAAAAAATACATTTAAGAAAGTGCAAACAGTGGTTTCTTTTTTTTTGTGGAATAATCAATTGCTACAAATGTTTTTATATTAACTCCCGCATGCGGCATGTGTTGACAATCATGCACTATATATATAATCTGGTAGCCGTATTTCTCACAGGCTCAGTCACTGCAAAATAATGGTCAGACCTTGTCAGAATATTAAAAAGGAGGAGCTTTCTTTAATATGGTAATTATAACAATGATAAATATTTCGTGAAACACGACTCTGATTGGTTGTAAAACAGAAATCATTGAAACGTGATTGGTCATTGACTCCCTTTTGGGGCATGAGTTAAATAGTCAAAGCAATTGCTTACAACATGTCCAAAGAATGGACACATCTCGCTTTCCTTAATTAGCAGTGCAGCATCAACCTAAAGGACTTCGAAATAGACGAAGATCAAAATTAAGATGGACTGACGGAACCACGTCTTTAAGATCTCATAGGAACAGGTTCAAACAGCTTAGGCCTAAATCTAAATAAATTCATAATGATAATGAAAACAATAATTGGACGATTTTATGTATCAACCGGTTAAGCGACATTAAAAAATTGATATTTTGATGTTATCTGTTGCACTGGCTAATGAAGTAAGTGTACGCACACTTTTAGCGCCAAATCTTTAAATATAGCCCTGTTATCAGAGAGAATGTAAACGCCATCACTCCTATCAGAGATTCAATGTTTTGCAACAAACAGCTATCAAACCAGATCTTCATAAATGCTAATCTAAATTTTGCATCATGCAGCTAAGAGCCAAATGTTCCCGCTCTTATATTGCTGATGCATAACTGCCAAACAAGGAAAATAACTTGAAATTTCCAATATTCTTAATTTGGCGCTAGAATAAACAGTGAAGGTTGATTTAATTACATTTTAAACGTATTCTTCTCAAAACTTACATAATGGCGCATAGCCGGTTGATGTATAACACCGTCCAATTGTGAAAAACAATAACCATGAACAACAATTTATTATTATTATTATTAATTATTATTATTTATTATTATTATTATTATTATTATTATTATTATTATTATTATTATTATTATTATTATTATTATTATTATTATTATTATTATTATTATTATTATTGTTAAAATATTATTGCGTTTTTCATTTGTTATGGGATATAATTTTTTAATCATGTCATTATTGTTTTAACTTGCATTTGTTTTGTTTGCAAACTGTGTTTCATTTTCTACTAAAAATAAAATATCCCGCGGGATGTTTTTGTTTAAATAAATTACAAAATCTGACAAGCTCTAAATAATCTCTTAATTATATGTATATATTTAATAACATAAATTCATATATTTACACTGCGATGAACTCATTGTTGTTGATAAACAAATATTAATCTCTATTTGTACAGGATTAGGGCTATAGCATATTATTCAAGTGATGCCACAAGTTGAAGATGTAAATTACCCAAACTCCACGCCATCTCTGATTAATTTACCTTCTTATTCTGTATTTCGAGTCGGCTATGAGGCGGAAATAGAAAATAACTTGTATTAAAACATGTATATCTCTATTATCCATCCATCCATAGTAATTCTGCCCAAGGGCAGGTCCTTCACTGCAATCATAGCATTTTCATGCTATGCTTGCAGCTTTACTAGGGAATTGTAGGTGTGGAAGCTTCCTGTTGCTTTACACATCGGTGAAGGATGTTGATGGAAATGATAAAGATGATGGCCATATGATTTCGGGAACCGTTTGGGCCTTAAAGTTTTCCTGACATTTGTCTTACAGGTGAGGAAAAACCCCGATAAAAACCTCACCCAGAAAGCTTCCCCGACCGGGGATCGAACCCGGACCCGCTGCGTGACAAGGCAGCACGCTACCTCGAGACCACAGCGGTGGACATCTCTATTATATATTGTCAATAAAACCCAAATGACCCAATTAAAATGTTAGTTTCGTGATTTTGGTTTTATTGAAAATATATGTAGGCCCCTAATACAATTTTATCAGCAATAAGACCCTATTTATTAATAAATGTATGTTCTTTATTAGGAATATTCCACAATACAGTGTTTCTCCTTCAATCCAAAGTGATTTGTCGCCAGAGATTCCTGTCTAGAGCATCTTCTTCCCTCAAATCTCTAGCTTCCATACTTCTCCTAACTCCATCTATCGAACGTTCTCTATGTCTACCTCTTCCATTTCTTCCATTAGCTTTCCAATCAAGGATCTTCTTTGCTAGTCTCTCTTCTGCCATTCTTATGAGGTGTCCATACCATTTCAAACTTCTTCTTCTATTTTTTCTAATACGTTTTTTTTCAACTTGCATAATTTCCCTTATTGTGCTGTTTCTGACCTTATTCCTTCTTGAAATTCTTGTCGATCGCCTTCAGAAAATCCATTTCTACTGCTAACACAGCTTGTTGGCTTGTTTTCTATTTACTGTCCAGGTTTCGGACCCATTTTGGACAATAAATATATATCTAATTCTAATGTCCGCCATTATTAAATTTTATTGCTTCAATTAAGAGAATCTTCAGCATTAAAACATAAACGTGTTTTTAGATATTTTGATCATTTAGTTTGAATTAATTTATAAATACCCGGCGTGCGCTGTTATGCCTAAATAAATTACATAATACATGTTAATTAAATGATATAGTATACACTGCGAATTAAACATGGCGCTTTCTAGAGTCAATTTTTTAATTTCATATTTATGGTAAACCTTCACCTTCTAATAGTCAGATTTCGCTGATTTTTGATAACACCTTCCTCAATTTATTTTAATACGATATACTGAGTTTCGTTGTGAAACATTGAAAAATTGTGACAGCTAGAGCGATTTTTAAATTTCCGTTTCAGATGAACTCCTACATCTAACGCTTTAGAACGTAATATATGGCGGCTAAACACTCGCCGTACCTGAAAACATTTATGTACAAATTTTCATGAAGATCTGTTGAGCGGTTAAAAATCCATAAACTATATTCCCATTACAGACTTTGAGGGCGTGTAGTTATGTCCGGAAACGTACAGTTTTCCCGCTACACGCAAGAAACTACAACACGCGTTGCTCTCTCTGACGCCTCCTGCTTGTCGTCTGGGTCCACAAGAAGGGCTCGATGTGACAACATATATACAGTAAGGTACCTCTATACCATATTAAGGTATACATGATCACCGATCCTTGGCCTTGCAACATAATCCACCCCTGTAGATCTTCCTCGGATGCAACAGGAGTTTCATAAATCATGGATTTCATGTGACCCAACATATAGTAGTCTAAAGGGGTCAAGTCGGGAGAACGTGTAGGGTCTTTGGCACCGAAAATGTGGGAGAATTGAACGTACGTTGTGGTTTTTTGTGTGCGTGTAGCGGGAAACTGGTACGTTTCTGGACATAAGTTACTATGTTAAAGGTAACCGTCTTGGTTCCCACTATATGTCCTCAAAGTGTGTAATAGGAACTTAGTAACACCATGTATTTACATCTCTTCGGAGCCGTCTGTCCTGAAACATGATAATCCCTCCTAAATTTAATAGAGACTTCGGCAGTAGCGGACGAAACTTTTAACTTTTAGGTAGTCATATCTCATTAAATTGTAAAATGCTATAAATAGAAGAACTAATACCTAGGAAATGGATTATAAGATGCAGACCCTTTATAAAATATAACAGTTTTCACATCGATGGATCAAGATAAGCGTGAAATGAAAAATATAAACACTTTTAGTGGATTGCACAAACAAAATATAAATTACGACCGACGTTTTTTAATTTTTATATTGTTTCCATAGCAACTGTAAAACAAATGAAAACCCGAGGCAGTACTTTAGACTTGGCTTCTGCAATCCACTCAATTTGCTGAACATTTTCTTCACCTTTTCTTGAGATTATAACATTTCTCCCCTTTTTCCTTCTTTTCGATACTTCAGCACCTTTCCCCTTATATGTTTTCTGCTATTTTTAAAAATGTTGAACAGAAAAAAAATATATACATCCCGGTTCAAGTATTAATTTTTCTTTTCATGACCACACATAGGAATACATATATATTACTCTTTTAACTAAACCACTGGCACTATTGAACCCTAGGTTTAAGATCGCGCGGAAATAAGCTCTCCATACAACCGTATCCGTAATGTTTTCCAATCATCTCCTGCATAATCTACTTCCCTCAAATCATAGTTAATGGTATTCTCCCACCTCATTCTGGGCCTGCCTACTGGGCGCTTTCCCTCCGGTTTTCCTACAAGAAGCTCCCCATTCGTGTCACATGTCCTGCCCATCGCAGTCTAAGAGACTTAACTGTTCTTATTATATCTGGCTTCCTATAAAGACCATGTAGTTCTCTGTTACTTGTCTGTTCATCTCTCTTTGGTCCAAAAATTTTCCTAAGAACTTTATTGCTGCAAATTAAATCTGGACATGAAACAGCCGACAAATTTAGCATAGAGGCGTCTCATTTCAGACTTAATAAATCGAATCGTAAATCTGGAATATAGGATCAAGAGCTGTACACATTTTCCAAAGGAAATCATACTCAGAATTTTTACTCTGTGACAAAATTCCTTGGACCTCGTCACCTCCTTGATTCGCGAAGCACTGAACCACAGACTAGTAGGTTACCACAAGTTGTTGATAATGGAATTTATTGCCTTTTTTTCAGAAGAAATTAAATACATATGCATTTACATTGCGCAAGGGCCTGCTTGGCCATACGTGCATTATGTTTCCATGAATAAAAAATAAAACTAATAATATAAACAAATACCTACAAATACACCTGTTTCAAAAAACAATAACAGGCTACATATAAGTAAAATCTATGTCTACACTACATCACAATAATACATATCTACACTCATCCATGAAAAGACCGTGTGTATAAATAAATAAATAAATAAAATAAAATAAAATAAAGTCTCATTCTGTAGTACTACAAGTTAAAATAAAGATGATAGCATTTAGAAACATAATGTCCTCTTTGGTGTGTTCTTGGACATTATACATTTGATATAGAAGAGAGCGAGGAGTGTCCACCCTTGTTATTACTTTTAAGTAGAAAGTAATTGCGTCAAAAACAAGTTTTTTTGTAAAACATTCAGACGTTCCTTTCACCTTAAGAATCTCGACTTACCTTCATATTCACCCTCCTTCGTATGCAACCTGCAACAAACATTAATAAATATCATTTCCCATACAGTATACAGGGCTGTTCAGAAAGAAGGAACAGACTTCAAACATTTATTTCTTCCAAACTACAAAAAAAATCAACACAATTCCAACGTTTCTGGAAAGAGAAAAGTTTAAATTTCACTATTTTATGCATTCAATATGAGCACCATGTGTTACACGACAAATATCAAAACGGCGGCTCATTTCTTATCACACACGAATCAGCTGGTCTCTATTTATCGAATTCACAGTTTCAACAATTCGATGTCGCAGATTTGCAAGAGTGTCAGGCATAGAGGGGATAAAAACACGGTCTTTTACATAACACCACAGATAAAAATCGCATGGGGTTACCGGTAATGAAGTTGATTTTCTGCTCCTCCTCTTCCAATCCAACGTCCTGTTGTGTCGCTATTTATATAGTAGGACTTTATTAGACTAAATGTAAGATATATACAATGTTATTTACAAATATGGGTCGCACGGGCAGTAAGCCGTACGTGCTGTTGACAGTCCGTTACAATAAAAATAATATTTGGTAATAGTATAAAGAAAAATAAAAATAAAACAATATTACAATTACATAAAGAAAACACAATAATATTACAATTACATAATAATACAATAACATTATACACTAATTAAGTTATGTGTAATTATTAAGAATTAACGGTATTGCATTTTGATAACATGTATTTATTCATGAATGAGTGTTGTTCTTATTTTCTGCATTTTGTCCAGAAATTTACTCAAGTTTGTCCACTTTTCTCGGTTTACCATTAACTCGTAGCATGCTAATCTTTTACTATTTGAATTTAGAAATCTTTCCGACGTCTGCAATATTCTAAATCGTTATATTTTCCTAATATATGTACCTCGTCAACTGCTTTCAAAGAACGTTAAACTGATATATATATATATATATATATATATATATATATATATATATATATATATACACACAACTGTTATTCTACCAGTTATATTATATGGGTGCGAAACATGGACTCTTACTTCAAGGGAAGAAAGGAGAATACGAGTATTTGAGAATAAAGTTCTTAGGAATTTTTTGGACCAAAGAGAGATGAACAAACAGGTGAATGGAGAATACTATAAACAGTGAGCTACATGGTCTTTATAGGAAGCCAGATATAATGAGAACAGTTAAGTCTCGTAGACTGCGATGGGCAGGACATGCTGCGCGTATGGGGAATGAAAGACGTGCATGGAAGCTTCTTGTAGAAAATCTAGAGGGAAAATACCCAGTTGGTAGACCAAGAATGAGATGAGAGAATAACATTAACTATGATTTGAGGGAAGTAGATTATACAGGGAATGATTGGAAAACATTAGCTCAGGATAGGGATGCATGGAGAACTTATATCCGCGCGGCCATGAGCCTACTGGTTCGATAGTGCCAGTGAGTTAGTTAATTATTTTTTCTGTACGTGAAGGTGCATTACCTTTATAAATTTTAATTCCTATGTTCGTAGTTACGGTAATGATATAACATGTGCGTTAATGGATTGGGTTGTATGAGTTTACATGCATGTTGTTGTGTATATACTGCAGACGTAGAACATATATTCATGTGTGTGAAGTCGTCTTTTTATTTTAATGTTGTCACTGATCTTTCTGAACATTTAGAAAACATTACCCTCATACTTGTACCCACGACACCACTATATTATTTAAATGTAATCATTTCTAAGTTGGCCACACTGTATGCACAAAGCCAGTGTGTGTAAAATTCACAAGATGGTAGATAGATTAAATTCCTGGCTGGCACGTAACAATGGTGTGGACAGGAATGGTGGGAGATAAAGCTCAGTTCACAAGATGTCAGGCGCAGCGTTATCAACATTTCCTGTTAGAAACCACTGCAGCTCGCCCGCCCACCCTTTCAAATGCAGACCTATTCATTCACACAACATTAAAAAAACACTGGTGTATATTTAAGTGGGTCTAGAGAAATAGAAGAGCTCCCTAGAAAAAAGCGTAACCAGCAATCTGGGGGGGGATTTTGAATTGTTAAAATGAATGCAATATGAAAAGTTAATAATAATCATATTATTATTATTATTATTATTATTATTATTATTATTATTATTATTATTATTATATCGGCCGCGGTGGACTAGTGGTTATGCTCCTTGCCTCTGGTCCCGAGGGTCGCGGGTTCGAACCCGGCCGGGGTCGATGGATTTTTTAGGATGGAAAAATCCAAGGAGCAAGTCCTCCGGGAGGGACTTTAAACCGTGGGTCCCGAGTATGAAGATTTCAGGCTCGTAAAAGATCCTAAAGCTTGAATGAAAAGGACTCAAAGCAAAATTTACCGAATTTTCCCGTCCTAGTACTATCTTGGTTTCCTAGATGTCAGTATGGAGCGGAACGATGACCACGGACCACTCAAATGACATCTATACAAAAACAAGTGTAACTAAATTAGTATGTATAACTGTAGGCTTTCACGGCCGGCGTCTTGATCCCTATTAGGTTCGTCTTCCGGGCATATAGGCCGTGGTCTAGTCGTTCTTCTACTCGACGTTTCGTCTACTGCTGCGGTAGACATCTTCAGGAGATACTGCGTGCTCTCTGTGAACTCCTCAACAGTCGGCTGCAGACTGGCTGGTCGTTGGAAACTCCCTCCCTATTTATAGGCACGCCCCTGGTGGAGAGGCGGTTTTCTGCGCGGTCCGTGTTGCGTGCTGTTTTGTCCAGGCTGTCGCTAGCAGAAGTCATAGGCTTCGTTGTCGTATTGTGCAGTGCCGGGATCCAGATTTTGTTTATCTTCATGGTTTCTTCTTTTTTGTTAAAGGAATTTTTGTGTTTATATATTTCTATGGCTTCTCTGTACAGTCTGGTGTAATAATGTGATGTTTGGGACAATACCTGTGTTTCTTCGAATCTTATTATATGTTCTTGGTTGTTCATCCAGTGTTCCGCTACGGCTGATTTTTCTTTTTGTTTTAGTCTGCAATGCCTCTTGTGTTCTTGCAATCTTGTGGTAACCATTCTTTTTGTTGTGCCGATATAAACCTGTCCACAACTGCAAGGGATGCGGTATATACCGGCAGTACTTAACGGATCTCTTGTATCTTTGGCTGGGC
Source organism: Diploptera punctata (assembly GCA_030220185.1). Classification (NCBI taxonomy): domain Eukaryota; kingdom Metazoa; phylum Arthropoda; class Insecta; order Blattodea; family Blaberidae; genus Diploptera; species Diploptera punctata. The sequence goes on from JASPKZ010007399.1 coordinate 905,489, forward strand.
GCAGTATATTGCTGATTTTTTGTGTTGGCTTGTAGGTTGTAGATATGTTATGTTTATTTAATATTCGACCAATTCTCTCCGTTATTGTCTTGATATATGGTAGGTACACCTTACCCTTTGCCTCCTCCTTGTTCCCGTTTTCGGATTTGTATTTATTGGGATTTATGGCTCGGCGAAAATCTGTTTTGCTGTATCCATTGGATTGAAACGCTGCTTGGAGATGATTAATTTCTTCTTGTAGATACTGTGGTTCCGAAATCCTTTTGGCTCGTTCCACCAGGGTTTTAATACTATTGAAACCGTATATTGGAAAAACTGACACGTTTGTAAAAGACTCCGCGCACTTCATAGAAAAAATAGACGCTCTGAAACTCAAGCCAAACGATAAAATAATAAGCTTCGATGTGGTTTCTTTATTTACTAAGATACCTATCCCGGACACTATGACATACTTGCAAGAACTCTTTCCCCCAGACATAGTAGCGCTGTATAACATATGCCTCACAGAAACGTATTTCCAATGGGGAGGAATATTCTACGAGCAAATAGATGGCGTGGCCATGGGAAGTCCATTAAGCCCCGTAATAGCCAATTTTTACATGGAACAATTTGAAAAACAGGCCTTGGAGAATGTTACATTAAGACCTTCAGTTTGGCTGAGATATGTGGACGACACATTCGTCATTTGGGAGCATGGTGAAGAAGAACTTGATAACTTCAGGCAACATTTAAATGGTATTTGTCCCAGCATCCAATTCACCCTGGAAAGAGAAGAGAACAACAGTCTTACCGTTTTTGGATGTTTTTAGTAATTCGAAACCAAGACATGACACTTGGACACAAGGTATACAGGAAAAAGACTCACACAGACAGATACCTACATAAGCGGTCCAACCATCATCCCAGACAAAAACGCGGAATAATTAAAACCCTGGTGGAACGAGCCAAAAGGATTTCGGAACCACAGTATCTACAAGAAAAATTAATCATCTCCAAGCAGCGTTTCAATCCAATGGATACAGCAAAACAGATTTTCGCCGAGCCATAAATCCCAATAAATACAAATCCGAAAACGGGAACAAGGAGGAGGCAAGGGTAAGGTGTACCTACCATATATCAAGACAATAACGGAGAGAATTGGTCGAATATTAATAAACATAACATATCTACAACCTACAAGCCAACACAAAAAATCAGCAATATACTGCGCCCAGCCAAAGATACAAGAGATCCGTTAAGTACTGCCGGTATATACCGCATCCCTTGCAGTTGTGGACAGGTTTATATCGGCACAACAAAAAGAATGGTTACCACAAGATTGCAAGAACACAAGAGGCATTGCAGACTAAAACAAAAAGAAAAATCAGCCGTAGCGGAACACTGGATGAACAACCAAGAACATATAATAAGATTCGAAGAAACACAGGTATTGTCCCAAACATCACATTATTACACCAGACTGTACAGAGAAGCCATAGAAATATATAAACACAAAAATTCCTTTAACAAAAAGAAGAAACCATGAAGATAAACAAAATCTGGATCCCGGCACTGCACAATACGACAACGAAGCCTATGACTTCTGCTAGCGACAGCCTGGACAAAACAGCACGCAACACGGACCGCGCAGAAAACCGCCTCTCCACCAGGGCGTGCCTATAAATAGGGAGGGAGTTTCCAACGACCAGCCAGTCTGCAGCCGACTGTTGAGGAGTTCACAGAGAGCACGCAGTATCTCCTGAAGATGTCTACCGCAGCAGTAGACGAAACGTCGAGTAGAAGAACGACTAGACCACGGCCTATATGCCCGGAAGACGAACCTAATAGGGATAAATTAGTATGGTTCAAATTCTTCCCTATAGGGGGAGAGCGGCTAAATCTCTGTTAAGGGAAACATGGGCTTACAAGACAAGATTATTGTTATTATTATTATTATTATTATTATTATTATTATTATTATTATTATTATTATTATTATTATTATTATTATAGTCCACCGCTGTGGTCTCGAGGTAGCGTGCTGCCTTGTCACGCAGCGGGCCCGGGTTCGATCCCCGGTCGGGGCAGTTTTTCTGGGTGAGGTTTTTATCGGGGTTTTTCCTCACCTGTAAGACAAATGTCAGGAAAACTTTAAGGCCCAAACGGTCCCCGAAATCATATGACCATCATGATCATCATCATCATCCTTATCATTATCATCATCATCATCCTTCACCGGTGTGGAAAGCAACGGGAAGCTACCACACCTACATAATTCCCTACTAAAGCTGCAAGCATAGCATGAAAATGCTATGATTGCAGTGAAGGACCTGCCTTCGGGCAGAATTACTATGGATGGATTATTATTATTATTATTATTATTATTATTATTATTATTATTATTATTATTATTATCTTTTCAGGCAGGAGGTGGAAGCTCTGCGAAATGAGAGCCCATCAGGAAGGCCTAGGATAGGAAATCAGCAGAAAAATGATCACTTGACAGTTCAGTGGCTAGCCGAGGCAGTGAGCGAACTGCGCAGCGAAGTCACCGAAATGTCTGCTGCGCACAACACGTCAGCGGAGTTACAGAGGCGCGAAGAGCTTAACTCTGAGCTGACTTTACTTCGCAGTGACGTGGCGAGCATGCGCCGTGATCTCGAGGAGATGCAAGCCGTACAACAGAACGACTCGGAGGCTATCGTGCAGATGCAACAAGATATGCTTGCCACCAAGGCGCAAGCGCAGAACACAGCAGCGCTATGCGTCGATACACGTACTCAGGTATGTATGATATCAGTATTTTGTTAAACAAATGTATCACAATTGTTGTTTACAATAATATATTACTCATCCAAGTTAAGTCTGCACGGCTAAATTGGAAGCGCTATAGTGTCGCTAAACTATTTATCTATGGAAGGGAGAATTCCTAAATAAATGTGAATAAATGTTTCACAATTGTCGTTTGCCATAATATATTAAGTATGAACAGTTAAATGGGAAATTTGTTAGCGCTAGTGTCTCTAAACTATTTCTCTAAAGAAGGGAGAATCCCTACAGTCGAGCCGTTCTTGTTTCCGGCGCGGCCACGCCTACCCAATTGTTGGTACGAACGCTGCACTGCACAAAGCGGCGATGTCATGTCAGTAATATGAACTTGTTTGGTGGTCATATCCAGTATTTTACAGTGTGGTGTTGTCGGTGAATTTTAAGCGTCATAATGTCGCGGAGGAGTCGGAGCACTATAAATTCACAAACCAGAGAAACAATTCTTAACGTTAGAGATTATTTTGAAAAAAGAGCGTGAGAACAATGGTAAAAGTAAAGTGATCCCACAACAGGCCTCAGGAGGCCTTTGGGGTAGTAGGAGGTTAAGGCTCCCACTTTTTCAAGACAATCGGCACTTTATGTCAGCCGGGTTGTCAGCCCTGCGTGACGGCCGCCTTTACCCCAGAACAAGCGTCTGGTACTCATTTCAGTTAGAGGCTGAGTCGACCCCAGGGCCATAGTGCCGCCAGAGGATTTGGGTCAGTTTAAAAATCCTGGCCCCAACGCGACTTGAACCCTCGACCCTCCGGCTTGTAGCTCAGTGCCTTAACCACTCCCATAAGTTAATATTGGTTTAATTAGTGTTTTATACAATCTGATTTCTGTCCACTGCTGTGGTCTCGGGGTAGAGTGTGCCTTGTCACGCAGCGGGCCCGGGTTCGATCCCCGGTCGGGACAGATTTGTGGGTGAGGTTCTTATCGGGGTTTTTCCTCAGCTGTAAGACAAATGTCAGGAAAACCTTAAGGCCCAAACGGTCCCCGAAATCATATGGCTATCGCAATCATCATCATTCATATTCATCTTAGGTTAAGCTTAGGATTAGGGACTCTCCTGGCGCACCATTATCATCATCACCCATCATACCATCGGGGCAACGTAACCCCGCCTTCCAGGCGCCCCAACCTCAGAAGTGGGTTACAAGTACGCCATGCCAGAAAAGAAACCAGGAATGTCGAAAGACAAAACCTGGGGAATTTAAAAAAAAAAAACAATCTGATTTCTTTCCACAATATAATTTATATATATAAAGATGTGTTGATTAAGACTAGATTTAACGAATAAAAGATAAAAGTGGATAAGATGAGGCGATTTAAACGGTAATTTAACGCGAGTTAGTGCAGCGACACATGTATTGTGGGATTAATTTCTTTGCTCCTGAAAATAACAAGACCCCAAGAGAATTTACCGCAAAAAGTTATTTGTTTTCTGTTTTTATCCAAACGAAAAAGTTAGGTCGATAGATAGAACTTTGTTAAAGGTAATGTACATACACACAGCAGCCAATATTTTACTGCGAGAGCCGGATAAAATACAACATCCCATTCTTTCATCTCAAACACTGTGAGCTATGCTTAACTCTATCAATTCAACAGCCAATTTTCAAAACGTCATCATCATCATCATCTTCTTCTTCTTCCTTTCATATCGTAGTCTTGGGGCCTGTTTTATAAAACTACTATCTAATACCCGGCATGCGCTGTTACGCCTAAATAAATGAACATTAATGTGTTTTTATGTTTAGTTGAATAAGTGGAAGGAAAAATAATTATCCAGTAGCCGCAGTGGACTAGTGGTTATGGTCCTTGCCTCTGGTCCCGAGGGTCGCGGGTTCAAACCCGGCCGGGGTCGATGGATTTTTTAGGACGGAAAATCCAAGGAGCAAGTCCTCCGGGAGGGACTTTAAGCCGTGGGTCCTGAGTCTGAAGATTTTCAGGCTCGTAAAAAATCCTTAAGCCTGAATGAAAAGGCATCTAAGCAAAATTTACCGAATTTTCCCGTCCTAGTTCTACCTTGGTTTCCTAGATGTCAGTATGAGGCGGAACGCTGACCACGGACCACTCAAGTGACATCTATACGAAAATAAATGTAACTAAATTAGTGTGGTTCAAATTCTTCCCTGTAGGGGGAGAGCGCCTAAATCTCTGTTAAGGGAAACATGGGCTAACAAGATTACAAGAAGGTATTACCCCGTGCTGATTACCCGGCGTTGCCTGGGAATCTACTTATCCCGATCTTTTTGACATAAATGAGCTGAAATACGAAAATTAATGTGTTTTATGTTTGGTTAAATAAGTGTAGGGAACAATTTATAACGTAATTATTTTTAGATACCCCGTGCTGTTTACCCGGCGTTCTCCGGGAATCTACTCATCCCGATCTTCTTAGCACAAATGAGCTGAAAGACAAACATTAATGTACTTCTTATGATCAGTTGAATAAGTAAAATGAAAAATAATTATAAATGTATATCGTAATTATTTTACGATTACCCGTGCTAATTGCCCGGTTTTGCCCGGGAACCTAGTTACCTCGATCTTCTTGGCATAAATGAGCTGAAAGACATATTTCTCTATTGTGAGTTATCCGTAAAGGAATACCCGCCACGTGCTGCTATGCTTGCACAGGAATCTACGTACTTGTCTCGATCTTCTTTTTTAATTGCAAAGGCACAGAAATCTAAGCCAGAATCAACCACTGTACGGAGAAAATGGACTCCCTACAAGAGTAAGAGCGGAGTGAAATAAAGCGGGACGCGGCGCGGACATCAGGTAGTGAGGGTTACCCAATCTACCGATTCAAGAGTTGTATTACTTCCATACAGTTTAAATTAGAGCTCTCGCTCTGGATTTTAGTGCCTTGCAGTTAAAAAGACAGATATTTTCTTGGACACGGCCTTTGAAAATAACAACACTTCTCTGAAAGAAATTTCAAGGTTTGTTTCGATTTGCAATGGTTGACAGTTCCCTTGTAAGGTAAACAAAAAAAGAAAATATGGATGTATGGAGAGATTATATCTGTGTGTTGATGAAAACCCGGGCTCGATAGTACCAAGTTAGTTAGTTAAGTTGATTCTAGTTAATCAGGATGACTGGGGTTCGTACAATGGATGTGAAATCACATTTTTTAAATCTTTTTTTTTTTCGAAAAATTCAGTGAAAATATGAGATATGATAATGGAATAGCGTAATTTAGTTAAAAAGCAATTTTATGTTAAAATGGCGCCGTGTAATCAGGGACAGTGACCCTGCATTTATTCATTAGGTTGTGTCGCTTTTTCAGTCTTAACTCTTCAGTCAGCGTGTGTCAGAGAACCGTACGAGCGAACAAAGGTGTTAATTGAACCAAAGATTATAAACCTCAGCCAGAATGCTAAAGCTAGAAAATAGTTATGTACGCAACAAGGGAAGTAAGTAATAATTACTAGTCGAGCACGTGGCAAATAAGTTAGAAACTAGTAATGCACCTACTTCCCTAATTGTGTATATAATTTTGTTCACTTCTGTACTAATAATTATGTTTAATTTTTATTTCAAATCTTTACATTATATCAGTGTAACTAATTTCTTAGGTTCTATATGAAAAATACCTTATATTTCTACATTTCGGTGTTCTTTCTTTTCTTTACAGTTAGGGTATAATTCATTAAAATCTATTGATGGAGGCTGGAATGGGTATTTTGGGGGACAAGGACTGTATAAAATTAAAATATAAAATTATGGAATATTCACTTGAAAGGTCCGTCTCCTCAACTTAATTAGTTATTTAACTGTAGTGCTTTCGGGACTTGTCCCATCATCGGCAGGTTTCAAAACTGGTGTTTCACTGAAGATCTGGTAGAGGGGGTTATACATGTATTGGGTTTTCGTTTTCGTTTATCAGATTGTCGTTGTTGTGAGCTGCTTTCATGATTTCAATCTCTTCGAGTACGTTTATCTTCGCTGGATTATTTTCTCTGTGCATTACTGTTAGGGTGTTTTCAATATTTAACATGCGATGTCCTTTATGGATAACGTGTTTTGCATAGCTTGATTTTCCTTCTGCGTGAATAAAGTCTCGAAAATGTTCTTTAAATCTGATGTTAAAACTTCTGTTTGTTCTTCCTGTATAACATTTGTTGCAGTCCTTACATGTCAATTTATATACGGTAACAACTGTTCAATCACTATAAATTTGAATTATCAAAATGACAGAAAATACAATATGGAAATTAATACGAAGACTAAATGCTTAACAATATCAAAAGAACCAGTAAGATGCAAATTAGAAGTGGAAAGAAGAATTATAGAATAAGTATCAGAATTTAATTATTTAGGTGTATTACAAGTATTTGAGAATAAAGTACTTAGGAAAATTTTTGGACCAACGAGAGATGAACAGACAGGTGAATGGAGAAGACTACATAACAATGAACTACATGGTCTTTATATGAATCCAGATATAATAAGAACAGTTAAGTCTCGTAGACTGCGATGGGTAGGACATGTTGCACGTATGGGGAATGAAAGACTTGCATGGAAGCTTCTTGTAGGAACGCCAGAGGGAAAACGCCCAGTTGGTAGACCAAGAATGAGGTGGGAGAATAACATTAACTCTGATTTGAGGGAAGTTGATTATACAGGAAATGATTGGAAAGCATTAGCTCAGGATAGGGATGTATGGAGAGCTTGTGTCCGTGCGGCCATGAACCTACGGGTTCGATAGTGCCAGTGAGTAAGTAAGTAAGTAAGTAAGGTGTATTAATAACATACTCTAAAATTTTGATAAAAAAAGTAAAGAAACAATCCGATAAAGCAGCACAAATATCAGGACATATGAAATATTTAATTTGGCGCAACAAACATATGTCAATAGAAAGCAAATCTGCATATACAGAAAGATAGTTCGACCAGTTATCGTATATGGAACAGAAACTAGGGCTGATACAACAAAAACTAAACAAATAATAAGCAGAAGATCTTAAGAACTATTTACAGGAAAACATTCTTTGATAAAATACACAACACACAAATTAGGGAGAAATGTCATATTCAAGACATAACCAAATTTATTATAGATAGACGAAAATGTTGGAAAGGTCATATAGAAAGAATGGAAGACAACCGCCTTGCAAAAAGAGCTAAAGAAGATAGACCAATGGACGGGAGAAGAACAACAGGAAGACCAGCCAAGAGATGGATAGACAGTGAATGCACATCCAATACGCGTTCCTCCGAGGAGTGATTTTAGAAATAAACAGGATGAAAATCCTACAAATTCTAAATAAGAATAAAGTTTGAATGTGACACGATAACGCATGCGCTGTAATGAGTTTGAAGATTCATCAGCTGCACTTCAAGTTTTGAATTACAACACCTTACATAAAAAACTTTCACAAGATGGCGGCACTACAAAGTTTTCACTCCTTTATTAAAATATTACCATATTACACGGTGAAGGAGGGGGGGGGGCGGTTGTACACACTGGAGTCTACTTGTTTTCAATTTATCAGACTCCGAGATTGCTCAATTCAAATCCTATTCATGGTTATCCCTGTTCAGTAGAATGAATTACATTTACACGTGTGTATGCATGTACGTGTGTATGTCACTCAACTACTCCTAAACGACTGGACCTATTTTGGTGAGATTTCTTCTGTATGTCTGAGTGGGTTCCTAGATGGTTTAGATTCACAATTGGACCCTCTAAAACCATTAGGTGTAGGAGTTCACCTGAAGTTAAAATTTAAAAATTGCTCTAGCGGTCACAATTTTCGATGTTTCACAACGAACTCAGTATATCGTATTAAAATAAACCGAGGTAGATATTATCCAAAAATGAGCGAATTTCGAAAATTTGAAGTGGATGTTTACCTGAAATCCGAAGTTAAAAACCGATTAGCAACCTCCATGTTTGGTTCGTCTCAGCGCATACCTTTATAATTTAATTAACATTTAATATTTAATTTTTGAAATTCACATTGCATTAAAGCAAAGGGATGCACTATCTTCTCTATTATTCAGTTTTGTACAAGAGCATGTCAAAATCTTTACACAATGAAGAAGACCTACAATTGAATGGTATTAATAAGCTGTAGTTTATGCTGATTATGTACTACTGGGCAAAACCGAGTGGATTCTAAAGTCTAACATGCACATTCTATTGAGTAACACTAAGAAATTGGGACTGGAATTATACATCAATAAAATTAAATATTATGTTGACACATAATGACAGAAATTTAGATAAACACACTAAAATACAACGATTCAATTATCTATGTGGCACAATTAAACGTACTTTATTGAATAAAACTAGAAAAGAAACTATTTTAAATTTTACAAAGTATTGGCAGTTCCATCTCATATCTATGGATGTGAAACCTGGACATTAACAAAGCCAGATAGTAAACAAATAGAGGCTGCAGAAATGAAGATGTTGAGAGCAATAGCAGGATACCAAAGGACCGATAAAAAGAAAAACGAAGATATAAGAACAGAAGTTAATATATTTAATCTCTGTGAAAGAATAAAATACTATCAAAATGCTTACCTTCAGCGCATACCAAGAAGAATGTATAATTATACACCAAAAGGGAGAAGAATATTGGGAAGACCATTGAAGAGATGGAAGGACCAATTCGACCTATGAGATCGGAACAGGCCATTTGGCTTAATCCTTATTGTTGATGATGATGTTCACACATAGAAATACATTATAGCCTATAATGGAAATGAAGGAAATTTTGAAGAAGTGGCTGAAGTCAAATACCTAAGAACAATATTTACAAATAACAATGAGATACACACAGAAGTTAAACATAGATTCAATTCTGGAAATGCGTGTTATGGGATTATTGTCGACCCAACTTTTCTCAAATATATGGAGCTCTTATTCTCCCAGTTAGGTTATATGAATGCAAAACATAGACTCTTACCTTAAGGGAAGAGAAAAGATTACGAGTATTTGAGAATAAGGTTCTTAGGAAAAATTTTGGACCAAAGAGAGATGAACAGACAGGTGATTGGAGAAGACTACATAACAGTGAGCTACATGGTTTTTATGAGAAATCAGATATAACAAGAAGAGCTAAGTCTCGTAGACTGCGAATGAGGAATGAAAAATGCGTAGGCCTATGGAATCTCCTTGTAGTAAAGCCAGAAGGAAGGCGCCCAGTAGGTAGGCCAAGAATGAGGTGGGAGAATAATTTTAACCATGATTTGAGAGAAGTGCCTATACAGAAGATTATACAGAGGATGATTGTAAAACATTAGTTCAGGATAGGGATGTATGGAGAACTTAAATCTTTGCGGCCATGAACCTAGGGGTTCGATAGTGCCAGTGCTTTAGTGATGTTCTGTGTTGTGGAAATTTATGTAGATATTAGTGCGATCGTATACTTGGAGGATAATGGATGTATACTGCACAATAGCAACTCTTTCTAGTTGGTCTTCAATCGAATCGGAGTTTATTTTACACAAGATGATCCGGGAAGATTCAGAATAGAAGTTATGTGTATATATTATATTCTGAGATTTTGAAAATAAAGCTTCTTTTGAAATAACTAGCCCCCTGCTTGCATTATGTAAAGGATGACATTTTTCCCAGAACTATGAATGAGATATACAATCCCTGGTTTCCAGATGAAGGGACTTGTATTGTAAAATTCTTGGATTTGTACCGACAAAAAGATGGAATAGAAAAACTGTCAAATCTGAAGCCAAATGCGTACAGAAGCCATTGTAAGGATGTGGTGTGACCTCTAGAGGTGACCCCAGAAGGAGTCCAGTAACTACCTCAACCTAACGGATTCCTCTCTTAGCTACGGATACAAAAAATGCATTAATAACAATTGTATCCGAGAGGTCTCGACTTCAAATTCCGATGCCGAGCTATCTATGGTTTTTTCTATATATCATCAAGACAAATGGGAGGTTGGAATCGCATTACCCGAACCGATTTCATAGCAAACATATTAATATGTCCCTACTTACCTATGAAACTGATTCACAAAATTCATGACAAATAGTGCAATAAAATTATTCAAGAAGTTAACCATAGGCTCAATTCTGTAAATGCATGCTATTATGTATTATAGGGGAAATTTTGAGGAAGTGACTGAATTCAATTACCTAGAGACAATCATCACACATAGGAATGAAAACCGCAAAGAAATTAAACATAGGCTCAATTCTGAAAATGCGTGCTATTATGTATTACAGAGACTCAGTCTCGTAGACTGCGATGGGCAGGACATGTGGCGACGAATGGGGAATGAAAGACGTGCATGGAAGCTTCTTGTAGGAAACCCAGAGGGGAAATGCCCAGTTGGTAGACCAAGAATGAGGTGGGAGTTTAACATTAACCATGATTTGAGATAAGTAGATTATACAGGGAATGAATCGAAAACATTAGCTCAGGTTAGGGATGTATGGAGATCTTATGTCCCCGCGGCCATGAACCTACGCGTTAGATAGTGCCAGTGAGTTAGGAACAATAATTACAAACAGGAATGAATTGCAGAAAGAAATTGAAAATAGGCTCAACTGTGGAAACGCCTGTTATATATTATAAAGATTCATGTATTCCAACTTCTCTAAAAAAAAGTTAAACTAAAAACATAAAAAATTATTTTGGTTTGTTAATAACAAACACTAAAAGAATACTAAAAAAGTAAAGAAACAAGCTGATAAAGCAGCACAAATATCAGAATATATGAAAGATTTAATTTGGCGCAACAAACATATGTCAATAGAAAGCAAAACCCGCATATACAAAACGTTAGTTCGACCAGTTATCGTATATGGGGCAGCAACTAGGGTTGATACAATAAAAACTAAACAAATAATAAGCACATGCAAAATGAAGATCTTAAGAACTATTCAAGGGAAAACGTTATTTGAACACAGAAATTAGGGACAACTGTCATATTCAAGACATAACAAATTTATTATAGATAGACGAAAATATTGGAAGGGTCATACAGGAAGAATGGAAGAAAATCGGCTTGCAGAAAAGAGCTAAAGAAGATAGACCAATGGACGGGAGAAGAACAAGAGGAAGACCAGCCAAGAGATGGATAGACAGTGAATGCACATCCAATACGTCTTCCTCCGAGGAGTGATTTTGGAAATAAACAGGATGAAAATCCTACAAATTAAGTTTAAGAATAAGCAGAAGACATAAAACTGTTATTCTTCCAGTTATACGAATGCGAATCATGGTCTCTTAATTTAAGAGAATGGAGAAGACTACATAACAGTTAGCTTCATTATCTTCATGATAACTACATATAATATACATAGTGTTCTGCACAAAAGCAGATCTTTCACTGCAAACTCAGCATTTTCCACTCTTTCCTTAACTCAGTATTCCCTTTTGTATCTGCATACAAACCATTTATTTTAATATTGTCTAACATCTGATGTATTTTTCTGCCTCTAACCTTCTTTCCGTTGACCATTCCTTCTAGGGCATCCATCCATAGTAATTCTGCCCGAGGGTAGGTCTTTCACTGCAATCATATCATTTTCATGCTATGCTTGCAGCTTTACTAGGGAATTGTAGGTGTGGTAGCTTCCCGTTGCTTTCCACACCGGTGAAGGATGATGATGATGATGATGGCCGGATGATTTTCGGGGACCGTTGGGTTCTAGGGCATAAGAACAGTTAAATCTTATAGACTTAGATTAACAGGACATGTGGCACGAATGGAGAATGAAAAGGGAGTAAGGAAACTTCTTATAGGAAAACTAGAAGGAAAACGCCCAGTCGGTAGTCCAAGAATGAGGTAGGAGAATATCATTAACAATGATTTGAGAGAAGTGAATTATATAGAGAATAATAAGAAAACATTTAGGTGAGGATAGGGTGTATGAACCTGTGGGTGCCTCCCTATCTAATTACTTTGTGTGTGGGAACAAGTGTTTGCTAAGTGGGTCATTTATGAAGAAGGACGCTACAGCAGTACAATGATGCGGTATTGTATCGAACAATAAACATTTTTTAGCGGTTGCAGGACCGATTTTTCTCACGCTTCCTCGCAACTATCAAAAGCAGGGCTGAGATGCAATAATTTCTGTTCCCACAGCTACGACTACACCCTGCTTCAAAAAACACGTTATGCTCTCTTTACTCTTCAACTCTACCTCTTCCGAGATAAGTTCCAGTTGTATTGTAAACAAACTTGTATAAGATATTACTCCGTCTATTGGAGGAACCGTTGTGCTACTTTTACCCGTCATATGACTGAATTTTATACCATAGAAACATTATTTTTAGGCAACAACGTGCCGTAAAACGGGGCTACTTTATCTCGAGGGGCAACTTTGACAGAATTGGGGCTTCTTTGACATTTTTAATTTCTTGCGTGCTTTGGGCTATTTTGACAACAATGGTGTAGACATTTCCTTGAAGGCGCACGAATAGTTAAGTTGTTTTAAAAGAGGATGTTAATTGTTGGAGACACATCTGTGTCACTTTCAACAACAATGAATTCCCAGCAAGGATAAAATTGTGATTTTCGGTTTTACAGGGGTAAGGACTGGATTTGTTGTGTAAGATGCAAGCTCTGGGTCTGTGGTATGTGTAACAGAGGATCGAATAATACTCAATATGAATGTGAACTGTGTGAAGATGAGATGTGAAAATCTGTTTTTTTCTACTGTTGTTTCAAAATTCATGTTTTCTAATTAATTCCTGATTGTCTAACTACAATAATTATATAATTTTTGTGTTCTGTTGCGGTCAGAATTGATAAAGAAGTTTAAGTTTATTTTGTCAAATTATAGTTATAAAAAAAATTGTAGTAAGGTTATTTACAATAAAATATTTATAAAAAGATAAATTGGTGTCAAAGTAGTAGGTACCTACAGTGGGTCTACTTTGAATTATAGTGAAAACAAATGTGATGTTGAGACTTGAAAGTAGTTTTGAAGTTCCTTAGGACAGGTTACTGGCCCGACGCTAAGTAGTCCAGTGGTAGGGCTGCTACCTTTTAGTCTCTGGAATTTTAGGGTTAATAAATTCTATCTTCAAGCCACAGTTAGTCCAAAAGCATTCAAGACTGAAAGTGTATAAAACACTGGCTCTTCCAACTCTTTTGTATGGTAGCGAAGTATGGACGTTGAAACAGAAGGATATACAGAGACTTAGATCTGCTGAAATGAGATATCTTCGGAGGACTGCAGGATACACTATTAGATCACAAAAAAATGAAGACATCTTAGAAGAATTACACATGGAATCTTTAGAAAACAAAATTTCTGATTATAAGTCAAGATGGATACAACATGTTCATCGAATGGAAGATCACAGAATACCCAAACAAATGTTAAGATATCAACCTGCAGGAAGAAGAAGACCAGGACGTCCACTCAAAAGACTTCTGGATGGTGTTTCTCTTGAGGCCGAAACAGGTCAACAAATGGCCTAAATTCGTGAATGTACTATGATGATGATGATGACAAATGTGATGTCAAAGTAGCCCCAGCACATGGGCTAAACAGACCTAAACAAAACTCATTGTTGTCCTACTAAGTTTTTATTTGAGGAGAACAGCACCAAATGGGATTTGTAGTCTAAGGTTCAATTGGTACAATAAATCATATATTCAATTTTTTCGGCATAAATCATACGAGTTAGACCTTAAAAACCTTCGAAAATATGTCAAAGTAGCCCCGCTTTACGGTACTTATTTGTTTTTGTTGTTAATGGCCAAAACTCTGCTCCATAAGTAATGACGCTTTTAACAATTGTATGATATATATTCATTTTATTTTTAGTACTTATATTTTTGTTCCACAATATTCCATTGAGGCAAACAATTGCAAATTTTCCTTTAAGAATGATTTTAAAATAAATAACGCATTTCTTAACGCTTCGTTTTGCCAAATTTTTAACAAAGTTTCATCAAACCAGGCACAAGTCAAGAAAAAGTTTCACATGATGCATCATAATTGTTGTACAAATGTTTCGAACCTTTTTGAATATTTTGTTGGAGCAGTGGAGTGTGAGAAGTGTTATGAAACATGCGGTTGTGTCCGGGGCAGGAGCTTGCAGTTTATGTGACCCGCGTAACATGGTGGTCCCTCAACCAAAGAAGAAGATAGAGCTGCTGTGATCTTGTTTCACATCACGATTTCTCACGTAGCGCCACCGCTGCGCTGTGTTGAAATATTAACACAACGTCTGTCCTTCAACAATATCGTAGTTCCGGGTGTTAGCGACATCACAGCTACTGAGGTTGTTCTCAGGAAAAATGTTTTTAATTTTTTTACAGATCTTTACCGATCCTGTCTAGTGGACACCGATAATGACCAAAATGTGTGTGTGTATATGTATATATATATATATATATATATATATATATATATATGTTTGTGTTGGAATACATGAGTAGCTCAGTTGATTAGAGCGCTAAAAGTACAGAGTTTAGAGACTCGGGTTCAAATCCCGACTCAAGCATTTATTTTTCTTTTCATTTCACGCGGTGGACTAGTGGTTGTCCTCCTTGCCTCTGGTCCCGAGGGTCGCGGGTTCAAACCCGGCCGGGGTCGATGGATTTTTTAGGATGGAAAAATCCAAGGAGCAAGTCCTGCGGGAGGGACTTTAAGCCGTGGGTCCCGAGTCTGAAGATATTCAGGCTCGTAAAAGACCCTTAAGCCTGAATGAAAAGGCCTCTAAGCAAAATTTACCGAATTTTCCCGTCCTAGTACTACCTTGGTTTCCTAGATGTCAGTATGAGGCGGAATGCTGACCACGGACCACTCAAATGACATCTGTACGAAAACAAGTGTAACTAAATTAGTATGGTTCAAATTCTTCACTGTAGGGGGAGAGCGCCTAAATCTCTGTTAAGGGAAACATGGGCTTACAAGAAGAATCATTTATATTTCATATTATATATATTAGCTAATACACCTAAATAAATTATACCCATCCATAATAATTCTGCCCGAAGGCAGGTCCTTCACTGCAATCATAGCATTTTCATGCTATGCTTGCAGCTTTATTAGGGAATTCTAGGTGTGGTAGCTTCCCGTTGCTTTCCACACCGGTGAAGGATGATGATGGCCATATGATTTCGGGGACGGTGTGGGCCTTAAAGTTTTCCTGACATTTGTCTTACAGGTGAGGAAAAACCCCGATAAAAACCTCACCCAGAAAAACTGCCCCGACCGGGGATCGAACCCGGGCCCGCTGCGAGACAAGGCAGCACGCTACCTCGAGACCACAGCGGTGGACTTAAATGATATATTAATGGTTAATTATATTATATGGTATGTGCTGTGACGAACCAAACAGGGCGGTTACTAGTCAGTTTTTAATTTCGAATTTCAGGTAAACTACCACTTGTAATTGTCGGGTTTCGTTCATTTTTCGGTGACACATACCTTGGTCTATTTTAATAGGATATACCGAGTTTCGTTGTGAAACATTGAAAATTGTAACCGCTAGACCGCTAGAGGGATTTTTATATTTTCACTTCAGATGAACTCCTACACCTAATGGATTTAGAGGGTTCAATTGTGAATCTAAGCCATCCAGAGACCCAAACAGACACACACAAAAATGTCATCAAAATCGTCCAGTCATTTAGCAGGAGTAGAGTGACAAACACATGTACAGACGAATTATAATATTTAAAGATAATAACTTATGTTATGCAAGATTTGTTTTCAATGCTGTCCGACACAGTTAAATAAGCTGACGTAAGAAATTTATTTTTTATTACTTTGAGCTCAACTTTTAACTTCATTTTAAGGCATCTCTCTCAATTTTTTTGGGTAAGAAACCCAACATATATATTATTCTCAGGCAATTTTTCACACACTGCAACAATAAATTGTGTGTTTTTTTATTTTAATTTCTGTATGTGGTATGGTGGCATAGAATACCCCATATTTAGATAAATTAAAGGTTAAAAAACGCAAAATATATTCTACAAAGCAGAAAAATCGTAACGTATATTCAACTGGCTGAGAAATTCGCTTAGTGTACGCTGTTCCTGTAACGGTCTTTTATGCCAGACTATTTATCATAAGTAATGCCACGAGTGATTTCCAAATTATCGATAAATTCACGACTCGCAAAGTGAGGAGTGAATTTATCTAGAGAATTTGGAAATCAAGAGTGGCATTTGTTAGGACTATTTAACGAATAAAATTAAGCTGTTTACTCACAAATCATTATTTAAATATAGTTATTTTAAAATATTTATATATTTAATGTAAACGGCGATGTTTGTAAACAGATCAGAAATGTGAGGTTATGTTCATTCACTGCTGCTTGATCATATTATTTATTGCCAAATAAGATCGCAATATTGTAAGGGTGCACCCAAGTGCAGAAATAATGAAACACATCAAACTATATATCATAATCAACATTACGGGTTATTCATTTATTTTTTTTAGTAAAAAACTCAGTAAAATCAAGGAATATTTTCATTATTTGCTATATTCAATGTATTTGTTGGAGAAAAATAATGCTTTGACCTGTTCAGAACATTAAAAAGGAGGAGCTTTCTTTATCACAAAAGCAGGAGCTGATAAAGAGAGGGGTGAAACACGACTGTCATTGGTTGTAAAACAACATTCATTGAAACGTGATTGGTCATTGACTAGCATTTGTAGCATGAGTTAAATAGTCTATTTAAATACCATAAACTTCATCTAAAACTTGAATCCTCTATATTTGCACATTTCAATAAATTTCTAATACATGTAAATCTGTTTCCGGTGATGAAAGTTTTGTTAGCTTGTAGTGTTACAGCAGCTAAGCTTGGAAACTACCACATGTGCAATGAATAAGTGATCAACTTGATCCAGCAAAAGCTTTGATTTTGTGTCACAAATAATTATACCTGTTTTCAGTTGTTTAAATAATTAATAGTTTTTTATCCTGTCCCCAGAGTTCGTGGCTTACAGCTGTATCAACAGCTGCTAATAAATAAATGAGCTTCTACATCTAACATGCGATCACTTGTTTCAAAGTGCATATTCATTTATTACACGCTTTATATTAGCTTGACCTATATCTATCTATCTATGTGACGGAATGTTTCAACGTGATTTTCACCCACTTAAAATCATTGGATCGACTTGAAACTTTGTATACTTGTAAAGGACCCGTGACAGCACAATAACTTCATATTAAATTTCTAAACTCCTGGCCAGAATCATCAGAAAATAAAAAAAGGTGCCTTGTATCTATGTAACGGAATCTTTGAACACAATTTTCACCCACATAAAAATCATTGGATCGACTTGAAACTTTGTATACTTGTAAAGGATCCGTGACAATACAATCATTTCATATTTGTTTCTAAAATCCTATCCAGAATCAACAGAAAATAAAAAAAGTGTCTTTGTATCTGTGTACCAGAATCTTTGAACACGATTTCCACCCATTAGAAACATTGGATCGACTTGAAACTTTTTATACTTGTAAAGGACCCGTGACAATACAATAGTTTTATATTTTGTTTCTAAAATCCTGGCCAGAATCATCAGAAAATTTAAAAAATGAAAACTGGTATAATAGGTTGCGGACTTAACGGCTTTTTAGTCAATCGTTGTAAGAGCTCAGTTGGTAGAGCGGTGAACTGTACTGATATATAATTTCAGTAATCCATAGGTCGCTGGTTCAAATCCGGCTGGGAGGATTTTTTTTAGGAGAGTGTTACTTTTAGCTCATACTACAATAGCATCGAATTAAAGATATTTACATTTTTATCTTATTCTGTAAAATATTAAAACTAAAAAATAAATAATAGTTTTAAAAAACCAAAACAACGCGCTTTATTAGAAAACCAAACTAAGAAATGAAAAATAATTTTAATTTCCAACACGCTTGGGATAAAATTAAAGTGGTCAACAAAAAAAATCATCTCCAACACATATAGAATAAAACTAGACTTATCAACAAAAAGAAAATAATTTTACCATCAAAAGCGTGGAGTGCTTTTTTATGATTTTTACATTTTCTTCTTAGAGACTTTACTTTACCAATATCTGTTTATTATCAAATATATTAATTGATATAGAGCACCCCACGCTTTTGACGGTGAAATTATTTTCTTTTTGTTGATAACTCTAGTTTTATTCTATATGTGTTGGAGATGATTTTTTTGTTGACCACTGTAATTTTATCCCAAGCGTGTTGGATATTAAAACCATTTTTCATTTTTTGGTTCGGTTTTCTAATAAACCGTGTTGTTTTAGTTTTTAAAACTATTATTTATTTTGTACTATGTCCAAATGTATCAGTTTATATGCTATAACCGAGTTAAGTTCCAGTTGTATTGCAAACAAACTTGCATAAGGTATTACTCCGCCGACACTGTCTCTTGGAGGAACTCTGATGCTAATTTTACCCGCCATATGAGTGAATTGTGTTCGGAACTGTCGTCGACAGATACATTGTTGTTAGGCAACATCGTATTTTACGGGAAATAAGACTGAATACAAGATAAGATGGTACCAATATTTAGGAACTTCCTCCATTTCTTATTTATTTATGACAAAAAAATTATATGTGAGTCTAAATAACACTGAGCAACAAAAAATATTTTTTTTTGTCTCAGAAAGAAAAATATGTGATTCTGATAGTATTTTTTCTCCTGAATTTTTCCGGGACAATTAACGTATGTAACATATTACCATACGTACTATAGGGTTGGAGCTATAAAAAAAAGGGCATCGGTGCACTAAAAAAGCAGTTTTTTTGGAGTCTTAAATGGCTTACGTTGCCTAAACCATAACAAATTCACCATATTAATGTAGGCCTACACAGAATTGAATATCTCAGAAAATTCTACAGAAAAGTCTCTGACAGTATACGTCTATGTTTTATGGATAACTCACAATAACCATTTTTGTCTTTCATCTCATTTATGCCAATAAGATCGGGATAAGTAAATCCCGTGCAACGCCGGGTAATCAAAATATCTAAAAGTATCTAAAAAAAAATTACGATATAAATGTTTTTTTTTACTTATTCAACAAGACATAAAAACACATTATATTTATTTAGGCGTAGCAGCGCGCGCCGGGTATTAGCTAGTTAAAAATGGAATTAAAAAATGAAGGCATGTCATAAGAATCCGCCCTTTATTCAGCACCCTCCCTATAGCGGAACACAGTTATATACAGATGTCGAAGGGAACTTTCTTCCGCCCAGCCCTTGAAGGGAAATTTGGCTATGGCCCAGGAGAAGGTTGTAGTTCATGATAAATTGCCAGAGGGTGGTTAATAGCCCTGGGAAAAAGGAGCGTAGATGTCGCCTTAAAGCAATTCATGCTTCCCAAAACTGCCCCCTTAATTTCGTATAATTCCCTCGTTAATAGGACTCGTGTAGCCTCCTTCACAATCAACATGTATTCTACTTATTTCTTCCTTTGTTTTTATTAGTTTAACCGCTGCCTTTTTATGTACATTTACGTGTCCCATGCATCCCGGCCCTACAGTGACACGACCGATTAGAGGACCTCTACATCACATAGTTTTTTAGACTGTACAAGGACCTAAACCACAGTTGGACTGTCTAATAATAATAATAATAATAATAATAATAATAATAATAATAATAATAATAAGCTCCAGTGGATACTATGAAGTGGATTGATGAAGTCAAAAAGGACTTAAAATTGGCAGGAATTACTAAAGAAGATATCCCAAACAGAGATATATTTAGAATTAAGGTGAATAAGTGGCAAGTTTACCAAGAGGACAAACCGAAGAAAAAAACTGGAACAACTTGGACAGATGATAGAAAACAAGCTCATAGCAAAAGAAGGAAAGAAATTTGGGCTCAAAGGAAACGCCTCTAAGTACTTTGCGTAGTCCTACATGGGCTCATCCGCAATCAAAAAATAATAATAATACGTACACGCCGTAGCGTAGTGGTTAAGGCACTGCGCTACAAGTCGGAAGGTCGAGGGTTCAAGTCCCGGTGGGGTCAGGATTTTTAAACTGACCAAAACCTTCTGGCGGCACTATGACCCTGGGGTCGACTCAGCCTCTAACGGAAATGAGTACCATTTCTGGGAGTAAAGACTGCCGTCACGCAGGGCTGACAACCCGGCTGACATCAAGTGCCGATTGTCTAGAAAAAGTGGGAGTCTTAGCCTCCTACTACCCTAAGGGCCTCCCGAGGCCTGTAATGGGACTACTTTACTTTTTTTACTTTACTAATAATACGTACATACATACATATTTTTCTGCCCAAGAGCAAATCTTTCACTGCAAACTCAGCATTCTCCACTCTATCCTTAACTGAACTTTCCTCTTTGTATCCGCATACAAGCTATTTATTTTAATATTGTCTATCAAACAGGCCTCATGGGCTAGTGGTCAGCGTTCCTGACTACTGTTAACGAGGTCCCAGGTTCCATTCCCGGTCAAACCATAGGAATTTTTCCTTAAAGGGAATTATTCCTGTGGCAGCCCATGGCTTGTAATTTAGGTTAAGTTTAAGTTAAGAACTCTCCTGGCGCTTCATTTTCATTTATCACCCATCATACCATCGGAGTAACGTAACTTCCCCTTCCAGGTGCCCCAACCTAAGAAATGAATTACAATTCTGCCAGTGCCAGGGGAGAAAGCCAGAAATATTATAAAAGACAACCAGGTGACATTAGAAAAAAAAATATATATAGTATATCATCTGATGTATTTTTTCTGCCTCTAACCTCCTTTCCGTTGACCATTCCTTCTAGGGCATCCGTCAGCAGGCAGTTTCATCTTAGCCAGTGGTCAATCCAATTTATTTTCTTTTTAATAATGATAATAATATTATTAATAATAATAATAATAATAATAATAATAATAATGTATTATTTACACATTTTTTGGGCTCAAAGGAAACGCCTGTAAGTATTTTGCGCAGTCCTACATGGGCTCATCTGCAATAAAAAAAAGTTATTTACTCTGTCAGAATTAAGGCCTTCTCTTCCACTCAACCAGCACAAATACAAATAAATATTAATAAATGTCTTCTTCTTTATGAGTTCCAGCATTGTTCTTCCTTCATCCACTATAACACATTTTTATATTTTTTTTTGTCTGTCCAATTAATAAAAATAACTTCCTGTACCCATCATATTTAAAGATATCAGCAGGCAGTGGAAATAAAAATGGCTTAGAAACTGTGTTCTTTCTTATTTTTAGGAAGCTGGAGCTTATGGGACGGAATATAATATTTCATGACCCACTCTCCTTCATTCAATGCTTTCAGCTAGAATTATGTAAATTACTTAGGTTGATATAACTGGCTCATATAATGCTGAATATACGTGTTTTAAATATGATAATACAACAATCCAATATTACGACGTTCATATTTCTCTCGTAATGTCCATTATTGCGTATCATTTGTGTGAATTAATGTCAACATTATATAATTACTGTGATTACGTCACGTTTCTCTCAATATGGCGGACTGATTATATTTATCGTTATATTAGCTTATTTACATTATGCAGGATTACAATCCAATAATATATTAATGTAGTAGATACTCCATTACGCAGCAACTAATAAACCCACTGGCATTATCAAATTCGTAGGTTCATGGCCGCTCTCCATACAATCCTATCCTGAGGTAATGTTTTCCAATTATCGCCTGTATAATTTAGTTCCCTCAAATAATTGTTTATATTAATCTCCCACCTCATTCTTGGTCTACATACGAGCCTAATGACCTCCCATCTCGGTCTATGAGACTTAATAATTGTTCTTATTACATCTGATTTCCCATAAAGATAATGTAACCCACTGTTATGTAGTCTTCTCCATTCACCTGCCTATTCATCTCTCTTTGGTTCAAACATTTTCCATTTTAATATCAAAAACTCGTAATCTTTTCTAATCCCTTAAAACAAGAGTCCATATTTCGAATTCATATAACTGTAAGAATAATATTTTTAAATATTTTTAGTTTAGCGTTTATTTTAGAAAATATGAGATGGCAAAAATGCCTAATGTACCGGTATGACAGGATTAATTTCCAGAATTAAGTCAATGTTTAATTTCGTTGTGCACCTCATTCTATTTGTAATTATTGTTCCTAGATACTTAAATTCAGCCATTTCTTCAAAATTTCCCTCTTTTGTAACTAACTGTCCATTTCCATTATATAGTGTATTTCTGTGTGTGAAGATACATTTACTTTTGTTGATAGCCTATTTACTTCCAGCTCCAATTTCTTAGTGTTACTCAGTAGAGTGTATGTGCTGGCCCTTAGTATCTCCTCACTATCACCTAACAATACTACTTCAATAACATAAACTAACAGCTTATTAATACTAATGGGTTGTAGGCTTTCTTATTCCTCTAAAGATATAATGACATGCTTTAATACAAAATTGAATAGTAGAGAAGATAGTGCATCTGCTTATAATAGATAGATCATCGGTGTTTGCCGTCGTTCAATTCCGAATAGCCAATTTTGTCGGTCCATCCAATCTCCTGGTTGTAGATGGTTCTCCTTCATGTATAAACATATTCCCTGACTCTAGGAGGTTTTAGGTCTTCCTCTGCCTCGTCTTCCCTCAGGTTTCCATTCCAAAACAGATTTTGGTAGTAGATCCTCTTGCATTCGCTGGACATGTCCATACCATCTTAATTGCTGAGTTTTAATATAATCTAAAATAGTGTCTTCAATCTTCATTTTCTCCCTTATAACTGAGTTCCTAATGGTTTCTCTTCTTGAAATTCTTGCAGCCCTTCGTATAAAATCCATTTCCGTTGCCAAAAGGTACTTACTTGTTTTTGTTGTTAATGGCCAAAGTTCTGCTCCATAAGTAATGATGCTTTTAACAATTGTATGATATATATTCATTTTATTTTTATTACTTATATTTGTAACCCACAATATTCCATTGAAGCAAACAATTGCAAATGTTCCTTTATTATTTCAATTTCTTATTTCCTCTTCATAACTCCCATTTTTATTTATTTTAATTCCTAAATATGTGATATCACTACAAGATTTTATTGTTTCTCCAGTCTCCAAAATTAAATTTTGTTCTGGTTCACCAACTGATAAATATTTTTTTTTTCATGTTCAAATTTAAACCCCATTTTTCATATTCTTCTATTAATTTTCTAGTCATATATTCTAAATCTTCATAATCTTGTGCAATAATTAACAATTGATCATCTGTAAAATGTAAGTTGTATAAAGTTTTTTTGTTTGAAATAGGAATTCCCATCCTTGAACATTTTCTCTGCTTATAATAATAATAATAATAATAATAATAATAATAATAATAATAATAATAATAATAATAATAATTCTTATGGACATATCAAAATAAATAATTTAATTTTTCGAAAACAGGAGTAAAACACAAGTAGATAGATCTCTTATAAAATTAATTGGAGTAAAAACTTTAATTAAAATTGACAGTAATTGTTCAAGGGAATATCCTAAAGAGAAACGTCTTCAGAATCTAGTTTAGTAAGTAGTAACTTTACGAAGAGTAATATATATACACACACAAAACATACACAGAAGAAGAAAAACAAAACACAGACAGAGAATGAGAGAACTATGGGCTGAAAGAAAAACGAGAACGATTCTGGAATGGGCTCATTCCCAAAGTAATATATTCATAACGTAGTAATGATAAAAATTGTGTCGAACTTGGGTCGTCTAGTGCGTCATTAAACGGTCTCCTCCAAGAGCTACCAGACCCACGTGCCACTTTGATTGATAGGATATGGAGTGGCTGGAGGCTAGCCTTCTTGCCCCGGGCGATGTGCCAGTCGTTACTACCGCCAGCTGCCTGCAATGGATTGCAGAGTTGCCACCTCTAATCAGCACCTATTCCCCGCCGTCTGTGCAATTATTTTATTTAATTCCAGTTTTTACTTCTATGGCCTCTGCCGCCCAGCAAGATGAATGAATTCAACTCTTAGATCATCAAGGACATCTCTATTTTGACACAAACCGTCCCGATACCTCTTGACGTAAGGCTTCTGCTGACTGACTCTCAGATAAATGCCCAGTCCAGCACTAAGGCGGATGACTTCCTAGAATACCTTTGGCCATAACACGTAAATGTCTCTTACGATTCTATTCATAACACTGAACTACAAAAAATAAACTTTTCTTTGTCCCAGAAAGAAAGATATGTGATTCTGATAGTATTTTTTCTTCTGAATTCAATTATGATATTGGTTTTTCTCCATAACGCAAGGTTTCCGAGACAGGCATTTATAATTTCAAACACTTTAATATTTGCTACGAATCCCCACCGTCCGTCCCTCCCTCCGCTTCCTGGTCCGAGTAGCGTGCTGCCTTGTCACGCAGCGGGCCCGGGTTCGATCCCCGCTCGGGACAGTTTTTCTAGGTGAGGTTCTTATCGGGGGTTTTCCTCACCTGTAAGACAAATGTCAGGAAAACTTTAAGGCCTAAACGGTCCACGAAATCATATGGCCATCATCATCATTCATATTCATCTTAGATTAAGCTTAGGATTAGGGACTCTCCTGGTGCACCACTATCATCATCATCACCCATAATATCATTGGGGCAACGTAACCCCGCCTTCCAGGCGCCCCAACCTCAGAAGTGGGTTACAAGTACGCCATGCCAGGAGAGAAACCAGGAATGTCGGAAGACTACCTGGGGCATTTGAAAAAAAATATATATATATATTTTCTACATTCGTAACTACACAATATTCGAACATTCGGACTCACCTACAAAGTAAGAAATGACGATTTTCTGCTATATTTCGCCCGTGGAGCATTTCTCTTGATGGTCCAACAATAATCGGCCAGCATATTAGGATTCCATTTGCCTTGATATCTCTTTTCCATATCTGAAACCATTTGAGTTAGCTCATTTGGTTTTATTTTACAATGGACAAATGGACGAAAAAACGTTTATTAAAAAAAATGATTATTTAAATCCATTAATTTTAAATCGAAATAAAAAAAACTGTGGGTGATGGAGAAATTCCGAATACATATTTGAAAACACGATAAAAATACTGATTGACCAGTATAATTATTCACACCTCCAATCCCACATACATCAGCTCCCTTTCATAAATTCAAAACTAGATCTCGAATGAAATAAATATTAAACATACCGTATCATATAGTATGCAACTCACCTCTCGGTTCCTGAAATGGAGTCTCGGTCAGTCGTGGTGGAAGAATCTGAGTCAGGGCAGATTTTTCTCACACAGAGTGATGAAGACTCGATCTCGGGACCCCAGTGGTGAGAGGCGACCGTCTAATCGCTTGTGCCACGGAGTCCTCCCAGATTTTATAGTACTACTGTGCTGAAATAAATAGAAAAGAAACTATTTTGAAGTTTTACAAACTATTGACAGTTCCGTCTCTTATCTGTGGATGTGAAACCTGGACATTAACAAAGGCAGATAGTAAACAATTAGAGGCTGCTGAAATGAAGATGTTGAGAGTAATAGCAGGATACCAAAGGACTTATAAAAAGAAGAACGAAGATATAAGAACAGAACTTAATATATTTAATCTCTGTGGAATAATAAAATATTATCAAAATGCTTATCTTCAGCACGTATTACGAATGAATGAACAGCGCATATTAGTCATTCAAAATATATCTGCAGGCGGAAGAATTACGAAGCTGTGTTTGTTGCTACACGTGACGTCATATAAGGCAGTGTACACTGTTAGCGTCCCACGTCCCATTCCTCTCTGCAGCCGTGGATAGCAGTGCCACGTGTTCTATTCCTGCACAAACACGACTGCAGTGCTCTCCGTCAACAACTGCGCTTACTCCTTAAACGGGTAATACCAAGAAGAATGTATAATTACAAACCAAAAGGGAGAAGAATGTTGGGAAGACATTAAAGAGATGGAAGGACCAATTCGACCTATAATAAGATCGGAACAGGCCATTGGGCTTAATCCTTGTTGATGATGACTGTGCTGAAATAAAAATATTCTCTAATTTACAAATGTACTGTTATTTTCTTGCTACCACACTATTGCATAAAATCAATGAATATATATATATATATATATATATATATATAATTCTTCTGGCGTGTGTTTGTCACTGAACTCCTAAACGACTGGAGTGATTTTGATGTTTTTTTTGTCTGATTTTGTCCCTCGGTGATTTAGATTCACAATTGGATGCTCTAAAACCATTAGGTGTAAGAGTTGACCTGAAGCTAAAATTTAAAAATCACTCTAGCGGTCACAATTTTCGAGGTTTCACAAGTAAATTTAGTACATCCTATAAAAACAAACCGAGGTAGATACTGTCCAAAAAATGAGCGAAATCCGACAATTAGATGTGGAGATTTACCTGAAATCCGAAATTAAGAACTGCCTAAACGTTTGGACCGATTTTGATTAAATTTTTTGTGTGTGTTTGAGTGGGTCTGAGGATGGTTTAGATTCACTATCGAATCCTCAAAACCAATAGGTGTAGGAGTTTACCTGAAGTGAAAATTTAAAAATCGCTGTAGCGGTCACAATTTTGGATGTTTTACAACGAAACTTGGTATATCCTATAAAAATAAGCCGAGTTAGGTATTATTAAAAAATGAGCGAAATCCGACAATTATAAATGGAGGTTTACCTGAAACCCGAAATTAAATACTTAGTAATCGCCATGTTTGGTTCGTCTCACCGTATACCATACGATATATTAAACACTGTATTATTTTATTTATTTAGGCATTCATCCATAAAATTCTGCCCGAAGGCAGGTCCTTCACTGCAATCATAGCATTTTCAAGCTATGCTTGCAGCTTTATTAGGGAATTGTAGGTGTGGTAGCTTCCCGTTGCTTCCACAATATATATATATATATATATATATATATATATTGATTCATTGATTTACTGCCGCCCGGGAAGTTGGAGAGAGGGAAACCAAGCTACTTGGATTCAGGGCATAACAACAATGAGAAAAAGAAGCACAATGGAATAATAAGAAAGACTTAAGAATATTAAATAAATTATTTAACACACTGAACAATGGGCACCGGATGATGTGTTTTCGTTGTTAAACCGTTTCTAGATTTATTTATTTATTTATTTAGTCAAATGAATGTCTACGTTCCTGGAAGGACCGGGAGCAGTTTTATATTTGCATGATTTCAGCAAGAATTTGGATAACCTCGCGGCAAGAAGCGTTTTCTGTGATTTGTGTAAGTGACTGCTCTGAGTTTCAGGTCAAAAACCCACCTCACGGAATGTAAATTAGTATACAATTTTATTAATGCCGATTTCGGTCATAAAATATCTTCCTCAGTGCATGTTTATACAAATCTTCCTTAATAGAAACACATTTATATACCTACCCGGTTGTTTTATCTCATTCGACAAGTTTTTTTTATCTAATTCTTATCCATAGAAGCTGTACCGTGCTTAGTCGAGCAGTCTAAGGCGCAGAACAACGGGACATGGGCTGATTCCAGTCCTCATAACTAACTGGCACCCGTAGGTTCATGGCCGCGCTCTCCATACATCGCTAACCTCAGCTAATGTTTTCAATCATTCCTGTATAATTTACTTCCCTCAAATTACGATTAATGTTATTGTCTGCGAAACATGGACTCTTACTTTAAGGGAGGAAAGGAGATTACGAGTATTTGAGAATAAAGTTCTTAGGAAAATTTTTGGACCAAAGAGAGATGAACAGACAGGTGAATGGAGAAGACTACATAACAATGAACTACATGGTCTTTATAGGAAGCCAGATATAATAAGAACAATTAAGTCTCATAGACTGCGATGGGCAGGACATGTTGCACGTATGGGGAATGAAAGACGTGCATGGAAACTTCTTGTAGGAAAGCCAGAAGGAAAACGCCCAGTTGGTAGACCAAGAATGAGGTGGGAGAACAACATTAACTATGATTTGAGGGAAGTAGAATATACAGGGAATGATTGGAAAGTATTGGCTCAGGATAGGGATGTATGGAGAGCTTATGTCCGCGCGGCCATGAACCTACGGCTTCGATAGTGCCAGTGAGTAAGTAAGTAAGTAAGTAAGTCCCACTGGGCACTTTCCCTCTGGTTTTCTTACAGGAAACTTCCATGTTCCTCTTTCATTCCCCATTCGTGCCACATGTCCTGTCCATCACAATCTACAAGATTTAACTTTTTTTTCTCTATAGTGCGTCTTGTCGTACTTACAGCAATGGCGACCACGATTACAAGTTCAATTTCGTACATTTCGGGGTTGCCAACCTCTTCTTCTTCGGCTTTCCCCACTTATAGGTTTGCCGTCTTCAGTTTCCATTTATCTCTATCATTCAAATCTGCCTCTTCCAAATTCCTATCATCCATTATAGTTCTGACGTAGGTTTTCCATTTCCATCTTGGTCCGCCACGTTTATTTCTTCCACTGGTATATATTTTTGGTCATCTTTCATTTTGCATTCTTTGTACATGGCCATACCATTTAAGCATTTGATTTTCAATCCTCTTAACAACAGATGTGGTGACATTAATTTCTCTCCAAAGGAATTCATTTCTTATTTTATCCTGTCTTGTTTTTTTTTCTAGGCTTCTAAAATAATCAAATTCAACTGTTCACCTAAATAACTATGCGGTAATATTACATTTACGCCCATGTGCGGGAAGTAAAACCACTGCCCTCTATGTATACTATGCACAATGTATATACAAAAAAAACATCCAAAAGGTAGTGTTAATATACATTATATAAAACAATAAATACGTACTTGCAGCCATGTTATCAATAATTGTTCTCATGGCCTCCTGTTGTTTCAAATAATAAACATTTTCCACACTGTTAACGTTAGTCAATTGTTTATAATGAACGCAAATATTTTCAACAAAGATGTTATTATTTTACTGTTATTTATTATTTTGAAAACACCATCGCGCAAAAAATAATGTACAACGCACCTTTGTGAAGTGTTTTACAGAATCTCGGAAATGAACAACTATTTTTCCTCGATTCTGTAAAAATCACTTCCCAACCTCGCATCTTAATATACTATAATTACATATGTTTCGCATAAAGATCATGTAGTTCACTGTTATGTAGTCTTCTCCATTCGCATGTGTTTTAACTTTTGCAATTTTTTACTGAAGTAGTCCTCGTCGGGAGAATCTAATGGTGGACTATTTTACCTCCGAGGTCGATGAATTTTTTTAAGATGGAAATATCCAAGGAGCAAGTCCTCCGGAAGAGATTTTATCGTATGTCCAGAGTCTTAAGATTTTCAAGGTCGCAAAATAACCTTAAGCCTGAATAAAGAGGCCTCTGAGCAAGAAATTTACTGACCTTCTTCATCCTAATAATACCTTAGTTGCATACAAGATGTCTCATTGGTCCGGTATGTTGACCGCATACCATTCATGACATATGTAGGGAAATAAGCGTAACAAATTAACTTGCTCTAGTAACTCCTAAGAAAAGAGAGAGTAAGGCCCTGCATTGGGCTGTTAGGCCATTGTAGAAAAAATATATTTACCTACAGATAGTCCACCGCTGTGGTCTCGAGGTAGCGTGCTGCCTTGTCACGCAGCGGGCCCGGGTTCGATCCCCGGTCGGGGCTGTTTTTCTGGGTGAGGTTTTTATTGGGGTTTTTCCTCACTTGTAAGACAAATGTCAGGAAAAAATTAAGGCCCAAACGGTCCCCGAAATCATATGGTCATCATCATCATCCTTCACCGGTGTGGAAAGCAACGGGAAGCAACCACACCTACAATTCCCTAGTAAAGCCGCAAGCACAGCATGAAAATGCTATGACTGCAGTGAAGGACCTGCCCTCGGGCATAATTACTACGGATGGATGGACCTACAGATGTCAACAAGTGGCACATCGCCCTCATTAAGTTATTACTTGCATTGATGGAGGTCGGTTACATTTTACACAGGATTTTTATTCACGCTTACAGTTCTTTTACGATCTGAAATTTGTTTGACTCGGAACCCACGGCTTCAAGACCCTCTCGGAGGACTTGTTCCTTGGAATTTCATCCTAAAAAGTCCATCGACACTGGTCGGAGTTTGAACCCGCGACCCTCAAGGAACATAACTACCAGACCACCGCGGTTGGTGCAATGTAATTTGTGGCAGGGAAAACGGGAGAAACCCCCAGAAAAACCTGCCCAGACTCCGTTTCATTCATCACGAAACTCAGATGGAGTGACCAAGACGCGAATTCGAGACCCCAGCGGCGAGAGGAAGAATGTAACAGCTTGCGGCACGGATCCGCGGAAGTCCTTCAACGTTCTGTATAACACACAGGACTAATCATAATAAACAGTAAATAAATCGTAATATTTTGAGGTAGTGCTCATCAGCCTGTGCCCTGTATTTTCTACATCAAATTTTTTATGAGTGGAAAATTTCCCAGTGGACAAAAATGACAATAATGAGGTTGTATATAATATAATAATATATTTATTTGATGTGGCAACACTGCCATTGCCCGAGGCTGGGCAGGTGCTGATGCTTGGAATCTTCATTTTTTATGTTGAGGCAAGCAACCCGGGGTCAGCTGCTGTGTGAGGCACGTCCAAAACTTTTAATGACAAATTAACCTAACTTTAACGTCCTAACTACCTTCACACACACACACACACACACACACACACACACATATATATATATATATATATATATATATATATATAATTTCGGATTTCAGGTAAACCTCCACTTTTAATTGTCGGATTTCGCTCATTTTAGGACGATACATACATCGGTTTATTTTAATAGGATATACTGAGTTTAGTTGTGAAACATTAAGAATTGTGACCGTTACAGGGATTTTTAACGTAGAAATACATTATATAATGGAAATGGACAGCTAATGACAAATGAGGGAAATTTTGAGGAAGTAGCTGAATTCAAATACCTAGGAACAATAATCACAAATAGGAATGAGATGCACAAAGAAATTAAACATAGGATCAATTCTGGAAATGCGTGCTATTATGCATTACAGAAACTTTTGATGTCCCAACTCCTTTCAAAAAACGTTAAGCTGAAAATATATAAAACTATCATTCTACCAGTTATATTATATGGGTGCGAAACATGGACTCTTACTTTAAGGGAGGAAAAGAAATTACGAGTATTTGAGAATAAAGTTCTTAGGAAAATGTTTGGACCAAAGAGAGATGAACAGACAGGTGAATGGAGAAGACTTCATAACAATGAACTACATGGTCTTTATAGGAAGCCAGATATAATAAGAACAGTTAAGTCTCGTAGACTGCGATAGGCAGGACATGTTGCACGTATGGGGAATGAAAGACATGTATGGAAGCATCTTGTAGGGAAGGCAGAGAGAAACGCCCAGTTGGTAGACCAAGAATGAGGTGGGAGAACAACATTAACTATGATTTGAGGGAAGTAGATTATACAGGGAATGAATGGAAAGCATTAGCCCAGGATAGGGATGTATAGAGAGCTTATGTCCGCGAGGCCATGAACCTACGGGTTCGATAGTGCCAGTGAGTAAGTAAGTAAGAAGGATTTTTAAATTTTCACTTCAGGTGAACTCTTACACCTAATCGTTTTAGAGGGTCCAATTGTAAATCTAAACCATCCAGGGATTCATTCAAACACCCACAAAAATTTTCATCAAAATCGGTCCAGTTGTTTAGGAGGATATACACACACAGGCCTACAGAAGAATTGTATGTATGTATATATATATATATATATATATATATATAGTCAACTAACATCCGTGAACAACTTGTGAAAATTCAATAGTAGAGTTCTGTAGGCCCACCACTTTGTATACAGGCGTATGTTTCGCTTCATAAGCGAAAGGATAATGATATTGGAAGTTGAAGGAGTTACAAAGTGGTAATTGTTAGGAGACGGTCGGACTGACCATTAATCAAATTGGAGAGAAATTTGACGGAACGTTAAAGGAAGCAGGTTATCGGAATAGAAATTAGTGGTGATTGGTGGATCGATACCCGGCGTCCAGATAAGTCCCATAATTACACCACTTAATGGAATGTGTGGGAGGGGGGGAGCCGGAAATAGACACGAAATCGCTTCCCGGCCTAGTGGGGCGTGTCTCGTAAAGCAAACGCAAGATACTTTATTCCGAGCGTGCATTAATACAAGCTCTCAAGTATATTACCTGAAAGTTCAAAATGAACGATTCAGTAATAAGAACAAGACCAATGGAAGCGAACACCACTATGACTTTTTAAAATATTATATCTCTAGAATCTAACTCTATCTATCTTCGGGTTTTTACAGCTGCTGCCGTCTTCCTGCGCCATATTTCCAAAGTCTTTGATCTTGAGCATCTTCAATGCTTAAACCTCTTGTTTGCATTGCTACCCTCATGTTTTCCTTCCATGTCAATTTTGGACTTCCTTTTTTCTTTTTTCTGTTCGGTTGACATTGATATAGATGTAGTTGTTTCGGTGACCTCTTTTCTTCCATTCTTAAAATCTGTCCTAAACATTTTAATTATTTTTTTTGCAAATGCCCCAGGTTGTCTTTCGACATTCCTGGTGTTCTCTCCTGGAATGGCGTACTTGTAACCCATTTCTAAGGTTGGGGCGCCTGGAAGGCGGGGTTTACGTTGCCCCGATGATATGATGGGTGATGATGATAGTAGTGTGCCAGGAGAGTCCCTGATGCTAAGCTTAATCTACGATGATATGAATGATGAGGATTGCGATGGCCATATGATTTCTGGGACCATTTGGGCCTTAAAGTTTTCCTGACATT
This sequence comes from Diploptera punctata, assembly GCA_030220185.1. Lineage (NCBI taxonomy): Eukaryota > Metazoa > Arthropoda > Insecta > Blattodea > Blaberidae > Diploptera > Diploptera punctata. The sequence continues at coordinate 938,984 of JASPKZ010007399.1, forward strand.
TGTCTTACAGGTGAGGAAAAATCCCGATAAAAACCTCATCCAGAAAAACTGTCCCGAGCGGGGATCGAACCCGGGCCCGCTGTGTGACAAGGCAGCACGCTACCTCGAGACCACAGCGGTGGACACATTTTAATTCCTTCTCTTCAAATCTTTCAATTATGTTTTCATCTGCTTCCATTATGTTTCTAATTTATTTATTTGTAACATGTTTTAGTTTTGACTTTCTGGCACTTCTGCGTAAATAATCCATTTATAGAGCTATTAGTCTATTCTTATAGTACTTATTGATTTTCCACATCGCTTCCATACATTGCGACAGATTCCACCAATGTTTTACAAATATATTTTTTCCTGTCTTTCCAAATATGCTTATCCCACCATATATAATTTAACGGGAAACACTTTTAAAATTTTATAAAACAATGGCGGTTCCAACGGTACTACATGGATCGGAACACTGGGTCTTAACCAAAAACCAGGAACGAAGAACAGGATCGTCAGAAATGAGGTTTCTAAGGAGTGTGGCTGGCTGTACAATGATGGGTCAAAGGCGAAGTGAGGATACACGAAGAGAACTGAATATATTCAAACTATTAGATAGAATTACACAATACAGAGATGAAAGGATGGACAACACCAATAGAATGGATAACAATAGAATTCCGAAACAGATTCTTCATTTACCACTAGGACGAAGAAATGTTGGAAGACCCAGTAAAAATGGATAGACCAATTCTAACATGAGATCAGAACAGATCAGCAGGTCTAATCCTTGATGCTGATCATGACGATAGAATTTAACGATGATATTATTTTTCTACTAAATTTAATAGAATCTAACGATCTCATTTAATTTAACAACATCTACTATGACTTGGCCCAAACATGAGCCTTAACCTCTCCTTTGTTAGGAATTACTAGATCAAGTAAATTTATTTATTTTAACAAGTTTTAAGATATGCAGCTAATACTTGGACATATACAAAGAATGAATTGAGCTGAATCCAAGCTACAGAAATGAAATTCTTACATAAAACAAGGAGAGATAGAACAAAGAACGACAAAGTCAGGGAGATATGAAATGTAGAAACATTAACAACAGACATAGAAAAAATAGACTAAAAATGGTTTGGAGATTTAAAAAGAATGGGAAAGGAAATACTACCACAAAGACTGTTAAATACGGGATAGAACTGATATGGGAGAAACTATCGACCAGCGATTTGGAGAGGTTAGAAAAAGTAAAACCAAGATTCATCAAAAAGGCATTAGGTGCAAGCAAATACACACCAAATAGAATGGCCTATATGCTAGCCAGAGAAACCTTCTTCCAAGAGGACCTGAGGCAAAGGATACTACTGCCAGCAACGGAGCCATATAAGAAAGTCATCGAAAAAAAGAAACAGAGAGAAAAAGAGATCAACGAAGATTTCTACGCCTCAGATGCCAGAGAGTGGACTGGAAGTAACCAACCACAAAGGCACAGAATCATGGGTTTAGCAACACACGGATATCATCACAAAATGTGCAAAAATACAAAATTCCACCAACCGAGTGATTCGTGTGAATGCAAGATATGCGACCAAAAGTGTGAGCGATACCATTACAAACAATGCAGAATATGGACAGGATCACTAAACCAACTCATAAAAGACAAATCATAAACTTATAACTTAATGCTCTTTCGAGTGCCTCTTACCAATTTATTATTAAAGACTGTTAAATGTCAAGATACAAAGAAAGCGACCACGAGAAAGATGGATTAGCAAAGCGAAGAAAAGTTTACAAGAAAGAGGATACGACTGGAAAGAACTAAAAAGAAGGAAAGCATGGGAAGGTAGAGATGGTTGGAATCGACCTTCAGAAAGGAGGACACGATAAGAGTTTTAAATGTATAGAAAACGTCTACCTGTGCCCAATATTAAGCTTTGATTCTCTTCCTCCATTCATCTCTATTCTTCAAGTCACCATCCTGCAGTCCCCTGTCCTTCATTAAATTCATAATTTACCCTCTCCATGTCTTTATAGGTCTCCCTCTTCTTTTCCACCGTTTTGGAATCCACTTCAAACTCCTAACTGGCAATCTATCACAATTCATCTTCTTCACGTGTCCAAACCATTGTAATTGTTTACTTTACACAAATTGTATAACTGTTTCGTTAAAGTTAATTTTTTCTCTGACTATACTCATGCCACAAATGCTAGTCAATGACCAATCACGTTTCAATGAATGTTGTTTTACAACCAATGACAGTCGTGTTTCACCTCGCTCTTTATCGATTTCTCTGTATCAGCTCCTGCTTTTGGATAAAGAAAGCTCCTCCCTTCTAATATTCTGAACAGGTCAAAGCATTATTTTTCTCCAACAAATACATTGAATATAGCAAATAATGAAAAGATTACTTGATTTTACTGAGTTGTTTACTAAAAAAATAAATGAATAACCCGTAATGTTGATTATGATATATAGTTATATATAGTTATTTCTCCACTTGGGTGCACTCTTACAATATTGCGATCTTATTTGGCAATAAATAATATGATCAAGCAGCAGTGAATGAACATAACTTCACATTTCTGATTTGTTTTCAAACATCGCCCTTTACATTAAATACATACATATTTTAAAATAACTATAGTTAAACAATGATTTGTGAGTAAACAGCTTAATTTTATTCGTTAAGTAGTCCTAACAAATGCCACTCTTGATTTCCAAATTCACTCCTCACTTCGTGAGTCGTGAATTTATCGATAATTTGGAAATCACTCGTGAAAATATATAAATATTATATTATATAGAACCGAAACGTTGACTCTTACTTTAAGGGAGGAAAGGATATTACGAATACTTGACAATAAAGTCTATAAGAAACATTTTGGACCAAAGAAAGTTGAACGGACAGTCGAATAGAGAAGACTACATAACAGTGAGCTACAAAATCATTATAAAGAACCAGATATAATAAGAACAATTAAGTCTCGTAGACTACGATGGGCAGGACATATGGCACGAATGGGGAATGAAAGAGGAGCATGGAAGCTTCTTGCAGAAAAACCAGCGGGAAAACGGCCAGTTGGTAGACCAAGAATGAGGTGGGAGAATAACATTAGCCATGAATTATTATACAGGGGACTATTTGAAAACATTAACTCAGGATAGGGATGTATGGAGAACTTATGTCTGTGCTGCCATGAATCTGCCAGCGAGTTAGTAAGTAAAGAAATATAAGATGGAAGTAAGGCTAGTTCCGTGACTGATGAAGCAGGAAACTGACGATATATAAAAAAGGCAAGTTTGCAGGTCTCGGGGCTAGAGCTAAAGTATTCATTAGATTCCATTGTTCGTATCGCAGAGCCTTCTCTAAGTGCAGAGGTTTTATCTGCGCGCAGTTCAAAGAAGACGGTCCAACGCATTCATGTACATTTTATTACTCCATAAGGCTTTACTTCAGGACTCCGTCTTAACCCATAATACAGACTTGCTCAAACAGACCGATAGATGGACACACATACATGGGCAGCAAGATCCACACATGCATAACATATTGGTAGCTATATTAATCAATGTATTTAAAGCAAGAACGACATTAAAGAAAACAATGATTAAATTATAAAGGATCCTTCATCATCATCATTATCATCATCTATGCAAGTATTAGGCTGTGTGGCCTGTTACGGTCTCAAAGAGGAATTTTCCATCCAGCGCTTTTTTGGACGTCCCAGCGATCTTTTGTCTTGTGGGCAGTAACGAAGCATGGTTTTTGGAATACTATGAGACGGCATTCGTTGAAGATGGGCTTTCCAGTTGTTCTGGTAGTTTTGTATATGGTGAAGAATGGATTCTACATCCAACTCTTCCATAATTTCCTCATTTCTTTTATGGTCCCACTTTGTGTAGCCTGCTGTACGGCGCATAAATGGCATCTCATTTGCTGTTATTCGGCTTTCATCTCTTCTTCGTATTGTCCATGCTTCACTAACATATCTTAATACTGGTCTTGCGAGAACCTTATAAAGCCGTAATCTTGTGTTCTTCTGTACTAAAGATGGTTTCATTATACTGTTAATTATCCCCGTTGTTTTTGTAAAATTTGTGATTTTCTTTGATATATCAGCTTCATCTTGGAATGTTAAATTATAACCCAAATAATTAAATCCATTTACTCGTTCTAAAATTTCATCATCCAAAACAATTTTGCTAGGTATAGGGTATTTCCCACAAAAGGTCATTATTATTGGTATGAGCATGTACGACGAATGCTAGAAGAACGATTACCCAGAAAAAACATTGGAATGGTATCCACCTGAAAAAAGAAGAAAAGGAAGACCTGAGAACTTGTGGGTCCAAGAAATAAGAACTCGAATGAGAACAAGAGGACTGGAGGACGTGGAGTGAATGGATATAAACGACTGGAAAAGGAAAATAAAACTTTAGGCAAAGAAAGATGTGTACACATTGAAAATCTGTGTATGAATATATTATTATTATTATTATTATTATTATTATTATTATTATTATTATTATTATTATTATTATTATTACGTACTATAATAACGGGTTAAAATTACTTCTGAGAATAAATATTAACTTACTACCGCATTTCCTAAAATCATCGGTTCTGAGGGTTCTACTACACGCACAGGACGACATGATGTTAAAACAGAGGATACCTGCTGCCTGTCTGGATAGATGAATGAATCCAAAGATAATGCGAAACTGTGTAAACACGCCGTATCAAAGGATTGAAGGAAGAATATCTTAGGCGGAAGTCTTACTGCAAAACATGTGCTGCCATCTCTATTCATGAGCTGCATTCTTTTGTTACAATCTTTCCCTCGCCATATTCTATGAATTTTTATTAAAGCTTTTGAACAATATGACGCACCTAGTGGACACGAGGGGATCAACCTAGTCTAAAGTCCAGGGACAGCACAATTATCAGACGACAAACCTCATACATATTTCACTACGTACAAATACAAGGTGTATAAAAATATTTTCTTTTTCTTTAACCCTTAACCCATTCGCTTCAGTTTTAAATGTTCAATGCATTTCCCCAGAAACCGGATTTAAGTTACCCTAAATAATAAATATATTTTCAGACATTCAAAACAAACAAAATATAACGGTACTTGACATCACAATAAGGGTGAAGGGAGAAACACATTCCTCCACTATTCATAAATGTTAACAAAAGATTATCCTGCCAAGGGATGTACAAAATATTGCAAAATATATAACAGCAGAGTTCAGCGAGTGTAACTCGTCTTCTGAGTCGAAGGCCTTTTAACAGTCGGCGAGTCTAGCTCGTGTTTTGAGGCGAATGGGTTAAATTGACCGTACACTAATATATCTTGTCAGTTACATAAACGTGTTGGTTCGCAGTGAAAACAAAATCATGTAAAAATGTGTGTCATTACTGTACATTGCGTAATTCGACACAAACTGAAGTAATTTCTACTATTTCGTTTTTGTATGTTAAATAATTTGTATTACAAAAGAAACAAGAATCACTATCCTGAACTAATGTTTTCCAATTATTCCCCTGTATAATGTACTTCCTTCAAAACATTGTTAATGCTATTCTCCCACCTCATTCTTAGTCTACCTACTGGGTGTTTTCCCTCTGGTTTTCCTACAAGAAACTTCCATTCCTCTCTTTCACTCCCCATTTGTGCCACATGTCCTACCCATCGCAGTCTACAATTCTTAACTTTTCTTATTATATCTGGTTTCCTACAAAAATCATGTAACTCACTGTCAGTAACCTTCTCCATTCCCCTCTCTGTTCATCTCTATAATAATAATAATAATAATAATAATAATAATAATAATAATAATAATGTTTTATTTATTCTGGCAGAGTTAAGGCCATAAGGCCTTCTCTTCCACTCAACCAGCACAAATACAAATAAATATTTGACAAATATAGATATACACTATACTAATTATAAACAGTTAAAGATACATTAAATGTAGCAATGTAAATTTCATGTACAAACAACATTTTATATGATAATAACAATAATAATACTTACGATAATAATAATAATAATAATAATAATAATAATAATAATAATAATATAATGATAAAAATAATTTAATAATGATAATAATAATAGTATGAATATGATAAATTATACGAGAAACACCAATTAATATATATATATATATATACCTTACACTGGGTAATGATGAAGTCGAGGTTAGAACAAATATAAATTTAGATTTCTTTTAAAAGTTGCCAATGTCCGGCAGCCCCTTATTTCTTGTGGTAGGGAATTCTCTCTTTGGTCCAAAGAATTTCCTAAGAACTATATTCTCAAACATTCGCAATATTTTCTACTCCCTTACAGTAAAAATTCATGTTTTTATATCTTATAGAAATTGTAGCTGAACGCCTCCAAAAATCCGTAGTCCATGTTCAATCGGAATTTTCTAAAATGACACAATATTTTGTAGAGAGTATCTTGATGTTAAGTTTTCACGCAAATGTTTCTTACACGAAGTATAGTGATATGTTTTAGATTGGTAGCAGTGGTCCAACACATTTTGTGGTTAAGATACAGCTGCTGTAGACAGTTGTGTTGCACCTGGTTTTCAAGACCCAGGTTTTGTGTATCTTGTTTTCGTCCCTCCTCAAACTGAAAAGAACCGTCATCAAAATGTCGGATGCTCAACAAAAGCGCGCATTCCATTCACAATACTTGTTTCCCCCCATAAATTCCTTACTCTTTGGTTCAAATTACGAACAGGCAATGTTTCAAGTACACAATGCAATTTATATTACACCGTGCTTTTTTTTTTTTTAATTTTCTTATCATAAGTAATGCCACGAGTGATTTCCAAATTATCGATAAATTCACGACTCACGAAGTGAGGAGTGAATTTATCTAGAGAATTTGGAAATCAAGAGTGGCATTTGTTAGGACTATTTAACGAATAAAATTAAGCTGTTTACTCACAAATCATTATTTAACTATAGTTATTTTAAAATATTTATATATTTAATGTAAACGGCGATGTTTGAAAACAAATGAGAAACGATAGGTACGCTTCTACTGCTTCTTTTGTTTATCACTGCAACCAGATCATACTATTTATTGCCAAAGGAACGCAATATTGTAAGGAGGAGCTTTCTTTAATATGGTAATCATAACACTGATAAATATTTGGTGAAACACGACTCTGATTGGTTGTAAAACAGAAATCATTGAAACGTGATTGGTCATTGACTCCCATTTGGGGCATGAGTTAAATAGTCATAAGTAATGCCACGAGTGATTTCCAAATTATTGATAAATTCACGACTCACGAAGTGAGGAGTGAATTTATCTAGAGAATTTGGAAATCAAGAGTGGCATTTGTTAGGACTATTTAACGAATAAAATTAAGTTGTTTACTCACAAATCATTATTTAACTATATATTTTTAAATATTTATTTATTTAATGTAAACGGCGATGTTTGAAAACAAATGAGAAACGTTATGTTTCGTTTTTCCATCCACTGCAACAAGATCATATAATGTTTGTTATATATTGCCATCTGGCGTGGGAAACTTGAAATATCATCACAATATTATAAGAATGCATCCTAGTGGAGAAAAAATTAAACACATCAAACTGTATACTATAACCAAAATTATAGGTTATTAATTTATTTTTTAGTAAACAACTCTGTAAAATCATTATTTAAAAACACAATTATTGAACACAGAATTATCAAAAAGAACTCGGTAATATCATTATATAAAAACACAATTGTCAAATTTGTATTTCGTCTATATCTTCATTTGAAGCACAGCCAAATCTTGTTTCTGCCATTTTGAACATTCAAATATGGCGGGTTTACTGTTCCCTCAGTCACTGCAAAATAATGGTCATACCTGTTCAGAATATTAAAAAGGAGGAGCCTTCTTTAATATGGCAATCATAACACTGACTATTTAACTCATGCCCCAAATGGGAGTCAATGACCAATCACGTTTCAATGATTTCTGTTTTACAACCAATCAGAGTCGTGTTTCACCAAATATTTATCAGTGTTATAATTACCATATTAAAGAAAGCTCCTCCTTACAATATTGCGTTCCTTTGGCAATAAATAGTATGATCTGGTTGCAGTGATAAACAAAAGAAGCAGTAGAAGCGTACCTATCGTCTCTCATTTGTTTTCAAACATCGCCGTTTACATTAAATATATAAATATTTTAAAGTAACTATAGTTAAATAATGATTTGTGAGTAAACAGCTTAATTTTATTCGTTAAATAGTCCTAACAAATGCCACGAGTGATTTCCAAATTATCGATAAATTCACGACTCACGAAGTGAGGAGTGAATTTATCTAGAGAATTTGGAAATCAAGAGTGGCATTACTTATGATAAATATTTCGTGAAATACGACTCTGATTGGTTGTAAAACAGAAATCATTGAAACGTGATTGGTCATTGAGTCCCATTTGGGGGATGAGTTAAATAGTCATAAGTAATGCCACGAGTGATTTCCAAATTATTGATAAATTCACGACTCACAAAGTGAGGAGTGAATTTATCTAGAGAATTTGGAAATCAAGAGTGGCATTTGTTAGGACTATTTAACGAATAAAATTAAGCTGTTTACTCACAAATCATTATTTAACTATAGTTATTTTAAAATATTTATTTATATATTTAATGTAAACGGCGATGTTTGAAAACAAATGGGAAAAGATAGGTACGCTTCATCTGCTTCTTTTGTTTATCACTGCAACCAGATCATACTATTTATTGCCAAAGGAACGCAATATTGTAAGAATGCTCTCTAGTGGAGAAAAAAATGAAACACATGAAACTGTATATTAATTCATTTCTGATGTCGTATGATGTAAATATGACAATTATATTTTTCTGGATTGTTACCTGGGAAAAAATACATTTAAGAAAGTGCAAACAGTGGTTTCTTTTTTTGGTGGTATAATCAATTGCTACAAATGTTTTATATTAACTCCTGCAAGCACTATGTGTTGACATCTATGCACTATATATACAATCTGGTAGCCGTATTTCTTATAGGCTCAGTCACTGCAAAATAATGGTCAGACCTGTTCAAAATATTAACAAGGAGGAGCTTTGTTTAATATGGTAATTATAATACTGATAAATATTACGTGAAACACGACTCTGATTGGTTGTAAAACAGAAATCATTGAAACGCGATTGGTCATTGACTCCCATTTGGGGCATGAGTTAAATAGTCAGACAAAACAATTGACAAGCGTATTACCAACTTAAACATTTCAATTGTTCCTCTGTTATCAATTGCATAAACAAACTGGAAAGTACAGTAACATCTCTTTATTCTCGTTTTAATTATTTGCGAGTTAAAAAATGGCGCCACTGTTCCTCTAATGGCGGCAAAAAAAAATATTTATTCGCGGATCCAGTCGGTATATTAGAAGGATTAGTATCCTTTATTAACGCATGGGCAATATTTTTTACTGCAGGCACGTGTCAAGACGTCTTTTACAAAGAGTGATTAAAATCAAATGGAGAAATTAATATCGAAGTAAAACAAATCTTATTGTCAATATAAGCTTAAAGTTCGTTGTTAAAAGCCACCGCCGCTGTATTTCACGTGCCGCTATGTCCGTTGATAAATGCCGCCCTCTCGACTATCGACGTTTTATTGTTTCAACTTGTCATTCGTTGCAATAATTTTGATTGGATAACACGCGTATCTTCTGCTTTGTTGCCAATTTATAATGTCGATTAAAAGCAAAATTGTTCAAAATCTCATTAATTGATTTTATTTTGATAATTTTAATTTTATTTTGGTACCTTGGAACGCATCTCCTACATACCCATACAAATTACCATTCCATATTCGCGGCATATTTGCGGAACATATCCCCCGCGAATTAGGAACTTTTACTGTATTCGAATCTTGTTATTTCCTTACTCTTTGGTTCAAATTACAAACAGGCAATATTTCAAGTTCAGCGTGCAATTGACAGTATACCAAGTTTTTTCTTCTTATCAAACAAATAATTGACAAGATAATTAGGAACAATTCCAATTGTTACTCTGTTATCCGACTGGACAGACAAACTGGAAAGTTATGATAATCTTGAAGAAGATTTTCGGGCTGTAGGCCGTGGTCGTGAGGCTTGTAGTTCCCCGACGTTTTGTCAGAGACTGTGTCTGGCATCCTCAAGGGTTGTCTTGAGACTAGCAATTCTGTCCACTGTCTGTCCTATTTGTACGTTCACAGCGACGTGTTCGTAAGTTATATCTGCCTTCTGATTGGTCCGCGTTAGGGACTTCCATTGCTCCAATGAGATTGCTGTTTGATGATCTAGTCGACTGTACAGTATATCTGCCTTCTGATTGGTCAGCGGTAGGGACTTCCATTGTTCCACTATTGAAACCGTTTTTATGTTTGAATATTTCGATGGCTTCTCGTTGTAGACGGGTAAAATAGTGTGTACAGTTAGATAATATGTCTGTATTCTTGTATTTTAGTCTGTGGCCATCAAGTAAAGAGTGTTCTGCTACTGGCGACTTATGCATTTGTTTAAGACGACTGTATCTTTCATGCTCATTAAGTCTGGGTTCGCGAACCACAGGTTGGAAAAACGATGGGCTACGCCATATTAGATAGATACATAGATAGATGGATAGATAGATAGATAGATAGATAGATAGATAGATAGATAGATAGATAGATAGATAGATAGATAGATGTAACTGTAAAGGCACAGAAAGTCGAATTTTATTTTACATAAAACACATTCTGGTATAGAAGTGCAACCGTTAATGTAGATATAATTTGAATATGAAAACAGAGCATGGTAATCTCATGAAATAAACCGTACACACGTTAATAATTTACATAATTACTGAACATGATTATAAAATTAAATTATTGTTTGATGACTGTCTACCATTTCATTTAGCAGCAGCAGCAGCAGGTACAATAATACAAACTCAAGTTTAATTGCAAAACTTTAACAGCTTGCGCGACCAATAAAAACATTGCGTTTTCGTCATTAATTAATTTTTCAATCGATACAAAACATAATAAATTACCGTTTCACTTCCTTTATCCGATGAAGAAAACTGGCAACATCTGTCTGGCATTATCAAACCCGTAGGTTCATGGCCTCGCGGACAAAATATCTCCATACATCCCTATCCTAAGCTAATATTTTCCAATTATCCCCTGTATAAACTACATCCCTCAAATCATAAAGTAAAGTAAAGTATTCCCACTACAGGCCTCAGGAGGCCCTTGGGCTAGTGGGACGTTAAGACTCCCACTATTTCTAGACAATCGGCACTTGATGTCAGCCGGGTTGTCAGCCCTGCGTGACGGCCGCCTTTACCCCAGAACAAGCGTCTGGTACTCATTTCAGTTGGCTGAGTCGACCCCAGGGCCATAATGCCGCCAGAAGGTTTGGGTCAGTTTAAAAATCCTGACCCCACCGGGACTTGAACCCTCGACCTTCCGGCTTGTAGCGCAGTGCCTTAACCACTACGCTACGGCGTGCCCCCTCCCACAAATCATGGTTATTCGTTTTCATTTGGTGTCCTTCGTTTCGATTCGAATAAGCGGAATAATACATTATTTCAATATAAAAGTGAATCCACTGTAGTGGCTTCCGGGGTTTAAAATAGATCGGAATCGATGAAATGTTTCGGAATGTAAAAGTGCAAGTAGTGCTTCCTTGGGAAGGGAAGTGAAGTCGCAGCTCCGTAACGTTGTAAAAGCCTGAGGATGTAATGCACAGGAAAGTGGTAGAAAAGCAGCTTAAGGAAGTCCCCCGGAGAGAACACGGCTGCCCGCATGGACAGTAGTTGAATTAATTGTTGGATCCCTTGGCTAGCCTTGTGTTACCCGCATCTTGTCCACTCAAGGTTACCTAACAATCAACACAGGTTCTTTTCTTAATAAACAGCATTTGTATTATTTTTACAAGATTCACTAGTTTTAAGGGGGTGATGGGTGAAAAATTGACCATTTGAGATCAAAATTGGCTTTTTTTTTGTTTTTTGTACTAAAACATAGCCTGTACTCTAATGTATATGTTGGCAAAGTTTCAGAGACCTATGGCGCTTCTAATTGCCCTAAATTACGTCAGAGTAAAAAGACTGCGTCAGTTAAATGCCACCTGCATGCATATTTTTAAACTTGTTTTTCCACACTTTTATTTTCACTGCATTTTTTGTACATTGAAAATTGAATGGAATTCAGGAATTTTGTCCTAGAAGGTTCAAATTTTTACTGCATGTCCTAAAAGCAATGGGTAACAAAGTAGTGCGTGGTTTTCATGATTGAAGTAGTATTTTAAGAAATAAAAAATGAAATGTAACCAATTATAATTTTTTTTGTAATTCCACGCATGAGGTACATTTTTTCCTCCTTTTATTTCACATTATAAGAATTCTAATGTATGATATTTTTCTAAATATTTTAGGGATCTTGTAAAAGATCAGGCATTTTACTAAAAAAATTGTGAAAATTTAATTGCTTACTATATTTTTAGTGCCTACGCACGAATATAATTATATATATATATATATATATATATATATATATTAATTATTATTATCTAACATTATTATAACATTTTTCATTATTTTAATATAGATAAATAGTTACAGTGAATCGTATCCTTCTCAATTTTTTTGGATAAATTACAATGTGGTAAGTTTACAAAATTGTCATTAATATTTTATAGAATAAGATAAAAAATGTAAATATCTTTAAATTCGATACTATTGTAGTATGAGCTAAAAGTAATACTCTTCTAAAAAAATCCTCCGGGCCGGATTTGAACTAGCGACCTATAGATTACTGAAATTATATACCACTACAGTCCACCGCTCTACCAACTGAGCTTCGAGAGGATATAATATTAATTTCTTACAACGATGGACTAAAAATTCGATAAGTCCGCATTCTATTATACCGGTCTTTATTTTTTGATGTCCTGATGATCCTGGCCAAGATCTTAGAAAAAATTATGAAATTATTGTATTGTCATTGGTCCTTTACAAGAATACAAAGTTTCAAGTCGATCCAATGTTTTTAAGTGGGTGAAAATCATGTTGAAAGATTCCGTTACATAGATAGATAGAGATCAAATTAATATAAAGCGTGTAAATACAAACGGTTGAATAGTATAATGAGAAATTTGACTTATGACTGTGTTTTGTTTTGCTCTATATCAATTAATATATTTGATAATAAATAGGTATTGGTAAAAGTAAAATCTCTAAGAAGAAAATGTGAAAACCATAAAAAGCATCCTACGCTTTTGATGGTAAAATTATTTTTTTACTAGGTAACTATAGTTTTATTCTAAATGTGTTGATGATTTTTTGTTGGCCACTTTAATTTTATCTCAAGCGTGTTGGAAATTAAATTTGTTTTTCATGTTTTAGTTCGGTTTTCTAATAAAGCGTGTTGTTTTAGTTTTTTAAAACTATTATTTATTTTTTATTTTTTAGTTTTAATATTTTACAGAATAAGATAAAAATGTAAATATCTTTAAATTCGATACTATTGTAATATGAGCTAAAAGTAACACTCTTCTAAAAAAATCCTCCGGGTCGGATTTGAACCAGCGACCTATGGATTACTGAAATTATATACCACTACATTTCACCCCTCTACCAACTGAGTTCCTGTAACAATTCACTAAAAAGTTGATAAGTCCGCAACCTATTATACCGATTTTTATTTTTTTTATTTTCTGATGATTCTGGCCAGAATTTTAGAAAACATTTATGAAATTATTGTATTGTCATTGGTCCTTTACAAGTATACAAAGTTTCAAGTCGATCCAATGATTTTAAGTAGGTGAAAATCGTGTTCAAAGATTCCGTTACATAATTACATAGACGCTTTTATTGATTTTCTGATGATTCTGGCCAGGATTTTAGAAAAAAAATGAAATTGTTGTATTGTCAATGGTCCTTTACAAGTATACAAATTTTCAAGTCGATCCAATGATTTTAAGTGGGTGAAAATCGTGTTGAAAAGTTCCGTTACATAATTACACCGACGCTTTTATTGATTTTCTGATGATTCTGGCCAGGATTTTAGAAAAAAAATTATGAAATTGTTGTATTGTCAATGGTCCTTTACAAGTATACAAATTTTCAAGTCGATCCAATGATTTTAAGTGGGTGAAAATCGTGTTGAAAAATTCCGTTACATAATTACACCGACGCTTTTATTGATTTTCTGATGATTCTGGCCAGGATTTTAGAAAAAAAAATATGAAATTGTTGTATTGTCAATGGTCCTTTACAAGTATACAAAGTTTCAAGTCGATCCAATGATTTTAAATGAGTGAAAATCGCTTTGAAAGATTCCGTTACATAGATACATACAGGTCAAACTAATACAAAGCGTGTAATAACTAGGATCTATGAAAAATTGTAAAAATTGTTCAAACATATTTTCATGAGAACAACCTCAATAGCTTCATGACTTGGTAATTCGCTAATATTGGCTGCATGTCGGTGTGTCAACTAATACCAGCGCAGCATTAATTTCACAGTAGCGCAATGAGGCCACGTTCCCTGCTCTAAAGGTTAGAGATCGGCCATTCTAGAGTGATAGTATTGAGTGCCTGTAGTTAAGGGCGGAGAGTAGGGAAGATGATGAAGTGACATGTTGTATGTTTTTGTTTCAGTTGCAGACCGCGCAGACGGAATGGTCCATTACTTTCAAGTCGCTGAAGAAGTCCGCACCATCAGCCAAAGTGTTGAAGGTATGTGCCACAGTTCAAGGTCGTCAATCTAACAGCTGCTCCACATTACCTATTTCACAGCGTCCACAATCAGTGGCGGATCCATTCTCGTGATCTACCAAATTTAACTTCCTTATTTATGTATTGCTATCTTAGAATTATATGTTCACAAATAGGACCAGCCTCATGGGCTAAAGGTCAGCGTTCCTGACTACAGTTCATGAGGTCCCGAATTCGATTCCCGGTCAAACCATGAAGGGAATTATTCCTGTGGTTGTCCATGGTCCGGAATTTAGGTTGAGTTTAGGTTAAGAACTCTCCTGGCGCTTCATTATCATTTATCACCCATCATATATTAATTGGCGTTTCTCGTATAATTTATTATTTTTATATTATTATTATTATTATTATTATTATTATTATCGTAAGTATTATTATTGTTATTATCGTATAAAATGTTGTTTGTACATGACATTTACATTGTTACATTTAATGTATCTTTAACTGTTTATAATTAGTATAGTGTATAGGCCTATCTATATTTGTCAAATATTTATCTGTATTTGTGCTGGTTGAGAGGAAGAGAAGGCCTTATGGCCTCAACTCTGCCAGATAAATAAAACATTATTATTATTGTTATTATTATTATTATTATCATCATCACCATCCGGGTAACACAACTCCGCCTTCCAGATGCCCCAACCTAAGAAATGGATTATAATTCCCCCAATGCCAGTGGAGAAAGCCAGAAATGTCATAAAAGACAACCTGGTGGCATTAGACAAACAAAAAAATGTGTTCACAAATAGAAATACATTATTCTATGGAAATGGACAGTTAATGACAAATGAGAGAAATTTAGATGAAGTGGCTGAATTCAAATACCTAGGAACAATAATCACAAATAGGAATGAGATGCACAAAGAAATTAAACATAGGCTCAATTCTGGAAATGCGTGCTATTATGCATTGCAGGGACTCTTGTCCCAACTTCTCTCTAAAAACATCAAACAAAAATAGGCTATATAAATCTGTTAATAATAATAATAATAATAATAATAATAATAATAATAATAATAATAATAATAATAATCAATTGAGTTGGTGTTTACTTGATGAAAATCCATATTTATTAATTAAATAATAATAATAATAATAATAATAATAATTGTTTATTTAAGCTGGACGAGTTAAGACCATAAGGCCTTCTCTTCCACTCAACCAGCGAATAATAAAATTGTACAAAAATTAAATACTTATTTTAAGTCCACCGCTGTGGTCTCGATGTAGTATGCTGTCTTGTCACACAGCGGGTACGGGTTCGACAATTCCCTAGTAAAGCTGCAAGCATAGCATGAAAATGCTATGATTGCAGTGAAGGACCTGCCTTCGGGCAGAAATACTAAGGATGGATTAAATTATTGAAATACAGACTAAACAAAGGACAATGCTGATATGATCTAATATTAGGTAACACTAAGAAAACATGGAATAGAAATAAAATAAAATAAAGTAAGACAATTTTCACAGATGCATATTTATAGGTAGCTATATACAAAATGTTGAATACAGTTGTTATGCTAGTAGTTTTTTCATTTTAAAAAATCAGTTAATTTGGGTTTAAATAAAGATAATGTGTCTGTTGACAGGATCTGTACGCAGACGAAAAAGAAACAAACCTGCTGACAGACGAAAAATCTGACAAACGCTACAGACATCACCGCATTCTGCGGATGCAGGTAGCTGAATTGGACAACAAAGCAAAAAAACTGAGCTCATCCCAAGCCCATCTGGAGCATCAGGTGAGGCGTCTAGAGAAACAAATGAAGACTATACTGAGCAGCCATCGGAGCGGCAACAGAGATTCTGGTGCGACTGAAGTGGCTGCCAGACAGTTACAGAGTCGGGTATCGAACCTGGAGCTGGCGTCTAGAATGTCATCCAAGAGCGTGTTTAACATCACGAGACAGCTTGTAGGTCTGGACAAGCTGCATCAGTCCATGCTCCAGCTGCTGGAGAGCCTGGAGACGCTGGAGAATAAAGTAGACCACACTGTGCCTGACCTACAGAGAGAAATCTCCAAGATGGAATTCAACATGGCGCAGATGGGCTCCTCCGTTGCGCTCATCAAGGAAGACCAGGTAATGCTTCAAGGCTTCTAGACCACCCACTTGTTATTGTCAGCCCAATTAGTAGATATTTCTCTCTCTCTCATCCAGTATAATATTATATCTTCTTCTTCTCCCTTTCATGTGATAGACCTAGTGGTCTGTTACGGTCTCAATCCATCGTTTGAAAGGTCTGCCCAAAGATCTCTTGCCTGGTGACTGGTAATTTAAAATTTGACGAGCGGTGGACTAGTGGTCATGCTCCTTGCCTCTGGTTCAAATCCGGCCGGGGTCGATGGATTATTTAGGATGGAAAAATCCAAGGAGCAAGTCCTCCGGCAGGGACTTTAAGCCGTGGGTCCCGAGTCTGAAGATTTTCAGGCTCCTAAAAGATCCTTAAGCCTGAATGAAAAGGCCTCTAAGCAAAATTTACCGAATTTATCCGTCGTAGTACTACCTTGGTTTCCTAGATGTCAGTATGAGGCGGAATGCTGACCACGGACCACTCATATGATATCTATACGAAAACAAGGGTAACTAAATTAGTATGGTTCAAATTCTTCCCTGTAGGGGAGAGCGCATCTCTGTTAAGGGAAACATGGGCTTACAAGAAGACGAGTTATTCTTGTTCTGCTCATTCTTCTTACGTGAGATTTCCAGTTTCTGTATTTTTTTGTACATATTCCATGACTGATTCTGTTTATAATTCTTTGAGAATCTTAGAATCTCTTTTATGGCCTGTTCTTGAGTAGCCTGCAGTACGTCTCATAAATCTCATAGTCTTTGTTCATCTACACTGCGAATTGTCCAGGCCTCACTGCGGTAACATAATGAGTCTGGCCAGTGTTTTGTAAATTCTAGTTCGTGTGTGTTGCTGTACTGTGTTTGGCTTGAAAATATTATTTATAATTCCTGTTACTCTGTTAAATTTTATAATTTTTATACATTTCATTATTTAATGAAATAGTGCACCGCTACGGTATAGCGGTAACGGAATTTCCTCGTATGGAGCGGGCCCGGGTTCGATACCCGGTCGGGTAAAGTTTCCTGGATGAGTTTCTTTCTTTCTTTCTTTTTATCCTCACCTGTAAGATAAATGTCGGGAAACTTTAAGGCCCAAAAGGTCCCTGAACATCATCTGGCCACCATAATCAGCATTATCGTTTACCGATGTGGTCTTGAGGTAGCGTGTTGCATTGACACGCAGCGGGCCCGGGTTCGATCCCAAGTTGTGACAAGTTTCCTGGATGAGTTATTTTTCGCGGTTTTTCTTCACATGTAAGATAAATGTCAGGGAACTTTAACGCGCAAAAGGTCCCTGAACAACATATAGCCATCACAATCATAGTCATTCATATTTACCTAAGATTAACTTTAGGATTAAATACTCTCCTGCTGCACCACTATTATAATCATCATCACCCATCATCTATAATCGAGGCAGCGTCCAGGCGCCCCAACCTCAGAAGTGGGTTATAAATTACGCCAATGCCAGGAGAGAACTCCAAACTGGGACATTGAATAAAAGAAATTCAACAGCCCTGCGATCTAGCGGTGACGTAATTGCCTCGTACGCAGCGGATCCGGGTTCGATTCCAGTCAGGACAAGTTTCCTAGGTGAGGTTTTTTTCGGGGTTTTTCCTCACCTGTAAGACAAATGTCAGGAAACTTTAAGGCCCAAACGGTCCCCGATCATTATCTGGTCAGCATAATCATCATTATCATATTCGCAATGTTTCGTATGAATGTTGTGTTGTCTAGGAGGAGGCCTTGACATTGTGCTGATCACTAATTTGAGAGACCCTCCATGCCATTGTTCGGTCAAGAAAGCATGTATGTGATGCAGAAAGTACAAACAATGGTTTTTTTGTGGTATAATAAATTGTTACAAATGTTTTTTTATGTTATCTCTCGCATGGGCTTTCTGTTGACGTTCATGCACTATATATACAATCTGATAGCCGTACTTCTTACAGAGTCAGTCACTGCAAAATAATGCTATGGCCTATTCAGAATGTTAAAAAGGAGGTGCTTTCTTTATTATGATAAACTTTAGTTGGTAAATTCTAGGCGAAACACGACTGTGATTGGTTGTAAATAAAAAATCATTGATATGTGATTGGTCATTGACTGCATTTGGGGCATGAGTTAAATAGCCCGTTGTACAGCCTGTGAATGTTTATCGATAGGGATCTGTTCCACGCTGTAAATATGTATGTAGTTAATTTAAGTAAATGCTATAAGTGTGTGTATTCTTCTATGTTTTCAGGAAAACCAACGTTCTTCTCTGAAGGCGTTAAGTAGTGGCACGTCAGCCATGCAGGAGAAGTTAGAAACAAATCACGGTCGACTGAGCGTTCTGCAGGCACAAGTTGTAAACCTGACAGCTTCCTTGCACAAGCCGCCACTGCAGGTAATTAATCTCACCGGACGTTATAATAAAAATAAAGTTTCAAACAGTAATTTATTAATCACTTCAGCTTATGTAAAACATGCCTTAAACTCTTATAAAAGTTTATAATCTATCATTTTTAATGAATATATTATCCGAGTAGATGGCCTGAGCTGCAAATACGTGGAATTCGCATTCAGAAAAGTTCAACGTTCAAATTCCACAACTCAAATGAAAGCGATTACGTTCCTTTAAAAAAGCAATGAAAATACCCAGTAAAACAATCAATCGTTTATTTAACCCAACAGGAAGGGTGAACTAAACAGAAATACTCATCATCATCATCATCATGAACAAATTCGTTTTAGGCCATGTGGCCTGTACGGTAAACCTAGCGAAGATGGTCTTGATCTTTCCACCGATGTTTTGGTCTTCCTTGGTCCCTATGTCCAGTTGGGGTATATTGGAATGCCAATTTTGGAAGTCTATTTCTTGCCGTTCTTCTCAGATGATTTTTCCATTCTTGTTGGTATCTTTGGATATCTTTAAACTTGCTACTCCAAGTTTTCCTCTGATAATAGTGTTCCTTTGGTGATCCAGTCTATTAACTCCTAACAATGATCGTAAGAAGCGCATTTGGCTTACTTGAAGTTTATGAGAGTTTCTTTTATTTAAAATCCAAATTTCACTTCCGTATTTTAGAGCAGCTTTTGATGTGATGTTATGTAATCTTAGTTTTGTCTCTGTCCTCATCTGTTTACCAAAATGTCTTCGTATTACCCCATTCATTTTATTATATTTTTGTAATTTTGAATCAATGTCACCCTTATACTCTGCAAATACACTTCCTAAGTAAGAGAAATCTGACACTTGTTCTATAATTTTTCCATCAATCTCAATTTTCACCCGTTCTATGTTTTTTCCACACATTGCCATTGTTTTGGATTTTGATGTGGAAATTTTCATATTATATTTGCTGGCAATTTTGAATAATTGATATGCTGCTATTTGTAAGCTATCTTCAGAATCTGATAATATTATTTGATCATCAGCATATAATATTGTTTGAATTATTTTATTCCTAGTTATTGAAATTCCACTGTTTACTGTTTGTTTCCATAGAAATACTCTTTCTAAGAAATAACAAAGAAAAACGAAGATATAAGAACAGAACTTAATATATTTAATCTCTGTGAAAGAATAAAATATTATCAAAAGCTGCTTATCTTCAGCACGTATTACGAATGAATGAACAGCGCATACCAAGAAGAATGTATAATTAAAGTAAAGTAAAGTGATCCCACAACAGACCCGGAGGTCCTTGGGGTAGTTGGAGGTTAAGGTTCCCACTTTTTCTAGACAATCGGCACTTTATGTCAGCCGGGTTGTCAGCCCTGCGTGACGGCCGCCTTTACCCCTAGAACAAGCGTCTGGTACTCATTTCCGTTAGAGGCTGAGTCGACCCCAGGGCCATAGTGCCGCCAGAGGGTTTTGGTCAGTTTAAAAATCCTGACCCCAACGGGACTTGAACCCTCGACCCTCCGGCTTGTAGCTCAGTGCCTTAACCACTACGCTACGGCGTGCCCCGAAGAATGTATAATTATAAACCAAAAGGGAGAAGAATGTTGGGAAGACCACTGAAGAGATGGAAGGACCAATTCGAGCTATAATGAGATCGGAACAGGCCATTGGGCTTAATCCTTGTTGTTGATGATGATGATGAGTTAAAAACTGTAGATATAGACCTATATTTTGTTTGGACAAGACCTGTGTATATCACATCGCTTCTCTGGAAGAAATTTCAAGGTAGGGTTCGGCATGCAATGGTAGAGAGTTCCCCTGTTAGATGACTTCATTTTCTTATGATCTAGTGGTGTATATCCTCGTACCGCGCCGTAGTCTAGTGGTTAAGGCAAGAAGCCTTGGCGCAGAGCTACGGGACTTGCGCTGGTTCGAGTCTCCATGGGGGAAGAAATTTTCTCATGGTATTTCGGCCAGTATGGGACCGGTGCCCACCCAGCATCGTGAGGAAATTGGGTAGCTACAATAAGTAGCGGCTCCAGGTTGAGGAACCAGCTATAACGGCTGGGGGACTCGACATGCTAACCACATGTCACCCCTACACTGGCTGTTGATCATCTACCTCTGTGATTGACATATGTGGATGTGAAGGGCCAGCAGCCGGCTGGTAAAAGGGCAACCGCTGAAAAAGTGGAAAGACCCTCAATCGGATTATTATTATTATTATTATTATTATTATTATTATTATTATTCACTTCACGGGCTAGACAAAAATTGCCTGTTTCGCCTCACAGTTGTTCTGTACATCTTTTCACTGACCTTCCTACATTCCTTGAACCTCTTGGCTTGTAGTTGAATGCTGCTCTTGGTAATCTTGTTACAATAATTCTTTCCATATGTGTAAACAATTTCTCTCTATATTCTCTGATTTTCTCATCCAATAGATATATATTTAACTCTGTTCTTATATCTTCATTCTTTATCCGATCCAATCTTGTGCCGCCTTTTGTTCTTCTAAGGAAGTTTATTTCTGCGCTTCGTATTCTTTTTGCAATTTTTTGGTCATTACCCAAGTTTCGCTCCCATAAAGTAATACAGGAACAGCCAATGTTTTATAAAACTTCAATCTAGTATCTCTTCTTGTTTTATTCTTTAATGTTTTATGTATAGCTCCGCATATCATTTGAAATTTCGACAGTTTCACATGTATGTCTCTTTCAGTTTATTATTATCATTATTAATTATTATTATTATTATTATTATTACGGTATAGTTACAGATGTACAGTAAAATTAAATTTTGAATTGGTATACGATTGGTATGAAGCCCCTTAATGTGTTGGCCATCACGTGGATTTGAACCCGAGATAAGAGCACCGAGATAACAGAATGTTCCGCTTAAAGGATCAATCAGGCTATCAGCAGACAATCTGCGGCCGTGTAAACATTGGTCTCACACGTGTAAACACGCCGATTAGCACATCATTGTCCATTCAAATCTGTTTACATGCTTCATTATCTCCCATTATCTCTCTCTCTCAATAATAATAATTATTACAACAATAATATTATTTTAATGACGAAGACGGTGATAATAATAATAATAATAATAATAATAATAATAATAATAATAATAATAATATACCAAGAGCACGAAGATCTCTGGGCCGTCCTATGAAACGCTGGAGGGAAAATTTTCTATAGGATCGTAACAGGCCTTGGCCTAATACTTGGAAGAAAGAAGAAGAAGATAATAATAATAGTAATAATAATAATAATAATAATAATAATGGAATGGTGGCGATAATAATTGAAGGGTACAGGGAAAGAACCAGGTAAATCACTTTTTTGTTGAAATGGAGTTTGAAGTATCACGAAGATTCTCCATGGAAAGTACTGCCACTTTATTCTTGGATTTATTCACCTCCAATTTTTTTTTTTCGTTTATGCAGGTAATGAAGTGTGTGTGTTTTACATCTAAAATTAGGTTTTCTAGGCTTCAAAGAAAAAGTGACTTAACTGGTTCTTTTCCTGTGGCCTTCAATTATTATAAATTAATAATTATAATGGTGATCAGGTGACGATGATAATAACAATGATCTTGTAAGTCCATGTTTCCCTTAACAGAGATTTAGACGCTCTCCCCCTACAGGGAAGAATTTGAACCATACTAATTTAGTTTTCATAAAACAATGGCTGTCCCTGTCCTTTCGTATGGGAGAGAATCTTGGATTACCACTACCAAACAAGAAAGTAAAATCCTAGCAGCCGAGATGAAATTTTTAAGAAGAGTAAAAGGCTGCACTAGAATGGGCCAGATAAGAAACGAGGATATCCGTGAAGAACTGTAGATCTACTCCATAAAAGAAAATATATTTAACAACAAGATACAGTGGAAAGAACATGTAGAAATAATGGAAGAAAGAAGATTACCAAATAAAATATTCCATTATTTTCCAAGAGGAAGAAGAAATGTCGGACGTCCTCGGAAGAGATGGTCTTAGATCTATTAGTGAAGATGGAACAGGCAACTCTTGCCTAAACCAGGAAGTGAAGAAGAAGAAGACTAATTTAGTTACACTTGTTTTTTTTTAATTAATTTATTTTTCGTTTTCTTTCGTTTACACTATTCTTCCTTTTTGTTTTACCTTTGTTAACCTTTTTTACGTATTCACACATACAAACACAAGACAGGACACACCCCGCCACTCTAACGACTACGCCACGGCGACGGACATTTAAAAATCCATCCATTCATAGTAATTCTGCCCAAAGGCAGGTCCTTCACTGCAATCATAGAATTTTCATGCTATGCTTGCAGCTTTACTAGGGAATTGTAGGTCTGTTTTCGTATAGATATAATTTGAGTGGTCCGTGGTCAGCTTTCCGCCTCATACTGACATCTATGAAACCAAGGTAGTACTAGGACGGCAAAATTCGGTAAATTTTGCTTAGAGGCCTTTTCATTCAGGCTTAAGGATCTTTCACGAGCCTGAAAATCTTCAGATTCGGGACCCACGGTTTAAAGTCCCTCTCGGAGGACTTGCTCCTTGGATTTTTCCATCCTAATAACAATGATAATAAAAATAATAATGGTTAATATGACGATGAAAAAGGTACAGAGATCGCACTTACAGGCTTTGGAAGGCCATTGGGACAGTAAGACTTTAGGCTCCCTCACCTTTGTGAACAATCGGTACGAGATATCAGCCTATAGTAACAGCCGCCTTTATCCGCAGAAAAAACGTTTGTACTCATTTCAGTTAGAGGTTGAATCGATCTCAGGTTCATAGTGCCGTCAGAATTAAAAAATGCTGACCCTATCGGAGAGGAATCTTCAACCATGCAGCTTATAAAGCACATTGCCTCAACCAATTACGTGATCCGATAATGATGATGATAATTACAATAATGATAATATAAATAACAATAATAACATTAGCAATAAAATTTATTTATTATCCTATATCATCCGGGCCGGTTAACTCCGCCTTCCAGGCGCCCCAAACTCAGAAGTGGGTTACAATAACGCCATGCCAGGAGAGAATACCAGAATGTCGAAATGACGAGGTGGCATTAAAAGAAAACATTAACAATACAATTATTTGTGTGCCCATAATTTATAGCTTCCTCTCAACATTGCAAATTATTAAATTCGCGTTTTTAGGTTAGTTTTACCTCAATTTTCCATTCAATTTTGAAGTGTAATCTATAGTTTTTTCGAACAAAAACCCACACAAAAGATATATTCCTCAAGTTGTTTTCACATACTTGTAAAACAATTTCAGAGTTTTTGCTATTTTTCTTCGAATTACCTTAGAATATCACTGAGCTAGAATGCCTTTTAATGATATAAAATGGCAAATATATTACTAAAATAAAAAAATAAAAAAACAATAATGCCGTAATAAATACGATCTGCAAATTTGTCGAAGTTAATATTGCGAAGGTAAAGTTTATCAAACAACTATAATACAACAATGTTTAAAAACATACCATTTTATCTCTAGGATTCTAAACGTTGGCAACAGTTCTTCAAGGTCATGAAACAGAATATGAAAACTGTAGAATTATTCTGGCACTTCTTTACAAGAAATAAGACACTAACAACACGATATATCACTTACAATTTAAATATTATCACAATTTTATACACGTTCGTGCATTTCAAAGAAGACATTTTGTTAACTCAATGACGTCACGGACACGATCGACGCAGGCGCTTTATGCGGTCAAAATTCAAACCACACTCTAGAACAGTGCACTGCAGTGGTTCACAAACTATGTCTTTTCGAACTTTGGAGGAGCCGCGATGAATATGTATCTTTATTTATTTATTTTACCTGATGTTGTTAAAGACCGTAAGGTCTTCTCTTCCACTTCACCAGGGTTAAATTAATAACAATTCTGAATTATCTACAACTTCATTAATAAAAGACATATAATATCCATAGGCTACGCATTATAAAACATATTGAAAAAACAACAACAACAATAATAATAAAATCGACAGTAATAATAGCGATAATAATAACCTATAATTTAATTAAGTAATTGGTTTGATAAAGAAAGTGCAAAATATAAAAAATAATAAAAATATACCTAGAAAATGGTTATATATATATATATATATATATATATTATATTGTCTAAGCAAATATGTAGTGAGCTTTTTAAATTGTTTTGAGTCGAGCAGTCCTTGATATAAGAGGGAATAATAATAATCCATCCATAGTAATTCTGTGCGAAGGCAGGTCTTTCACTGCAACCATAGAATTTTCATGCTATGTTTGCAGGTTTACTAGGGAATTATAGGTGTGGTAGCTTCCCGTTGCTTTCCACACCGGTGCGGCGGATGGTAATGATGATGATGATGATGGTGGCCAGATGATGTCAGGGACCGTTTGGGCCTCAAAGCTTCCTGACATTTGTCTTGCAGGTAAGGAAAAGCCCCGAAAAAACCTCACCCAGGAAGCTTGACCCGACCGGGAATCGAACCCGGGCCCGCTGCATGACAAGGCAGCACTCTACCTCGAGACCTCAGCGGTGGACATAGTAGTAGTAATAATAATAATAATAATAATAATAATAATAATAATAATAATAATAATAATAATAATAATAGTAATAATAATAATATGTGAAACTATTTAAATATGAGATACGTAAAATTTAGGCTTGGGGATTTTCATGATAAAAAAGGGGGGAAGGTGCTAAAAAGCCAAAAGGGGGGACAAAAAGGCACTGTTTCTTTTAGAGCAAAAATATGAAAGTGTACAAATATAAAATACTAACCTAGTTATTTCAGTGATCTGCTGGTAACGTCACTTCAAATGTAGCGGGCCCAAGTTCTATCCCTGGTCCGGACAATTTCTTGTGTGATGATTTTTTCGAGGTTTTCCCTCACCTGTAACAAAAGTGTCAGGAAATTTTAAGGCCCAAACGGTCCCCTAACATCATTGTAGCTATTATAACCATTATCATCTACGCCGTGTTTAGTATGATTGTGCGTGAATGGTGTGTTTCGTCTTAATATCGTGTTGTCTCGGAGGTGGCCTTGACATTGAGCTGATCACTCATTTAGATAATCCCTCCACGTGCTTGTGTGGTCAAAAAAGTATGTGTGTGATCCCTCCCCCGACAGGTTGTGCCACTGTAAGGCCCTGGTGCCATGTGGCACGTAAAAGTACCTATAAAGTGAGAGGTTAAACTGACAAGGGAACTGTCAACTTTTGCATGCCCAAACCTACCATCAAATTTCTTGCAGAGAAGCGTTGTGATGTACAAAGGTCGTTTCCAGAAAATCAACTGTCATTTTTAACTTATCATCATCATCACCAACCAACAACAAGGATTAAACCCAATGGCCTGTTCCGATCTCATTATAGGTCGAATTGGTCCTTCCATCTCTTCAATGATCTTCCCAACATTCTTCTCCCTTTTAGTTTATAATTATACATTCTTCTTGGTAAGCGCTCTTCATTCATTCGTAAGCATTTTGATAATATTTTATTCTTTCACCGAGATTAAATATATTAAGTTCTGTTTTTATATCTTCGTTTTTCTTTGTATCGGTCCTTTGGTATCCTGCTATTGCTCTCAACATCCTCCATTATTAACTCCAAGATACAAAATCAAGAACCAAATCTCACATTTAAGTTACAAGGAAATAATACAACTCCAGAATTAGTCGATTGGATAACCCTTGCTATCTGTCGTCCGGGACGCGTCCCGCCTCACTCCACTCCGCTCTTACTCAAGCAGGGAGTCCATCTGCTGCATACAGTAGCTTACTATTGCTGGATTGTGGCTTTGATATCTGTGTCTTGCAGTTATAAATGAATACTTTACAACTTGTGATCCGAATTTTTTTTCTAAGTTCCAATCATACACCATGCGCATGCGCCAACAAATGCCAAGCGTTTTACACTATGGAATCACGGGATGCAGCCAATATATAGACGATATTTAACGAACCTAAAAGCTAACCTAACACAATTTAAGTGCTCTAACATGTGAAAGAATGCAACATCTAAAAAAAAGTAAATTCTAAAATTCTGAAGTATATGTGTACAGTTAATTAGTACTGGAACGTCTTTGTTATTGCATAGAATATTCGTTAAAATCAATATGGCTGCCATGTCTTCAAGCTAAGTATGCAGTTAAATACCATTGATAGATATATTGAAATAATCGTCAGAGAAAATGTAAAAATCATTGTAAATGGCGGGAAATAATTTGAAAAATGAAACCCTTCTTCTTCTTCTTCTTCTTCTTCTTCTTGTTCTTCGGCTTTCCCCCATTTATAGGTTTGCCGTCTTCAGTTTCCATTTATCTCTATCATTCCAATCTTCCGCTTCCAAATTCCTATCATCCGTTATAGTTCTGACGTAGGTTTTCCATTTTCTTCTTGGTCTGCCACGTTTATTCTTCCAGGGGGTGACCATTGGAAAATAAAACCCTTAGAATATAATTTGACAGGGGTTTATGAAGTAATTTAAAAAAGTCGCGTCACAGGTTGTAAAGTTTACCCAGATTGTTTTTGGACACGGCCTTGGTACGTTGTGATGAAATTTGGAGGTAGGTTTCGCCATGGAATGGTAGAGTGTTTCCTTGTCCGCGGGAAAGCGCAGCCAATAACAATCGTTCTTAAGATAGCGTCGTGAAGAATATTTTCAGTAGGAAGTTGTTGAATGATGTTACGTAACGAATGAATGTACGCTGAGGCCGCAGGCAGACTTGAATGAACATAAAACAAACACCACGACATCAGCCAAAGCCTGTTTCTCGTCTGTCCTTGACTTCTTTTTTTTATCAAGAAAACATGTTAATTTGCTAAATGGTAATGACAAAATTGTTTCAATTCTATCGGTAGCGCCGGAGGACTTTATAAGGCGGCTCCGTCGCCCTCCACTTCGGTGTCCTGAGTTCGTAAACTTTATCATTGCACATGCTATTCACGATGGGCCAATCGGAGCCAGAGTGTTTGTTCAGGACTTCTCTCTGAATAAAAAAAATCATAATATAAACAAATCATTGGCATCTTTTAAAAGAAATCTAAATTTATATTTGCTCTAAACTCGACTTCATTATTACCCAGTGTGAGGTATATATATATTAGTTGGTGTTTCTCGTATAATGTATCATATTTATATTATTATTATAATTATTATTATTATTATTATTATTATTATTATTATTATTATTATTAACGTATCATTATTGTTATTACCCTATAAAATGTTGTTCGTACATGAAATTTACATTGCTACATTTAATGTATCTTTAACTGTTTATAATTAGTATAGTGTATATCTATATTTGTCAAATATTTATTTGTATTTGTGCTGGTTGAGTGGAAGAGAGGGGCCTTATGGCCTTAACTCTGCCAGAATAAATAAAACATTATTATACCTACAAATACACCTGTATCAAAAACAATAACAGGCTACATATAAGTAAAATCTATGTCTACACACTACACTACATCACAATAATACATATCTACACTCATCTATGAAAAGACCATGTGTATAAATGAATAAAAAATAAATTAAAAGTCTCATTCTGTACATTGATAATTAAAAAAATTGATAGAAAACAAATTAGAAACAAAACAGACACACATACACCCACACATAGAATAGAGAGACGTTCTCTGCACGGGGATGTTAAACATGAAGGTATTACCGCCTCACTCTGATGGTTAACAGTTTATATAAAAGCGGGTGCCGAGCGGCAATACTTGACATGCGGTGTTGTCACGTTTCTCATAGCGCTATGAGCGTTTATTACACAAGGACACAAGACATGGATTATTTATGTTGTTATTTAATTTTTATGTTATTATTTGGTATTGTTTAAGTTTTAAAATTAAAATTATATACGTATTTATTTATTAAATAATTTAATTCCAACATTATATAGCTTGCAGGTCTACATGAATTTAATATCCGTACAAAATCATGCTGAAAATATTATTATTGTTATTATTATTATTATTATTATTATTATTATTATTATTATTATTATTATTATTATTATTATATAATCAATTGAGTTGGTGTTTACTTGATGAAAATCCATATTTATTAATTAAATAAAAATAAAACGTAGTTTTATTTGATTTTCATATTTATTATATAATTCAGTGACAGTTGTTTCGATACACTGTAGCCTACCTTCTTCAGAAAATAAATATGAAAATCAAATAAAACAACTTTTTATTTTTATTTAATTAATATTATTATTATTATTATTATTATTATTATTATTATTATTATTATTATTATTATTATATAATCAATTGAGTTGGTGTTTACTTGATGAAAATCCATATTTATTAATTAAATAAAAATAAAACGTAGTTTTATTTGATTTTCATATGTATTATATAATTCAGTGACAGTTGTTTCGGTACACTGTAGCCTACCTTCTTCAGAAAATAAATATGAAAATCAAATAAAACTACGTTTTATTTTTATTTAATTAATATTATTATTATTATTATTATTATTATTAATATTATTATTATTAACTGTTCGGTCTGAAATATTTTCCCATGGCCGCCACATGTTGAAATCACTTAGGCCTATATATTAAACTAATATATGTT
The DNA here is from genome assembly GCA_030220185.1 of Diploptera punctata. NCBI lineage: Eukaryota > Metazoa > Arthropoda > Insecta > Blattodea > Blaberidae > Diploptera > Diploptera punctata. The sequence continues at coordinate 968,864 of JASPKZ010007399.1, forward strand.
GATATTGTATTATTATTGAAGCTACATATCAAAATAAATCACTGATAATTATACCATTAATCACGGTATACAATTTTATAACTGGATCGAATGTTCCACACCGTTCCGAGTTTTAATTGAAACTTAGTGAAGATTGGCAATGTGGCAACATCGTCGTAGTCGCGGCAGTCGAGATCTTTGTATTTTAATAACATATAACAGCTGCGGGGAAATAAAGCGAGCCGCTTGTTAAGCATCATAGTGAGGCGATAATACTCTATGATCTGGAACTTAAATCACGATTTGTTGACAGGAAATTAGAGTAAGAATCCTATTGAGAAATGTTTGCAGCAGTTTGAGTTAAACAGGTTTTGTACCACCTCACCGAGAGTAAATGTACGTGTTTTTTCTTTTGCAGGAGATATCTCTAGAAAGAGTGACAATCGAAGAAGGCAAACATAATGATAGTTCCATCTGGGAACTAGTTCAAGAACTGACTCGTGTGCAGAAGGAATATCAAGACATCATCAACTCTCTTCCCCGAGGTGAGACACCTGCATTAATATGCGCTCTTTAACAAATTGAAGGTTAATGGAAAGAAAGGGCTAAATGTAATTTTGTCAAATTTGAGATTTAACTCCCTTATGAATGCAAGGTATATAGAAGAGGATTAAAATTTACTTGTTAAGCCCTACATCCAGAACTTACACAAAATACATGTAATTTGTAACGGAATTAGTACTTAGTATTTGGGTAGGCGCAATAAAAAATCTCGTAATCGGTTAATTTATATATATATATATATATATATATATATATATATATATATATGGAATGATAAGAAAAATAAATGCCTGGACGGGATTCGAACCCGGATCTGTTCGAATCCCGTCCAGGCATTTATTTTTCTTATCATTCCATATTAAGCTTGCATTGCTCAATGTTAAAAAATTTAATTATAACATATATATATATATATATATATGTTATATTGCAGATTTTCGCGGATATAAGTATGAATAAGAAAGTTTTCTTGGATTTTCCGCGTCTTGGATTCAAGTTCGGCCTCTGGCCACTGATATATATATATATATATATATATATAGGACCAGTCGCATGGGTTAGTGGTTAGCGTCCCTGGCTATCATTCATGAGGTTCCGGGTTCGATTCCCGGTCAAACCATAGGAATTTTTCCTTAAAGGGAATTATTCCTGTGGTTCCCTATGGTCTGGAATTTAGGTTAAGAACTCTCTTGGCGCTTCATTATCATTTATCACCCATCATACCATCGGGGTAACGTAACTCCGTCTTCCAGGTACCCAAACCTAAGAAATGGATTACAATTCTGCCAAAACTAGATGAGAAAGCCAGAAATGTCATAAAAGACAGCCTGATGGCATTAGAAAAATATATATATATATATATATATATATATATATATATATCCATAGTAATTCTGCCCGAAGGCAGGTCCTTCACTACAATCATAGCATTTTCATGCTATGCTTGCAGCTTTACTAGGGAATTGTAGGGCGTGGTAGCTTCCCGATGATGATGATCATGATGATAAGGATGATGATGAAGATGGCCATATGATTTAGGGGACCGATTGGGCCTTAAAGTTTTCCTGGCATTTCTCTTACAGGTGAGGAAAAACCCCGAAAAAACCTCACCCAGGATTCTGTCTCGACCGGGGATCGAACCCGAGCCCGCTGCGTGACAAGGCAGCACACTACCTCGAGACCACACCGGTGGACACACACACACACACACACACACACATATATATATATATATATAATTATTTCTCATCAGTTTAACTTTATTGTCCCAGTTGTAATATTATATGGATGTGAAACGTGGACTCTTAGTTTAATAGAGGAGAAAATATTGCGAGTACCGGAGAACAAAGTTGTTAGGAACATTTGTAGACCAAAGAGATATGAACAGAGGCGAATGGAAAAGAGTACACAACAGTAAGCTACATTATTTTTATGGGAAAACGAGATATAATAAGAACAGTTAAGTCTCGTAGACTGCGATGGGCAGAATGAGGAACAAAAGAGGGGAATGGAAACTTCTTGTAGGAAAACCAGAGGGAAAGCACCCTCTAGGCAGCAAAGAATGAGGTGGGAGAATAATATTAACTATGATTTGAGGGAAGTAGATTATACAGTGGATGATTTGAAAGCATTTGCTCAAAATAGGAATGTATGGAGAGCTTATGTTCGCGCGGCCATGATCCTACGGGTTCGACAATGCCAGTGAGTTATCTGTTTTATTTTACATTCATATATTTTTGAAACATGATGTAAAGAGAAAGTCTGGTAATTGGGAAGGAAAGACAGATGTTTAGGGTGGGAGGTGCGTGTTGTCCATCTGCCGAATTTCATTTAAACACAATTCTCAGCCCACATTGTATACCCACACAGATGTTCCTCTAAAAGGACTTAGAACCACATAATAATAATAATTATCGCTTAACAATGTGCACAAAACTATTTTTTACTCTGTTTCATTCTTTCATGTTGGCAAACAGAAGTCCGCAATTTATATAAATAAATGTAAATATTTGTTTGTTTGTTGAAAATCTTAAACCGCTGAAAATTCTTCACCGGGTGAATAACGAGTTTTATATACAGGGAAAATAAAAAAAAATGAATTTTTTAAATATCTTAGGTCAATAATTACAAGTTTAGGTACCTGTGAGAGAGATGTACAGACTAAAACTGCAATGGCAAAACATGTAACTAAGACATTACATGGAATAATTTGGAACAAAAATATCACAAAAGAAACTAAAATGAAAATTTATAAGAGCATAATACAGAATATTTTGTCATATGGAAGTGAAACTTGGTCTTTAACGGAATTACAAAAAAATAGATAAGGATGCAGTGGAATAGTAGAGAAATGGTTGAACATACTTACTTACTTACTCACTGGCACTATCGAACCCGTAGGTTCATGGCCGCACGCACATAAGCTCTCCATACATCCCTATCCTGAGCTAATGCTTTCCAATCATTCCCTGTATAATCTACTTCCCTCAAATCATAGTTAATGTTATTCTCCCACCTCATTCTTGGTCTACCAACTGGGCGTTTTCCCTCTGGCTTTCCTACAAGAAGCTTCCATGCAAGTCTTTCATTCCCCATACGTGAACATATACAAAATTATCAGATTAAATGGATCCAACACGTCCAGAGAATGTCAAATTCCCGTTTACCAAAGATGATTTACCACCTCAACCCTAAAGGCAAAAGAGACCTCGGAAGACCCTTCAACCGATGGAAAGATCAGTTTTTGTAGTCGCAGAACGGGCATCATCACCCAATACTGCATTCGGAAGAAGAAGACAAAAAAATAAAATTAGAACAGTTTAATTTGATTATTTTAGAAGAAGCCTCCAAAAAACAAGACAGGATAAAATAAGAAATGAATTCCTTTGGAGAGAAATGAATGTCACCACATGTGTTGTTAAGAGGATTGAAAATCAAACGCTTAAATGGTATGGCCATGTACAAAGAATGGAAAATGAAAGATGGCCAAAAAATATATATCAATGGTCATCCCCTGGAAGAAATAAACGAGGCAGACCAAGATGGAAATGGAAAACCTACGTCAGAACAATAATGGATGATAGGAATTTGGAAGAGGGAGATTGGAATGATAGAGATAAATGGAAACTGAAGACGGCAAACCTATAAGTGGGGGAAAGTCGAAGAAGAAGAAGAGAAGATATATTTTCAGTTTAATGGTTTTTTATATAAATTGGGAGAAGAGTCCCTGTAATGGATAATAGCATTCATTTCCAGAATTGAGCCTGTGTTTAATTTCTCTGTGCATCTCATTCCTATTTGTGATTATTGTAATACTGATATTCTCCCAGTTATGTGGGTGGGAAACATGGACTCTTACTTTAAGAAGAGGAAAGAAGATTACAGTATTTAAGAATAAAGTTCTTAGCAATTTCTCTCGGACCAAAGAGAGAAGATCAGACAGGTGAATGGAGAAAACTATATAACAGTGAGCTATATGGTCTTTATAGGAACTCCTGGAGCGACAGGCCTAGAAGGCCCTTAACCTACCAGCCGGCTGCTGGCCTCACATCCACATGTGTCAATCACAGAGGTAGATGAGCATCCAGCCAGTGACGGAGTGACATGTGGTCAGCATGTCGAGTCCCCCAGCCGATAAAGCAGGTTTTCTCAACCTGGAGCCACTACTTATTGTAGCTACCCAAATGCCTCACGATGCTGTGTGGCTATAGAGACCATGTAGTTCAATGTTATGTAGTCTTCTCCATTCACCTGTCTGTTCATCTCTCTTTGTTCAAAAAAAATTCCTTCTTCTTCTTCTTCTTCGGCTTTCCCCCACTTATAGGTTTGCCGTCTTCAGTTTCCATTTATCTCTATCATTCCAATCTCCCTCTTCCAAATTCCTATCCTCCATTATTGTTCTGACGTAGGTTTTCCATTTCCATCTTGGTCTGCCACGTTTATTTCTTCCAGGGGGTGACCATTGTTATATATTTTTGGCCATCTTTCATTTCCCATTCTTTGTACATGGACATACCATTTAAGCGTTTGATTTTCAATCCTCTTAACAACAGATGTGGTGACCTTCATTTCTCTCCAAAGGAATTCATTTCTTATTTTATCCTGTCTTGTTTTTTGGAGGCTTCTTCTAAAATAATCGAATTCAACTGTTCCTAAGTACTTTATTCTCAAATATGTGTGAGCATATATTTAGTTTTATTGATGTTTACTTCCAGTCGCATTTATGATATGATAGAATTTTATAAAATTGTGTTGCAGATTGCGGGTCGGTGGAGGGGCCAAACGGTCTGTATCTGATCTTGCCGGGGGGACAAGGAACCCCTCTACTGGCGTCATGTGATGGGGAGGGTCGCACCGCTATACAGCGGCGGGTGGACGGCTCCCAAGAGTTTAACCGCAAATGGAGTGAATACGCCAGAGGATTCGGTTCGCCATCTGGTAAGTTCGCTAGCCCGCCATATGTTGCATGCACCAAGGTAAAAACCAGCCTTAATTACCATTTTCCTATTACAACGCAGCCACACTTCAAATCACTGGCTATTTCTTACACACACACATATTTTGTTAAATGTCTAGCTTTTTATTTAATCTAGAACATGAGAATTGCAACCGACTCTGATGAGATTTCAATCTCCACTCCTGGGTTTAACAAAAATGGACGATCAAAGAAACACAGATAAATTAAAAGTTATGTAGTTGAAAATGTTCATAATCATCATAAGTAGCGCCGCCACGAGTGACTTCCAAAGTATCGATAAATTCACGACTCACGAAGTGAGGAGTGAATTTATCTAGAGAATTTGGAAATCAAGAGTGGCATTTGTTAGGACTATTTAACGAATAAAATTAAGCTGTTTACTCACAAATCATTGTTTAACTATAGTTATTTTAAAATATTTATATATTTAATGTAAACGGCGATGTTTGAAAACAAATGAGAAGCGATAGGTACGCTTCATCTGCTTCTTTTGTTTATCACTGCAACTAGATCATACTATTTATTGCCAAAGGAACGCAATATTGCAAGAATGCTCTCTAGTGGAGAAAAAATGAAACACATCAAACTGTATATTAATTCATTTCTGATGTCGTATGATGTAAATATGACAATTATATTTTCCTGGATTGTTACCTGGGAAAAAATACATTTAAGAAAGTGCAAACAGTCGTTTCTTTTTTTGGTAGTATAATCAATTGCTACAAATGTTTTTATATTGACTCCCGCATGCGGCATGTGTTGACATTCATGCACTATATATGCAATCTGGTAGCCGTATTTCTTACAGGCTCAGTCACTGCAAAATAATGGTCAGACCTGTTCAGAATATTAAAAAGGAGGAGCCTTCTTTAATATGGTAATTATAACACTGATAAATATTTCATGAAACACGACTCTGATTGGTTGTAAAACAGAAATCATTGAAACGTGATTGGCCATTGAGTCCCATTTGGGGCATGAGTTAAATAGTCACCGCAATTGGTTACAACATGTCCAAAAAATGGTCACATCTCGCTTTCCTAAATTAGCAGTGCAATATCAACCTAAAGGATTTCGAGATAAAGGAAGACCGAAATTAAATTGGTATGACCAATCACATCTTCAGATCAAACGACCTAAATTTAAATAAATTCATGGTGGTGATGAGAGCTTACTCAAGTTTATTGCATGTGGTCCCGAGGGTCGTGAGTTCAAAACCGGGCGTGATCGATGGATTTTTTTAGGATGGAAAAATCAAAGGGACAATCATCCAAGAAGAACTTAGAAAAGCAAAATTTAATCGGCTCTTCATATACAAGTAACGTTCTAATTACCATCTGGGTTGAGTTGTAGGCACAATATTAAAATTATGTAGTTTGTACGTCTGTCTCAATCAATTTTTAAAACATTAATCTATAGCAGGATTTTAATATCATAATAAGTATGGAAGTTAAAGTTAATAATTTTATACTTTAAAATTCTTTTAATATTTAAATATAACTTAAATAAAGAAAAACATCTAAATAATTCATTGTTGAATAAAAATGTCTCAGTAACAATTAAAGAAATTGTATTATATAAGTCTTTCTAAATAATGCTTTTAAAATTGTTTTACCCGTGAGGGGTTGCTGATCACCATCGGGCGCCTCCTCAGGTGGTGGACAGGGGAATGCCTCCTAAATATAGGTGTTACCGGGGAAATGAAATACCCGGGGTGAACCAAAATCAGTATAGCGTCTGTTTCGGATTGGACGGCTATAATGGGCAGGTAGAGCTCAGAGCCAAAGAGAAGGCAATCTACCTAAGGGAAGGCACCCTAAAAACAAAGCTGAAGCAAGTTGGGAGGCTGTAAGGTGGCAATCCCACCACCCAACTATATCTGCGCAGCCCTTGTAAGATGAATTTTCTATTACTGAAAAGCGAAGGAGAAAGCCGGACGGAAACACTGAGGAACAAGAGATGTTGGCCGACCACGTAGAAGATGGACTCCACTTTTAACTTTGGCGGAACAGGCTGCATAGCCTAAACCTTGTAGTAGAAGAAGAAGAAGAAGAAGAAATTATTTTAAGTCATTGTTGTCAGAAATATAAAGCTTTCTGTTATAACTGTAATAAGAACACCTGCTTAACTTCATAATTTAGTATACTTTTATTTAAAAGTATGAAGTTAAGCAGGTGTTCTTATTACAGTTATAACAGAAAGCTTTATATTTCTGACAACAATGACTTAAAACAATTTTAAAAGCATTATTTAGAAAGACTGTTATGTAATACAATTTCTTTAATTGTTACTGAGACATTTTTATTCAACAATGAACAACAATAATTATTTAGATGTTTTTATTTATTTAAGTTATATTTAAATATTAAAAGAATTTTAAAGTATAAAATTATTAACTTTAACTTCCATATTTATTATGATATTAAAATCCTGCTATAAATCAGCTGTAGGCCGTTCGAGACTATCAGCAGAAGGTCTGTTGATACTGACTCTCCATAAAGTACTTTACATCCACAACTAGTCTATGAAGAAAAAGTACTGAATTTTGAAATTCCTGGGGAAAAGAATTTGATTTGGAACTTCATCGGTCAACCTAAAGAGGGTAGAGGAACGGCAACCACCAATTCAACAGTCAGAACGAGCTGAAGATAGAACACAAGCAATCTGAAACATGTTCTCAAGAATTCTACAAATTATCAGGCGATGTGTTCATATCTCACTAAAAAATTATTAAAATTAACTTCGTAGTATTAACTTCCTTTTAAATTTAAATTTTACTTATCTTTTCCCCTACATATCTAGTTTGGTCACGAAAAAAATACACAACACACACACATATATAATGTCCCGCGCGATAGCCGAGTGGTTAAGGCAGGAAGCCTTGGCGCAGAGCTACGGGACTTGCGCTAGTTGGATCCTCCACGGAGGAAGACATTTTCTCACGGTATTTCGGTTAGTATGGGACCGGGTGCGCACCAGCATCGTGAGGCATTTGGGTAGCTACAATAAGTAGCGGCTCCAGGTTGAGAAAACCAGCTACAACGGCTGGGGGACTCGACATGCTGACCACATGTCACTCCTACACTGGCTGATCATCTACATCTGTGATTGACACATGTGGATGTGAGGCCAGCAGCCGGATGGTAGGCTAAGGGCCTTCTAGGTCTATCGCGCCAGGAGTTTATATATATATATATATAGGCCCTATATTCATCCATAGTAATTCTGTCCGAGGGCAGGTCTTTCACTGCAATCATAGCATTTTCATGCTATGCTTGTAGCTTTACTAGGGAATTGTAGGTGTGGTAGCTTCCCGTTGCTTTCCACACCGGTGAAGGATGATGATGATGGCCATATGATTTCGGGGACCGTTTGGGCCTTAATGTTTTCCTGACATTTATCACAGTTGAGGAAAAACCCCGATGAAAACCTCACCCAGGAAAACTGTCCCGACCGGGGATCGAACACGGGCCCGCTGCATGACAAGGCAGCACGCTACCTCGAGACCACAGCGGCGGACTATATATATAATTTTCTTCATGGATTGAACGACAAAACATTTGTTCCGGTCTCATGCAGAAAACTGATTTCTCCACCACTGGCTTATATGTGAATAACTGTTTGTTATCCATTCTTTGAATGTGGTTGAACCAATTGTTTGTATTCTTTGATTCTGTCTGTTAAACTCAACATGTCGCAACTGAGTAGAATCGATTTTTTTATTCTATTTTCATGAGAATTGGTTAAAACTGAAATATGGGGTCAATATTGTTAACCTTCCCCTAAACACAAGCCAAGATAACAAGCTGGTATAGTTTACCTCCGCTTCATGCCCTAATTTGTAATATCCGTTCCCATCCTTTTAAATGCGGCCATTTAAACATGTCACGCAATGTTAAACATGTATGCATTAATACAACATATGTTTGTTTACAGGGGAATTCTGGGTAGGGAATGACGCACTGCACCGGCGACGGGGGACAACTGTTCCTCCCTGAGGGTTGACATCCGGGACATATACGGAAAGAGCTGGATGGCCGAGTATGAGGTGTTCAGCGTGTCGAATGGCTCGGATGGCTACCGCCTGCACGTGGAAGGTTACCGGGGCAATGCCAGCGACGCTCTCGAGTACCAGAACAGAATGCAGTTCAGCGCTATAGACTCTGATAGAGACATCAGTAACACCCACTGTGCTGCCAACTACGAGGGTGGCTGGTGGTTTTCGCATTGCCAACATGCTAATCTTAACGGCAGATATAACCTTGGATTAACTTGGTTCGATTCTTCTAAGAATGAATGGATAGCTGTTGCATGGTCGGAGATGAAGGTCAGGCGAAGAAGTGATTGTCAGCCACACGGTTGATTTTGTTGTGTGTGAAAACCATGCTGTTTTCTGATGTTAGTCCTAGGGTTACCAGTTGTTACAGTGGATTTTTTTTTTCCTGGTGACAATTCCTTGGTCCCGCAAGAAGTTGGGCGAGTTTAAATAACAAGTTTGTTTTTTTTCTGAGGGGTGTAAGACGCTCGTAAAAACAAATTATCGGCGTGATATGTTCCTCCATTATGCGAGAAAAACCACATTCTGAGCTCTCAAACCTACGCAAGAAACACTCTTACGACTTTCTTGTCCTGTCGGTCTTGGTGGTCTAATGGTTACCATACTCCCCTCTGGTTACACGGTCCCAAGATTCAAATTCCTCACCACGTATCAGCAGCTCCCTCTTACGGGCCGCCGAGCTGTCACCAGGAAAAAAAAAAAAAAAAAAACATACTGTACACAGTACATGCAGACCGCTACAACAATGCAAGTCAGTTAAAATATATTTCAGTATTATTAATCAAACACAATTAAGACTTAGTCCAATTTTGTTTCATCTTATTATATATGTTTTGCATAAATCTGGGTTTGTTAAAAAAAATCGGTGGCATTTCGTCGTCTAAATTTGATCTGGGCTGACACAGAACGTGGGTAAACTCATTCTGTGAAACAAGTTGCCGCGACACTACAGAACTAGCCTCGGATGACGATTAAAACAGCGTAGTTCCCCTTAACTGTCTCCATCAATTTCCGATATACCGGTAACACTCTCAAATTATGCCTATTTACCAAGCGACTAGCCCCGGTCAGAAAGATACCAACTTCGTTTCTTTGAAGCAGCCAAAAAAATCAATAACAATTTTTATGTTGATTTATATTTTGGGACAAAATTCCGGAAGCTTCAAAGGACGGGTTGCCACTGCATTTCAATTAAACGGGTTTTCTGTACCAATCTCCACTGAATATAACGAATATGGAGTCTTAGCTCTGGTTTTAAATTTGCATTATAATTTTGCAGACGCTAATGCTAACGTAAAATGATCCCACTACAGGCATTGGAGACTTTTTTTTTAGACAATCTGCACATTATATCAGCTCTGTATAACGGCCGCCTTTACCGCAGAAAAACTGGTACTCATTTCCATTAGAGCACAGCTCTTAATAAATGCTTAATAGGTGTGAAAATGCGGCCCCTTCCTCCTACCCGCATGCAGGTGCACTCCCAATGAAACAACATAACTGACAAGTGAGTAGCAGTGTCTTACCTTGTCAGCCTATCCGACATGGGGTTGAATAGTGAGCACTAATAACAGGCCTGCTTTAGAGGCTGAGTCAGTCCTAGGGACATGGCGACGTCAGAAGAGCTGGGTTAGTTTAAAAATCCTGATCACCACCGGGACTCGAACCCTCGACCTTGTAGTGTATTATCTTAACCAGCTACGCTATTGTCCCAGACATTAATATTGAATGGTACTATGATGAACCAGTTACTGCTCGGGACCCAGCTCCGTGTGTCTGAAAGGAATTTGCTGTCTCAGCTGTTAGTACTATGAGAAGCGTAGAAGTGTACCTCCTCCCACTCCCCACACTTCCCCCCGCAAACACACAGAGCTTGGTCTCGAGCTGTACAGTATTGTGAACTAGATGGATCTGTTGTAGCGGTGAGAAGCGGTGTTTTATCTGGCTCTAAGAGAATGAATCTGGTGACCCTACTTAGATACAAACCTTCCTGGAGGCAGGATGTTGTTTTAGGAACGAGAAGACATGATCCTCCTAGCATTTATCTCATTTCTGAGATCAAAATGGAATAGACTGAAACATTAAGTATTACAACAATGAGTTGTGCCAGCTGCTATTTTGTTCATAACATTGTCAACGTGCAGGGTGTTATTTGCTTTATAAAAAATTATTCGAAAGTATATGAGGCTGTTAGAAGCAAAGTGGTGCAAGTGCAAAGTTGGCAGTACTGAGAAAAACAGGTTTAAAACTGAAGCTGTATAGGAAAATCATAGGTAATTGAAAATTATAACAAGCATAATCCTAATGCATACACTTTTGCCAACTACATAAAATTATGCAATTATGCACCAAACTTTTTTTTTTTGCAAAAAAGATCACTTACACCCCTTTTCTAACCGCCTCAACTGTAAAGTTATTCCATTAAAAGAAAATTGGTAATTTTATAGAGGCCGTACACAAATAGTCATTAGATCTGCTGCATGCACCATACGTTTTTTTGTATATTAATGTCAGCCTTTATTTTTGGTTTTAAGATTTTATTTGAAATATTAAAAGTCATTTAAAATCTTAAGCATAAAGATTATTATTAAGAATAAGTCACTGAACTATTCTCATTTGCCTACAAGTACACAGTTCTTTTTTCTTCCCACATATTTAAGCAGGAAGATAGTTTAGTATTAAACATAAAAGCTAACCTTATCATTGTTCTTTAGTGTACCGGTAGTTTTTACATTTCATTTGTGTTTTAACATTTCTTAGCTTTAAATTTAGAAAGCACATGATTTTATTTTTTATATCTGATATAGGAATTTATTGATAGGAACAAATAATTAGGAGGAACTATTCAGCGACTTATTCTTGATATAAACTCTTAAAACCTAATCAGAATGGCTAACCTTAATATAAAGAATAAGCTTCTACCAAATTAGCATTATTTTCACACTTTTTTTTAAATTATGAAATAACATCGTTTATATATAAATATTCTCTTTAATTTGCTTACTTGTTATAGTCAGCTACTAGATGGCAGTGAAGACCTAGTTCTCGCGACATCTAGTAATAATGGGGAATATAATACATATATAAGAAAAAAATAAGTGTTTGAATTGGATTCGCCTGATAGTGTAATGGATATCACGCTGATGTACAGACTCAAAGATCCGGGTTCGAATCCCGTCCGGGCATTTATTTTTCTTAGCATACCATATATAACCTTTTTAAATAAATATTTATAAATCAACTTATTTTAGAGTAAATAAATTTACGAAATTCATTATATGTGTTACGTTTGTGATATTCGAATATCACAAAATTTATTCACTTAATTTTAGTAACGATTCTTGGAAAGTTTAATTCCTAAAATAATGAATAATTTTATTTAAAAATTGTATAGAGTTTATTGTCCACCGCTGTGATCTCGAGGTAGCGTGCTGCCTTCTCACGCAGCGGGGCCGGGTTCGATCCCCGGTCGGGGCAGTTTTTCTGGGTGAGATTTTTATCGGGGTTTTTCCTCACCTGTAAGACAAATGTCAGGAAAACTTTAAGGCCCAAACGGTCCCCGAAATCATATGGCCATCATCATCATTATCATCATCATCCTTCACCGGTGTGGAAAGCAACGGGAAGCTACCAACAAAACTAACAATTCCCTAGTAAAGCTGCAAAGCATAGCATGAAAATGCTATGATTGCAGTGAAAGACCTCCCCTCGGGCAGAATTACTATGGATGGATATAGAGTTTATGTTATATTTATTGACGAATATAAATATAAAATTCAGTTTTATCCCTTTTTTTTCAGATAATAGTAGACAAGTTATGTTTTACAATACAGAATGTATAACTTTTTAAAGCAAATAATAAAATAATAAAGTCACCAAATGCACAAACAATAAACATTCCCTTGTTAAACAAAATGGCTGCTAAAACTCCGTGTGATGCTCATCTGTTCATATCCAACAATGTAGAAGAATCTAGTTTCTGTTTGTATCGATGTATTGGAATGTTTATAATCAAATAACTTTTTTGTATTATTGTGTAATTGTATTATATCAGTAGAAAGTGTAAAATTCAAAATTAAATGTAAAATTTTTATTTAAATAGTAAGTAATAACATTATAATATTTTGATGCCTTCATTATGGACAGGGAACGGATTTATATGTATAGATACCTACCTACTAATGCAACAAAAATACGTTATTATTTTATATAACCTTTCTGTAGTGCTATTTTTAATTTTCACGCTAGAGTTGACCCTATTTTGCAATAATTTTCAATTGTTATCCACAATTCAGAACATTTAATTACATATAATCCGTATTAAGGGTGCTATCTATTATACTATAAAACAATTAAATGTAGAAGTTCACCCCAAAACGAAAATTAAAAAATTATATTCAATTTATTTGGAGGTAGCAGCGCACGCCGAGTATTAACTAGTAATAAAATATGAAAATTAATAAAAAACACACACACATAGGTTATATATATATATTTAGATGTAATAACTATATTTTTGACATTTGGCAATGAAGGCAAATATGATATGAAAAGAGAAATGAATACTTGAGTTGGGATTTGAACCCGAGTCTCCAAACTCTGTACGTTTATCGCTCTAACCAACTGAGCTATCCAAGTATTCCAACACAAACAAACATTTTTCTTATACATATATATATATATATATATATATATATATATATAGTATTCTCAATTCACACAAGAGGTAGCGGAAAATCGTTCCGACTGACATCTTGTGGCCAATATAACAGTTAAGCAAATGTTAAAGAGAATATTTACTTTATAGCGGTAACGCTTGTATATTTAGATGTTATAACTATATTTTTGACATTTGGCAATGGAGGTAAATATGATATGAAAAGAAAAATGAATGCTTGAGTCGGGATTTGAACCCGAGTCTCTAAACTCTATACGTTTAGCGGTCTAACGACCTGAGCTACCCAAGTATTTCAACACAAACATACATTTTTCTTATATATGTAGTATTCTCAATTCACGCAAGAGGTAGCGGAAAATCGTTCCGACTGACATCTTGTGGCCAACATAACAGTTAAGCAAATTATTAAAGAGAATATTTACTTTATAGCAGTAACGCTTGTATATTTAGATGTTATAGTTGGAATACTTGGGTAGCTCAGATCGTTAGAGCGGTAAACGTACAGAGTTTAGAGACTCGGGTTCAAATCCCGACTCAAGCATTCATTTTTCTTTTCATATCATATACATATATATACAATAGTTTAGCTCGATTTAACTTTAATATTAAATGGAGACTCTATTTTTTTCTAATTTTTATTCCACATTTAATTACACATTGACATAAAATGCTAAATATTTCACGAAGTTTCCTATCTTCACCCTATGCTTATATATTTAATACAATGTAAATACATATGCATCCGTTCTCTGGTTATGGGCATTATTTCCAAAGATTGCAGTTGTTATTCCAATGCCAAATAAAGAGTGAATACCTCAGGAGACGAAAATAAAAAAAATAAAAAAAAAACAGTGCCCTCTACAGGCTGTGAAAAAAAATAACAAAAAAATATAGAGAAATGAATTGGAAGTGGTGTTGCCATACTGAGTGTGCCGTAGTCAGTGTTTAGTCATTCCCAGCTCTCGAGTATTGAGCTATTTATTTTAATTTTAGTCATTTTTGTACATAAAGATTTGTGTCCAAGTGTCTTGTAAATACATGTTTCTCATATGTGACATATATAAATAATTGGATGTACTATATGTAATAATAAATGTGTATATATAATTTAATCAAAATTTATATTTATTTTATTTTTATGTCCTTTATCCTTCTCAGTCCCTTTACATCCTACATCACGGATATGCAGCGTGTCCATAATATGTATATCAGATTCATATTTAATGTTCGAAAATAGATTACATTTTTCCATGAATTGTCAAAGCTACATATTAAAGACAGAAGAATGTCACACTGTCTAGTTCTCTTATTTAAGATCCTACATACCTCGATTTCCAATTACACGATTACAACATAACCTCGAATCATTCCACGTCATATATCTCCGATTTACATTTCCTTCTTCTTAGCAGTTCTTCTCTTCCAATCACCTCCCCTTTTTTTCACAGCTTCCTGGGTACTATTTCTCCACCTGTGTTTACGTCGTCCCAATATTTTTTTCCCCTGATGGCACCTATTCTAACATTCTCAACAACTTTCTTCCTACAGCTCTTAAAAGAATTTTAATTCAAACCTTAGTAATGCCGCATTTTGACTATTGTGACGTTCTACTAACTGGCATTAGTGACGCACTGTCGGACAAACTGCAGCGTGTCCATAATATGTGTATCAGATTCATATTTAATGTTCGAAAATACGATCACATTTCTCCAATATTCCACGGATTGTCATGGCTACATCTAAAAAAGAGAAGAAAAGCGCAATGTCTAATTCTCTTATTTAAGATCTTACATAACTCGATTCCTAATTATTTATCATCTCGTTTCCAGTATATACCCTCCAACCATAATTTAAACACAAGATCACAACATAGTCTCTTGCTTAATATACCGCAACATAGGACATCACATCACTCCATGTCATATATTATCTCCATCTTCTCGCAACTGGAATTCCCTACCACAATAAATAAGGAACTGCTGAACACTGACATATTTTAAAAGAAATCTAAATTTATATATTTGCTCTAACCTCGACTTCATCGTTACCCAGTGTAAGGTACATATATTAATTGGTGTTTCTTGTATAATTTATCGTATTTATAATATTATTTATTATTATTATTATTATTATTATTATTATTATTATTATTATTTATGTAAGTATGATGATGTCCTGTTTCAAATGTTCCATCTGTTTAAGAATTTCCTCCATTTTATTTCATACGAAATTAATACAAAAATATGATAAATGGGGATTTATTTTGAACATGAAGAAATCAAAATATTTATCAATTGGTGAACCAGAACAAAATTTAATTTTGGAGACTGGAGAAACAATACAATCTTGTAGTGAAATCACATATTTAGGAATTAAAATAAATAAAAATGGAAGTTATGAAGAGGAAATACTTACTTAATACTTAATACAGGCTTTCCACTTTACAGCAGTTCGCCCTTGATTCCTGCTTTCCAGAGATTCCTATCTTCCCATTGTCCTTCTTCCATACCCCTCTTCATCGTGGCATCATATATTCCCTCATACTATGTTTTTTCTACTTCTCCCTCTCTTCCTTCTGTCTGGTACCATCCAATCTAACACATGTTTAGGCCACTGGTCTTCCGACATCTGTTGTACATGTCCATACCACTGTAAAGCTCTCTTTGTTATCCTATCGATAACAGGTTCTTGTGCATCCATTTATTGTCTGATACATGTATTTCTAATATGTTGTAGCCTGGATATTCTCATACTTCTCCGTAATCCATCCATTTCTGTCGCCAAGATTCTTTTCTGCATCCTTTCATTTATTGAAGAGGAAATAAGAAATAGAAATAATAAAGGAAAATTTGCAATTGCTTGCCTCAATGGAATATTGTGGGATAAAAATGTAAGTAATAAAAATAAAATTAATATATATATATGTAATAAAACTAATAATATATATTATACAATTGTTAAAAATTTCCACTTCTAGTGGTAGGATGTCGCTGATTTTTGGAAAAAGCCTTTTCTAATTAATTACGATAGTATATGCCTAGTTTTGTTGCGAAACATCGAAAATTGGTAACCCTTTCGGCAGCAATGCTACTGTCGGCATTAAAGCACGCAAGCCACTGCACCCACGACAAGGTGGAGGGGACTACACAAGTACTCACAGATTATAAACATCATTATATGTGCTACGTTGTATGGAGCTGTATTTGTAACCATGGCACAGCAGTTTCCATAAACCCTAAATTACCAAATATTCAGTTGAACATAACATAAATGATAGTTATAGACATTACTGTTGATTGATCACCGTTCGTCCCGCAGCAGGACGTGGCAAGTTTCTTAACCAGACTAATTCAGTTACACTTATTTCCCCACAGATGTCAGGGAGAGTCATGTGGTTACTATTATCGCCTCGAGACATTTAGTACGAAACTAATGTATTACTCGGATGCATGAATCTTGTATCTTGTAAGCCCACGTTTCCCTTAACAGAGATTTTTAGGCGCTCTCCCCTACAGGGAAAAATTTGAACCGTACTAATTTAGTTACACTTGTTTTCGTATAGATGTCATTCGAGTGGTCCGTGGTCAGCGTTCCGCCTCATACTGACATCTAGGAAACCAAGGTAGTACTAGGACGGGACAATTCGGTAAATTTTGCTTAGAGGCCTTTTCATTCAGATTTAAGGATCTTTAACGAGCCTGAAAATCTTCAGACTCGGGACCCACGGCTTAAAGTCCCTCCCGGAGGACTTGCTCCTTGGATTTTTCCATCCTAAAAAAACCATCGAACCCGGCTGGGTTTGAACTCGGGACCAGAGGCAAGGAGCATAACCACTAGTCCACTGCGGCCGATGGATGGATGAAGGCGGTTTAATTTTACTCAGTGGTTATTTTTATTGAGACTTGAGGTTCTTTTACGAGCCCGAAAATCTTGCACTTGGGACCACGGCTTAACTATCCAGTCCCATAACTATCTGAAATGCATGTCCGACTATTGGTTCCTTGTGTTTAAACACCGTGTTTATAGGTTTGACTATAAAGGCTACATACATTATGTAGGTAATTGGAAGGTCGTGTAATGGTGGAACATTTCTAATGTTTATCTCCAGAAATGAAAGGAAGTCATCTTTCTTCTTCCTTCCAAGTATTAGGCCAAGGCCTGTTACGATCCTATAGAAAATTTTCCCTCCAGCGTTTCATAGGACGGCCCAGAGATCTTCGTCCTCTTGGTATATAATTATAAACAGCTTTGGGGATCCGATTTGAACTCATTCTTTCAAAATGGTGTTTCCAAATTAGTTGGTACTGTTTAATATATTCCAAAATTGGCGTAGTCTTCAATTCTTTTAAGATATAGGCCTATGTGTTCCTTTTCCGATCCCATCTGGTGTAACCCGCTGTTCTGCGCATGAATCTCATTTCACAAGCCGTTATTCTGCTTTCATGTTGTCTTTTTAGTGTCCATGCTTCACTACCATAGGTCAACACTGGTCTAGCCAAGTTGTTATATAAAATAAATCTGGTGTTTTTTTTATACAATGGATGGTTTCATGTCAATTGGATTATATAGGCCTATATATTTTTAATTCAATGCCACCAGTTTGTCACTTCCAAATTTCTGATATTCTCTCCTCGCATTGGCGTATTGTAACACACTTCTGAGGTTGGGGCGTCTGAAAGGCGGGGTTACGTTGCTCCAATGATATGATGAGTGATGATGCGCCAGGAGAAGTCTTAATCCTAAACAAAATCTAATCAGGTGAATGTGATGATGATGAGATGGCCAGATGTCGTTCGGGGACCGTTTGGGCCTCAAATTTTCCTGACTTTTTCTTACAGGCGAGGAAAACCCCCGAAATAACCTCACACACGAAATTTGTCCCGACGGATGATCGAACCTGGTCCCGCTGCGTGACAAGGCAGCACGCTACCTCGAGACCACAGCAGTGGGCTTAATTGGAATTTAATCTTCTTCTTATTATTAAACATAATTTGTAGGATTTTCATCCTGTTTATTTCCAAAATTACTCCTCGGAGGAAGACGTATTGGATGTGCATTCACTGTCTATCCATCTCTTGGCTGGTCTTCCTCTTGGTCTTCTCCCGTCCATTGGTCTATCTTAGCTCTTTTTGCAAGTCGGTTTTCTTCCATTCTTTCTATATGACCCTTCCAATATTTTCGTCTATCTATAATAAATTTGGTTATGTCTTGAATATGGCATTTGTCCCTAATTTCTGTCTTGTGTATTTTATCAAATAATGTTTTCCCCTGAATAGTTCTTAAGAAATTGGAATTTAATGATAGATGAAAATACAAATTTTCAAGATACAATTTTTCTTTTCTTGAAAACAGAGGGACGCTATTAGAGAACATTTTCTGCAGGGAACAATCCCTGACCTAGGGGGGGGGGGGCTAGAAGTAATATTTTTCACATAATCACGTATTTTTGCTAAAGCTTAACTTAAACAATGTGTTGCATAGTGACAGGGCTATAAAATGAAGATTAAAATAATATTTGCAGAAAACCAGAAGGCTTTGGAACGATAAAGACAGTATCAAAGAATAGCTTAATTACGAATTAGATAAAATGTGTCCCGCGCCGCAGCCGAGCGGTTAAGGTAGGAAGCCTTGGAGCAGAGCTATGGGACTTGCGCTGGTTCGAGTCTCCATGGGGGAAGAAATTTTCTCATGGTATTTCGGCCAGTATGCGACCGGTGCCCACCCAACATCATGAGGCAATTGGGTAGCTACAATTAGTAGCGGCTCCAGGTTTGAGGAACCAGCTATAACGGTTGGGGGACTCGACATGCTAACCACATGTCACCCCTACACTGGCTGTTGATCATCTACCTCTGTGATTGACACATGTGGATGTGAAGGGCCAGCAGCCGGCTGGTAAAAGGGCAACCGCTGAAAAGTGGAAAGACCCTCAATCGGAATCGGATAAAATGTATGGTTCTCTTATAAAGTCTAGGATTATGGAAGAAAACCGGACAAATCTTTATGATGGAAGTTGCGAAATAAATTACATTTTGTTCTACAGTAGAAGATGATTTTAACGTAGTTAATTCGGTTAGCGTTGATCATTTTTTCAAGTGGAAAAATCTTGTGTATGTACAGCTTCCCTCGGATGAGAAGTAAAGTTATCTGACCCGAGTTTTAGTTTTACGTCACGCGAAAGAACCTCAAGTTGGAGTAAGAAGGCTCTGATAAGTGTTTGTCGCTTTTAGTCGATAATATTACCGCCTGTTTGAATAATAAAATGTTCAGTCGCCATTTTATGGAATTAGAGAATTTAACTTTTCTTCTCAGAAATTAAATTTCTAGTTTAACTATTATGAATTTCATGTTAAATATTCATGTATATATATATATATATATATATATATATATATATATATGATATGATATAAAAAGAAAAATGAATTCTTGAGTCGGGATCTGAACCCGAGTCTCTAAACTCTGTACGTTTAGCGCTCTAACCAACTGAGCTACTCAAGAATTCCAACACAAACATACTTTTTTCTTATATATGTAGTATTCTCAATTCACAAAAGAGGTAGTGGGAATTCGTTCCAACACCATCTAGTGGCCAACATAACAGTTAAGCAATTTTTTAAGAGAATAATTACTTTATAGCAGTAACGCTTGTATATTTAGATGTTATAACTATATTTTTGACATTTGGCAATGAAGGCAAATATGATATGAAAAGAAAAATGAATGCTTGAGTCGGGATTTGAACCCGAGTCTCTCTCTCTCTCTCTCTCTCTCTCTCTCTCTCTCTATATATATATATATATATATATATATATATATATATATATATATATATATATGAAGTGAGGTATGGGCATCAATAAGTACTACAAGAATAGACTAGTAGCTCTAGAAATGGATTATTTACGCAGAAGTGCCAGAAATCAAAATTAGAACATGTCACAAATAAGGAAATTAGGAACGTAAAGGAAGCAGAAGAAAGCATAATTGAAAGAATTGAGGAGAAGGAATTAAAGTGGTTAGGACATATTTTAAGAATGGAATATGACAGATGGCTGAAACAACTATATCAATGGCAACAGACCAAAAAGAAGAAAAGAGGGAGACCGAAGTTAACATGGAAGGAAAACATGAAGACATTAATGCAAGCAAGAGGGCTAAGCATTGAAGATGCCCAAGATCATAGGCTTTGGAGGTTTGGCACGAGAAGACGGCAGCAGCTGTAAAAACCCGAAGATGGAGTATATATTTTCTAATCTATAGTGTTCTGCCCGAGGGCACGTCTTTCATTGCAATCATACTATTTTCATGCTATGCTTTGCAGCTTTACTAGGGAATTATAGTGTGGTAACTTCCTGTAACTTTCCACACCGGTGAAACGATAAGGATGGTAATTATGATGGCCGATGATTTTCGGGGACCGTTGCACCTTAGGCTTTATGACATTTGTCTTACAGGTGAGGAAAAACCCCGATAAAAAAACCTCACCCAGGAGCTTGTCCCGACCGGGAAGCGAACCCGGGCCCGCTGCGTTAGAAGGCAGCACGCTACTCAAGACTACAGCGGTGCACTATATATATATATATATATATATATATAGTAATCTGCCCAAGGGCAGATCTTTCACTGCAATCAAAGCATTTTCATGCTATGCTTTGCAGCTTTACTAGGGAATTTTAGGTGTGGTAGCTTCCCTTGCTTTCCACACCGGTGAAGGATGGCGATGATAATGTTAAGGAAGTTGATGATAACTGGATGATTTTCGGGGACCATTGGGCACTAAGCTTCCTGATATTTGTCTTACAGGTGTGAGGAAATACCCCGAAAAATAAAGCCTCACCCTGGAGACTGCCCCGATCGGGAATCGAAACCAGACCCGCTGTGTGACAAGGCAGCACGCTACCTCGAGACCACAGGTGTGGATATATATATATATATATATATATATATATATATATATATATATATATATATAAGTTTGTAATCTGTGCCTTGGGACAAACGCGATCGGGGCGCAATAATGAAAATTTAGTTACTTAGAAACTAATGCGTATCAATTGTAGCCCACAGTTAGCTCGTCTCAGCCGGATCCTACAATAGTTGTTAAGGCAACTTCTTATTATTTCTTCGTAACAATAAAATGTTAATAAACGAGTGAAAACCTGGAAACGGTTAGTTATGAATGTGTTTCTTTAAAACGACGAATTATTTCAAGAGGATTTAAGAAGACTGAAGTAAGTAAGTAATCTACTGTTGGAATAACAATCTTTAGTTCTGATGAACGTCTGACTGTCGTGTCAGGCGAGACTAGTAAAATCATCCACCATAAATTACATGTATAATATATTATTATTATTATTATTATTATTATTATTATTATTATTATTATTATTATTATTATTATTGTAATGTAAGATCGGTGGGTAAATATCGGTCTCGTATAGAGACGGGCGGGGGAGGGGCGGTAGGCGGAATTGTTCGTGGAGGTCTCGTTTTATGGAGTGGAATAAACTTTCTTCCACACAGGGGAATTAAACGCGCTATTGATGTTATTTTGCGTTCGTGGGTTGGGTTATGTGATTAGCACATGTTAGTATGAGTACCTGACAACTGTCATGTGATCAAGATACAGTCAGTGATCTTGTCGTCATCTCAGAATGTTAGCGTATCCCAACTTACGTATTGAGAGACTCTGGAAAACAGTGACAGACGGGCACTGCTGGCCACGGATAAATTCTCGGATCCCACAGGAGAGGAGTTTATATGGTCAGTTGAGCTACTGCCAGTTAGGATGTGGAGAGGGTGGGTGGGTGTGTTTTAGGGCTTCCTCCCAACGACTGGAGAAGGAAAGGACAGACTCCGGGTCCTTCCCCACCGCATTCAGCACAGGGAATAGCCTGGACTGGGTCCCATCTGGATTCAGGTTGGGTGGCAGGCTGATGAACCCGAGAGGGGCTCAGCTTTTCCACGGACCTGGATTCGGGGGATGGAGAGGAACGGATACATAAAGGGGGAATTCTGCCTTTCCGATGGACAGACCTCGGGTCCTTCCCCTCCTGCACTCAGCACAGGGAATAGCCTGGACTGGGACCCATCTGGATTCAGGTTGGGTGGCAGGCTGATGAACCCGAGAGGGGCTCAGCTTTTCCACGGACCTGGATTCGGGGGAAGAAGGGGAACGGATACATAAAAGGGGGATTCCGCCATCTTCCCACACAGCTACACACACACACACACACACAAAATAAACTTACACACCAGACACAAAATTAGATACACACACTCACCAAAAAACACACACACACCCAGAAAAACATACACAGACAAAAAAACACTTACACACACACACACACACCTTACACCAGCCAGGAAAGGACAGACCCCAGGTCCTTCCTCTTCTGCACTCAGCACAGGGAATAGCCTGGACTGGGACCCATCTGGATTCAGGTTGGGTGGCAGGCTGAAGAACCCGAGAGGGGCTCAGCTTTCCACGGACCTGGATTCGGGGGAAGGAGTGGAACGGATACATAAAGGGGGGATTCTGCCTTTCCGATGGACAGACCCCGGGTCCTTCCCCTCCTGCACTCAGCACAGGGAATAGCCTGGACTGGGACCCATCTGGATTCAGGTTGGGTGGCAGGCTGATGAACCCGAGAGGGGCTCAGCTTTTCCACGGACCTGGATTCGGGGGAAGAAGGGGAACGGATACATAAAAGGGGGATTCCGCCATCTTCCCACACAGCTACACACACACACACACACACACACACAAAATAAACTTACACAACAGACACAAAATTAGATACACAAACTCACCAAAAAACACACACACACCCAGAAAAACATACACAGACAAAAAAAAACTTACACACACACACACCTTACTCCAGCCAGGAAAGGACAGACCCCAGGTCCTTCCTCTTCTGCACTCAGCACAGGGAATAGCCTGAACTGGGACCCATCTGGATTCAGGATGGGTGGCAGGCTGATGAACCCGAGAGGGGCTCAGCTTTTCCACGGACCTGGATTCGGGGGAAGAAGGGGAACGGATACATAAAAGGGGGATTCCGCCATCTTCCCACACAACTACACACACACACACAAAATAAACTTACACACCAGACACAAAATTAGATACACACACTCACCAAAAAACACACACACACCCAGAAAAACATACACAGACAAAAAACACTTACACACAAACACCTTACTCCAGCCAGGAAAGGACAGACCCCAGGTCCTTCCTCTTCTGCACTCAGCACAGGGAATAGCCTGGACTGGGACCCATCTGGATTCAGGTTAGGTGGCAGGCTGATGAACCCGAGAGGGGCTCAGCTTTTCCACGGACCTGGATTCGGGGGAAGGAGTGGAACGGGATCAATTAAATCGCGGGGATTCTTGCCTTTCCGATGGACAGACCCCGGGTCCTTACCCTCCTGCAACTAAGCACAGGGCGAACCTGCATGGACTTGGGGATCATAACATCTGGATTCAGGTGCCTCGGTGGCAGGCTGATGAACCCGAGCGAGGGATCAGCTTTTCTAGGGACCTGAATGTCGGGGGAAGGAGGGGAAACGGATACATAAAGGGGGGATTCTGCCTTTCATGTATGGACAGACCCCCCGGGTCACTTCCTCCTCCTGCACTCATGCAATGGGCAAAGCCCTGGACTGGGACCCATAGGGATTCGTGTTTGGGTGGCAGGCTGATTGAATCCTCGAGAGGGGCTCAGCCTTTTGTTCTACGGACCCTGGATTCGGGGGAGGGAATCACGGAGGGGAACGGATAGATAAAGGGGGGGATCCTGCCTTTCCGATGGACAGCACCCCGGTCCCTCCACTACTGCAATCAGCACAGGGAATAGACTGGACTGGGACCCATCTGGATTCAGGTTGGGTGGCAGGCTGATGAACCCGAGAGGGGCTCAGCTTTTCCACGGACCTGGATTCGGGGGAAGGAGTGGAACGGATACATAAAGGGGGGATTCTGCCTTTCCGATGGACAGACCCCGGGTCCTTCCCCTCCTGCACTCAGCACAGGGAATAGCCTGGACTGGGACCCATCTGGATTCAGGTTGGGTGGCAGGCTGATGAACCCGAGAGGGGCTCAGCTTTTCCACGGACCTGAATTCGGGGGAAGAAGGGGAACGGATACATAAAAGGGGGATTCCGCCATCTTCCCACACAGCTACACACACACACACACACACACACACACACACAAAATAAACTTACACACCAGACACAAAATTAGATACACACACTCACCAAAAAACACACACACACCCAGAAAAACATACACAGACAAAAAACACACACACACACACACACACACACACCTTACTCCAGCCAGGAAAGGACAGACCCCAGGTCCTTCCTCTTCTGCACTCAGCACAGGGAATAGCCTGGACTGGGACCCATCTGGATTCAGGTTGGGTGGCAGGCTGATGAACCCGAGAGGGGCTCAGCTTTTCCAAGGACCTGGATTCGGGGGAAGAAGAAGAAACGGATACATAAAAGGGGGATTCCGCCATCTTCCCACACAGCTACACACACACACACACACACAAAATAAACTTACACACCAGACACAAAATTAGATACACACACTCACCAAAAAACACACACACACCCAGAAAAACATACACAGATAAAACAACACTTACACACACACACACACCTTACTCCAGCCAGGAAAGGACAGACCCCAGGTCCTTCCTCTTCTGCACTCAGCACAGGGAATAGCCTGGACTGGGACCCATCTGGATTCAGGTTGGGTGGCAGGCTGATGAACCCGAGAGGGGCTCAGCTTTTCCACGGACCTGGATTCGGGGGAAGGAGTGGAACGGATACATAAAGGGGGGATTCTGCCTTTCCGATGGACAGACCCCGGGTCCTTCCCCTCCTGCACTCAGCACAGGGAATAGCCTGGTCTGGGACCCATCTGGATTCAGGTTGGGTGGCAGGCTGATGAACCCGAGAGGGGCTCAGCTTTTCCACGGACCTGGATTCGGGGGAAGAAGGGGAACGGATACATAAAAGGGGGATTCCGCCATCTTCCCATACAGCTACACACACTCACACACACACACACACACAAAATAAACTTACACACCAGACACAAAATTAGATACACACACTCAACAAAAAAACACACACACCCAGAAAAACATACACAGACAAAAAAACACTTACACACCCACAAGCACCACACACCTTACTCCAGCCAGGAAAGGACAGACCCCAGGTCCTTCCTCTTCTGCCATCAGCCACAGGGAATATAGCCTGGACTGGGACCCATCTGGATTCAGGTTGGGATGGCAGGGCTGATGAACCCGAGAGGGGCTCAGCTTTTTTTTTTTTTTCCACGGACCTGGATCGGGGGAAGGGAAGGAGTGGAAACGGATACATAAAGGGGGGGATTCTGCCTTTCCGATGGACAGACCCCGGGTCCTTCCCCTCCTGCACTCAGCACAGGGAATAGCCTGGACTGGGACCCATCTGGATTCAGGTTGGGTGGCAGGCTGATGAACCCGAGAGGGGCTCAGCTTTTCCACGGACCTGGATTCGGGGGAAGAAGGGGAACGGATACATAAAAGGGGGATTCCGCCATCTTCCCACACAGCTACACTCACACACACACACACACACAAAATAAACTTACACACCAGACACAAAATTAGATACACACACTCACCAAAAAACACACACACACCCAGAAAAACATACACAGACAAAAAAACACTTACACACACACACACACACCTTACACCAGCCAGGAAAGGACAGACCCCAGGTCCTTCCTCTTCTGCACTCAGCACAGGGAATAGCCTGGACTGGGACCCATCTGGATTCAGGTTGGGTGGCAGGCTGATGAACCCGAGAGGGACTCAGCTTTTCCACGGACCTGGATTCGGGGGAAGAAGAGAAACGGATACATAAAAGGGGGATTCTGACATTTTTCCACACACGCACACACACTCAAACACACATACTCCCTCCACATCCTAACTGGCTGTAGCTGAATTGTCCGTATAAACTCCTCTGCCTGTCGGGATCCGAGCACTGCACCTGTTTTCCACGAGTCTGTCAATAAGTTGGGCTTCGCTAACGTGCTGAGATCCAGAGGGGTTCAGGTTGTTATCTTAACAGTTTATTTATATTTTCAAATTATTTCGGCTTAATTTAAAAAATGTAAATTTATTTGTGAGTATCATTTTTTCTCCAAATTTCTCGCTGATATCGCTGAAGACAAGAATAACCAGCGACAATGACCAACCGGCGGGTTGGGACACCCCTCCAATGTGCAAGAACAACGGAGTAATACGGTTTATTTCTTGATACTTGAAATAAATGTCCAGAAATAAACCGGGGGACTGGGCGCACTCTTGTCTTCAGAAATACATGGATTCCCACACCATGTTACATCAAAAGTCCGTTACGCAGAAATTGCATAAACAAATGAATTTCTTAGCAAGTAGAATTCATGGTTCGATGTTAGTGGTTTACGGAATGTATCTCTCATTTGTTAATTAAATTGTTGAGTGTTGCGAACAAAGCAAACGCGACGGCCGCTAGTGCGGCTTTTAGGTAAACCTCCCACAAGTAATGGTCGGATTTCGCTGATTTTCTGAGGATACACTAGTAGTGTTATTTATATGACATTTACAGAGTTTAGTTGCGAGAAATCTAATATTGCACCCTCTAGATCGATTTTTTAATTTGACCCCGCTCCTGATTAACGAACTCGATTGTACGTTTATTATTCAAGCAAGAAGACAAACATGGCGACCGCCACAGTTTTAACAATTTCCCACTTCTAGAGGTCGGCTGTCGCTCATCTTTAAAAAAATACCTTTTCTGTTTAATTTCAATAGTATATACCGAGTTTTGTTGCGAAACATCGAAAATGATAACTTGGGGCATTGAATTAAAAAAATAAATAAGAAATTAGCATTTTGCCACTTTAAGTATTAAGAGTTGACTTGCTGAGAAATTCACTCAGTTCCCGCGTGATGACAGTTTGTCTTAAGGCACAGCACACAAATTGTTGTTACTAAGTTGGTAACGTTGATTTAAAATTAAATAATTAAATATTAAACCGTCTTGTTGCAAAGAAAAATACTAAACATTCTTAATAAAATAAATGTATTATTGTTATTCAAAAATTTAGAAAATATGGCTACAAAATGAATACAAGAATATGAAAATATGGGTATTAGTTTTGAACATGAAGAAAAATATTTATCAACTGGTGAACCAGAACAAAATTAGTTTTGGAGACTGGGGAAACGATAAAATCTGGTAGTGAGATCACATATTTAGGAATTATCACCATCATCATTATGATAGTACATTCACGAATTTAGGCAATTTGTTGACCTGTTTCGGCCTCAAGAGAAACACCACCCAGAAGTCTTTTGAGTGGACGTTCTGGTCTTCTTCTTCCTACAGGTTGATATCTTAACATCTGTTTGGATATCCTGTGATCTTCCATTCGATGAACATGTTGTATCCATCTTGACTTATAATCAGAAATTTTGTTTTCTAAAGGTTCCATGTGTAATTCTTCTAAGATGTCTTCATTTTTTTTTTTTGTGATCTAGTAGTGTGTATCCTGCAGTCCTCCGAAGGTATCTCATTTTATTTAGGAATTAAAATGAATATAAAATGGAAGGAAATAAGAAATAGAAATAATAAAGGAAAATTTGCAATTGCTTGCTTCAATGGAATATTGTGGGATACAAATATAAATAATAAAAATAAAAGAATATAATTAATTTGGGAATTTTTACATTATGAGGTTTTGTAAATAAGAATCAAATGACACTGGAATATATCAAATGAATTGCAAAGATTGCAATAAAGTATAAATAGGAAAAACAAAAAGGAACTTGGAAACTCTAAAAAAAGAACACTTTAGAAACATAAAAAATGGTGAAATTGAAAAATCAGCTATAGCAGCACACACTTTATTAGAGAATCATAGAATTAAAAAACAAGCAAAACTTTTGAAACATCTATCTAAACTTTTGGAATTAACAGTTTGGGGAAAATTATACATTCGAAAAAAAAACATACTAGAACCATGAACTTCGAGGTTCCGGACGAACCAAGCTTGATTACAAAGTTCTTCAAAATTACACCAGTACAACAGGTACATTTTAATTTTTAATTTTTATCTTACACCAGATGGCAGTTTAGAAAATTACTTGTTCAAAAGTACACCAGATGGCAGCTTGGAAAATTACCGGCAAAAGAAAAAGAATTGACAGCCGTGAAAACAGCTGAGGATGGAAAAAGATGTATTTTCCGATAATGCAATTCTGTGTTAAAAAAATATAATGTATGACGTAAGAAGAATTCATGAATAATTTGATTCATCATCAAAATAAAATGAATACATATCATACAATTGTTAAAAAGCATCATTATTTATAGAGTAGAACTTTGGCCATTAACAACAAAAACAAATGAGTATCTTTTGGCAACGGAAATGGATCTTATACGAAGAGCAGCAAGAATTCCAAGAGAAAAAAAAACAGAAACTCAGTTTACAAGGGAGGAAATGAAGATTGTAGACATTACTTTAGAATATATACTAATAAAATTCTTGGTGAGTTTCTAGCCAGTGTAGGGGTGACGTGTGGTCAGCATGTTGGGTCCCCCAGCCGTTATAGCTGATTTTCTCAACCTGGACCCCCTGGTTATTGTAGCTACCCAAACCCATCACGATGTTGGATGGGCAACTGTCCCATATTGACCGAAATTTAGTAAGAAAATTTCCCCCACGCAGAGTGGAACCAGCACAAGTCCCGTAGCTCTGCGACAAGGCACTTGGCTACGGCGCGGGACAAAAATAACTGGAAATCCACATAAATTAATATAAAATCATGGTCACAGCTTAGATTTTTGTTTGTTCAATTAACGGCCTTGGATTTTAGTTATTGCGGTTGTAACGCATACATAAAAAGTTGCCGGTATTAATTGGCGTACGTTTTTTTGTCTTGATTTTGTTGCTTTTACTAGAATTTGTGATTTTAATTGGACTATTAAACTCATGCCCCAAATGGGAATCAATGACCAATCACATTTCAATGATTTTTTATTTACAACCAATCCCAGTCGTGTTTCGCCTAGAATTTACCAACTAAAGTTTATCATAATAAAGAAAGCACCTCCCTTTTAACGTTCTGAAGAGGTCATAGCATTATTTTGCAGTGACTGACTCTCTAAGAAATACGGCTACCAAATTGTATATATATAGTGCATGAATGTCAACACATAGCGCATGCGGGAGTTAATATAAAAACAATTGTAGCAATTGATTATACCACCAAAAAATGAAACCACTGTTTGCACTTTCTTAAACGAATTATTTTCCAGAAAATGACGTTGCAGAAAAATATAATTGACATATTTACATCACAGGACATCAGAAATTAATTAATACCTATAATGTTGGTTATAAATTTCCCCACTAGGATGCATTCTTACAATATTTGGCAATACATAGTGTGATCTGGTTGTAGTGGTGAACAAAAGAAGCAAATGAAGCGTACCAATCGTTTCTCATTATTTTCAAACATCGCCGCTTGCATTAAATATATTAAATATTTTAAAATAACTATAGTTAAATAATGATTTGTGAGTAAACAGCTTAATTTTATTCGTTAAATAGTCCTAACAAATGCCACTCTTGATTTCCAAATTATCTAGATAAATTTACTCCTCACTTCGTGAGTCGTGAATTTATCGATAATTTGGAAATCACTCGTGGCATTACTTATGACAATTGTGACTCCCAAATTGTTTATTGACTTTTAGTGACAAAGATTTATTGCTTTATTTTGTATGTTATGAATTCACCAGACTCCATTTACCTCATATAAAAATATTGTAAAAACATGTTTGTGATATAGACTTGGTTTTTGCAATCCATTGAATATCCTAATGAGCAGCGACGTAATGTCTCCCTACACGATGCCGATGCTCTCGTGAATGGTGTAATCATGACACAATATCCTTGCACTGAATGTCGCATCCATTTAACATCTAATATATAAAAATGTTTGTTTGTTTGTTTGCATGTTTGTTTGTTTGTTTGTTCGTACTTCATGTGCGGCCATACCGTTGATCCGATTGTGATGGGGCTTTTTGCAAAACGTTCAGGAGATTCCCGGGATGAACATAGGCTATAAGATAGTTGCGATACTCAACTCCTACACCCTTAAAAATCGCCCTTTGTACTGGAAAACGTGAAAAAAGTAGCTCTTTGGACGCTTGAATGTCTTACGCTGCCTAAACCATAACAAATACAAAAAAATAGTGTACACACAATTGAATATCTCAAAAAGCTCTACAAAAATGTCCGCGGCAGCATATGTTTATCTCTTACGGATAACTCACAATAACCATTTTTGTCTTTCATTGATGCCAAGAAGATCGAGACAAGTACGTAGATTCCTGTACACATGGCGGGTATTCTTTTACGGATAATTCACAATAACGAATTTAATCTTTTAGCTCATTTATGCCAAGAAGATCGAGATAAGCAGATTCCCGGGTAACATCGGGTAATCAGCACGGGGAATCACAATAATTACGATATACATTTATAATTATTTTTCATTTTACTTGTTCAACTAATCATAAGAAGTACATTAATTTTCGTCTTTCAGCTCATTTACGTCAAGAAGATCGGGATGAGTAGATTCCCGGAGAACGCCGGGTAATCAGCACGGGGTATCTAAAAATAATTACGATACAAATTTTTCGTTTCACTTATTTAACTAAACATAAAACACATTAATTTTCGTATTTCAGCTCATTTATGTCAAGAAGATGGGGACAAGTAGATTCCCGGGCAACGCCGGGTAATCAGCACGGGATATCTAAAAAAAAATATAAAAGCAAATTAATTTTCATTTATTTAGGCGTAGCAGCGCACGCCGGGTAGTTGCTAGTGTAATATATAATTCTCATGGAATTTTGGCCAGTATGGGACCGGTTCCCACCCAGCATCGTGAGGCATTTGGGTAGCTACAATAAATAGCGGCTCCAGGTTGAGAAGACCAGTTATAACGCCCGGGGACCCGACATGATGACACATGTCACTCCTACACTGGCTGGATGATTGTCTACCTGCGTTATTAGCACATGTGGATGTGAAGCCAGTAGCCGGCTCTTAGGCCACGAATGGATAACTCCGAGGGACAAGTCTCACGCGAGGAACTTCAAGCCGTGGATCCCGAGTCTGAAGATTTTTTAGGCTCGTAAAAGAACCTTAAGCCTGAAAACCTGCTTCCATATCTCATCTTGTGATGTTATCCTCCATAACTGTTCTCGTTTGATATGGGTTTTCACCACCAGATTTTCAAAATAAATCTAAGGCATCGATTTATATGTTTCTATAGTGTTCTGCTCTAGGGCAGGTCTTTCACTGCAATGATAACATTTTCATACTATGCTTTGCAGGTTTACTAGGGAATTATAAGTGTGACAACTTCCCGTTGCTTTCCATATCGTGGGATGATGATAATGATGATGATGAATGATGATGGTGATGGCCATATGATATTCGGGGACCCAAAAAATATTTATATGCACTTGCAATTTTTTTTATAAAACGCAATTCATCTGTTTCAAGTCTTATATATATATTTCTCACTAATCTATGTAAATATTAGCTCATATGTCCACTTAGCGTCCTATAAAATATGGATTTACTATTTGGACATTGCGACGGAATGAGGAAAAGCGACTGGAAGCTTTTCAGATGTGGATGTGGAGAAGAATGGAACGTATAAAATGGACAAAGTAAGAAATAAAGATGTGCTAGACAGAGTGGGTGAAGGAAGAACAATACTGCAACTCATAAAGAAGAGGAAAATAAATATGGATTTGCCACTGGCTAAGAATAAACTGCCTGCTGACGGATGCCCTAGAAGGAATGGTCAACATAAAGAAAGTTAGAGGCAGAAAAAGACATCAGATGATAGACAATATTAAAATAAATTGTTTGTATGCAGATACAAAAAGGAAAGCTGAGTTAAGGAAAGAGTGGAGAATGTTGAGTTTGCAGTGAAATACTTACTCTTGAGCAGAACACTGTGAATTAAATTTGTAATTTGGACCCGATGTAGAATTTCTGTTCGATTTCCTCATTCCGTTGGTTAAGAATCATACACAGTGCATGCTCGCACTATATCTGGCCCTTCATGGTCCCTTAAAGGGATGCTAACATCAATTTCCACGAGCCAGCAGTGTCTCGCGAGCTACGTTTTGATAGCAGAGTGATCTGAATATAAAAGAGAGAAAAAATCGTGCGAACTCTTCTCGGAAACGAATATGTGAAAATAAATTATAGATTATATGTGAGTATTATAGAATTGCTATGTTTATTTAGCTGACGACATCCCAGCTTATTGATTCCAGAAGCTATGTATGTAAAACATTCCATACAGCGCGGAATTTACAGCTCTTGTTCAAATTTAATGAGCGGCTTCTGCTCTTTGATCCAACCGACATGTTTTAAATATAAATAACACATCACGTGTTATGATTGTTTTTGTAAAATGCCAATTCCATATCTTTAACCATTTCATTATCAGAATTACATAAATGCCAGGTGGATTTTACAATAGTAATCGGTCTCAAAGACGAATTTTCAATCCAGCGCTTTTTTGGACGTCCCAGCGGAAGCACATCATTTGGAATTCTGTGAGATGGCATTCGTTGAAGATGGGCTTTCCAGTTGTTCTGGTAATATTATATTGCATTAATAATAATAATAATAATAATAATAATAATAATAATAATAATGGGGCACGCTGTAGC
The DNA here is from genome assembly GCA_030220185.1 of Diploptera punctata. Lineage (NCBI taxonomy): Eukaryota > Metazoa > Arthropoda > Insecta > Blattodea > Blaberidae > Diploptera > Diploptera punctata. The sequence goes on from JASPKZ010007399.1 coordinate 1,002,460, forward strand.
ATAGTGGTTAAGGCACTGCGCTACAAATTGGAAGGTCGAGGGTTCAAGTCCCGGTGGGTTCAGGATTTTTAAACTGACCAAAACCTTCTGGCAGCACTATGGCCCTAGGGTCGACTCAGCATCTAACGGAAATGAGTACCAGACGCTTGTTCTGGGGGTAAAGGCGGCCGTCACGCAGGGCTGACAACCCGGCTGACATCAAGTGCCGAATGTCTAGAAAAAGTGGGAGCCTTGGGGAAGGGCCTCCCGAGGCCTGTAGTGGGATTATTGTACTTTACTTTAATAATAATCCATCCATAGTAATTCTGCCCGAAACATTTTCATGCTATGCTTGCAGCTTTACTAGGGAATTGTGTAGGTGTGGTAGCTTCCCGTTGCTTTCCACACCGGTGAAGGATGATGATGATAATGGTAATGATGATAATGATAACGATGATGGCCATATGATTTCGGGACCGTTTGGGCCTTAAAGTTTTCCTGACATTTGTCTTACAGGTGAGGAAAAACCCCGATAAAAACCTCACCCAGAAAAACTGCCCCGACCGGGGATCGAACCCGGGCCCGCTGCGTGACAAGGCAGCACGCTACCTCGAGACCACAGCGGTGGACTTAATAATAATAATAATAATAATAATAATAATAATAATAATAATAACATATTATACACCATGCGCATGCGCCTACAACGCGAAGCGGTATACACTATGAAATCACGAGATGCAGCCAGCATATACACGATATTTAACGAACCTAAAAGCTAACCTAACGCAATTTAAGCAATCTATCCTGTGAAGCAATGCAATGCCCAAAAATAAATAGTAAGTCCTAAAATTCTGAAGTATATTTGTACAGTTAATTAGTTGTTTTTTGTCTAATGCCACCAGGTTGTCTTCTAAGACATTTCTGGCTTTCTACTCTGGCTTTGGCAGAATTGTAATCCATTTCATAAGTTGGAGCACCTGGAAGGCGGAGTTACGTTACCCCGATGATATGATGGGTGATAAATGATAATGAAGTGCAAGGAGGGTTCTTAACCTAAACTAAACCTAAATTCCAGAGTTTCCTTTAAGAAAAACTCCTATGGTCTGACCGGAAATCGAACCCAGGACCTCATGAACAGTAGTCAGTAACGCTGACCACTAGCCCATGAAGCTGGTCACAGTTAATTAGTACATACTGTATGTTGGCTGCAATGGAACACGTCATTGTTGTTGCGAAGAATATTCGTTAAAATCAATATGGATGCCAAGCCTTCATGCTACGTATGTACTTAAATATCATTGACTATTTAACTCGTGCCCCAAATGGGAGTCAATGACCAATCACATTTCAATGATTTTTATTTACAACCAATCACAGCCGTGTTTCGCCTAGAATTTACCAACTAAAGTTTATCATAATAAAGAATAGGTCATAACATTATTTTGCTGTGACTGACCTTCCAAGAAATACGGCTACCAGATTGTATATATATATATATATATATATATATATATATATATATATATATAGTGCATGAATGTCAGCAGAAAGCGCATGCGATAGATAATATAAAAGCATTTGTAACAATTGATTATACCACAAAAAAAAAAGAGACCACTGTTTCCATTTTCTTAAACGAATTATTTTCCAGGAAATGACGTTGCAGAAAAATATAATTGACATATTTACATCATAGGACATCAAATTAATTAATACCTATAACGTTGGTTATAAATTTCTCCACTAGGGTGCATTCTTATAACATTGCGATTCTTTGGCAATAAATAATATGATCTGGTTGCAGTGATGAACAAAAGAAGCAAATGAAGCGTACCGATCGTTTCTCATTTGTTTTCAAACATCGCCGTTTACATTAAATATATAAATATCTTAAAATAACTATAGTTAAATAATGATTTGTGAGTAAACAGCTTAATTTTATTCGTTAAATAGTCCTAACAAATGCCACTCTTGATTTCCAAATTCTCTAGATAAATTCACTTCGTGAGTCGTGAATTTATCGATAATTTGGAAATCAAGAGTGACATTTGTTAGGACTATTTAACGAATAAAATTAAGCTGTTTACTCACAAATCATTATTTAACTATAGTTATTTTAAAATATTTATTTATATATTTAATGTAAACGGCGATGTTTGAAAACAAATGAGAAGCGATAGGTACGCTTCATCTGCTTATTTTGTTTATCACTGCAACCAGATCATACTATTTATTGCCAAAGGAACGCAATATTGTAAGAATGCTCTCTAGTGGAGAAAAAATGAAACACATCAAAATGTATATTAATTCATTTCTGATGTCGTATGATGTAAATATGACAATTATATTTTTCTGGATTATTACCTGGGAAAAAATACATTTAAGATAGTGCAAACAGTGGTTTCTTTTTTTTTTTTTTGGTGGTATAATAAATTGCTACAAATGTTTTTACATACAATCTGGTAGCCGTATTTCTTATAGGCTCAGTCACTGCAAAATAATGGTCAGACCTGTTCAGAATATTAAAAAGGAGGAGCTTTCTTTAATATGGTAAATATAACACTGATAAATATTTCGTGAAACACGACTCTGATTGGTTGTAAAACAGAAATAATTGAAACGTGATTGGTCATTGACTCCCTTTTGGGGCACGAGTTAAATAGTCTAGATAAATTCACTCCTCACTTCATGAGTCGTGTATTTATCGATAATTTGGAAATCACTCGTGGCATTACTTATGAAAAATATATTGAAATAATTGTTAGAAAAAATGTAAAAATTTGAAAAATGAAACCCTAAGAATAAAATTGACAAGAGTTTATGAAGAAATTAAAAAAGGTTGCGTCACAGGTTGTACAGTTTAGCCGAAACACCATAAAAACAACCTGTGGCATTGGTAAACAGAAGATGTATTAACAATGTGCCAGACATTGTAGTTTGTAATGGCAGACCTCGTGCTGTATTAAGATGCGGGAATGACGCTTCGTGAAGGCGTGGAATTGTGGGTAACAAGTTTATGGAAGTCAATTGTTGTGGCTGAAAGTGAAACACAAAGGCTCACTCCACAGAATTAATTAGACTCGCTCCCGTCCTAATTACGTCACACAAGCAAACATCCGCCTCTACCACTCATTAGTGCTGTTCAATACTCTTCCGTTAAGTAACATTGAGTTTAGTCACAATCTGGATGGGTGAACATTCACTATTTAATATTACGTATGTCCTTAATTTCAGGTATTATTTTGGCTTCGTCTAAATGACCCAAGAACTCTCTACCTTCACATAATTGCTATTCCAAGTTCTTAACATCAGAGGCGGCTCTTGACTAAATTGGCTGGGGGTTTCAGCTATACTACTTTTAAAATTAACTATCGCTAAACTTACAACTATGACGCAACTTTTTAAATTCCTTCTTAAACTCCTGTGAAAATATATCCTAGGGTTTCATTTTTCAAATTATTTTCCATCATTTACAATGATTTTTATATATTTACTAATGATTATTTCAATATATCTTTCTATGATATTTAACTACACACGTAGCATGATGATGTGGCAGATTTTAACGAATATTCTAAGCAACAACAAGTAAGTGTTCCAGTGCAGCCAACATAGAATATGAACTTATTATCTGTACACATATACTTCAGAATTTCAGAACTTACTATTAATTTTTGGGCGTTGCATTCTTTCACAGATTAGAGAGCTTAACCCTTAAATTAGCAAAACACAAATTACTTCTGTTAGTTATTTGAATGTGGCGGACCGCAGTGAAAACGGAATCTTGTGTAACTGTTATCGTTAGGTATATTTGTATAATTAGACACACATTTAAGTGGTTTCTTTTTGTTCGTTTTCCTTTGATTTATTTAAAATATTAGATTAATTGAATCAACTGATGTATCCAAAAGGATACATTACGAATTTAAGGATTAAATTGTGTTAGGTTAGCTTTTAGGTTGATCTTTCACGGGTTATAGTACTTAAATTGCGTTAGGTTAGCTTTCAGGTTGGCCTTTCACAGCTAGAGTACTTAAATTGTGTTAAGTTAGCTTTTAGGTTTGTTAAATATCGTGTATATGTTGGCTGCATCCCGTGATTCAATATTGTAAACCGCTTCGCGTTTGTTGGCGCATGCGCATGGTGTATGATTGGAACTTGAAATTTTTTTCGCGTCATATGTTGTAAATTATTTCATTGGCTATATTTTTAACAGGTTTTAAATGTACAGAACATCTTGCTGTGTCCAATATTAAGTTTCGATTCTTTTCCACCATTCAACTATATATTTCCAGTCACCATCCTGCAGTCCCCTGTCCTTCATCAAATTCATAATTCCCTCTATCCATGTCTTCTTATGTCTCCCTTTTATTTTCCTCCGATTTGGAATCCAGTCCAAACTCCAACTGACAATCTATCTTCATTCATCCTCTTCATGTGTCTTGTAATTGTTTATTTCACGCATAATTGTATAATTGTTTCTTTAAAATTGATAATGTTTTGTGTCTACATTTAGTTTCACAGCTGAAAGATGGAGCATAAGACATTCTCTGCCGTTCGCTCTAAGGAAAATGTGAGTAGAAACACTTGCTATGCCCCATTTTGATTATTGTGACACTCTTTTTACAGACTTAAGTATTATTTTCATAAGTAATGCCACGAGTGATTTCCAAATTATCGATAAATTCACGACTCACGAAGTGAGGAGTGAATTTATCTAGAGAATTTGGAAATCAAGAGTGGCATTTGTTAGGACTATTTAACGAATAAAATTAAGCTGTTTACTCACAAATCATTATTTAACTATAGTTATTTTAAAATATTTATATATTTAATGTAAACGGCGATGTTTGAAAACAAATGAGAAACGATAGGTACGCTTCTACTGCTTCTTTTGTTTATCACTGCAACCAGATCATACTATTTATTGCCAAAGGAACGCAATATTGTAAGGAGGAGCTTTCTTTAATATGGTAATTATAACACTGATAAATATTTGGTGAAACACGACTCTGATTGGTTGTAAAACAGAAATCATTGAAACGTGATTGGTCATTGACTCCCATTTGGGGCATGAGTTAAATAGTCACTGAAAGACTTCAACGTGTTCATAATTCTTGCGCACGTTTTATTTGTGGTATTCGCAAATTTGACTATGTTTCACCGTCCCTGGAACAATTATCGTGGCTTCGTCTAAGAGGTCGTAGAACTGTCCATTCCTTATCCCTTATCTATAAAATACTTCACACATCATCGCCTAATTATTTATCACGCCGCTTCATCAGACTATCCGACACACATAATGTTGACACTCGATCCCATCGGCACATTGTCCTTTATATCCCTCCTCATCACACTGTATATTATTCATTATCTTTTACGGTCCCACCAGAAGATGGAATTCCGTAATCTTGTGTACTTCTGTACTAAAGATGATTTCATTATACTGTTAATTATCCTCGTTTTTTTTGTAAAATTTGTGATTTTCTTTGATATATCAGCTTCATCTTGAAATGTTAAATTACAACCCAAATAATTAAATTCGTTTACTCGTTCTAAAATTTCATCATCCAAAACAATTTTTATAGGTATAGGGTATTTCCCACAAAAGACCATCACTTTAGTTTTCTTTCTATTGATTTCCATATTGTACCTTTTTGCAAGGGATAGTGACATGCATCCTCAGCCTGCTCGTGGTGCAACCTGCTGTTACAAATGAGGCTCTGAGGACCGAGTACTGGCGGTGTAACCACATCACCTTAATGTAGAGGAAATGCTACATTAGTGGGAACCCCACAATAATACCCCTCTGGGCCAGCAACCCATTGGGCGAAAAAAAAATTACATTTGCTTTCAACTCATTTAATATGCTGTAAAAAATGTAATTACAATCTATCTAGTAGTTCCTAAGAAAATGGGTCTCAAATTCACGTGTTTTAACGTTGAAGGGATAGGGCCTACCGTCTCACCTTAAAGCAACAAGGTGTGCTATTGATTGAGTACAACAGTTTGTCTAGATGCGAGGTGAAAAATGTCCGAATAAACTGTACAGTGATCGCAAAGTGTTATTTTTGAACTGTGACAGCAGAGGTCATAACGCGAAAGTTGAAGGTGTTGTTCTGATGGACAAAATGGCTGAGCCTGGTTATCACTAACAAGCTTGCGACGTTCCGGAAGTAGCTAAATTAAATTACAACTTCCTTTCACTCCAGTCTCGCTAATTGCATAACCAACAGGAGTATAACAGCAGTCACCGAACATTCCCTTCATTAAAACTCTATAAATATGTCCAATAGAATCCGAACCACCGCCATTAAAATTTACATTTTTGCAATTAATCCATATTGACGATTCTAAACATGGAAAACATACACATGCTGGAATTAATTTACTTTTTTCTCAAAAAAAATATATTTACAATAAAAGTGTGATTATGGGTCTCTTTGGGAATTAAACAATATATATATATATATATATATATATATATGACAAGATAAGAAAAATAAATGCCTGGACGGGATTTGAACCCAGACCTCTGAGTTGACATCTCAGTGCGCTACCACTTACGCTACCAGGCGAATCCAGAAAAAAAAACTCCTGGCGCGACAGGCCTAGATGGCCCTTAGCCTACCAGCCGGCTGCTGGCCTAACATCCACATGTGTCAATCACAGAGGTAGATCATCATCAGCCAGTGTTGGGGTGACATGTGGTCAGCATGCCGAGTCCCTCAGCCGTTATAGCTGGTATTCTCAACCTGGAGCCGCTACTTATTATTGTAGCTACCCAAATGCCTCACGATGCTGGGTGGGCACCGGTCCCATACTGGCCGAAATACCATGAGAAAATTTCTTCCCCCATGGAGACTCGAACCAGCGCAAGTCCCGTAGCTCTGCGCCAAGGCTTCCTGCCTTAACCACTCGGCTACGGCGCGGGACTTTCTTATATATATATTCTCTATTATTACCAGATGTAGCGGGAACTCGGTCTCCACTGCCACCTAGTAGCTACTATAACAAGTAAGCAAATTAAAGAGAATATTTTTACTTTATAGCAGTGACGCTTTATATATATGGCTATTCAGAAAGAAGGAACAGACTTCAAAAATGTATTTCTTCCGAACTAAAAAATATAAAAACACAATTCCAACGTTCCTGGAAAGAGAAAATATCAAATTTCACTATTTTATGCATTCAATATGAGCACCATGTGTTACACGACAAATAGGATAGGGGGATAAAAGCACGGTCCTTTACGTAACCTTCTTCTTCTTCTTCTTCGCAGTTTAGGCTTATTTACTAGCATGTTCCGGCTACAAATTGTTGCTCTTTCCATCTTTTCTTTGGTCTTCCCAAACTCCTTCTTCCTCGTGGTGAATAGCTGTACGCTGCTTTTGGTATTCTATTCTCAGTCATCCTTGCCAAGTGTTCTTTCCAGTTTGTTCTGTTTTTCTCTATTGTTGTGTTTAATTCCTCTACTTTTAGTTGTTGTCTTATTTCTGTGTTATGTTTTTTGTCTGTTCTTTGATATCCTGCTATTGGTCTGAGGAATCTTATTTCAGCAGATTGTTGTGTTGTCACTGTCTACATTTCGGATCCATAAGTAATTATAGGCACTGCCATTGTCTTGTATAATTTCAATATAGAGTCTTTCCCGGCTTTATTTTTCAAAGTTCTTTTTAATGTTCCTGTTATATAATTAAATGTATTTAGTTTGTTTCGGAATTAAACTATATATATATATATATATATATATATATATATATATATACAGGGATATTCAGAAAGAAGGAACAGACTTCAAAAATATATTTCTTCCGAACTACAAAATATAAAAGCACAATTCCAACGTTCCTGGAAAGAGAAAAGTTCAAATTTCACTATTTTATGCATTCAATATGAGCACCATGTGTTACACGACAAATGTCAAAACGGTGGCTCATTTCTTGCCACACACGAATCAGCTGATCTCTAGTTATCGAATTCACAGCTTCAACAATTTGATGTCGCAGGATGTTCAAGAGTGTCAGGCATAGAGGGAATAAAAACGTAACCCCACAGATAAAAATCACAGGTCGGGCGACCTGGGAGGCCACTGGTAATGAAGTTGATTTTCTGCTCCTCCTCTTCCAATCCAACGTCCTGTTGTGTCGCCATTTTAATATAAACAATCAAACTGACAAGCAACAGCGCCAATGCGGCCATGATCAGAACTCCAAACTTTTCTCTTTCCAGGGGCGTTGGAATTGTGTTTCTATTTTTTGTAGTTTGGAAGAAATAAATGTTTGAAGTTTGTTCCTTCTTTTTGAATATGCCTATATATATATATATATATATATATATATATATATATATTACTTTAGTATCTACTCACCTTTAACTTTATACTGTGAAGGGAGTAGAATAAGAGGAAGTGCTATGAAGAGGAATTGTTAGCAGACTGCTATCTTGTGACCTAGTGTCAATATTGTGGTAAGAGGATAACTTTTCAAATCTGGACGCCAGGTAAGTAGGAATGTAGGAATTCAGAAGTTTGAAAAGTAGTGAAAGAGAGTGCAATTTACGTCTGTCAGAAAAGACGGATCCAAGAGAGGTTATTGAAGTGTTCGGATATATGGTCATAACGGCGGATATTGAAAATGAATCGAACGCAAGCATTATGAACGCGCTGCAGTCTCTGCGACAAGTCATGGTTTAGATCATTATATATAACGTCACAATAATCGAAGTGTGGCAACACAAGATTCTGCACAAGGATTTGGGATAATGTAGCTCACTGTTACGTAGTCTTTTCCATTCGCTTATTTGTTCAACTCTCTTTGGTCCAAACGTGTTCATAAGAACTTTATTCTCAAATACTCATAACATTTTCCCCTATCTTAAAGCAAGTGCCCGCATTTTGCATCCATAGGATAATATAACTGGAAGAATACATATTTCATATATCTATATTCATTTATCGTCTTTTGAGAAAAGTTGGGATGATAAGAGTGCGTGTAATGAATAATATAATGAAAATTAATTTCCATAGACAATAATTTAGAATTTGTTTGAAACGTCAACTGCCAACTAATAATAATAATAATAATAATAATAATAATAATAATAATAATAATAATAATAATAATAATAATAATAATAAATGTAGGCTTCATGTGAACAAACCGCGTGCCACAGGTTCCCGACTCTCGTTTTGTGGAGAGCAACACCTGGCGGGCATATGTTTCTAATTAAACACTCATCACAACCCCAATTCTACATAATGAGAGGGGTGTACAAACCGCAATCATTAAACATTCAGTGGCGGCACATACAAATGTTTTACTTATAAATCAACACACTGATGGTTTAGAACCATACAGTTCTAAATCCACTCTTTACAAGTTTTCACATGAGGTGGATTATTGTATGTCCGATATCCATGGTCATCTTGAGAATACAACGTAAATTGTATATATATAAACTTGAACGGTGGTGTAATGGATATCACGCTGAAGTACCATATCAGAGATCCGGGTTCAAATCCCGTCCAGGCATTTATTTTTCTTATCATGTCATATTAAGCTTGCATTGCTCAAGGTCAAAAATTTAATTATAACTTCAATAAAGCTTCACTGCTATAAAGTAAATATATACTCTTTAATTTGCTTACTTGATATAGTGGCTGTCCCGCGCCGTAGCCGAGCGGTTAAGGTAGGAAGCCTTGGCGCAGAGCTACGGGACTTGCGCTGGTTCGAGTCTCCATGGGGGAAGACATTTTCTCATGGTATTTCGGCCAGTATGGGACCGGTGCCCACCCAGCATCGTGAGGCAATTGGGTAGCTACAATAAGTAGCGGCTCCAGGTTGATGAACCAGCTATAACGGCTGGGGGACTCGACATGCTAACCACATGTCACCCCTACACTGGCTGTTGATCATCTACCTCTGTGATTGACACATGTGGATGTGAAGGGCCAGCAGCCGGCTGGTAAAAGGGCAACCGCTGAAAAGTGGAAAGACCCTCAATCAATCGGATATAGTGGCTACCCACCAGATGGCAGTGAGGACCGAGTTCTTATTA